>CM023484.1:111935299-112581962 GCA_013339685.2 Hyalomma asiaticum
CATAACAACACAAAGCACTTACAAAACTGTCACCTGATCGTGAAATGTCGCAAAAAGCTGGACGAAAGGCAGCTTCGGTGAGAGTGACCGGACACCATGGAGGAAAGAAAAACTAGGAGTGGGCGTCTCGTGACAATCTTGAAGCCTAGTCATAAAAAATTTCAAGGAAAGAGTCACGGGAGATAGGCCCTGATCACGTGATAGGCAAGCGGTCGATTTAGTCGACTGGGGTGTTTCGCTTTTGATGCGTCTGCTGCTGAGGCGGCGTAGGCGGCGTAGGTTTCTGCACGGAGCATATGCGGCGTGACAAACGCGCACGCAGAGGCAACGCGCTGGCCAAAGTTGTCGAAGGTTCGAACGTGTGACGCAGCCGAGTCTGTGTAATGTCAGCCAGGAAATGCATCTAACTACTACAGTACTACTGAACATTACGTTCGCGCGGCTCGCCGCTGCAGACACCGGGTTGCAGCGACGAAGCTGTCAGCGTGGTCAGAGGCTTTGTGCCCAACTACCAGTACCGCATCGAGGACGACTCGTCGCGTTTTGGTGGGCTCTCCAGCACCGAAATGGGGAAGCCTTTCGTCCTGCAAATGTCTGAAGGAAACCAAGCCACATCTGCGACGGCAATTCTTCGCGTTTGGGGTTACTTTAAAAGCAGTGGCACCAGCACGCGTACTATATTAACATGTTGAAGAAATGTACTGACAAAGGTGCTGCTATATCTACTGATTCTACATCCAAAGGCGTTGCTGATGAGCCTTCCCAAGTCCAGTATGAACCGGTATGTTTGCCTGTATTAATGATCACAAGGCTTGCTTATTAGGCGTTTCGCTGCAATTATGGACCTCACATTTAAAGTAGTTATTTTACATATGCGTGCGAGCCATTTGCACAGGTATTTCGTATTGTAAGATTGACAAATTTAAAATACCTAATAGTAAAAAAAAATGTTGAGTGTATCAACAGCTGCCATTTTTCTACACCGACGAAAGACGTGTAAGATGCGTGTGCAAATGATGTTTCAAAACCTCACGAAACTGAGTGATGCATGGTGAATGAAAGCCACATCTTCTACATGATAACCTTGTTTTAGGCAATCTAGGTGAAGTACAAGAAAGGGAAAATGAAACAGTGCAGCTGAGCATTGTTATGAGAGGTTAAAGACCTCTCAGTATCTTTTTCAATATAGCCATAAAGAAATAGCCAATCGTTGTCAAATCTATAATTAAGCCATGGCCCATCATCAAGTATGTAAATAATTCCTTTGCTTTCCTGTACCATTAACTACGGTAATAAATTTAATAACATGCTGCACTGGCAATATTGATCAATTATCATTTTTGGGGCAGTAGAATAATTTTCTTGCTTGTTTGTCCTTACTGGGATTAAATTTTAAATCAGGCCAATGTTAAGAACATTACTCGGCCACTAAAATTTTACAAGCTTGTTTTTCGAGTTAGTGTAGGTCAAGTAGCAATCATCTGCATTTCATATTTTATAGCTGAATCATAATAATGAGAAATGCATGTGGACAACGTGGTCACGGAGGTAGTGTAATTAATAGCTCAATATGTCAACTTTCGTACACAGCAATACAAGTTTGCTCAATGTCTGGTGAAACACCAATGTGTGACGAATGTTTTTTTCTCAGTTTCTCTTTTTCGTCTAATTGACAATATCAGATATAACCCACACGCTTTTCACAACATTTTATGCCCTGTATTTGTTTGACCAGTCATGATGAGCCATGATACATGCAAAACAAAACTGGTCTTTTCTGTACGTGCATACGTTTATCTTTTGTTGAATTAAACCTACCAGCCGCTGCGAAGCACCGCACATTAAACCACGCTGCACTGACCTTTTCTGTGCTTTGTACTTCTCCTGCTTGGGCCCAGATGAGCTTGCAGTGTTTTGTAAATAAAGTAACAAATAAATGCTTAAATCAGCTTGCACTAGCAGGATCCTATACATGGCAGTTTTTATGTTGTTGCAATTTATAAGTTCACAAAGGTGTAAAGAGAAACATTTTTTAGCAAAGTAACACCTTAAGGAACATCATCTTCCTAGCTTGTTCTGGGTATGTTATTTTTGTCATGGTGTTTGCCCTGGCACCAATTTTTGTACATATAATCTGTTGCAGCCACAGCTAGCAGAGGACATACCTGAAAAAGCACAAGGTTCTGTGGAACACCTTGTGTGATAAAGAGGCTATTGCCAATGCGAATCGACAGTTTATATTGCGGAAATACATTGATGAGCTCCATAGTCCAGAACACAGAAGGCCTACATCTGGCAAACAAACTTAGACAGGCAACATCAATTGGAAAAACCAACCCATGAAAGCCTCGTTAGCAGCTCAAACGTTTAGTAAGTAGCAGATGCTATTGGAGAATGCAGAACTAGAAAAACACCGAAATTTTACAATTCCTTGCCAACTGAACAGTTTATAACACATGTTAACAATGAATTTGATATCTTAAATTCAAGACAACCAAGGCAAGGAGGATGGAAAAAGCCACTCTGTCCAGAAAATGAGGCTCATGCCACTGCGTATGTCCAAGAATTGAAGGCCTACTTTTGCTCACTCAGGGAGTCTGCAGCGGGTGAAATAACGGCAGAGTCTAACCGAAAGACAGGCTTCATTGGCTTAGTGCTATGCTTAGACAGTGTTGTCCATCTTTACAACCACATGGAGAAAGAAAATGGACTATTGGCATACTTTCCAACTTCCAAGCTTAATCAGGCTATTTTTTGGTGCAGTAAAGTCGTTTGGGCATTGCGACGACAATACAACAGCACAGCAGTTTCCAGTAGCATACAAACGTTTCATGGTGCACAGTGAGATCAAGGATATAGATGGAGGAAATTGCTTGCCATTAGAACACATCGAAATCCTCTTTGCAAGCTTCTCTGAAAAACCAGCGACCCTTGATGTAAGTAATTTGACTGCCCCTGAAAGAAGCCCTGCAAGCTGTGAACAACTTACTGCAGCTATTTCACCAAATCATGGTTACTCTGCTGACCCAGGGAGGGTGTCTGACTTGGAGATGTAATTGTTGTACACATAGCGGTGTTCGTAGCTTGCAGCTTACTGCTTCGCCTTCGGTGTGATGAATGTGCTTCCGTACTGAAGGTATCAGCTCCCCCATGCATGCCTGCATATTCCCTGATTTGGCAAAAAACACTAGGCGGGCTCATCCATGCTTCATCTGATGTCCTGAACATCTGCCGGCAATGTGAGAAATACCTGTGTAGAGCGCTGGTGTGCTTGCCACTACCTTTCCAAAGGCTTGCAGCTAAAGTTGCAGTGGCCACTATGACAACCGTTGTTGGCAAGCACTTCTTTAAAGAGCTGAATCAGCACATGCTAGAAAACCATCCGCATGAGTAGCACTCATCGCATCTTATGAGGGTAATCATAGACAAGTACCTTGATGTTAGACTGCGCTATGTTGCCGAAATGACAACAGACAGTCTCCGCCAAGAAGAATCAGGCAAAAGCACAAAATGTTAACACAGTTTAAGGACCAAAAAGTCTAGATAATGTAGTGAATTTTTGTGGTAACACTGAATAATTATTCAGTTACTCCAAATTCTTATGTGAGAACAAACGATTGACATGAAGGTTCAAAGGCCATTGTTACTTTATTAAATGAAAGCAAAGTTTAAAAAAAGCTCGTGTTTCTTAGGAAGTCGGCAAGCAGTAGTTTCTCAACAATGTATTGGAGAGCTTGTTCCCTTCACATGCAAAGAGTAGACTGGCCTTTTTTAATGTTGCCACAACAGTGTTTGGCAGCTAAGTTAATCATAGTGCCTGCAGCCTCTTGCCGAGAGACAGGGTCCTTTTTGCTTGTTTCTCTTCCTGGTTTTAGCATTCACTGCAAGGACCCAGTGGTTTTAGTGATAACATACACCGCATGGCTCACTAATGGAGTGCAAAAAGGAATCTCATTAAAACGAGATTGTTATGAACATGACTGTACAGTTCTAAGAGCACTGGGCCATGATGGCAGTCAGTAGGTGCAGCTTCCTCATGGTGAACCAAGCTGGTGCCTCGTGTGTTAAAAACCTACCATTCATTTTGGTCATTTGCCCTGTGGGCGCACTGAAAAAGCTTTGTTAGGGTGCATGAAGTTTTCGAATCTGTCATTGGCACGTAGCATTGTAGGTAAAAGGTGCTTCACTACTCATACAAACAAGCAAAATCCTAAAGAATTGAGCTCTAAGTGTCATAGTTGTGGTTCCTCAACATCTGCCTAAATAAACTGAGGCACACAATGACTTTTGCATTCCCCCTTCTCTGGAATGTTACTACTTCTAGAGAACAGACTTGTGACATTGCACTCATAAAACAATACTACCACTGAGCAGTCGTGGCAAGCTCATGAGCACTGTGTGCAGACATCAGGAGAGAAATGTAGCATGTTTACTTGTTTAAGTTCTAGCTTTAATCACTTGCACATAAATTTGCTAAAGCATTTGTTTGTATGGCGTCAAAGCAAACTGTATGAACCTTGACTATGCATCGCTAAAGCATACTGTATAACGATGTGGACATTCCGTGAAGGCTCTCAATGCCTTATTCATGAGACAAGTGTAACCTAGAGGACAGCAGTGCAATTTGAACGTTTACTCCGGCACATCCTTCAGCTGATCTTTGTTAAAATAGTCTCTTCGTCACCTGGAACACGATGGTTTCATTACCAAAATATTCATTGCGCTTAGTGTACTTTCTTTACAATAGCCTTCTATGATTTTGTGTACACTGTGACAATGAACAGTTGGTGTATATATTAAATGAAGCGTAACTTGATTACTGTTTTTATACTCTGTCAAATTTACATTCATTTGGGGATCAGAGCTTACTAAAGCTGTTTGCCTTTTAATGTTGCAGTGCTTTGGCTATGCTTGAACAGTGCTAACATTTTTCTAGGTGTGCAATAAAACATAAGCTATCTGTCTGCTTTATACTTGCGGCAAAAGCCAGTGTAGTTTAATGGCTGCAGATTTTGTTTGTTCTTTCACTGCACCTTTGTCTTTTTCAACTTTAATTTTGTAATCAACAACTGCCCCTTTAAGATGGTTGCATATTATTGCCTATTTTTGTAACCAGTACCATCACAAAAGCCTCTAAGTGTTCGTGATTACAGCAGACATAATATGGCCTCTAGGGGTAAGATTGGATACAGTGTCTCTGTAAGCAAAATGCAGCTACAACGCAAGAATACCTGACCCTACTGTCTTATTTACATGAATCTATTAGGGGTGGTTGTTGTGTAACATTATTGTATAACATTATTATAGATATATCATCTACCATTCAAATATGGTCACTAATACTGATGCCGTAGACCAGCAGCATGATTAGCTTTTTCTATGTGATGCTTGCAGTTTTCTTTACTGCTTTACCGTATACAATATACCCAGTTATCTTGTTTCTTCCTGCATTTGCGTGAAACGTGCGATGGACATTCAATAAATAGCAAAACAATCAGTGTTGTAAACACTGTGCATCCAAGTACGGTGGCAATTGCACAATCAGTCCACTAGCCCACATGAATTCCATCAAGCCAACAGCTCGCATAGATCATGAAAATAGCTGTTCCAATGTTGTGCCACATCAGCGGCGAAAGAAAAGTCCATACCGCAATGTTGGAGGAGCTGTTCTGGGCTAATGTCCCATTCGAAAAATGCTGGCTAATGCAGGGGTGTGCAAGAGGGGTACTTACCCCCACCAAGTTACACCAGCCACTCTTACTCTATCACTGATGTCCCCATTCTTCACTCCTGCTTACTTACTTTTTTGTGTTTCGGACACTGTGGAGTCCCGCTGTTATGACATTCACCCCCCCCCACCCCTCCCACCGTTCTGGTTGGAGGGGGGGGGGGAGTGAATATAATAACAGGCTTCGCCGCCTCCAAAACAAAATCCTGCCGACGCCCATGGACTAGTTCACATAACGCACGAATTCTGTCCACTGGCAGTATTGTGCGTTAAGGTGTTTATTAGATGAAATTAGACGCAGCCCTGCGGCAACGGTCTTGTCCAAACGGGCACGGACCTCGAGCACGAGCGGCGTCTTTTCAACAGAGCGCTGAAGAACGAACCCCTCTGTAAGGCGCTGGAGAGGACGGCCCACTACAAGGTTCCGATGGTTCTTTACATGTGTAACGAGACTGGACACCCGAGGAGCGTTTCGACAGCGTAACGACGTGGCACCACACACTGCTAAAAGAACAGCCCGTAAATCCGAATAAACGGCGACGACCTCGGCATGTCGAGGCGGCTAACGCTGTTTATTTGTCTCAAAACGAAGGAAGCACATCGGAGAGTGACAAAATGGAAACGCGACATATGATGTTCCTCAAAACATCTGTAAGTGAAAAACAGCGAGGCCAAAATTTGCTAGAAAACACACACCGCTATTGAAGGGCACAACAGCTGATTCCACAAACCTTAATGTGGCAAAAATGGATCGCGGTCCGACGCTCTGCACAGCTTTCTACGCGACAGCACTGGCAAGTCCATCGACAACAGTAGCATGCGTAAATGGCGCCTTATCAATTATACAGTCACGGGTCAGGCACGCCTTTCGTCGGCCTCTCGCAGGGGTGGGCAAAGATACTTTGAAATTGTATCGCGATACGATACAAGATACTCGGGCAAGAAGTATTTCGGATACAGATACAAGATACCACCTCAATAATTGTATCCGATACGATACTTGCCATTTGTATCTTAAGATACTTCGATACATTTATAAATTTCATATTATAGACATATATAATGCAGCAGAAAACGCCTATGAACAGGAGTGTTTGCTTTAGAATTTCAGAACTGCGACCAACCAAGTTTAACTTGAATGAAACATGTGTTAGTATCTCAACAACTGTTGTTTTCTGGCTATAATTATATTGTTTTCATTCCCAAACAGCTGATTGGGGCTCTTTTGGCTGCTAAACATGACAGCTATGTATAAGCTACGCTGTCGGCGGTTTTTTGTGGCTTTTGTAATTCATGGAATTCGATGCTCTACTTGCCAACCAGGTAGTGGTTTCCCACCTAATAACAAAAATGGCGATGCAAAACCTCGGCACGATGCCGCAATTACCACTTTGAGTTTAACCTGGTCCGTACGCGTATACCGTTTACGCAGTACCGGACCACGGGACAAGTGTACAGGAGTAACAACGCTCGTAGCGACATATTTTGTGACGGATCTTCTATACAATTTTGTTTAGGTTACCCAGCAGCGCTTCTTTATCCTATTTATATAGTTTCGTTACCGCTCCAACCACAACCACGCAGGTACTTTGCGACCACGGAAGTCATATTCAAACCTATACATTGTGCGATACGCATTTCACTGCAGGTCGCGAAAAACCAGCTTGAACAGCAATGACAAAAGAGTTCGCACAGTAATAAAAGTGCACGCACCTTCAGATGAAGCTTGAAGTTCGATGTGGAGCTATACGCACCGCTGATCACAGACTTGCAAAAAGCGCATCTTGCTTTAACCTTGTCTCCATCCGAAGAAGAAACAGAAAAGTACGTGCCGTCCAAGATAGCATGCCGGCCATCGTTATCCATGTTGAGTTTTGCAAAAGAAATCTGCAGAAAACAGCTTCCTGGATGCCGAAGACAAGACCAACTTTTCGATCGCCCGAAGCAGTACGGAGTACTAGAATACGTAACATTGAGATACTCACTCATTTGTGCTTTCTTGTAATCCCATGAGAGGGCGTTACGTCACTGTGGCAGTTAAGCAAGCTAGACGCAGCGCAATTTCTCCTCAACCGGTCTCCTTCTCCTCCTCTCCTCACCGCCCGCGCTGTCCCCAATGGCGTCGCGCGCTTCGCAGTTTGTTCGTTTACACCGCGGATCAGCGTTATAAGCTTAGTGGCGGCAGTACCTGCTTGAGCATCGGACTTCTGCCAGTATTTCAAGTGTCGCGCGGTGATGTTCCGACATCAGTATCTTGTATCTTAAGATACTCGATACATTCTTCAATGTATCGAAAATACAGATACTGATACACGTCTTTCAACATGTATCGCGATACAGATACAAGATACTCAAAGATTATCTAAGATAGTATCTAAGATACATGTATCTTCGATACTGCCCAGCACTGGCCTCTCGCCGTCCTTCCTCCATCGGGGCCCATGCCGCGAACGGTGCTGCAAGCGGCAGGCGCCACTAAACGTTACCGAGTGCCAAAGATCCTCGAGTGGTCCGGCAACCTTGTGGGCCTAATCCTACCCAAGTTGCACCGCGCACTAGGCCCTCGGAGCGGCGACAGAGGAGGTTGGCTTGCCGGAGCTAGCGAAGTCACCTGACGCCGCCTCCTAGTTTTTCTTTCCTGCATGCCGGACACGACCAGCGCCGCGATCAAAAAGAAGGAAGCACGTGAAGACAAGGACCGCAGCGTAAAAAAAGGTGCTATGAAAAATATTATTCATTTAATGCTTAATAAGGTGTATTTTTTCACGCCACTTTTGGTGTAAAAAAAAATACACGGGATCGAGATTCTGTAGGACGCCGACTTGAAAAACAGAATTTTTACTTTTTCTCGCTAACAAATTTCTGTTAAAGAGGCATAACAGATACTTTGTGTGTTTCTACAGAAATTTTCTGTAGAAGTGTCTGTAATTGTACCTATATTTTTTACAGTGTAGCCCGACCGTGTCTTATTTCGAATTGCCGCAGCCGCATACTTCCTGTGTGCACATTCAAGACAAGATGTGGGTTGACTTCACCATGGGAGCAAATGAACGCGGTGGCGTCCTGGTCTTGGCTGCAACGCCTCAAGATGAAGAGGAGCAAGCTGTTCCGGAAACAGTGAGCATTGAAGCATTTGTCTCCTATATAAGCGCTAACACGAAGCTCACTCCAGATGAGATGAATTAATAACGAAAGGAAAAGTGAGGCTCAGTATGAAATTTCAGGATTATGACAATTTAGTTCTGACTGCAACTGGAAGTTGCGCGAAGCCTGCTACTGTTGCTTCCCCTGACAGTGGCTTCGACTTGATCATTAAGTTTCTTGAAATGCAACAGGAGAAGAACAGGCAACAAAATGAGCTAATGTGCTTGCTTGTAAACGTAACCGAAAGAGGAGTCTACAGACCGAGTACGGAACTCGTAAAGCCAGATATGTTCGATGGACAGTCCTGCAATCCTGACTCATGGCTGAGATTTTATGAATATGCCTGCAATGTAAATTACTGGCACAGTGATCAAGATAAAGTGAGGAACTTGCGACTGTTCCTAACAGGAATAGCGAAGTGTTGGTACGAATTACGTATCATCGATAAGAACAACGAACCCTGGATGGAATGGAAAGAATTTTTTCACAGCTGTTTCGGCGAGCACAAGGTTTTGCTATGGGAAAAAGCTATTGCGTCCAAGTACAGGTCTGGGTCTGCGCTGCGCTATTTTTATGAAAAGAGGCGGTTACTCCAGCTGGCTGACCCCTCGTTGCCTGAGACGTCGTTGGTTCCGCTGGTCATTCACGGGTTAACCGCGGATCTTCAGAAGCAAATACAGGTGAGAGGGCCGCAAACAATTATAAAGCTTTCTCAGGGAATGCGGAACCTCTACCTCGAAGACTTGGGAACCCAACGGCAACTAATGAAATCTTGTGCAAGTTGTTCAGCGGCCACACAAACTGAGGAAAGACGCCCGTCTGCAAGCTGGAAGTCTTCCATTATACCCGTGTCCTTTCTGACTGATCACGGAACCTCGAGGTCAGTAAGAGAAGCTGTTTACTTGACTCGCGCAGGCCTGTTGTACATCTCCGTTCTGATTGATGGAAAGCAAAGGAACGTGTTATTTGACAGCGGAGGAAGCATCACTGTTATAAATGCCAATATTGTTGACAGTGAGAAAATACAGCAAGGACGACCTGTAGAGGTACACGGATACAATGGAAGGCGAGATGTTCACGACAAATGGACAAGTGTATCCATATCGTGCCTTGGCAACAGTGTCGCTGTGCAGGCGCTCGTACTCGACGGGGTACCATACGAATTAGTCCTTTCACGTCCAGTCGTCAGCGCACTTCGTCTCAACATCTACTCGACCGGAGAAGTAACCAGAGAAGAAAAGCGTCACAGCGTCACCGCTTCCTCAGCGTCGTCTTCGAAGGCCCTGCGAAAGCCATCATCCCATGACTACGTCATGAAACTTTACCAGGAATTGCTATGCTTGAGGGGATATCGCAAGGCAACTACAAAGTTTGAAGTGCCATTCAAGTTAAGCGACACTACAGTGGTTAGAAAGAAGCCCTACAATATGTCACGAGAGAAGAGAGTGTGGCTAAAGAACGAGCTTCAAAAGATGTTGGATGCACACATCATTTGTCCATCCACATCCGCATTCGCGTCGCCCATTACTATTGCTCCCAAGGAAGATGGAAGTTTCTGTCTGTGCACGGACTACAGGCAAATCAATAAGCAGACAGAGGTTTTTCCATTTCCACTGCCGCGAATAGACTCTATCATAGACGACACCGGTGGCTGCAGGCTGCTTTCGCGGATTGATCTATGCAAAAGATTTTGGGAAGTTCTACTTGCTGAAAAATACAAGAATTACTCGGCCTTCATAACACCGTTTGACATCTATGAGTATAATCGTCTTCCGTTTGGGTGGAAGAATTCACCCGCTTGGTTTCAGAAAATGATGAATGACGTCTTGCGACCGTTTCTTGGGAACTTGTGCAACGTCTACACTGACGATATAATAACTTACTCTCTGAGTGAGGATGAGCACTCGAACCACCTCGCTAGTGTACTTGAAGCCCTCTGTGTTGCGGAGCTCAAGATAAATGACAAGGGCGAGTTTTTTCAAAGGAAAGTGGTGTTTCTAGGTAGAGTATTTGACGGTCAAACCAAGACAACAAAAAACAGGAATCAGTCGAACGAATTAGAGAGAGAGAGAGAGATGATGGGCGGAAGGCAGGGAGGTTAACCGGAAGGAAGATATCCAGTTTGCTACCCTGCACTGGGGAAGGGGTGAAGGGAGACAGGAAAGGAATGGAAGAAAAGAAGAAAGCGAGAAAGAGAGAGGTCAACTCGCGCACACACACAAGCACGGCATGTGTCAGAGACGGTTCATGAGGCCCGTTGCGCGCAAAAACTTGAGCACAGCCTTCGTGGCTTTCCGCTGCGAGACACTATCGTTCCGGCATTCCAATATGGTTTGCTCGGACAGCGGTTGACCATCAAGGCGTGATAAGTCTGCGGCGAGAGTCTGTCGCTGGGAGCAGTATCCAGGGCAATCGCAGAGGACGTGTGCAATCGTTTCCTCGCTTCCGCAGTGAACACAGGCAGCACTGTCTTCCAGTCCAATGCGATAGCCGAAACTTCTCGTGAATGACGTGCCTAGCCACAGTCGGCAAAGTACGGTCGTTTCACAGCGGGTAAGCCCATGCGGAACTCGAAGTTGCAGTGATGGGTCGAGGCGGTGTAGACGGGTATGTAGAAGGCCAGGAGTGTTCCACTGCGCTGTCGTCATATCACGCGCAAGCGAGCGTTGTTTTCTTGCTGCATCCGTTCTTGACAGTGGGATGGCTTGCAGCACTCCAATTTCGTGGGCACGTTTCGCAGCATGATCTGCGTGCTCGTTCCCAATTATTCCAGAGTGGCCTGGTAGCCACTGAAACGTGATGTCATGGCCTTTGTCAGTTAATTGGTGATAGAGCTGTCGTGTTTGAAGCACTAATTGGTCTTGCGGCCCGCTACGTAAGACCGATAAAAGGCAATGAAGGGCTGACTTGGAATCTGTAAAGATGGCCCATTTCTGTGGGGGCTCCCCATCGATCACGCAAAGTGCGGTGCGTAGTGCCTCAAGCTCCACGGCAGTCGATGTTGTGCCATGAGACGTCTTGAACAGTACATCTACTGCTTTGGCAGGGAAGGTCACAGCTCCTGCAGATCTGCCTGCTGTTGTTGAGCCATCAGTGTAAACCTGAAGATGATTCCTGTAGTCCTTATATAGCATTAGCAAAGACAGCTGCTTTAAGGCCGGCGGTGAGAGTTCCGCTTTCGTCCGAATCCCTGGCACTGTCAGCCGGACCTTTGGACGGGCCAAACACCAAGGAGGCGTCGGAAGTCTCTCAGCAGGAGTATAATTTTTTGGGAGGCACTCGCGGTATGCCGACAGCCTCTTACAAAAAGAGGCACCGGGTCGGTCTTCTGGAAGCGAGGCGAGGTGGTGGGCAGGAGCACGAGCAAGGTGTCGAATGTGTGTCCGAAGCACCTCCAAAGTGATGTGAGTGGTGACAGGAAGGTCTTTGGCAATCGCTATAGTTTCCGCTGTTGAGGTGCAGCGTGGCAATCCGAGGCAGATTTTGAGTGCCTGGCCCTGCGCGCTCTCGAGTGTGCGTAGGTTACTTTTACAGGTATCAGTCAGCACCGGTAAGCTGTATCTCAAGTACCCGAGAAAGAGCGTCCGGTATAGGTGTAACATGGCGTTCACTGACGTACCCCACGTTTTCCCTCCGAGGAAGTGGAAAACTTGTGAGGTGGCCGTTAGGCGCTTCTTGAGACCGGCCACATGGGGACTCCAGCAGAGGTCCCGATCGATGGTTACTCCCAGGAACCTGTGCGTCCTAGCGTAACAAATATTTTGTCCCTTAATAGATATGGCATATGCTGTCATTGGCTTTCGCGTGAAAGCGACCAGCGCCGATTTTGCAGGCGAAATTTCAAGACCTTGTTCATTGAGGTATGTCGATATCGAAGTCGCGGCTTTTTGGAGCCTCGCACGTATCTGAGGACGTGTTACGCCTGACGTCCAAACACAGATGTCGTCAGCATAAATCGATATCTGTACACAACCTGGTATGCGTTGCACGAGACCAATCATAACCAAATTGAATAATGTGGGACTCAAGACGCCCCCTTGAGGAACTCCACGGTGTGTGTAGTGCAGAGATGTCGGCTCATCGTCGGTTTGCACAAAGAAGGATCTCATCTGTAGGTAGGCACGAATCCAGCGGTACGCTCGGCCACCAAGACCAACGGACTCAAGGGCGTCGAGTATGGCCTCGTGAGAAACGTTGTCGTAAGCTCCTTTTATGTCTAAAAATAGTGCCGCGGTTAATCGCCTGCTCAATTTCTGGTGCTGGACGTACGTTACGAGGTCAACAACGTTGTCGATAGAGCAACGAACGCGTCGAAAACCGGCCATGACACTTGGAACGAATTAGAAGAATGAAGAAGCCCTATCACCTCCATACGTATGACCGTACGGTCATACGTATGGTACGGTCATACGTTTGGTATCATACGTATAGAAGAATGAAGAATCCGTATGACCTCACACATCCACTTTTTGTTCATAAAAATGTGTATGCTCTTCTAGATTTTCTTTGTTTCGTCCTGTCACTGCTGCTGTACGGGTGACCAGAGCTTAGTCAAGCTGCGTAAGCGCAGCTTTTTTCTCTGGTCCCCTATTTTCGCAGTGACAATACACTGTATTGACTGAAGCGAAAAAACCTTTTTGATTGATTGATTGATTGATCGATTCTTTGCGAGTATTTCTGGGCTTGGCAGGACATTTCTGTTCATTCATTAAAGGCTATGCAACGAAGACCAAGTGCCTCACGGAAATGACTAAGAAGAATGTGCCGTTTCAGTGGTCAGCCGAGTGATTACGTTTACCACAGCCTCGTAAATTTCGTTTGACCCGGTTGTGACGCTTCCAGACTTCAAATTGAAGTTCGAGATGAACATCGATGCCTCCTATTACGGTACAGGAGCGGTACTTTACCAGAGAGATACAAAAGCTCCACCAAGCCGGCAACAGAGGGTCGTGCGTTATTATTCATACACGTTCTCAAAAGCGCAACTCAACTGTACGACTACAGAGAAGGAAGCTTTGGCAGTCCTCATGGCCGTACGCTACTTCAGGCCGTACCTGGATGGCAAGAGTTTCACACTTTGCACATATCATCAGGCCTTAACTTATATCGTCAACCTCGCAAAGCTTAGAGGAAAAATCGCAAGGTGGGTGAGTGAATTTCAGCAGTTTTCGTTCACAGTTCCTCACAGGCCTGGAGAGCACCTCATGGATGCAGATGCACTTTCGAGACTTGCGTTTAATCCTGATCGGGAAGATATCAATGCAACTCTGCTGTGGGAAAGAACTGAAGAACTGGAGTTCAATGATATAAAGTTCCGAGTACCGGAAACATTGGTGCCTCGCATCTTGGAACCTTATCATGACTCGCCGGAATCGGGTGGACATGACGGCTTCTGGCGGACGTATCGCAAGATTCATCCACAGTTCCAGTGGAAACACATGAAAGATGACATTCACCGATATATCCAGTCTTGCCATCAGTGTCAAGTTCACAAAGCAAAGTTCCTCCAGAGAACTGACGAGATGGTCCTACCACAACACTCGGATATACCCTTCGAAGTCGTCCATGTTGATTTCGCAGAGCTCAAGAAAAAGACTACAGGAGTAAGAAAAACACAGTCTTTCCTAGTAGCAATAGACCAGTGCACAAGAACAGTGGCTGCACGGGCTGGAAGGGAAGACGCAAATAGTGTGATCGCCCTTTTGAGCCGAGAGATGCTTAAGAATACGAAAGTCATAATATCAGACAACGAACCAGCATTTGTGAGGCAGCGTTTGAAAGAGCGGGTAGCTTTGCGACGTTGCGCGCCCTACCGTCCTGCGGGAAATGGCATGGCCGAAAGAAGAATACGTGACTTGAAACAGTTTATTGCCATGTACCTATGTTTCAAAGGCGGATGGAAGTACTGCTTGGAGGCTGCTGTAGCTCATCGCAATCGGTCGTACACTGCCATCATTGGTTGTAGCCCGTATTTTGCGGTATTTGGAAAGGCGCCGATGCTCCCCACTGATCAACAGCTTGGTATTTCTGGCCGCCTACAGTTGTGCGGAAAGCGAAAAACCTCCGAAGCATACCAGCGATACCGGGAAGACACGAAAAAATATTTCGACCGCCGCCACAGCACGACATTGCCCCATATACAGCTGAACGATTTAATAATCGTAAGAAAGGGGCTTCCAGGTACAAAGCAAGTGTACATGGGGCCGTACCGCGTGGTGCAGACTGCAGTGCAGAAAGGTGTGCTCAAGAGAGCTGGCTAAATCAACGACGATAACGTGCTTGAGTTTTCGACCATTGGTAACGCATTTTTGTATCATCCCAGGAGAGATGAATCTTCGAAGAGGGGGAGTGTGCGCGGAAGTTCTGAAGAGGTTACAGAGGCCCCTATGGAAGGGGACGAATAAGAGGTTGTTCAGAATAAAGAAGATGGCTGACACCATAACCTAGCCCGACCGTGTCTTATTACATCTTCCCGAGTTGCGCGCTTTTGTTTTGACTTTAAGTTTTCATTGTTCAGTCGCATACGAACAGGTACGCAATTCATTGCTGATGTTTCACCATTAGCACGGACCCTGCGCGAGCGGTATAAGGCCGTGAACGGGGAACGAGAGCTCCCATTAAATTCGTAAGATTTCCTTAAAGATGTGGCACAGAACCAGGAAGAACTGCTAGTGGCGGCGCTCATGGTTCACACGTCCATTTAGAAGCACATTCAACTTCTCGGCAACAAAATTGTCGAATATGTGAAGCTGCCGACAGAAACATTTGAAGAGGGGTTACCACAAGGAACTACAATGCCTTTGTTTTTATGCTTGTCCACAAACATTAGGATTAAGGGGCACTTGGATACTTTTTGACAGCCTCTCTTTCTCGTCTTGAAAGAGCACAGCTGAGTCAGGTGTAATGATAAGGGTAACATAAGCAGGAGTTGATTTTGTGTTGCTCACATATGATGGGGCTGCTTCCAACTTCACAGTCGCACGCGATCTCTGCTACCGGTCGCCCAATTTCGCAACAAATTTTGACTGCCCGATATGCTCGTCGAAGAACGTCTGCATAATTCTAGACGCATGGCACATGATCAAGTTGATAACTAGCCGCCTTGGATCAGTTGATTACTTCGTTGATGATCAAGTCTCGGACATCAAATGGTTATTTAAAGGTGAACATTTCACAGAGATCTGTCTGGTTGGGACGAAAAACGCGAACCGGACTGCAGATAGAATGCCGAGTGCCAATTTATAGGACTCCGGCACCTCGTTCATCACTAGCGCGACCCACTCGGCTTGAACAGGAAAAAGAAGAGAAGGGAAGGAAGAGAGAGAAAAGAAACAAGAAGGCCTTATAAGCACTGCTGCTGTCTGGGGCACTCCAGTCACCCCTGAAGAAGGGTCCGAGTGGGATCTGAAATGTCCGGCATTTTTCATCAAGTAAACAGTTTTACGTTTGATGATTATACTTTCGTTGGTGCCCCCCTTTTTTCATCATATGTTTATGCATCGAAGCACTAGAAGTAATCCAGCGAGAGGAAGGTTCGCATCATGGCCACACGCTTACAAAAGTCCATGCCCACTGGGAAAAGCAGAAAATGAAAGTAAAGCTTGCTGCGCAAATGCTCAATTCGCCCGCGGCAGACACTCCTGAGTTTTTTTATAATTCCATTTGAGGTTACCGGAATTCCACGGCGCACATTGGACAGCGAGTTGTATACGTATTTTTGACGGACCACTTGACTTGCTAAATTAAAAAAATCCCCTATCCAAGACGTTTAAGTCTGCCCCACGCAGAGAGAATGCTGACTTATGGAATCCATTTCTACAGGAAGCCAAAACTTACCTCACTCAATTGAACGATTCAAACGTGCGCCCTCAGGTCACATCACAAAGAAAACCGGACTTGTCCGCCTGCTTGTTCGCATCCACAGTACCGATGCTCTATTCGAAAGCCTTGTAGCCATGGGAAGTTGAAGTACTTACTGACCCACAAGCTGCCTAAGGAGGACTTAGAAATATTCTTTGGCTCCATAACAAGAAAAGGGGGTTGCAACAACAACCCGACTCCCTACTTTTTCAAAGCAGCATAACAGCGGTCTGCTTATCCCAACAGAGGTCAAGTGAGCTGAGTCTGGTAACTACCCACCGTATGTCGTAATGGTGCTCGCCGTGTCAAGCGCCGTCAGTTAAGTTGAGTCGAATCACCGACGGAGATCACCTACGGAGATGTAAAGTACTTGCAACGCTTTATGACGACAGTGAATACAGGTACCCTTCGGATCTACCACAAAGCCTCTCACCAGTTGTTGAGGGTGTTGTGCCGTATGCTGCAGAATTTGTGGCTCGCAGAATTGCTGACACTACATCAAGTGAAGAGGGCGCAGTTGCGCTGCAGTCAAAATCGCTTCCGGCGTTCACTCAATCAAAAAGTCCTGCTGGACTTGTGGCAGCATCTAGGGATGCACTGTATGTACATTCGCAAGGCCGCTGGAAAAAGGACAGCGAGTACTGCAAGCAGAGCATCTCGATTTGTGAGAAATGTACAACAGGTGCGCATTACCTGTCATCGATATCCTAACCATGGCCTAGGAGAGATCATTGTTTGCGGAGCTTGGACCTTACCCGCTCGAATGTTGCCTTTTAGGTAACCATGCATATAAGCTGTCCAAAAAACTTGCACAATAATACATCACGATCCGGATGGGGAACATCACAAAGGAAACCAACAGCGCAAATTCTAGAGGGAGATTGTGAACACTGCTTTAAGGCTGATAATATTTAGACATCATTGAACAACACGCGGCTGGTGGAAATCTATAGGAAGTTAAGTGCAGGATTTCTTCACCTCAAAGTGCCACTCCATCTTTAAAGAATATGGCCTGGCAGCCATACGTTATTTAAACTGTAGCATATTTATTGCACGTCAGGTTCATGTGTGTGAATGTGCAGCTGGGTACGAGCCACGCCTAATAACTATAGCCATCATCGTAAGAAGCATATGTGAGTGGCACCATGTCTCTTCATTTGAACTCTGACCGCGTGCACGAACATCAAGCTTTCCGAATGCTGTTCCTTAGATTATTAGGTAGAAGCCCCGTTCCCAACACACGAATGTAGAAAAAAATGCAAGAGGAGCGGG
This sequence comes from Hyalomma asiaticum, assembly GCA_013339685.2. NCBI lineage: Eukaryota > Metazoa > Arthropoda > Arachnida > Ixodida > Ixodidae > Hyalomma > Hyalomma asiaticum. Next base: position 111,953,304 of record CM023484.1, read on the forward strand.
ACCCCTGTTGCTTCGTATCACCTCAGATTGGGCGACACGAAGCACGAATCGCTTCGACTTAGCGGCAATATATTTTTTGCAGAGGTAAGCATCATGGACACACTACCCACGACATATCCTTTCCTCTCCATCTCTTTCTTCATAGCATAAAATAATATCCAATGACTATCATGAATGAATATTAGTTGTTCCACGGCGTAAAACCAATGCAATGCACAGATGTGATTGATTTGTAGGGCTTTGCGTACCAAAAACATAGGCTATATGGAATTGCCGACGTTTCGAAAAGCGGACGATTATATATTTATTTATTTATTTATTGAAAATACCTTACAGGCCCGAAGGCATTGAGTAAGGGGGGTTACAGTGAAAAAACGCATGTAAATTTCCAAACAACGGTACAATGTGGGTTAGTAATAACAAAAAAAAAATGCGGTGCACAAATTTAACAAAGCAATTAGTCAGCAATACGTAAACATGGTGATGAAATATATATGAACACTCCGTAACATAAAAGGCTCGGAAAACAAGTAAAAGAACATCAAGATGAAATATTAATGAAATGCATCTGAAGTTTTTGCCGAAACGTGTTGGGGTTATTATCAGAGGCGATATCGTCGGGAAGATCATTCCACATGCGTATGGCTTGTGGTAGTGCTGATGTGTTGAACGCGTTTGTGTTTCCAAAGATGCGAGTGAAGCTGAGATGGTTATGTAATCTGCGTGACGTGTAGAGCGGGCGTTGAAGGTGCAACGACGATGTTTTGTTACTACAGATGTACTTATGAAATAGGCATAACAAGGACACGTGACGACGAACATTTAATGCTTGGAGGGAATGATGGAGTTTAAGCTGAGTCACACTAGAATTGATGTCGTAGTTTCTAGAAATGTAACGGGTGGCTCTGTTCTGGATTGTTTCCAGCATGTTAATTTGATACTGAGCGGAAGGGGACCAAACAGATGAGGCATATTCAAGTTGCGGGCGGACGAAAGTTAGGTATGACATTTTACGAATGTTAGTGGGACAATGACGAAGGTTTCGGCGTAAATACCCCAATGTTTTGGAGGCTTTTGCACAAACGTTGGTGATGTGATCAAACCAGGAAAGCCCTGGTGTAAGGTGGATGCCAAGATATTTGTAAGAAGTCGCCGTGGAGAGCCTGTCACTTTGTATATGGTAAGTGAAGTTAGACATGACCTGTTTACGTCCAAAAGAAACAACTTTACACTTATTAGTATTCAACCTCATAAGCCAAGTTCTACACCAGTCAGAAATAGTGTTCAGATCATCTTGAAGGATGGAGTGGTCGTTAGGACAGTTTATAGGTCTGTAGAGCATGCAGTCATCAGCGAAGATTCTGATATGCGATGATATGTTAGTTGGGAGGTCGTTGATGTAGATAAGGAAAAGTAATGGGCCAAGAACGCTCCCCTGTGGGACACCAGAAGAGACATACGAAGAGGGAGAGGAAGAATTATTAACGATTGTGAACTGCTTGCGAAGTGACAGAAAATTGCGTAGCCAAGATAAAGTGAGGGAGTCTAACCGGAGGGCAGATAATTTTGAAATAAGGCGACAATGGGCGACACGATCGAATGCTTTGGCAAAATCAAGAAATATGCAATCAGTCTGTAGGCCATTATTTATGTTGTAATGAATGTCTGTAGTGAATTCTAGTAACTGTGTTTCGCATGACATGCCCTTTCTGAATCCGTGCTGGTTTGGAAAGAAGAATTTGTTAGTCTCGAGGTGACTGTATACGTGGGAGGCGATTATGTGTTCGAGGAGTTTGCAACATATGCATGTGAGCGAGATTGGACGATAATTTTTAGGTGAGTTCTTATCTCCGGATTTAAAAATAGGTACTACTTTGGCTATTTTCCAGTCGTCTGGAAGTTTTCCAGACGATAGCGACTGTCGAAAAATGTGGTATAGTGTAATGCTAGATATGGAAACAGTATTTTTAAGTACTTTAGAGTTGATATCATCTATACCAGCTGATGAGGATGCCTTAATCTGTTTAATTCGACACGCGATACCATCCACAGTGATTTCAATAGGCTGCATGTATTGGAAGTTGTAATCAGGGATATGTGGTACGTCAGAAGAATCTTCTTGGCTAAATACAGATGAAAAAAATGTATTAAAAGTAGTAGAGCACTCGTAGTCTGAAAGCGGAAGGTTGTTTTCATTAAGTAATGACAACTGGTTGGAACCGTGGTCAGGGGATATGAGGCGCCAGAATTTCTTTGGATTATTTTGCAGAAGAGAAGGTAGGTCGTTGTGAAAATATTTTTCTTTGGCGTTGCATATTGCTTTACAGTAGTCAGTCAAGTACTGCTTGTATTTTTCCCAAGCGGATGGCGTAGCAATGCGTTTGGCATTGCAGTACAGGCGTTTTTTCTTGTTTCTTTGCTTACGGAGGGATTTAGTGAACCAGGGATTAGATATATCATTAGAAACAGTGATAACAGGGATATATTGGTTTATCAATGAAGACATCTTGTCTCTAAAAAGCACCCAGTTTTCATTTACAGACCGGTTGTAGAATGACGGGAAGAGGTCTTTGCTGAAAAATTCTTCGAGCTGTGCACTTATTTTGCCAAAATCTGCTTTGCTGTAATCCCGAATTTTCTTTTTGGATATTCCTGCAAATGGTACAGGTAAATCCAACGTTACCTCGATTAAATTGTGATCACTGAAGCCCCTTAGGCAAGAGACTGTCTTCACTGAACCAGGAGCATTAGTCAGCAACAGGTCTAACGTATTTAAACCACGGGTTGGTTGATCAATGACTTGCGAGAGGTTAAAGTCCAAGGCTAAGTTAATGAATTCTGTGGAAAGGCAGCATGGTGATGATAAGTTTGCCCAATCAATCAGCGGGAGGTTGAAGTCACCGAAGAGGTAAACTACACCAGTAGGGCAAAGATCTTTGGCATTTTTGATGCTATGACGAAGATCACGTACAAATGTATTATTAGAATCAGGCGGGCGATAACAATTGCCAACCAGAATTTTAGCGTGTTTAGTCACACACACTATCCAAATTATTTCAATGGGCGAGTCAAGATTAAGCACATAAGAAGAGATTGTATTTTTTACACCAAGAAGTACACCACCACCTCTCCTGTCGACGCGATCTTTGCGGAATATGTTATAGCTTTCACTACCAGCAAGAACTTCGTTATTTGTGATTGCAGGGTACAGCCAAGTTTCCGTGAGCACGAGTATATCGGAATTGTTGTCTTCCAGAAAAGAGCAGATTGTATCGCGCTTGGGTATTATGCTTCTAATGTTAGTAAATGATATCAGAAAAGAAGGGGTCGCCAAATGTGCTTTAGGTTTCTGGTGGTGTTTAGGTGGACATGTTCTGGTTGCGAGCTATCTTTCTGATAAAATAACGGTTTTGCTGGCATGATCAAGTATGTAGGTTTTGCCATCCATGCGTAGCTTGTCAACTGAGAGCTTAAACGGTTTTCTTTGCGTTTTAGCGAATTCAATTAGGCTTTTTCTTGCCTGTCGCGTAGCTAGAGAAAAATCTTCTCCGATAGAATATTTGGACCCTTTTAGTTTTGGAGCAGACGCAAGAATTTGCTGCTTATCTTTAAAGAAAGTCAGTTTGGCTATTATGGGTCTCTGTTTGCTGTCTCTGAATTTCCCCAGCCTGTGCACACGCTCGAATTGTGCGCCAGTCAAAGAAATGTTCAATTTTTCGGAGCAGAATTCGATTATTCTTTTTTCAGATGCTGCCCATCCCTCCTTAGGGTCGTCTTCTATTCCAAAAAAAAGCAAGTTAGACCGCCTCTGTCTGTTTTCGGTATCGTTACACCTGGACGTAATCTCGGTCAAATGATCCGAAATTTGGTGCAGTGAGTTATTAGCCGTACCGGTATCAGTTGCCGAACGTGACGTGACAGATGATTCAAGCGCTAAAATGCGTTCAGTCAAACGAGCCACTTCGTTCGTAGAAGCCGTCAGTTTTTCAATGGTCTCGCTTAATTGCACTGACAAGGCTGCATGCCCTTCCTCTAATTTCTGTATTGTTGACATAGCTGCGGCGAAAGCCTCAGACTCGGTCTTGCTCATAGGCCCTGGGTTCGATTCAATATCACCCGACAGCATGAGCAGCATATCAAAGATGACCAGACATAAACGAGATATTCGCGACAAAGATCGTTTCAAAGCATCACACCATTCGGCTGGGCACGACACCGCAATCAAACAGTAATTGCTACTCCTAACACAGACGGCGTCTTTACAGTCACTAACCTGCAAATTGACCGGTTGAAACACATGCATCTCTGGTGCGGTGCCGTGCCCGAGGTGATCTGCTGGTGATTCGCTTAAGTATGCTGAGCCGGTTCCGTCAGGCGTAGTCGTCGATGCCCCTAGCGGCCAGATGTGCGTCCAGATTTGCTTGTTCAGCGTCGGCATGAAAAATGCAGAAGCAGGCCAAGCCGGTGAAGTACCATCGGGGACCAGTGCGCACGTGCCAGCAAGGTAGGAGCAGACAGCCCAGGTAATCGTGGCCTGCAAATTGAGCGGTTGAAACACATGCATCTCTGGTGCGGTGCCGTGCCCGAGGTGATCTGCTGGTGATTCGCTTAAGTATGCTGAGCCGGTTCCGTCAGGCGTAGTCGTCGATGCCCCTAGCGGCCAGATGTGCGTCCAGATTTGCTTGTTCAGCGTCGGCATGAAAAATGCAGAAGCAGGCCAAGCCGGTCAAGTACCATCGGGGACCAGTGCGCACGTGCCAGCAAGGTAGGAGCAGACAGCCCAGGTAATCGTGGCCTGCAAATTGAGCGGTTGAAACACATGCATCTCTGGTGCGGTGCCGTGCCCCTGTGTAGTAGATTAAAAGCTCGTCAATTCTAATTTCTAGGGAGCGCAGGAAATGTCCCAATTGTGCAAGATTCCGAGTTCTCGAATGGTCCAAATAAACGTACAGTAAACTCACATAGAATGCTGCGGTATATTCAAATCGGGAGTGCGCAGTTCTGAAAGCCCGCAGCACGCACAACAGTGCTGTTGCCGCAGATGCTGCAGAATGAGGTATAGCCACGCTACAGACACGATCAGGTACATAGTCCGCGCAGTGCACGCGCGCCAAACGAAAACAAAATTATTTGCCCGAGCTGCTGTGGATGAACAGAGGGTTCATCGCTAACAACGCGATCACAATGGCGTTTTTTCGTTTCCTTTCTTTTCGAATTGCCCTTTTTTCCCTTTTCAGACCTCGCCGATGGGCCGAGTGTCACAGAATTATCCGATTTGCAGCCAAATTTATCCGATATCACGTGCGTCCAGTCTAATAATGTGATGCACATTTTCGACGGGACCAGAGCAAAAGCCAGAATTATCGGATCTTCCAAATTAACGAGATTACTACTAGATTGGTGTCGTACAGCAATATTTCCCGGTGCGTGAATTTCCCGAATATTCATCAGCTCGTGATTCTCCTGAGTCTTCAAGACTTTGCCGAAGGTAGGAAAAACGAACGAACTTGAAACACTAGTGAAATACAAGAAAGAAAAGAAAAAAAAAACGAGCATGCAGGTTAATGAAAGACGCAGAACATGCACTGCGAGTCAAATATTGTGTACGGATAAAAGGTTGTATGTGTTTTAAAGAAGCGAATAAATGCGTTTTACGTCAGCATGCTGTTGCACTGTAGTGCATACAAGAACGATATCACGTTACAGAAGGTTAGTTTCCAAGAAACACAATTTATACCAGGAAGCATGATTTGGGTATTGTGATTTGCCTCGGTTAACGGTTTCCTTTTCCTTTCTTTCCGAAGCCTGCAGTTAAATATGTGTGCAGAAAATTGTTTCTTATCAAGGAGTAAACAACGCTAGCACTTAGTACAACGTCAAAGTTGGTTTTCGTCTTGATTTCTGATCGTGGGCTTGCAAAACAACTCTAGCGCCGCACTTAATACATTACCGTCCATGGATGCTCCCTGTCCTCTAGAAATGTCGCCGCCGGTGTCTTCGCTTGTCCCGCGGGCGGCTACAGGGACTTCTACTCCAGAATTTCAATGGAACCTCGTTGGTGTGCTACGTGTGCAGCGTGTATAGTCTGTTTCAGAAGTTCCGTGCAGCAGTGTGGAAGATGCAGCCCCCTTTGGTCAGTCCGGAGGGCGAACAGATGTTAAGTATGTCCTTCCACGGTTTGTCTTCTGCCAATGGCGGGAGCTGCAGTGCCAGCTGCAGCCCTGGAATGAGGAAGAGGAAGCGGGTTTGCGTGCCCGAACAATGGCATTTCGTCTCGCTTTGGAAGAATTCTATGTTCGAAGGCCTCGTAATCTTCGCTATGCTGCACGGAACTTCTGAAACAGATTATAGGAATTTGTCATGGGAGCACATTTTTGTACTCTCGTAGCAGTTTGTAGTTGCTTCACAGGCTTGGAACTGATCCTGTGCTGTGAAAGAGTATGTGTGTGTTTGTGTGTGTTCGAATGGACGCTGGTTGGAGGAAACGCTACCGAACCATGTCGACCAGAACTTTCGCCAGTCGTTCCTCGTGTCATCTGGAAGATTCAAATACCTTGTAAACGTGTTCCGGCCGAAGGTGGAACATCAGGCGACGAACCTTAACGAGACTGTAAGAGATGAAGCTGCAAACTACAGCGCCATACAGACTATTTTCGCCTCGGCAGACGAGACATTTCTCAGCTGAATGCTATTAAGATCAAAGCCACTTTTTGACACAGAGTAACATCAAACGATGTATAAGCTCCTTTATTCCGAATTCTAAACATAGAAGTGCAACGAGTGAAAAGTCAGTGGCTCATATTATTCAGTCAGATATCTTAGTATTGTTATCTTGGTGCAGTCAATTACGTGGGTCTCAGCCCATGCCTCCACCAATCAAGGTATCCATCATGGTGGGATCGACTCTAGCTTCTTCCTTGGCAGCTTCTTCAGCATTGGCAATGACCATCATGCCTGTAAAGAAGAGGTCAAATCAACATATACCCCACAAATTTCGCGATTCCGACTTACTAATAGGTACGTCACCCTTATCGTCGCGATTCAAGATAGGATATCTGGCGCTTACTAACACCATCTTCATGAATAGTACTGCGCAGAACTCGAGAGCTTGCTCTCCGACGAGTTCGTATGGATTGCTACATCATAAACGTTCCCTCTATACCTAAAGTGTAGGCAATTCTATTGCATTAAGAGAGTTGTATCGCTAGCATTTCTATCTCGCTAGGAATAAATGATTGTTGCAGTTTTGCTTTCCCATAATGCGAACATTTTCTTTTTGCCTTCGTTGTTGCAGCGGGCTTCCCTTTCTTATAAGACGCTTTGATGTCAGAGCATACTAACCAATCCGCATTTCAAGTAACTGCCGCTCTTTCTTCAGCGATATTTCCAAGCAGCGTGTCGCGCTATCAAACTCTACCGTTCTACAGGCATACTACAGAGATGGTGGACTCACCATAAATGAACACCGCGACAGCAACAAGACATGTTGCCATACGTCCTGCCATTTCTCAATAGAGTGGTCGGGGCTTTGTCTCAATGTAGAGGAAGCCTGCTTCTGTGAAAAATGATGAGACGTACATTTACACCACGCATCCATGCATGCCAACGTTTTCGTGGGGCGGCACAATAAACAAATGGCGGCATTAGGTGTTTTTGTCTGCCATAGTTATGCGCAGAATTTAATTTAGCCGTCAGTTTATCCAACACCACACCAGGACATGCTGACCCGTCGGCGCAATAATGTAATTTCTAACTCTTTATGCTGTTCACTGATTTCGAATACGATCAAGCTTCAGCTACTGTACCAATTTATTCTGACGCTTGTTGTATTACCAAGCGATGCCATGACAACAATGGCTATGCCGACACATTATGAAAGGCCGCTTATAGACAGCGGGTTGATCTAAGGGAACTGAGTGCGCATATAAAATATGTATGTGTAATAAAATATGCAAACAAGTGATAAAAGCGGAGCTTAAATGCTCAATATTTTCGAGAGACAGCGCAAGAAGTGTATGTTGAGAAGAAACAATCTTACGATGACTTACCAAGTCTCTCGCTGCTGCGCTGTGTGGGCACGTCGAGGATGTCGTTGTATTTATACACATTATTGGTGTGCATCGGCGGGAGATAACGTTTAAATGCCGGATATTTTGATTGACTTATTGGTCCTATAGAGCGGGATTTATTGCCTGATGAGAACATTCACCTTGAGTGCTAAAATATACCACAGGAGGAATGCCCAGCCCGCAAGCAGTGCGAATGTTGCCGCTGTACGCGTTGGTGTCATTTTTGTGGCATCACACTGTAGTGAAGCAAAAATAGCTAATTGAGAGAATTGCACTCATCCAGGATATTCGCTTCGAGATAATTGGCAACCTCAGTTTGATTGTTTGCGGACAGTTTGTATATAGGTTGTAAAAATAAAAGAGAAAGCAATTCAACTCTCAGACTAGAAACGTGAAAATAGCCTGCCTCCAATTAGCTTCTATGTATAGTCCTTTCACCGATAATAACTGATATACGGGGATTTCAACAAGCCCTGAACTTTGCTATAACAGGAATGATGTTCTCCGTTTGACGGAATTCATGAACCAAATTGGCGTTTTTGCTGACGTAGGATCTCTCAAAAGCATCCTCCGTGCTGGGAGGAACGTCGGCAATAACCAAATAACGTTCGAATGTTCCCCCAGCATTTTCGTTATGACAGTCAGGTGCAAATATTTTCGAGCCATACCACGGGAAAATTACTTTATGAGCCCATATTTTGCTGAAAACGGAAATCTAGAGTGTCAACGCTTCTCTATTTTTCAACGCACCGTATTTGATTACTGTTGTAGGGGTCCTGGTACACCGCCAGGCTTGGTGAAACAACTCATTCTACGGCCATCGTGCTCTCTAATGGACGCCTCAGCCAAATTGTGTAGTCTTCTGCGACAAGTAGCGTTCACAAGCGATCACAAAGTTTCCACTTCCACAAGAGCCCTCCTTTCAAACACATGTTTCTCCTCAAGGTCCTTGTAGATGTTCCGTTTCGTCATGGATGGTACATCGCTTCGGTTTCCTGATGGCAGACATAAAAAGACCCATTCGCTTGCAATGCTGCTTCCGTGGGAGGGCTTTTCAAGCGCGTTTTTTAACCGTAAGCATGCGCGTGCCCTGCTCTAACTTTTCTTTCCGTTGGAAGATCCTAGACAAAATAGTTGCTCGAAATATGTAAACATTTATTTGTTAATTGCCAAGCCCCATAGATGCTATTGGAAAGTATCTTTGAACCACACAGCGTAGCCACGAATGGTGCGGTGCAAAATGCACCATAAATATGGTTTCCCAAGGAAGCAACAAATGCATTCCAGCAGTCTGTGGGAAATGATAAGTGGTTCCCAAGCATTAATCTATCAATGATGTGCTATCTTTGGTGAGTTTACACCATATGTGACTCCTACACACTGCATTCTAGGACTCCAACTCAAGGCCATGACTGGATTCGAACGCATAATCTGTCTTGGATAAGGTTCATTAGGACCAGGGCTGATTAAGACAGATTACGGTGGATATGAGTGGATTACAGCTGATTAAGGCGCATTAGGGTGGATTAAGAGAGATTCAAGCGCCTTAAGGTAGAGTACCCCGCTACTACACAAATGATTTATGATGTCTTCGGAACGGATATCCGAGACGTTAACATCGTGGCAGAGACGACACGGGTAAGGAGCGTTTGTCTAGGATGCGTCGTATATCTCGTTTAATGGCCGGCTTGCTGCATATAAGAGATGTTTCATTAACGTCTTCGAAACGTCTTCAAAAAGCTGGTCTTTTCGAAGGCTTAGAGGAGACTCCGATATCCCATTTTCCGGGATTTCTGAATTCATTGAAAGGCTTACCAAAGACGTCATCAAAAAGCTGTTCCTGAAACGTCAGCTGTAATCTGAAAAAGAAGGAGGAATCATTCTCTGGAACGGGGCGCGCCCACCTAAATTTTGATCTCGTTGCGGCCCTAAGAATGTATAAATGACCTTAGAGCTAACACCCTAAGGGTTTAAATTGACGGAAATGAATGGCACCGACCAATTCAAAGATGAAATGTCGTTTGGGCTCCCACACGGGAGCCTTGTTCACAATGAGGCAAAATGAAGAAGCGTTGCCTGAAATACGGGGCATGTGAGATTACAGATATTTTGGGTACACCGGGGGCTCATTACCATCAGTCAGGCTGAGCGTATTTGCTGTCGTCTGAATAATCGGCGGCGCGAGATAGAGCCGCGACATTATGTTTTTCTCTTTTTCAAGTACACATGCCCGTGCGCAGTCGATCTTGTGGCCAGTAGATACCGAGTGTTCGGCAAGCGCGTTGGAAGCCACCCGTCGATTCTTGACATGATGCTGATGTTCTCGACACCTTCGTTCGAAGTTATCTGACTCGCCGATTACAAAGGTGCGCAGTTGGCACATGAGATCGCGTAGAGGACGCCCGGAATCTTCTCCTTCTCGAGCCGATCCTGCGCTTGTATGAATTTTGCTCTGAGCTTGCGGGCTGGCACATGCGCGATCTGTACGATGTAGCGACGCAGTACGCGCACGAGCGTATCGCCGACACCTGGCACATATGGAATCGACGCCCGTTTTTGAGTGCGTGGTGTCGGATGCAGCGGCGGACGAGCAAGCTGGCGTTCCACGGGATCAGTACAATGTCCGGGATAGCTGGAAGCAGAAAAATCGCGACGATTGTGCAACGAATCCCCAGCCTTGTCTTCTAATGTTGTGCAGATTCTTTCCTTTCCCTGCAGGAGTTAGGCGACCACGGAACGCTTTTGGGAAACGGGGCGGACGGACCCGAAATGAAGATAGTGACCAGGGTGAGCCGGTTTCCTGTAGACGTTGAAGGTGAGAACTGACGATTCTCGGGAGACGAGTACATCCAGGAACGGGAGCCGGTCATCGATTTATTCTTCAACAGTATTTATTTATTTATTTATTTATTTATTTATCCGCAGAGTCAAAAGGACATTACAGAGGGGAGTGGTTCTACGTACAAAACAAGTGGTCATTCTTATTTATAAAATAATAGCTATTATAGGATTCCACAACATACATACATTACAACTAACACAATAAGTAAACCAGTAATATTCTACAATGACGTTTGAAGAGTAAGACTAACAAGAGTAATACAATAAAGCAGTGAAAAGTGAAAAAAAAAACGCCGTACATCATGTAAAATCAAACATAACAGTTACGTTGTGTACACTAAATACAGGAAAACAAAGAGTCATGAAGCCACTGGTAGACCACGAATGAACAATGCACACTCTTTTATTTCAGCCGTTAGCGCGGGAAGGCAACTTCACTCTTTCGATGTACACGGTATGAACGAACAGATTACGCGAGTTCTACATGAAGGAATTCCGACTTTATGTACATGGTCTAGTCTATTGGAGACTCATTGCGGAGGAGTGATTAATTCACTATGCAAGTGTGGATGGTAATACACCTTATGCAAAAAAACTAAGCGACGCATTTTACGTCGAGATGCGAGAGAAGGTAAATTAAGATTATTTCTCATTGCTGTTATGGTGGTGGTGTGGTTGTACTGAGAGCAAATAAAACAAACGGAATTGTTCTGAATCATTTCGAGTGCGTGCGACAGATTTTCCTCATGGGCGTCCCATACTGATGCGGCATATTGAAGTTCGGATCTAATTAGTGATGTGTATAAGAGAAGCTTTAAGGAAGAATGGGATCTTGAAGAATTTCCACGAATGTACCCGAGCATGATATTTGCTTTATTTATGATATATATGATGTGATCATTCCAGGTTAGGTGGCACGTCATATGTACACCAAGGTATTTGTACGATGAAAGAGATTTTAATGGTTCGCTATTGAGTCTATAAAAACGTACAATTGTTTTCGATCGGGTTACTCGCATAAATTTGCAGTTAGCAATGCGTAATTCCATTTGCCACACCTTGCACCATAAACAGACTGCTTTGAGGTCAGACTGAAGAACAGTTACGTCGTTATTACTGGATGTTTTCTTAAAGATTACAGAATCATCTGCGATTTGGTGAATATTTGAGGAAACACAAGAGAGTACGTCATTTACGTATGTTAAAGAGGAAGGGGGCCAAGTACTGAAGCTAGCGGAACGCCAGATTTCACAGCGCTAAATCCGGAGTTAGTGTTGTTTGCTGACACGAATTGGGAACGGTTGTGCAGAAAATATTCAATCCAGGTAAGAAGTTTGGGATCATTGTTAAGTAGACAAAGCTTGTATAGAAGTAGCTTATGGCAAACTTTGTAGAATGCTTTTGAAAAAACGAGGAAAATACAGTCGGGGAATGTACAGTCATCCAAAACAATATGTAATTTGCGCACAAAAGACGTTAGTTGTTTTTCACAGGAGTAGGTTTTACGAAAAGCGTGTGGGGATGATGAAAAAAAAATGAATTAGATTCAAGTCAGTTCAGAATGTGCGAAAACAGGATATGTTCGAGGATTTAGCACGGTATGCTAGTAAGGGAGCTGGGCCGGTACTTCAGAGGATAATGTTTGTTACCTGACTTATAGAGTGGAATTACCTTCCCAATTTTCCAAATTTATGGAAGAGAACCAGTATCAAGTGTCTCTTGAAAGATTTTAGTTAATAGGATAGACGAATAGCTTGTTATACATTTTAAAAACTTTCTTTCGATTTGATCGAATCATGGCCCGTAAAATGATTTGAATGACGTGATAAGTTTTGTAATAGCTTCAAAGTTTCTTTCTACGGGAAACATTGCTGTGTAGCTGTAAGTACGGGAGAGCGGTACCGATGTGTTTATGTTGGAAGAAAAATCATTTGAAAATTTGGGGGACCCTGAAGCATCGTTTTTAAGAGTTGAACGCGATAGCGAAATCCTGCCCCTAGTGTGCACTTCAACCACTCAGTGCACACTAATTAAGGTGTATAGTTACACACATACGTGCCTCGCCACGGTGGTCTGTTGGTTATGGCACTCGGCTGCGGATCCTAAGCTCGCGGGATCGAATCCCGGCCGCGGCGCATGCATTTCGATGAAGGCGAAATGTTGAGGCCCGTGTGCTGTGCGATGTCAGTGCACGTTAAAGAACCCCAGGTGGTCGAAATTTCCGAAGACCTTCACTACCGCGTCACTCATAATCAGAGCTGGTTTTGGGAGGTTAAACCCCACAGATCAATCGCACGCACAGACACGCGTGCACGCGACGTATCTATAGTAATGGTAGAGGTTTTCGACCTATTTAAGAGCACTTTAGATCAACTTCATGAAAATTTTGTACAGTGATGTAGTCACATGTTCCTGTATTATAAACTGCGCGAGGCGTGACACTTTTATTCGTAAATGGTCACATTCTGTCGCCGTTTTGCGTGAACTATCTTGCAGCTGTTCGATTTGTTCTTCTGGAGACATCTTCCGGCCGCCCGCAACAAGCATCGCCTTAAGGTCGGTGATATGGCAACTGCAGTACTTCACTTCTTTAATGCTGTCGTGAGAATGAAATGCTAAAAAATGTGGATGCAGAGCATCCGACAAGACCGCACATAGGCTCTGCTGTGGTCGCATGGCCTCCGAGATGGCGGGCGCGCCCATCGTCTCGGAGGCCATGGTAGTCGAGACATTGCTTGATATGTGACCGCTAGATAGACATAGTTGTCCATTTTTGGAGCTGTTATTTTTCGCTCACGGGCGATTTTTCGCTCACGGAGAGACGCCGTCACCGACGGCGGCATTCCTGCGGAACGAGCTCTCTAACGCTACCGCGTTAAAATACCTCGTTAAGTACTCGACAACATGTACAGTAAGAGATTGCATTGCCTGAAGTATCAGTTAGGGTGATGCAGTGTTGCTTAAAAAGTAATCTTTAGCTTCCTTTACTGCGTTTACTTATTAGTTAGCTGCTGGCGTGTAATCTGTCCAACGATCATTCGTAGGCGAATTCTTAGCACACCTAGAAAGACGCTTCTTTCTGTTCGATAAGCGCTTTAGTTGTTTGTTGTACCACGGAGCATTCGAATCTGTGCTAATAGTGATAACAGGCACGTATTTATCTGTTAATAAGTTAATTTTTGCTACAAACATATTCTAATTCGTTTCCACTATACCACTGTCAAACCCGGTCAAGAAATGATCAAGAAAGGCTGCGAGCTGTTCGTTTAGAGCATTATGGTTACCATCTTTTGTCATTTTTATTCTCTTTATTGTGTTTAGGAAGCGTTGATCGAACTGTATTCATTTTGAATATGAGTAGAGAATGATCGCGTAGACCCGGGAAATCTGTAATGCGGGAAACAAGGTCGGCATGAGACGTAAGAACGAGGTCCAGAATAGTTGACACTGACTGCGTTATTCGAGTTGGCTGCTTAACAAACTGGGTTAATGAGAAAAGAGAACATAAATCAAGAAAATCTTTAGCCAGAGAGCAAGGTGGATGAATAATGTGAGGATCACTGTACCACGTTATATTTGGTATGTTAAAGTCGCCAAACAATGGAATGGCATGATGGTTGTGGTTTGAAGCGGCAGAATTCGATAGTGTCACGTGCATTTTTCTGTGCTATCGTTGGTCTTCCAGTGGCAGTTCACTGTGTGGAGCTAGGCGAGGTGGGCTGTCGGTAGCGTCTGCTTGTGTCATCACTGCTGGCTATGGTATTGGGTCGAGCTGCGGGGCTGTCAGTGTCGCTGAGGCTGTTCCTGGGGCCCAGGACTGGCGGTGGAGCAGCAGGGAGTAGTTTTTGGAGTTCTTCTCGGATTATAGCCCGAATAGTGGCGCGCAGGCAATCAGTTTCGAGAGCGTTTGGGCTCTCAGGTGAAGCGTTTTTTTCAATGGTAGCCGCCTCCTTTACAAACTGCGTGACTATTTCCGGCGGGTTGCGAATGAGGCCGACAAACAGCTGCTCTTTCAGAGCCCGCATCAGATACTGTAACTTCTTTTCCTCAGTAATATCGGCGTCCACGTGTTGGTGCAGCCGCTGCATTTCTTCAACAAATACCGCTACGGGTTCGTTGAGGTGCTGTTGCCTGGTTTGAAGCAAGACCTCAGCTCGCTGTTTTCGTAGAATGCTCGGAAAAGCTTATCTTAGTCGACTCTTAAACGGTTCCCAAGTCGCTAGAGTGCCTGCCTTCTTGGTTTTCGAACCATGTGCGTGCGGATTCTTCGAGCGAGAAAAAGACGTTCTGAACTTTATCTTCATCTGACCGCTTGTTGTACGAGGCTACCCTCTTGAACCTGTGCAGCCATTCTTGCGAGTCTTCGTAGGCAGACCCGCGAAAGTCCGGAGGTTCCTTCGGCTGTTGAAATGTGAACGTAGCGGGAGCAGCAGCGTTCGTCATGGCTGTAGCAGAATTTGCTGGCACGCGACGTTAAAGATCAGCCAACGACCCATACTCGGGGGGAAGTATCCGGCGTCTCCGGCTGGTTCGGATCTCTGTTGCGTTCCCTTCCTTGGTAACTATGGGGCGATCGTCTGCTCGAGCTGGGCTGGTTTCTCGGCATGACGGGGGTGTTCAAACGATAAGCACCTCCACCAAATGTCACGTTGACACTGCCACACATTTGGCGGTGGTGTCAACGTGACAATACATCGTAACACTGGTGAAACACAGCTTTAGATTAGGAGGTGGATAGCAAATACTCAGATCGATTTTTTGATGGGCCATTTAGGTTACCACCCAGACTGCCTGTAAAGTGCCGATTACTTTGATTGCGTGAGACGGTAGGTCTCTGCGTATGCCTAATGAAACATCGCCACCTTGACGTTCATGCGATCATGACGATATATTGAAAATTATCGAGCTGCGGAAAATGTTTCCGCGTCTAATGCTATGATGCGTTAATGCTATGATATCAGCACTACATGTGTCTATCGAAGATGATAAATCTTCACCTTTGTTAAGAATGCTGCCACTGTTACAAAACGAAAGGACACTTTTCGTTGCGCGCGCCCACCTCCCTTGCCGTTTCCTATGTAGCAGATAGTGATGCAGATGGCTGATTAGTGTTGGCTGTAGGTGACGCATGCGGGCGTCTTTGGTGTGATTGAGCGTCACATACGGGTTCTGTGAGAAGCTATTTTATTGTATCAGTTACGGGATCGTATGCGGTACTGTTTTAGGGGCGAAGCTCCTCTTAGTCTAACCTTGTCACGCGTTCGGCGTAAGGCGTAACCGGCAGTATCTCCCGAGCAGTATAATAGATGGCACTGTCCCATAGAGATGCATGCAAACTACAGTTGGGTGACGATATACTAGATGGCGCGGTACGCATTCTGTGTCGTCATCGCCATTTCTTGTCTAGTTTCCTAGATGGCGCTGTCCCATAGAGATGTGTGCAATATGGCGGTTGGATGAATGGACACTAGATGGCGTTGGAGGCGCCGCTGTTCTCCGATTGGCTGCTGCGCGGGCTGCGCCGGGAGCGCTCCTCTCGTTCTCCTGGATCGTCGCCGTACGTGTCGGATCGCGCTTGGTGGACTATGAACGATGAGAAAAAAATTCCGAACCTTGTGTCCAAAGCGCGGAATCGAACCAGGGACCCCTCGCTTCCGAACGCGTGGCGCTAGCCACTACGCCACGAAGCTTTTTTTTTTCTTTATTGCCTTCTTGAACAAAGTACAGACGCAATCAAAAGCGCACACGCATACACTATTTACGCACTGGTGTGACCATCTCTAAAGCTTTTTCATATCTTTCAAAATATCAAGGATAGTAACCCAGTGTGGTGGTTCAGGCTGGGCTCTATAAATCTCACTAATTTGTCCAACGCTCTCAATGAATGTTTCCCTCGAGGATTTTACATGAACATCTGCATGCCGCACCTGCATTCTCGTTTTCCACAAAGCATGAAGACCCAGGACCATGATCATATCGCATGGCTCTTCTACTGGTAAAAACCTTATGCCATAAGAATCTAGTGGTAATTCTTTCTTTAAAGTGCGCTGAAGCACGTCCCAGAAAAATACTGCATCCCAGCAGTCTACAAAAGCATGCTCTATATCCTCTGGTTTATTACATAAATGGCAGTTTGTTGTCCAAGGTACAAATAAGCCTTTTTCCTGAAGCCATGTTTTTACAGGTAGACTATTCGTATGTAGCTTGAAAAAGAATGTTTTGGCAGCAGGACTTATTGGCATTTTCTTGACCCTTTTCAAAATATTCTGTCCTGGGTATCCATGATATGGCAAACGGTACAAAGGAGTCGGGAGGAACGCTTCAATTAAATCCTTATAGAGTTTCTTTCATGGTGACGTCACTCAGTACTCTAAAGAAAATCTCACTTTCAACATTCTGTATGAAAGTAAGACCTCCCGCAGAAATCCAGATACGGTACCCTCCAAATCACCACAAGAGGAAATTATGAAATCTGGGATTAATCTCCGTAGCCTGGTATGTATGACTGTTCGTAAAAAAGGATCTTCCACATTCCTAAGGAACATAAACCTAGAAACAATCTGACGTAAAAATAAATGAACAAGGCCAACACCTCCGCGTTTAACAGGAATGAACAGGTTGGTTCGACTGATTTTCTCCCAAGTCGAGGCCCAAACAAAAACTGCAAAGACACGATGTATCTTCTGGATACTAGAACGAGACCCACATAAGACATTCATAACATACCATACACGTGACAGCAGAAACACATTACACACAGCAGCACGCGAGAACATAGAGAACTGCCTGCCTTGCCATGCATCTGCTTTTTCTTTTAGTTTCAATGTTTGCTCAGCCCAATGTTCATCAGCATGTCGATACCTATCAAGAGGCACACCCAGATACTTTGTTGGTGAACACGACATACGCAAGCGTGAAAACGTATCTGGTGTACTGTTCCAATTACCGTGCCAAAAGCCACAACTTTTCTGCCAGTTTATCTTACACCCTGTGTATAAGCAAAACTTTTCAATCACAGATGTTGCCTCAATGATGCTGTCTGTGTCAGAGAGGAAAACAGCAATGTCATCCGCGTAAGCAAGTAACTTTACCTCAGCTGAAAGCAAGCTGTACCCACGGATATTTTCGTTTTGAATTACTGCCAAACAAAGAGGCTCTATGTAGGCTGCAAATAGCAAAGGTGACAATGGGCACCCTTGGCGTACTGAAGATCGTACATGTACAGTATCAGTCAACTCTCCATTGACGATTACTCGAGTCGAACAATTTGCATATGCCATTTTAACACCCTCAAAAATTACACTGCCCACGTTCAAGTGCTCAAGTACAGAAAATAGAACATCATGGGAAACTACATAGAATGCTTTTGCAAGGTCCAACTGAATCATTGCTACATGATCACCAACTACATCACAAATTTCCAAAACACTTCGCGCAATATGTATGTTTGTTGCGATACTACGACCTTTATTACCACATGTTTGATGGGACCCGATAAGCGTTGTAATTACACTCTGAAGCCTTTTTGCCAACACTTTCATGAATATCTTATAGTCGACGTTAGTAAGACTTATCGGGCGATAAGAACTCACAAGTCTTCGTGTCTCAGGGTCATCTGTTTTAGGGATCAAAGCAATGTACGACGTCCTAAAGGATAGAGGGACCTGTTTTTGTTCATACGCATCATTAAAAACATTGTGTAAAATCTGGGCTATCTGAGGTTTCAAGAATTTATAAAAGGCAGCTCCAAATCCATCGGGCCCTGGCGACTTCCCATTTTCAATAGCGCATTCGATTTCGTTGACTGTGATAGGCAACTCCAGTCTAGTCTTAACGTCTTCGTCAAGTGTAGGTATGCGTCGCATGAATTCCTCCCTGAAGCGTTCGTCCATTGTGTGTTTGCAGCCAAAAATCAGGGAATAATGATCAGCAATAAGGCGTCTAATATCCGCCTCGTTATTGACTATTTGGCCGTCGTGGTATAGTTCGCGTATTTCTTTTTTACATGCATATCTTTTCTCATCAGACAATGCCCGCTTAGTTGGTGTTTCTCCCATCAAGAAATGTTCAGCCCGTGCCCTTATAGCAGCTGCTTTATACTTGGCAGTATCAATACGTTCTAATTCGCACTTAACCTCTCTTATTAGTTTCGCATAAGTACCTGGTTGAGCACTTTCCATCGTATACATAAACTGTAGGTTCTCCTTAAGTTCTCTTTCTTTCTGTTTTTCTTCATGCTGTCTAACGCTGCTCCGTTCAATTGCTTTTATTTTAAGCTTTTCTTTGAAATCCTCCCACTGTGTTATGAAGCTGTTCGGTAAAGCGGCAAGCAATTTTCTTATGTCTTCTGCAATGCCATTAACGAATTCTTCATCTTCCAATAAGCTTTCATTAAATTTCCAAAGGTGCCAGTTGAAGCGATTTCGTTTTTCTTTAGCACCAAACGTGGCGGTTACAAGGCAATGATCGCTGAATTGAACTGCTTTAACTTCGTAGAGACTACACCATGATACCAGCTCAACGGGCGCATATATTCTATCTAATCGGGCATGACTATCAAGCTGATAATGCGTATACTGGGGTTGCGTTCCGCACGCCATCACACTGCCTATGTCTTCTAAGTTATATTCACTAATCAGTTCCATCAACCTTATAGCACTTTTATCTCTAATGGTAGGGCCTCTGGCTCTGTCAGAAGCAAAACATACACAGTTGAAATCTCCTAAAAGTAGCAAAAATTTTTCACTGCTGAGAAAGCGTCCGATACCTTCAAAAAACAATTTTCGCTCTACTTCGACATTTGGTGCGTACACGCATACGACTCGACAATTCACACCAAGCATCAATAAGTCAACGACAAGCAGACGACCACTTTGACAAGTGAAAACGCTCTCAACAGCAAAGTCAACAGTGTTACGTATAAATAACACGCATCCACCCGATGTACCGACCGCATGGCAAACACAAACATTAAAATGTGGACGGAAGGCGGTCACCATGCGGTCAGTGGACTCTTCGCTTTCTATCTTTGTCTCTTGAACAGCTACTATATCCAGATCGTTGTCACGAAGAAGCCGATTCAGCTGATACTGCCGCCTTCGCATGCTAAGCCCTCGCACATTTAAAGTGCCTATGCGAAAAGGTTTTGGTAGTTTACAATCCATGGCTTTCTAACAAAATCGATCAATTACCCGCATGGTGTCCGCCTTGCACATCGAGTCGGGCAGTGGGTAAAGTGGGGACAGGGAAGACCATGGTCACATGCCCTCACGGTACCAGTAACGGTGCCGCGACGACAACACACCGCACGAGTACACTGATTAAACGCACTGCAGCCCAAGTGCTTAACTATGCAACCCAAATACCCCCCCATGCAGTCACCCAAATACTTGCAAGCACAGCTAAGGCGGCGGTTTACCCGCCAGCCGCGTCTCCATCGAGACGCTGGACCGCGGCCTCACCGACGCCCTCCTTGCACCAGCCGTTTTAGGAGGAGGTCCCTCGTCGATTATTACGCCTGGTTTCTCCTCCACGGTCTGCCCATGGGTGCGTTTCCCCGCCACCTGTGAGGTCGTTGTCAACGCCGTTGACTGGGTGTCCATTGCTTCAGCTCCTTCGCTTGAAGCGTCTGGTAGCGTCTCAGCAGACGCCGTCTCGGCGTCCCTCGTCGCCACGTTGCCTTCTGTGGGATGGTGTCCTTCAGGTACAATTTCTTTCTCGGGGACGCGTTTGGCCGACGTCGTGTTGACAGGAAGCTTAGTCAGCGTCGTCTTCTGCGTTCCCAATTCTCTTCCAGCTGTTGCAGCTTCCTCAGCGTCTACTTCATCCATGAGCAATTCCGACGAGTCCTCGTTGACCGAAGGCCCAACAACGGTGGCATACGACCTCACACACTGGGCCTCCTCATGTCCAAAGCGCCTACAGGCATTACACCGAGGCACACGACAATCACGACGAATGTGTCCCTTTCCTTGACACCGAAGACAAAGCGGCGCTCTCCCCGCGACAACAACGAGAGCCATCTCCCCGGCAACGCTCAGTTGGTGCGGCAGATCGTCTAGCTTGACGCCTGCCTTCAATTTTAGGGACACAAGCCTTGTGGTCGAACTTTTGTCCGATAACCCATAAACTCGCCATCGCTCTCTGGTGACGTCGGTGACCCGTCCATATGGTGCGAAAGCACCCGTACATCTTCATCTGGTACACTTGCGAGTAGCCAGTGTAGTTTGACACGGATGTCCTGATTAGCCGGGTCTATGACAAGACACCGACAGTTCTTCACAGTCACTTCACCGGCTTCCACCATCTTCCTTGTGGCTTCCGCGCTTCGGAAGGTTACCGCCCATACGTGGCTCATGCGGTAAGCTCCCAACGCGGTAACGTCAGGTAGCAGAGCGAGTCGAGCCAACGCGTCCCTGAAATCCTCAACACGGTAAGGCCTTGCTTTGACATCCGCATGAAGGAAAACGGTATTGAGAACAATACGACCTGAAGGCAAGTTTGGAAGGATGACCTGGTAATCGTTGTCCTGTGCTGTTTCCTGAGACAAAGACCTGTTGCCGCGACCAGACACGGCCGCTGAAACCGCTCCAGAGGAGCACGACATCATGCGTCTGAACTCGTCGGCGTCCAGAAGCAGCACTACGCCACGAAGCGCACATGGACACATGCACCACGATGACAGTAAATACCGAGCATTAACGAAAGACTGCGTGTTTCTAACGCGTTTGTGCTAGCGCGTTACGGCCCGTGTAAGAAGCTGGTGTAAGACGCTGTGGCTTCTCCGCCTTATACTCTCTCAGCAGTCATGTGATGGCGTCGGCAAACGCGGTGCGAATTACACGGAAGATTCACGCTTTACCGATGATTCCCTCCGGAGTTTCGCCCACTCATCATCATTCACCCGTGTATACGCTGTGATTTTTTTTTTTGTTGATCACAAGCTTTTTTTGACGATCCTCGGGATCACAAGTGGTCCCGAGAATCGTCAGTTCTCACCTTCAGCGTCTACAGAAAACCGACTCACACTGGCCACTATCTTCATTCCGCGTCCTTCCGCGCCGTTTCCCAAAAGCATTCCGTGGTTGCCTCTCTCCTCCGGCGAAAAAAAAGAATCTGTACAAAATTAGAAGACAAGGCTGGGGATTCGTTGCACATACGTCACGATCTGTCTGTTTCTAGCTACCCCGGACATTGTGTTGATTCTGTGTAACGCCAGCTTGCTCTACCGACGCTGCATCCGACCCCACGCGGAGGCGAAATGTTGAGGCCCGTGTGCTGTGCGATGTCAGTGCACGTTAAAGAACCCCAGGTGGTCGAAATTTCCGAAGCCCTCCACTACGGCGTCTCTCATAATCAGAACTGGTTTTGGGACGTTAAACCCCACAAATCAATCAATCCGACCCCACGCACCCAAAAGTGGGCGTCGATTCCACATATGCTAGGTGTCAGAGAGACGCTGGTGCGCGTACTGCGTCGCTACCGCGTACAGATTCCGCATGCGCCAGCCCGCAAGCGCAGAGCTGAATCGGTACAAGCGAAGGATCGGCTCTGGAAGGAGAGGCTTCCGGGCGTGGTCTACGCGATCCCAAGTGCCAACTGCGCAGCTGTGTAATCGGCGAGTCAGATAAATTCGAACGAAGATTTCGAGAACATCAGAATGATGTCAAGGATCGACATGTGCCTTCCAACGCGCTTGCCGAACACTCGGTATCTACTCGCCACAAGATCGACTGCCCGTGCCCAGTCGACAGCAAATTCGCTGAACCGCAGTGCTGGTAATCAGGCCCTGGTATAGCCAAAATGACTCGGATCTGACATGCCCCGTATTTAAGGCAAGGTTTCTTCGTTTTGCCTCATTGTGAACAAGGCTCCCGTGTTGGACACCAAACGTCGTTTCATCTTTAAATTGGTCGGTGCCGTTTATTTTCCTCAATTTGAACCCCGAAGGCGTTAGCTCTAAGGTCACATTTTCATTTATATATTCTTAGGGCCGCAGCGAGATCAAAATTCTGGTGGGCGCGCCTTGTTCCCCAACACGATTCCTGCTTCTTTATCAGATTACAGGTGACGTTTCAGGAGCAGCTCTTTGATGATGTCTTTGGTCATTCTTTGAATGTATTCAGAAAAGCATGAAAATAGGTTTGTCGGAGTAAACTGTAATCCTTCGAAAAGACCAGCTTTTTGAAGACGTGTCGAAGACTTAACGAAACGTCTCTTTTACATACTACAAGCCCGATATTAAACGAGATATACGATGCATCCTAGACTAGCGCTTCTTACCCGTGCCGTCTCTGCGACGTCGTTAACGTCTCGGATATCCGTTTCGAAGACATCATAAATGCTTTCTGTGCTAGCGGGGTACTCTACCTTAAGGCGCTTGAATATCTCTTAATCCACCCTAATGCGCCTTAATCAGCTCTAATCCACTCATATCCACCCTAATCTGTCTTAATCAGCCCTGGTCCTAACAAACCTTATCCAAGAGAGATTATGCGTTCAACTCCACTCATGGCCTTGAGTTGGAGTCCTAGAATGCGATGTATAAGGGTCACACATGGTGTAAACCCACCAAAGATAGCACATCAATGATTGATTAAAGCTTGGGAACCACATATATTTTCCCACAGACTGCAGGCATGCAATTGTTGCTTACTTGGGAAACCATATTTAGGGTGCATTTTGCACCGCACCATTCGTGGCGACGCTGTGTAGTTCAAGGATACATTCCAATGACATCTATGGGGCTTGGGAATTAACAAATAAATGTTTACATAGTTCGAGCAACTATTTCGTCTAGGCACTTGCAACGGAAAGAAAAGTTAGCGCAGGGCACGCGCGCGCCTACGGTTAAGAAACGCGCTTGAAAAGCCCTCACATGGAAGCGGCATTGCAAGCGAGGGTGCATTTATGTGTCTGCCATCGGTAAACAGAAGCGATGTATAATCCATGATGAAACGGAACATCTGCAAGTACCGTGAGGAGAAGTCCGTTTTCGAAAAGAGGGCTCTTGTGGAAGTGGAAAATTTGTGATGGCTTGTGAACGCTACGTGCCACAGAAGACTACACAATTTGGCTGAGGCGTCCATTACAGAGCATGATGGCCGTAGAATGAGTTGTTTCACCAAGCCTGGCGGTGTACCAGGACCCATGTAACAGTACTCAAATACGGTGCGTTCAAAAATAGAGAAGCGTTGACACTGTAGATTTCCGTTTTCAGCAAAATATGGGCTCATAAAATAGTTTCCCCGCGGTATGGCTCGAAAATATTTGCTCCTGACTCTCATAACAAAAATGCTGGAGGAACTTTCGAACGTTTTTTGGTTATTGCCGACGTTCCTCCCAGCACTCATGATTATTTTGAAATATCCCACGTCAGCAAACACATGAATTTCGTTCATGAATTCCGTCAAACGGAGAACATCATTCCTGTTATAACAATGATCACGGCTTGTTGAAAATCCCCGTATATCAGTTATTATCGGTGAAAGGACTATACATAGAAGCTAATTGAAGGCAGGCTATTTTCACGTTTCTAGTCTGACAGTTGAATTGCTTTCTGTTTTATTTTTACAACCTATAGTACAAACTGTCCGCAAACAATCAAACTGAGGTTGCCAATTATTCTAAGCGAATATCCTGGATGAGCGCAATTCTCTCAATTATCTGCTGTTGCTTCACTACAGTGTGATGCCACAAAAATGACACCAACGCATACAGCGGCAACATTCGCAGTGCTTGAAGGTTGGGCATTCCTCCTGTGGTATATTTTAGCACTCAAGGTGAGTGTTCTCATCAGGCAATAAATCCCGCTCCATAGGACCAATAAGTCAATCAAAATATCCGGCATTTAAACGTTATCTCCCGCCGATGCACACCAATAATGTGTATAAATACAACGACATCCTCGACGTGCCCATACAGCGCAGCAGCGAGAGACTTGGTAAGTCATCGTGAGATTGTTTCTTCTCAACAAACATTTCTTGCGCTGTTTGTCGAAAATGTGGAGCATTTAAGCCCCGCATTCATCAGTCCTTTCTATTATTTATTACACATACATATTTTATATGCGCACACAGTTCCCTAAGATCAGCCCGTTCTCTATAAGCGGCCTTACATAATGTGTCGGCATAGCCATTGTTATCATGGCATCGCTTGGTAATACAACAAGCATCAGAATAAATTGGTGCAGTAGCTGAAGCTTGATCGTATTCGAAATCAGTGAACAGCATAAAGAGTTAGAAATTACATTATTGCGCCGACGGGTCAGCATGTCGTGGTGTGGAGTGTTGGATAAACTGAGGGCTAAATGAAATTCTGCGCGTAACTATGGCAGCCAAAAACATCTAATGCCGCCATTTGTTTATTGTGCCGCCCCACGAAAACGTTGGCAAAATGGATGCATGGTGTAAATACACGTCTCTTCATTTTTCACAGAAGCAGGCATCCTCTACATTGAGACAAAGCCCCGACCACTCTATTGAGAAATGGCAGGACGTATGGCAACATGTCTTGTTGCTGTCGCGGTGTTCATTTATGGTGAGTCCACCATCTCTGTAGTATGCCTGTAGAACGGTAGAGTTTGATAGCGCGACACGCTGCTTGGAAATATCGCTGAAGAAATAGCGGCAGTTACTTGAAATGCGGATTTGTTAGTATGCTCTGGCATCAAAGTGTCTTATAAGGGAAGCCCGCCGCAACAAGGAAAGGAAAAAGAAAGTGTTCGCATTATGGGAAAGCAAAACTGCAACAGTAATTTATTCCTAGCGAGAGAGAAATTTTAGCGATTACACTCTCTTAAAGGGAAAGACAACCACCCAAAATTTGAATTCAGATGAACCCGCTTGCGGAAAGATTGTGTGTTGCATTGGCTCAAACGACGCCACTTTTCTTCAATAAGCACGGGTTTATGTTTTTATTTCTTCATTCAAACTCGCGAAAACTGACGTCTGGTAACTCAAGCGGCAAACATACGAACTAGAGTTAGAGTGCGGTCACGTGAGCTTCTACAAATTTACGCAATATTTTATCTGTTTATTAGTATCGGTCGGCATGAAACTTTTGATAATATAAGCTTTTTGTCAATTACAATGTGCAGATGGCCTTTCGTTTGTAGCCCGCGTTGTTACTGCACGCTTCTATCGTCACGAGCGAAAGCGTGGTTTCGGATCTAGTTGGCCTGGCTTGGCTCGGCTATGGCCAGAGTGGCGGCGCCGCAGCCCGGCCATTTGTGAAGTAGGCACGGACATGCGAAAGAACACCTTACAAATACGAAATCCGCCTGGCAAACGAGGCCTGCTCGTCGCACCGTCTTTTTTATTTCAAAAACTAGTCGAACAGGTCAAAATGTGGGTGGTTAATCACAGCAACGTTCACTTCTGCGATATCAGAACTACGTCTGGAAGCGAGGCGGATTATCGGCATCGCGATAATTTTCCACCGTTGCTAGAGTCCGCACTCTGCCTTTTTTAGAGGAAGGTTTAGAGGAGGCTTCTCAGATCGAAATATGCTGTGTGCGAAAGAGCCATGCGATTTTGAAAGTAACCGCTGCAGGTGAAAACTGTTCAGGGGACGAGCTTTCCATTGTGCCATAAAAAGAAGGGTCCTTAAAAATTGGTTGTCAGTCCCTTTGAGGCAATGGAATTGCTTACACGTAAGGTATAGAGGGAACGTTTATGATGTAGCAGTCCATACCAACTCCTCGGTGATCAAGCTCTCATGTTATACGCAGTGTTATTCATGAAGAAGGTGTTAGTAAGCACCAGATGTCCTATCTTGAATGGCGAAGATAAGGGTGACGTACCTAATAGAAAGTCGGAATAACGAAATTTGTGGGGTATTTGTTGATTTCACCGCTTCTTTACAGGCATGATGGTCATTGCCAATGCTGAAGAAGCTGCCAATGAAGAAGCTAGAGTTGATCCCACCATGATGGATACCTTGATTGGCGGAGGCATGGGCTGAGACCCAAGTAATTGACTGCACCAGGATAACAATAATAAGATTTCTGACTGAATAATATAACCCACTGACATTTTTCTCGTTGCACTTCTATGTTTAGAATTCGGAATAAAGGAGCTTATATTTCGGTTGATGTTACTCTGTGTCTAAAAGTGGCTTTCATCTTAATAGCATTCATCTGAGAAATGTCTCGTCTGCCAGCGCGAAAAGGTTCTGTATGGCACTGTAGTTTGCAGCTTCATCTCTTACAGTCACGTTAAGGTACGTCGCCTGACGTTCCACCGTCGGCCGGCACACATTTACAAGGTATTTGAAGCTTGCAGGTGACACGCGGAACGACTGGCGAAAGGTCTGATCGACATGGTTCTGTAGTGTTTCCTCCAAACAGCGTCCATGCAAACACACACAAACACACACACACTCTTTCACAGCACACGATCAGTTCCAAGCCTGTGGAGCAACTACAAACTACTAGGAGAGTACAAAAATGCGCTCCCATGACAAAACACCTATAATCTGTTTCAGAAGTTCCGTGCAGCATAGTGAAGGTAACGAGGCCGTCGAACACACAATTCTTCCGAAGCGAGACGAAATGCCATTGTTCGGGCACGCAAACCCGCTTCCTCTTCCTCATTCCAGGGCTGCAGCGGGCACTGCAGCTCCCGCCATTGCCAGGACATATTTAACATGTAGTAGATTGTAACTGTAGTAGATAGAAAGCTCGTCGCCCCGCCACGGTGGTCTAGTGGCTAAGGTACTCGGCTGCTGCTCCGAGGGTCGCGGGATCGAATCCCGGCCGCGGCTTCTGCATTTCGATAGAGGCGAAATGTTGAGGTCAGTGTGCTGTGCGATGTCAGTGCGCGTTAAATAACCCCAGGTGGTCGAAGTTTCCGGAGCCCTCCACTACGGCGTCTCTCACTAAATCACAGCTGGTTTTGGGACGTTAAACCCCACAAAGCAACAACAAAGCTCGTCAATTCTTATTTCTAGGGACGGCAAGAAATGCCCCAATTGTGGATATTTCCGAGTTCTCGAACGGTCCAAATAAACACAGTAAACTCACATAGAATGCTGCGGTAAATTCAGATCGGCAGTAGGCAGTTCAGAAAGCCCGCAGCACGCGCAACACTGATGTTGCCGCGGCTCCTACAGAATGACGTATAGCCACACTACATACACGATCAGGTACATAGTCCGCGCAGTGCACACGCGCCAAACGAAAAAGAAATTATTTGCCCGAGCTGCTACGGATGAAAGGTTCGTCGCTGACAACGCGATCAGGATGGTGTTTTTTCGTTTTCTTTCTTTTCGAATTGCTGGATTTTTTCAGCTTCTAACCTCGCCAGCGGCTCGAATGTCAAAGATTATACGATTTGCAGTCGAATCCATCCAGAATAACGGTCGTCCAGTCTAATAATGTGATGCACATTTTCGACGGGACCAGAGAACAAGTCCGAATTATCCGATTTTCCAAATTAACGAGAGTCGAATTAACGAGATTTTACTACTAGATTGGTGTGTGTATTGCAACATTTGCCGGTGCGTGAATTTGCTGGATAATCATGAGCTCGTGATTTTCCTGGATCTTCAAGACTTTGCCGAAGGTAGGAAAAGCGAACGAACTTCAAGCACTAGTGAAATACAAGAAAGAAAAAAAACGAGCATGCAGTTAAATGAAAGACGCAGAACATGCAGTACGAGTCAAATATTCGTCTACGGATAAAAGGTTGTATGTGTTTCAAAGAAGCGAATAAATGCGTTTAACGTCAGGATGCTGTTGCACTGTAGTGCATACTAGAACGATATCGCGTTACAAAAGGTTAGTTTCCAGGAAACACATTATACCAGGAAACCTGATTTGGGTATCGTGATTTGCCTCGGTTAACGGTTTCCTTTTTCTTTCTTTCCGAAGCTGCAGTTATACATATGTGCAGAAAATTGTTTCTTATCAAGGAGGAAACAACGCTGGCACTTAGGCACAACGCCAAAGTTGGTTTTCGCCTTGATTTCTGATCGTGGGCTTGCAAAACAACTCTAGCGCCGCACTTACTACATCACCGTCTATGGCTGCTCCCTGTCCTCTAGTAATGTCGCCGCCGGTGTCTTCACTTGGCCCGTGGGCGGCTGCCGGGACTTCCACTCCTGAATTTCAATGGAACCTCGCTGGTGTGCTACGTGTGCAGCGTGTATAGTCTGTTTAAGAAGTTCCGTGCAGCAGTGTGAAAGATACAGCACTTTGCGGTCACTCCGGAGGGCGCACACATGTTAAGTATGTCCTTCCACGGTTTGTCTTCTGCCAATGGCGGGAGCTGCAGTGCCAGCTGCAGCCCTGGAATGAGGAAGAGGAAGCGGGTTTGCGTGCCCGAACAATGGCATTTCGTCTCGCTTCGGAAGAATTCGGTGTTCGATGGCCTCGTAACCTTCGCTATGCTGCACGGAACTTCTGAAACAGATTATAGGTGTTTTGTCATGGGAGCGTATTTTTGTACTCTCGTAGTAGTTTGTAGTTGCTTCACAGGCTTGGAACTGATCATGTCCTGTGAAAGAGTGTGTGTGCGTATGTTCGCATGGACGCTGGTTGGAGGAAACGCTACCGAAACATGTCGACCAGAACTTTCGCCAGTCGTTCCGCGTGTCACCTGCAAGCTTCAAATACCTTGTAAATGCGTGCCGGCCGACGGTGGAACACATAGGTCGGCGCACTCACTCATGAGTGCACTCACTCGCACTCACTCGCACTCATTTCATAGACGTGAGTGCGAGTGAGTGTCAATGAGTGTGAGTGGAAGTGAGTGCGAGTGCGAGTGAGTGCAAGTGAGTGTGAGTGGAGGTGAGTGCGAGTGCGAGTGAGTGTCAATGAGTGTGAGTGGAAGTGAGTGCGAGTGCGAGTGAGTGCCAATGAGTGTGAGTGGAAGTGAGTGCGAGTGCGAGTGAGTGCAAGTGAGTGTGAGTGGAGGTGGGTGCGAGAGCGAGTGAGTGTCAATGAGTGTGAGTGGAAGTGAGTGCGAGTGCGAGTGAGTGCAAGTGAGTGTGAGTGGAGGTGAGTGCGAGTGCGAGTGAGTGCTTGTGAGTGTGAGTGCAAGTGAGTGCCAGTGATTGTGAGTGGAAGTGAGTGCGAGTGCGAGTGAGTGCAAGTGAGTGTGAGTGGAGGTGAGTGTGAGTGCGAGTGAGTGCCAGTGAGTGTGAGTGGAAGTGAGTGCGAGTGCAAGTGAGCGCCAGTGAGTGTGAGTGGAGGTGAGTGCGAGTGCGAGTTAGTGGAAGTGAGTGCGAGTGAGTGCGAGTGTGTGTGAGTGGAAATGAGTGCGAGTGCGAGTGAGTGGAAGTGAGTGTGAGTGCGAGTGAGTGCCAGTGAGTGTGAGTGCCAATGAGTGTGAGTGGTATGTATGTATGTATGTATGTATGTATGTATGTATGTATGTATGTATGTATGTATGTATCCGTGGCCTTCTCGTTAATGGATTGTATACGAAAATCGCTATGCCATATGACTGCATGACGAATAAGATGACAGGTCATTATATGAAAATCATGACATGCATGATTTACATGAAACGGTCTTGGTGCTCTCCTGGGCCGTTTCGTTAATGGGATGTATACGAAAATCAGTACGGCACAACATGACTGCATGACGAACATAAATGACAGGTCATAGCATGAAAATCATGACATGTATGGCATGAGCGGCTTGATTTACATGCCACGGTCTTGGTACTCTCCTGCCCAGCTAGCATACAAAGGATTTATGACGACTTCGAAACGGATATCCGAGACGTTAACGTTGCAGACGGCACGCGTAAGAAGCCTTAGTCCTGGATGCGTCGTATATCGTCTGATGTCCGGCTCGTTGCACATGCGTCTTCAAAAAGCTGGTCTTTTCGACGGCTTCGAGGAGACTCCAATAATCCCATTTTCCGGGATTTCTGAATCCGTTCAAAGACTTGCACGTGCGTCATCAAAAAGCTGTTCCTGAAATGGTAGCCGTAATCTGAAAATGAAGCAGGAATCGTGCTCGGGAACTGGGCGCGCCCACCAAAATTTTGGTCTGGTTGCCACCCTCAGAATATATAAATGATAATCTGACCTCAGAGCGAACGCCTTAGGGGTTCAAATGACGCCAAGGCATTTTTTGCACCCCTAAGGCATTAACTCTGTGGTTCTGAAGGTGTAAACGGGATAATAATTTTGGGGGGCACCCACGATCTACGGACATCGTCCCTGCCTTATGGTAGTAGCTGCGACCTACTACGTTACCAGCTGCACCATAAGGTTTAGGGTGCTGCAGAGTGGGCGTTAGTGCCAGCCCACCTGAATGCTTTCGTCCTAGGAAGAAGTGCTGGTGTCGCACTTGCGTGGAACGTTTTTTTTTTCTGGTGGGTCAAAGCACCAGCATTGAGTGCAACAGAGGAATAGTGCAGTAAGGTAGGCACACAGTTGTCTGCAAAGGCTTCATCAGTCTTAGCATTTAGGTCACAATTAGTTGTCATGCATACAAAAATCAATATAGCTTGTACTTTGTATAGTATGAAGCAAATCTACCAAAAACAGTAGTGACATATCTTTCTACAGTTAAGGATAGAAAGTTTCTTGGCAAGCGGCCTAACAAGGAGGCCCCACTGCCAATGATCATGACGTCAACAACATTTTATTCAACATTTCATTGAGAAACTAACTTATGGTAGTTTAAAACAAAGAGAAATGCGAAAAAATAAAACCACAAATATTCAAAAGGAACTGCAGAAGAAATAATTTAAATATATCTGGAACTTATTAACGACTAGAGGCTTACAGAAAGCGCACTAGTAACAATAATCAAAAGCCAAACGACAATGCATTTCTCAGCATGAGAGCAGCGCATCCTGTTATATGAGCACAGACAGCATAATAGATGACTGTGTGATAGCCGCTTTCAGTCATGTTATGCAGTATCTTCGCCACATAAAATCAATGAGTATGAACAAAGGAACTCAAATATGACCCAGGTATCAAAGTGAAAATTTGCCTAGGACATCAGCTGATGTAAAGAGGCAAGCTTGAAAAGACTACCAAAAGCATCAATCAAGTGACAATGAATACTGACCAAAGTGACCTTCAAAGAAAATATCGCATGAAATCTTAACATAAGCGTTATAATGAACAACATCACAATGCAGTGCACAATCTAACACAGCGAGCAAGTTACATCGAAGCAACCTCAGTTTCATAATGAAGCTACATGCTCGCGTACTTGAAGTCCAATACATTGGAGACAGGTAGAGAGGGTGGCCTGATCTAGTACGCCCCGGCCTTCTACTCTACTTCGGGGACAACGCAACAGGGGAAGAAGAGTGATGAAGCATGAGGATGGGGATAAGAATGAGTGATCCGTATATACATAATAAGACATGACTGCTTGCGCAAAGGGGACATGGACGCCAGTAATCATATTTCATTACGCTTGATACCAACTAGCCCAACTAATGGCAGCTATTCACTTCTGCAAAACAATGTGCTATGACGCGGAAAATGTCGACCCGGCTCTCTTGACATAAACACTGGCAATAGTCAAACCCCAGCACGGGTAACTGGGACCTCGCCTCTACTTGAAACGTGATAGGGGCCGCAATAAGTCGGACGAATATGCTGTGCATGGAAATGCACTCGAAGATTCTGATAAAGGTCTAATAGTCGCATAATGAAAAGAAGCCACTTTAGTTGCATCTAAGTTTAATAGTCGCTTTTCATAATCCGCAACTTTGCGCAGTGGTACCGAACGTCCAGCATCCAGTCCATTTCTATTGAAAAAATGACTTTGTAGTATTTGGTAATTCGGTATGGTCCCCTATTTCGGGTGAAATACAGCTTTCATCTATTTCTTGTACTCCCATATCAGCCAGCCTAGTGGCCGCCGTCTACTGCTGTGGCACGAATGGGGGACAGTCGCGAAATACTGTGTTCTAGTCTCTGATACATTAGACAGCGCTCACAGTTCGAGATGTACGCGCGACTGAAAAGGTGCGCGTAGTGCCGAGT
This sequence comes from Hyalomma asiaticum, assembly GCA_013339685.2. Classification (NCBI taxonomy): domain Eukaryota; kingdom Metazoa; phylum Arthropoda; class Arachnida; order Ixodida; family Ixodidae; genus Hyalomma; species Hyalomma asiaticum. The sequence continues at coordinate 111,986,183 of CM023484.1, forward strand.
ACCAGGTGAAACCTGCGCAGTGTACTGGCACCGCTGCCGTTTATTCTACCCAAGAGGAAACACTCGTGTCACTCTATTTGCCGCAGATGCCTGTATAGGTCGGCGCACTCACTCATGAGTGCACTCACTCGCACTCATTTCATAGACGTGAGTGCGGTGCGAGTGAGTGCAATGAGTGTGAGTGGAAGTGAGTGCGAGTGCGAGTGAGTGCAAGTGAGTGTGAGTGGAGGTGAGTGCGAGTGCGAGTGAGTGCCAGTGAGTGTGAGTGGAAGTGAGTGCGAGTGAGTGCAAGTGAGTGTGAGTGGAGGTGAGTGCGAGTGCGAGTGAGTGCAAGTGAGTGTGAGTGGAGGTGAGTGCGAGTGCGAGTGAGTGCTTGTGAGTGTGAGTGCAAGTGAGTGCGAGTGCGAGTGAGTGCCAGTGAGTGTGAGTGGAAGTGAGTGCGAGTGCGAGTGAGTGCCAGTGAGTGTGAGTGGAGGTGAGTGCGAGTGCGAGTGAGTGCTTGTGAGTGTGAGTGGAAGTGAGTGCGAGTGCGAGTGAGCGCCAGTGAGTGTGAGTGCAAGTGAGTGCGAGTGCGAGTGAGTGCCAGTGAGTGTGAGTGAGTTAATGCGAGTGAGTGCCGATGAGTTGAGTGGAGTGAGTTGCAGTGCGAGTGAGCGCCAGTGTGAGTGGAGGTGAGTGCGAGTGCGAGTGAGTGCAAGTTAGTGTGAGTGGAGGTGAGTGCGAGTGCGAGTGAGTGCGGATGCTGGAAAAATTTGGGTGAGTGAGTGTGAGTGAGTCTTCCACTACACTACCGACCTATGGTGGAACATCAGGCGACGAACCTTAACGTGACTGTAAGAGATGAAGCTGCAAACTACAGTGCCATACAGAACATTTTCGCCCTGGCAAACGAGACATTTCTCAGCTGAAGCCACTTTTAGACACAGAGTAACATCAACCGAAATATAAGCTCCTTTATTCCGAATTCTAAACATACAAGTGCAACGAGAAAAATGTCAGTGCGTCATATTATTCAGTCAGAAATCTTATTATTGTTATCCTGGTGCAGTCAATTACTTGGGTCTCAGCCCATGCCTCCGCCAATCAAGGTATCCATCATGGTGGGATCAACTCTAGCTTCTTCATTGGCAGCTTCTTCAGCCTTGGCAATGACCATCATGCCTGTAAAGAAGCGGTGAAATCAACAAATACCCCACAAATTTCGTTATTCCGACTTTCTATTAGGTACGTCACCCTTATCTTCGCCATTCAAGATAGGATATCTGGTTCTTACTAACACCTTCTTCATGAATAACACTGCGTATAACATGAGAGCTTGATCGCGGAGGAGTTCGTATGGACTGCTACATCATAAACGTTCCCTCTATACCTTACGTGTAGCCAATTCCATTGGCTCAAAGGGACTGACAACCAATTTTTAAGGACCCTTCTTTTTATGGCACAATGGAAAGCTCGTCCGCTGAACTGTTTTCACCTGCAGCGGTTACTTTCAAAATCGCGTGGATATTTCGCACGGAGAATATTTCGATCTGAGAAGCCTCTAAAAAATGCAGAGTGCGCACTCTAGCAACGGTGGAAAATTATCGCGATGCCGATAATCCGCCTCGCTTCCGGACATAGTTCTGCTATCGCAGGAGTGAACGTAGCTGTGATTAACCACCCACATTTTGACCTGTTCGACTACTTTCTGAAATAAAAAAGACGGTGCGACGAGCAGGCCTTGTTTGCCAGGCGGATTTCGTATTTGTAAGGTGTTCTTTCGCATGTCCGTGCCTACTTCACAAATGGCCGGGCTGCGGCGCCGCCACTCTGGCCATAGCCGAGCCAAGCCAGGCCAACTAGATCCGAAACCACACTTTCGCTCGTGACGATAGAAGCGTGCAGTAACAACGCGGGCTACAAACGAAAGGCCATCTGCACATTGTAATTGACAAAAAGCTTATATTATCAAAAGTTTCATGGACCGATACTAATAAACAGATAAAATATTGCGTAAATTTGTAGAAGCTCACGTGACCGCACTCTAACTCTAGTTCGTATGTTTGCCGCTTGAGTTACCAGACGTCAGTTTTCGGGAGTTTGAATGAAGAAATGAAAACATAAACCCGTGCTTATTGAAGAAAAGTGGCGTCGTTTGAGCCAATGCAACACACATTCTTTCCGCGAGCGGGTTCATCTGAATTCAAATTTTGGGTGGTTGTCTTTCCCTTTAAGAGAGTTGTATCGCTAACATTTCTCTCTCGCTAGGAATAAATTACTGTTGCAGTTTTGCTTTCCCATAATGCGAACATTTTCTTTTTCCTTTCGTTGTTGCGGCGGGCTTCCCTTATAAGACGCTTTGATGTCAGAGCATACTAACCAATCCGCATTTCTAGTAACTGCCGCTCTTTCTCAGCGATATTTCCAAGCAGCGTGTCGCGCTATCAAACTCTACCGTTCTACAGGCATACTACAGAGATAGTGGACTCACCATAAATGAAAACCGCGACAGCAACAAGACATGTTGCCATACGTCCTGCCATTTCTCAATAGAGTGGTCGGGGCTTTGTCTCAATGTAGAGGATGCCTGCTTCTGTGAAAAATGAAGAGACGTACATTTACACCACACATCTGTGCATGCCAAAGTTTTCGTCGGGCGGCACAATAAACAAATGGGTGCATTTGATGTTTTTGTCTGCCATACTTATGCACAGAATTTCATTTAGCCCTCAGTTTATCCAACACTCCACACCACGACATGCTGACCCGTCGGCGCAATCATCTAATTTCTAACTCTTTATGCTGTTCACTGATTTCGAATACGATCAAGCTTCAGCTACTGCACCAATTTATTCTGATGCTTGTTGTATTACCAAGCGATGCCATGACGACAATGGCTATGCCAACACATTATGTAAGGCCGCTTATAGAGAGTGGGCTGATCTTAGGGAACTGTGTGCGCATATAAAATATGTATGTGTAATAAATAATAGAAAGGACTGATGAATGCGGGGCTTAAATGCTCCACATTTTCGACAAACAGCGCAAGAAATGTTTGTTGAGAAGAAACAATCTTACGATGACTTACCAAGTCTCTCGCTGCTGCGCTGTATGGGCACGTCGAGGATGTCGTTGTATTTATACACATTATTGGTGTGCATCGGCGGGAGATAACGTTTAAATGCCGGATATTTTGATTGAGTTATTGGTCCTATGGAGCGGGATTTATTGCCTGATGAGAACACTCACCTTGAGTGCTAAAATATACCACAGGAGGAATGCCCAACCTTCAAGCACTGCGAATGTTGCCGCTGTATGCGTTGGTGTCATTTTTGTGGCATCACACTGTAGTGAAGCAACAGCAGATAATTGAGAGAATTGCGCTCATCCAGGATATTCGCTTAGAAATAATTGGCAACCTCAGTTTGATTGTTTGCGGACAGTTTGTACATTGGTTGTAAAAATAAAACAGAGAGCAATTCAACTGTCAGACTAGAAACGTGAAAATAGCCTGCCTTCAATTAGCTTCTATGTATAGTCCTTTCACCGATAATAACAGATATACGGCGATTTTCAACAAGCCGTGAGCATTGCTATAACAGGAATGATGTTCTCCGTTTGACGGAATTCATGAACGAAATTGATGTGTTTCCTGACGTGGGATATTTCAAAATAATCATGAGTGCTGGGAGGAACGTCGGCAATAACCAGATAACGTTCGAAAGTTCCCCCAGCATTTTTATTATGAGAGTAAGGAGCAAATATTTTCGAGCCATACTTCGGGGAAATAATTCTGTTCGCCCATATTTTTGCGGAAAACAGTTGAGTCTATTCTTTCCTTACAAATCCCTAATCCTGCGTGCACCATCGTGTGTTAAATCTGCAGTGTCAATGCTTCTCTATTTTTCAACGCACCGTATTTGCTTACTGTCGTAGTGGTCCATGCCCACCGCCTGGCTTGGTGAAACTACTCATTCTACGGCCATCATGCTCTGTAATGGACGCCTCAGCCAAATTGTGTAGTCTTCTGTGGCACGTAGCGTTCACAAGCGATCACAAGTTTTCCACTTCAACAAGAGCCCTCTTTTCGAAAACAGGCTTCTCCTCACGGTACTTGTAGATGTTCCGTTTCGTCATGGATGATACATCGCTTCTGTTTGCTGATGGCAGACACATAAAAGGACCCATCGCTTGCAATGCCACTTCCATGTGAGGGCTTTTCAAGCGCGTTTCTTAACCGTAGGCGCGCGCGTGCCCTGCGCTAACTTTACTTTCTGTTGCAAGCGCCTAGGCGAAATAGTTGCTCGAAATATGTAAACATTTATTTGTTAATTCCCAAGCCCCATAGATGCCATTGGAATGTATCTCTGAACTACACTGCGTCGCCACGAATGGTGCGGTGCAAAATGCACCATAAATATAGTTTCCCAAGGAAGCAACAATTGCATGCCAGCAGTCTGTGGGAAATGATAAGTGGTCCCCAAGCTTTAATCAATCATTAATGTGCTATTTTTGGTGGGTTTACACCATATGTGACTCCTATACACCGCATTCTACGACTCCAACTCAAGGCCATGACTGGAGTCGAACGCATAATCTTTCCTGGATAAGGTTCATTAGGACCAGGGCTGATTAAGACAGATTACGGTGGATATAAGTGAATTAGAGCTGATTATGGTGCATTAGGGTGGGTTAATAGAGATTCAAGCTCCTTAATTTAGAGTACCCCGCTACTACAGAAATGATTTATGACCTCTTCGAAACGGATATCCGAGGCGTTAACGCCGTCGCAGAGACGGCACGGGTAAGAAGGGCTAGTCTAGGATGCATCGTATATCTCGTTTAATGTCCGGCTTGTAGTACGTAAAAGAGACGTTTCGTTAGCGTCTTCGAAACCTCTTCAAAAAGCTGGTCTTTTCGATGGCTTACGGGAGACTCCGACAATCCCATTTTCAGGGCTTCCTGAATAGATTCAAAGAATTACCAAAGACATCATCAAAGAGCTGTTCCTGAAACGTCAGCTGTAATCTGAAAAAGAAGCAGGAATCGTGCTGGGGAACCTGGCGCGCCGACCAAAATTTTGATCTCGCTGCGGCCCTAAGAACATACAAATGTAAATTTGGCCTAAGAGCTAACGCCTTAGGGGTTCAGATTGAGGAAAATAAACGGCACCGACCAATTTAAATGATGAAATGACGTTTGGGGTCCCACACGGGAGCCTTGCTCACAATGAGGCAAAACGAAGAAACCTTGTCTTGAATACGGCGCATGTCAGATCCCCGTCATTTTGGCTATACCAGGGGCTGATTACCATCAGAGCCGTTCAGCGTATTTGCTGTCGTCTGAATAATCAGCGACTGGAGATAGAGCTGCGACATCCTGTTTTTCTCGTTTTCAAGCACATGTGCCCGTGCCCAGTCGATCTTGTGGCCAGTAGGTACTAAGTGATCGGCAAGCGCGTTGGAAGGCCCACGTCGATCCTTGACATCATTCTGATGTTCTCGAAATCTTCGTTCGAATTTATCTGACTCGCCGATTACACAGCTGCGCAGTTGGCACTTGGGATCGCGTAGACGACGCCCGGAAGCTTCTCCTTCCAGAGCCGATCCTTCACTTGTACCAATTCAGCTCTGCGCTTGCGGGCTGGCACATGCGGAATCTGTACGCCGTAGCGACGCAGTACGCGCACCAGCGTTTCTCTGACACCTAGCATATGTGGAATCGACGCCCGCTTTTGGGTGCGTGGGGTCGGATGCAGCATCGGAAGAGCAAGCTGGCGTTCCACGGAATCAGCAGAATGTCCGGGGTAGCTGGAAACAGACAAATCGCGACGTATGTGCAACGAATCCCCAGCCTTGTCTTCTAATTTTGTACAGATTCTTTTTTTTCGCCGGAGGAGAGAGGCAACCACGGAATGCTTTTGGGAAACGGCGCGGAAGGACGCGAAATGAAGATAGTGGCCAGTGTGAGTCGGTTTTCTGTAGACGCTGAAGATGAGAACTGGCGATTCTCGGGACCACTTGTGATCCCGAGAATCGTCAAAAAAGCTTGTGATCAACAAAAAACAGTACCGTATACGATCCCATAACTGATACATTAAAACAGCTTCTCACAGAACCCGTATCTGACGCTCAATCACACCAAGGACGCCCGCATGCGTCACCTACAGCCAACACTAATCAGCCGTCTGCATCACTATCTGCTACATAGGAAACGGCAAGGGAGGTGGGCGCGCGCAACGAAAAGTGTCCTTTCGTTTTGTGACAGTGGCAGCATTCTTAAAGGTGAACATTTATTATCTGCGAGGGACACATGTAGTGCTGATATCATAGCATTAACGCATCATAGCATTAGACGGTGAAACATTTTCCGCAGCTCGATACTTTTCAATATATCGTCATGATCGCATGAACGTCAAGGTGGCGATGTTTCATTAGGCATACGCAGAGACCTACCGTCTCACGCAATCAAAGTAATCGGCACTTTACAGACAGTCTGGGTGGTAACCTAAATAGCCCATCAAAAAATCGTTCTGGTCATTTGCTATCCACCTCATAATCTAAAGCTGTGTTTCACCAGTGTTGCGATGTAATGTCACGTTGACACCACCACCAAATGTGTGGCCGTGTCAACGTGACATTTGGTGGAGGTGCTTATCGTTTGAACACCCCCGTCAAGCCGAGAAACCAGCCCAACTCTCGCAGACGATCGCCCCGAAGTTACCAAGGAAGGGAACGCGGCAGAGATCCGAACCAGCCGGAGACGCCGGATACTTCCCCCCGAGTATGGGCGGTTGCCTGATCTTTAACGTCGCGTGCCAGCCCATTCTGCTACAGCCATGGCGAACGCTGCTGCTCCCGCTACGTTCACATTTCAACAGCCGAAGGAACCTCCGAAGTTTCGTGGGTCCGCCTGCGAAGACTCGCAAGAATGGCTGCACAGGTTCGAGAGGGTAGCGTCGTACAACAAGCGGTCAGATGAAGATAAAGTTCAGAACGTCCTTTTCTCGCTTGAAGAATCCGCACGCACGTGGTTCGAAAACCAAGAAGGCACTCTAGCGACTTGGGAACCGTTTAAGATTCGACTGACATAAACTTTTCCGAGCATTCTACGAAACGAGCGAGCTGAGGTACTTGCTTCAAACCAGGCAACAGCACCGCAACGAACCCGTAGCGGTATTTGTTGAAGAAATGCAGCGTCTCTCCCAACAGGTGGACGCCCATATGACTGAGGAAAAGAAGTTACAGTATCTGATGCGGGCTGTGAAAGAGCAGCTGTTTGTCGGCCTCATTCGCAACCCGCCGGCAATAGTCACGGAGTTTGTAAAGGAGGCGGGTACCATTGTAAAAACAATTCACCTGAGAGCCCAGCATTACAGCCGTGATTTTCCAGTTATCGCGCCAGAAAACGCCGACTCAAACGCTCTCGAAACTGATTGCCTGCGCGCCACTATGCGGGCTATTATCCGAGAAGAACTCCAAAAAATCCTCCCTGCTACCCCACCGCAATTCCTGGGCCCTGGGAACAGCCTCAGCGACCCTGACAGCCCAGTAGCTCGACCAGATGCCATCTCCAGCAGTGATGACATACGCAGACACTACCCATATGCCACCGCGCCTAGCTCCACACAGTGAACTGCCACTGGAACACCAACGATAGCACAGAAAAATGAACGTGGCACTATCGAATGCTGTCGCTTCAAACCACAACCACCATGCCATTCCATTGATTGGCGACTTTAACATACCAAACATAAGGTGGTACAGCGATCCTCCCATTATTCATCCATCTTGCTCTCTGGGTAAAGATTTTCTTGATTTATGTTCTCTTTTCTCATTAACCCAGTTTGTTAAGCAGCCAACTCGAATAACGCAGCCAGTGTGAACTATTCTGGACCTCGTTCTTACGTATCATGCCGACCTTGTTTCCCGCCTTACATATTTGCCGGGTCTAAGCGATCATTCTCTATTTACATTCGAAATGAATACAGTTCGACCTACGCTTCCTAAACACAAGAAAGAGAATAAAAATTACAAAAATGCTAACCATAAAGCTCTAAACGAATAGCTCGGAGCCTTTCTTGATCATTTCGTGACCGGGTTTGAGAGTCGTATAGTGGAAACGAATTAGAATATGTTTGTAGCAAAAATTAACTTATTAACAGATAAATACGTGCCTATTAGCACAGATTCGTGCCTATTAGCACGTATTAATATTATTAATACGTGCCTATTAGCACAGATTCGAATGCTCCGTGGTACAACAAACACCTAAAGCGCTTATCGAACAGAAAGAAGCGTCTTTCTAGGTGTGCTAAGAATTCGCCTACGAATGATCTTTGGACTAGATTACACGACAGCAGCCAACTAATAAGTAAACGCAGTAAAGGAAGCTAAAGATTACTTTTTAAGCACACTCCATCTGTATTAGACATAATCTGAAACATGTGAGAACAACAAAAAGCACTGTTGAATACACAGGGGTGACACTATTCATTGGGTCTTTGGAGTCAAGCCAAAGTTAATATTTGCAGAGGATGTTTGTATCTTCTAAGAATTTTTTAGTGCATATAGGGCTCTTTTCTGAAGGACCGCTGTTGGCCACGGACCGAGGATCTTTTTAGGGTAAAAGGTCTTCTATCTAAATGCGACAAATTGGCTCGCAGCACACTCCGTGGCGAATCGTGCTTTGTGCACTCGAGCAAAAGATGATGTATATCTTCGTCTGGGTGGCCACATGAGCACTGCGGGCTAGACACCCGTTGGATCCTGTAGAGGAAGTGCCTCGTAAATGCTGTACCAAGGCGCAGGCGGTGCAGCAATGTTTGAAACTTTCTATTTTCGTTCAGACTTGGTGGAATCGAGAGTTGTATGCCTGGGTCAATGGAAAATAAGTCTGATCTCCTTGATTTTTCGTCAAACCAACCTAAAGATTACTTTTTAAGCAACACTCCATCTGCACTCGCAACTTCGCAAGTGAACCGAAAAAATTCTGGCGCATGATAAAGCCAAGCAAAGATCACTGCATCACCCTAACTGATACTTCAGGCAACGCAATCTCTGACTGTACATGTTGTCGAGTTCTTAACGAGGTATTTTAACGCGATAGCGTTAGAGAGCTCGTTCCGCAGAAATGCCGCCGTCCGTGACGGCGTCTCTCCGTGCGCGAAAAATCGCCCGTGAGCGAAAAATAACAGCTCCAAAAATGGACAACTATGTCTATCTAGTGGAACACATATCAAGCAATGTCTCGACTACCATGGCCTCCGAGACAGAGGCCGCGCCGGCCATCTCGGAGGCCTTGCGACTACAGCAGAGCCTATATGCGGTCTCGTCGGATGCTCTGCATCTACTTTTTTAGCATTTCATTCTCACGACACCATTGAAGAAGTGAAGTACTGCAGTTGCCATTTCACCGACCATAAGGCGATGCTTGTTGCGGTTCGCCGGAAGAGGTCTCCAGAAGAACAAATCGAACAGCTGCCAGATAGTCAACGCAAGGACGACAGAATGTGACCATTTACGAATAAGTGTCACGCCTACGCGCAGTTCATAATACAGGACCATGTGACTACATCACTGTACAAAATTTTGATGATGTTGATATAAAAGTGCTCTTAAATATATCGAAAACCTCTACCATTACTATAGATACGTCGCACGCGCGCGTCTGTGTGTCTGTGTGTGCGATTGATTTGTCGGGTTTCACGTCCCGAAACCAGCTCTGATTATGAGAGACACCGTAGTGGAGGGCTCCGGAAATTTCGACCACCTGGGGTTCTTGAACGTGCACTGACATCGCACAGCACACGGGCCTCAACATTTCGCCTCCATCGAAATGCAGCCGCCGCGGCCGGGATTCGATCCCGCGACCTTCGGATCCGCAGCCGAGTGCCATAACCACTAGACCACCGTGGCGGGGCACGTGTGTGTGTGTGTAACTACACACATTAATAAGTACGCACTGAGTGGTTGAAGTGCACACTAGGGGCAGGATTTCACTATCGCGTTCAACTCTTAAAGACGAAGCTTAAGGGTCCCCCAATTTTTCAAATGATTTTTCTTCCAACATAAACACATCAGTACCGCTGTCCGATACTTACACCTACACAGCAATGTTTCCCGTAGAAAGAAACTTCGATGGTATCACAAAACTTATCACGTCATTCAAATCATTTTACGCGCCATGATCCGATCAAATCGAAACAAAGCTTTTAAAAAGTATAACAAGCTATTCGTCTGTCCTATTAACTAAAATCCTTCAACAGACACTTGATACTGGTTCTCTTCCATAAAGTTGGAAACTTGGGAAGGTAATTCCACTCTATAAGTCAGGTAACAAACATTCTCCTCTGAAGTACCGGCCCATCTCCCTTACTAGCATACCGTGCTAAATCCTTGAACATATCCTGTTTTCGCATATTCTCAACTGCCTTGAATCTAATTCATTTTCTTTTTCATCATCACAACACGGTTTTCGTAAAACCTACTCCTGTGGAAAACAACTAGCGTCTTTTGTGCACAAGTTACATATTGTTTTGGATGACTGTCCATTCCCCGACTGTATTTCCCTCGTTTTTTTTCAAAAGAATTCTACAAAGGCTGCCATGAGCTTCTTCTATATAAGCTTTGCCTGCTTAACAATGATCCCAAACTTCTGACCTGGATGGAATGTTTTCTGCACAACCGTTCCCAATTCGTGTCAGCAAACAACACTAACGCCGGATTTAGCGCTGTGAAAATCTGGTGTTCCGCAAGGTTCAGTACTTGCCCCTTTCCTTTTTAACATACGTAAATGACGTACCATCTTGTGTTTCCTCAAATATTCACCTTTTCGCAGATGATTCTGTAATCTTTAAGAAAACATCCAGTAATAACGATGTAACTGTTCTTCAGTCTTACCTCAACGCAGTCTGTTCATGGTGCAAGGTGTGCCAAATAGAATTACGCATTGCTAACTGCAAATTTATGCGAGTAAACCGATCGAAAACAATTCTACCTGTTTATAAACTAAATAGCGAACTATTAGAATCTCTTTCATCGTACAAATACCTTGGTGTACATATAACGTGTAACCTAACCTGGAATGATCACATCATATATGTCATAAACAAAGCGAATATCATGCTCGGGTACATTCGTCGAAATTCTTCAAGATCCCATTCTTCCTTAAAGCTTCTCTTATACACATCACTAGTTAGATCCAAAGATGAATATGCCGCATCAGTATGGGACCCCCATCAGGAAAATCTGTCGCACGCACTCGAAATGATTCAGAAAAATTCCGTTTGTTTTATTTGCTCTCAGTACAACCACACCGCCAGCATAACAGCAATGAGAAATAATCTTAATTTACCTTCTCTCGCATCTGGACGTAAAATGCGTCGCTTAGTTTTTTTGCATAAGATCTATTACCATCCACACTCGCATAGTGAATTAATTACTCCTCCGCAATGTGTCTCCAATAGACTAGACATTTACATAAATTCGGAATTCCTTCATGTAGAACTCACGCATTCAATTCATTCATACCGTGTACATCGAAAGAGTGGAGCTACCTTCCCGCGCTAACGGTTGAAATAAAAGAGTGTGCATTGTTCATTCGTGGTCTACCAGTGACTTCATGACTCTTCTTTTTTTTCCTGTATTTAGTGTACACAACGTTACTGTTATATTTGATTTTACATGATGTACGGCGTTTTTTTGCACTTTTCACGGCTTTATCGTATTACTCTTCTTAGTCTTACTCTTCAAACGCCATTGTAGAATGTTACTGGTTTACTTATTGTGTTATTTGTAATGTATGTATGTTGTGGAATCCTATAATAGCTATTATTGTTTGTTGTTGTTTGTGCGGTTTAACGTCCCAAAACCAGCTATGAATATGAGAGACACCGTAGTGGAGGTCTCCGGAAATTTCGACCACCTGGGGTTCTTTAACGTGCACTGACATCGCACAGCACACGGGCCTCAACATTTCGCCTTCAGCCCCGCCACGGTGGTCTAGTGGCTATGGTACTCGGCTGCTGATCCGAGGGTCGCGGGATCAAATCCCGGCCGCGGCGGCTGCATTTCGATGGAGGCGAAATGTTGAGGCCCGTGTGCTGTGCGATGTCAGTGCACGCTAAAGAACCCCAGGTGGTCGAAATTTCCGGAGCCCTCCACTACGGCGTCTCTCATAATCAGAACTGGTTTTGGGACGTTAAACCCCACAAATCAATCAATCAACATTTCGCCTCCATCGAAATGCAGCCGCCGCGGCCGGGATTCGATCCCGCGACCTTCAGATCTGAATAGCTATTATAGTATAAATAGGAATGACCACTTGTGCTGTACGTAAAACCACCCCCCTCTGTAATGTCCTTTTGACCCTGCGGGTAAATAAATAAATAAATAAATAAATACTGTTGAAGAATAAATCGATGACCGGCTCCCGTTCCTAGATGTACTCGTCTCCCGAGAATCTTCAGTTCTCACCTTCAACGTCTACAGAAAGCCGACTCACCCTGGTCACTATCTTCATCTCGCGTCCGTGCGTCCCGTTTCCCAAAAGCGTTCCGTGGTCGCTTCGCTCCTCCACGGAAAAGAAAGAATGTGTAGAAAGTTAGAAGACAAGGCTGGGGATTCGTTGCACAATCGTCGCGATTTCTCTGCTTGCAGCTATCCCGGACATTGTATTGATTCCGTGGAACGCCAGCTTGCTCGTCCGCGGCTGCATCCGAACCCACGCACCCAAATGCGGTCGTCGATTCCATGTGTGCCAGGTGTCGGCGATACGATCGTGCGCGTACAGCGTCGCTACGACGTACAGATCGCGCATGTGCCAGTCCGCAAACTCAGAGCAGAATAGGTACAAGCGAAGGATCGTCTCGAGAAGGAGAAGTTTCCGGGCGTCCTCTACGCGATCCCATGTGCCAACTGCGCAGCTGTGTATATCGGTGAGTCAGATAACTTCGAACGAAGATGTCGACAAAATCAGAATGATATCAAGAATCGACGGGTGGCTTCCAAGGCGCTTGCCGAACACTCGGTATCTACTGGCCACGCGATCGACTGGGCACGGGCACGTGTGCTTGAAAAAGAGAAAAACATAATGTCGCGGCTCTATGTCGAGTCGCTGATTATTTGGACGAACGCAAATACGCTGAACCGCAGTGATGGTAATCTGCACCCGGTATACCCAAAATGTCTGGAATCTCACATGCGCCGTATTTAAGGCAACGTTTCTTCGTTTTGCCTCATTGTGAACAAGGCTCCCGTGTGGGAGCCCAATGTCATTTCATCTTTAAATTGGTCGGTCATTTTCGTCAATTTAAACCGTTAGGGTGTTAGCTGTAAGGTCAGATTTTCATTTATATATTCTTGGGGCCGCAACGAGAACAAAATATTGGTGGGCGCGACCCGTTCCAGAGCACGATTCCTGCTTCTTTTTCAGATTACAGCTGACGTTTCAGGAACAGCTTTTTGATGACGTCTTTGGTAAGTCCTTTAACGGATTCAGAAATCCCGGAAAATGGGATATCGGAGTCTCCTTTAAGCCTCGGAAAAGACCAGCTTTTTGAAGACGTTTCGAAGACGTTAATGAAATATCTCTTTTATGTGCAGCAAGCCCGATATTAAACGAGATATAGGATGCATCCTAGACTAGCGCTTCTTACCCGTGCCGTCTCTGCGACGTCGTTAACGTCTCGGATATCCGTTCCAAAGACGTCATAAATCCTTCGTGTGCTAGCGGGGTACTCTACCTTAAGGCGCTTGAATCTCTCCTAACACACCCTAATGCACCATAATCAGCTCTAATTCACTCATATCCACCCTAATCTGTCTTAATCAACCCTGGTCCAAATGAACCTTATCCAAGAAAGATTATGCGTTCGACCCCAGTCATGGCCTTGGGTTGGAGTCGTGGAATGTAGTGTGTAGGAGTCACATATGATGTAAACCCACCAAGAATAGCACATCATTGACAGATTAATGCTGGGGAAGCACTTATCATTTCCCACAGACTGCGGACATGCATTTGTTGCTTCCTTGGGAAACCATATTCATGGTCCATTTTGCACTGCACCATTCGTGGCGACGCTATGTAGTTCAAAGATACATTCCGATGGCATCTATGGGGCTTGGGAATTAACAAATAAATGTTTACATATTTCGAGCAACTATTTTGTCTAGGCGCTTCCATTGGAAATAAAAGTTAGAGCAGGGCATGCGCACGCCTACAGTTAAAAAACGCGCTTGAAAAGCCCTCGCACGGAAGCGGCATTGCAAGCGATGGGTCCTTTTATGCGTCTGACATCGGCAAACAGAAGCGATGTATCATCCATGATGAAACGGAACATCTACAAGGACCTTGAGGAGTAGCATGTTTATGAAAAGAGGGCTCTTGTGGAAGTGGAAATATTGTGATCGCTTGTGAGCGCTACGTGTCGCAGAAGACTACACAATTTGGCTGAGGCGTCCATTACAGAGCTTGATGGCCGTAGAATGAGTTGTTTCACCAAGCCTGGCGGTGGACCAGCACCCCTACAACAGTAATCAAATAGGGTGCGTTGAAAAATAGAGAAGCGTTGACACTGTAGATTTCTGTTTTCAGCTAAATATGGGCCCATGAAATAATTTCCCCGCGGTATGGCTCGAAAATATTTGCACCTGACTGTCATAACGAAAATTCTGGGGGAATGGGGGAACTTTCGAACGTTATTTGGTCATTTGCGACGTTCCTCCCAGCACGGATGATGCTTTTGAGAGATCCTACGTCAGGAAAGACGCCAATTTCGTTCATGAATTCCGTCAAACGGAGTACATCATTCATGTTATAGCAATGCTCACGGCTTGTTGAAAATCCCCGTATATCAGTTATTATCGGTGAAAGGACTATACATAGAAGCTAATTGGAGGCAGGCTATTTTCACGTTTCTAGTCTGACAGTTGAATTGCTTTCTGTTTTATTTTGATAACCTATATAAAAGCTGTCCGCAAACAATCAAACTGAGGTTGCCAATTATTTCTAAGCGAATATCCTGGATGAGTGCAATTCTCTCAATTAGCCATTGTCGCTTCACTGCAGTTGATGCCACTAAAAGGATCCAACGTGTACAGCGGCAACAATCGCGTGCTAGCGGGCTGGGCATTCCTCCTGTGGTATATTTTAGCACTCAATGTGAATGTTCTCATCAGGCAATAAATACCGCTCTATAGGAGCAATAAGTCAATCAAAATATCCGGCATTTAAGCGTTATGTCCCGCCGATGCACACCTACAATGTGTATAAATACAACGACAACCTCGACATGCGCATACACCGCAACAGCGACAGACTTGGTAAGTCATTGTGAGATTGTTTCTTCTCAACAACCATTTCTTACGCTGTTTCTCGAAAATGTTGAGCATTTAAGCCCCGCATTCATCACTCGTTTTAATTAGTTAATACACATACATATTTTATATGCGCATTGAGTTCCCTAAGATCAGCCCGATGTCTATAACCGGCCTTACATAATGTGTCGGCATAGCCATTGTAGTTATCAAATCGCTTGGTAATACAACAAGCGTCAGAATAAATTGGTGCAATAGCTGAAGCTTGACCATATTCCAAATCAGTAAACAGCATAAAGAGTTAGAAACTAGATTATTGCGCCGACGGGTCAGCATGCCGTGGTGTGGAGAGCTGGATAAACTGAGGGCTAAATGAAATTTTGTGGATAACTATGGCAGACAAAATCATCTAATGCCGCCATTTGTTTATTGTGCCGCCCGACGAAAACTTTAGCATGCATGGATGCGTGGTGTAATGTACGTCTCTTCATTTTTCACAGAAGCAGGCTTCCTCTACATTGAGACAAAGCCCCGACCACTCTATTGAGAAATGGCAGGACGTATGGAACTTGTCTTGTTGCTGTCGCGGTGTTCATTTATGGTGAGTCCACCATCTCTGTAGTATGCCTGTTAAGAACAGTAGAGTCTGATAGCTCGACACGCTGCTTGGAAATATCGCTGAAGAAAGAGCGGCATTTACTTGAAATGCGGATTGGGTAGTAAGTTCTGACATCACAGCGTCTTAAAAGAAGGGGAGACCCGCCGCAACAACGAAAGGAAAAAGAAAATTATGGGAAAGCAAAACTGCAACAATAATTTATTCCTAGCGAGATAGAAATGCTAGCGATACAGCTCTCTTAATGCAATAGAATTGCCTACACTTTAGGTATAGAGGGAACGTTTATGATGTAGCAATCCATACGAACTCGTCGGAGAGCAAGCTCTCGAGTTCTGCGCAGTACTATTCATGAAGATGGTGTTAGTAAGCACCAGATATCCTATCTTGAATCGCGACGATAAGAGTGACGTACCTATTAGAAAGTCGGAATCGCGAAATTTGTGGGGTATATGTTGATTTGACCTCTTCTTTACAGGCATGATGGTCATTGCCAATGCTGAAGAAGCTGCCAATGAAGAAGCTAGAGTCGATCCCACCATGATGGATACCTTGATTGGTGGAGGCATGGGCTGAGACTCACGTAATGGACTGCACCAGGAGAACAGTAATACGATATCCGACTGAATAATATGATCCGCTGACTTTTAACTCGTTGCACTTCTATGTTTAAAATTCGGAATAAAGGAGCTTATATTTCGGTTGATGCTACTCTGTGTCTAAAAGTGGCTTTGATCATAATAGCATTCAGCTGAGAAATGTCTCGTCTGCCAGGGCGGAAATTTTCTGTATGGCACTGTAGTTTGCAGCTTCATCTCTTACAGTCTCGTTAAGGTTCGTCGCCTGATGTTCCACGTTCGGCCAGAACACGTTTACAAGGTATTTGAAGCTTGCAGCTGACACGCGGAACGACTGGCGAATGTTCTGGTCGACATGTTTCGGTAGCGTTTCCTCCAACCAGCGTCCATGCGAACACACGCACACACACACTCTTTCACAGGACATGATCAGTTCCAAGCCTGTGAAGCAACTACAAACTACTACGAGAGTACAAAAATACGCTCCCATGACAAAACACCTATAATCTGTTTCAGAAGTTCCGTGCAGCATAGCGAAGGTTACGAGGCCATCGAACACAGAATTCTTCCGAAGCGAGACGAAATGCCATTGTTCGGGCACGCAAACCCGCTTCGTCTTCCTCATTCCAGGGCTGCAGCTGGCACTGCAGCTCCCGCCATTGGCAGAAGACAAGCCGTGGAAGGACATACTTAACATGTGTTTGCCCTCCGGAGTGACCGCAAAGGGCTGTATCTTTCACACTGCTGCACGGAACTTCTGAAACAGACTATACACGCTGAACACGTTGTACACCAACGAGCTTCCATTGAAATTCAGGAGTGGAAGTCTGTGGAGCCTCCCACGGGCCAAGTTAAGACGCCGGCGGCGACATTACTAGAGGACAGGGAGCAGCCATATACGGTAATGTAGTAAGTGCGGCGCTAGAGTTGTTTTTGAAGCCCACGATCAGAAATCAAGGCGAAAACCAAATTTGACGTTGTGCTAAATGCCAGCGTTGTTTACTCCTTGACAGGAAACAATTTTCTGCACATATGTTTAACTGCAGCTTCGGAACGAAAGAAAAAGGAAACCGTTAACCGAGGCAAATCAGAATACCCAAATCATGCTTCCTGGTATAATTTGTGCTTCCCGGAATCTAACCTTTTGTAACGTGATATCGTTCAAGTATGCACTACAGTGCAACAGCATGCTGACGTGAAACGCATTTATTCGCTTCTTTAAAACACATACAACCTTTTATCCGTACACGAATATTTGACTCGCACTGCATGTTCTGCGTCTTTCATTTAACTGCATGCTCGTTTTTTTTTCTTTCTTGTATTTCAGTAGTGTTTCAAGTTCGTTCGTTTTTCCTACCTTCGGCGAAGTCTTGAAGATCCAGGAAAATGACGAGCTCATGAATATTCAGCAAATTCACGCACCGGGAAATGTTGCAATGCGACACCAATCTAGTAGTAAAATCTTGTTAATTCGGCTCTCGTTAATTTGGAAAATCGGATAATTCGTACTTGTTCTCTGGTCCCGTCGAACATGTGCATCACATTACTAGACTGGACGACCGTGATTCCGGATGGATTCGACTGCAAATCGGATAATCTTTGACATTCGGGCCGCTGGCGAGGTTCGAAGCCGAAAAAAACGAGCAATTCGAAAAGAAAGAAAAAGAAAAAACACCATCCTGATCGCGTTTTCAGCGACGAACCTTTCATCCGCACCAGCTCGGGCAAATGATTTCTTTTTCGTTTGGCGCGTGTGCATTGCGCGGACTATGTACCTGATCGTGTCTGTAGCGTGGCTATACGTCATTCTGTAACCGCTGCGGCAACAGCACTGTTGCGCGTGCTGCGGGCTTTCAGAACTGCGTACTCCCGATTTGAATTTACAGCAGCATTCTATGTGA
This sequence comes from Hyalomma asiaticum, assembly GCA_013339685.2. NCBI lineage: Eukaryota > Metazoa > Arthropoda > Arachnida > Ixodida > Ixodidae > Hyalomma > Hyalomma asiaticum. The sequence continues at coordinate 112,004,574 of CM023484.1, forward strand.
GTCTATGGTGTTTATTTGGACCGTTCGAGAACTCGGAAATTTGCACAATTGGGACATTTCTTGCCGTCCCTAGAAGCCAGAATTGACGAGGTTTTAATCTACTACAGTAATCGTCCGCTTGTCGAAACGTCGGGAATTCCATATCGTCTATGGTTTTGGTACGCAAGGAAGGAAGGAAGGAAGGAAGGAATGGGAAAACAGAAAGGCAGGGAGGTTGACCAGAGAGACTTCCGGTTGGCTACCCTACACTGGAGGAATGGGAAGGGGGAACAGAATGATGGGAGAGAGAGGAAGAAGGGGAATACTGAAAAAAAAAGTTGTAATACAAGTCCAACTGTCAAAGGCGTTCACGCAAACCAGTCATCTTCAAAAAGCAAAAGTGGATTGACCCCGTGGAAGAATTAATATTCATTAATGATAGTCAGTGACTGATTTTGTTCACGTTCCGCCACAGGTCATGACCTACATCGAAATGTCGCCTTCCCCTCCCGTTCCCGATGGGGATTACATATCAGCTCCGGTAACTGCCGCAGTTCTCACCCACAACGTTACTGTGCCGCACGCTGTACTGACGGTGACAGGCAATCGTACCCATCTTCCTGTGGTGAATTTCGGGCTCACAAAGCAGATGCTGCCCATGGGTATAACCTTGGCTACACTTACACCCTTAGCGGATGGACGGATTGAACCCTTTGCTGATGAAGCCCCCTGTAAGCCTTCCTGGTCTACCGGCGGCACTGACGACGACATTGCCAAGATGCTTGCTCCCGATCTCGCACCTGGAGAAGCTGAAGAACTAGGCAGCTTATTGTTTTCTTATAGAGATATATTCGACTTAGATGACCGTCCACTGGGCCAGACTTCACTAGTGAAGCACCGTATACACACAGGCGACAATCCACCAATACATCGACGACCCTAGAGAGTTGAATATTCATTAATGATAGTCAGTGGATAATATTTTATGCTATGAAGGAAGAGAGAGTGACAGACGAAGAGGAAAGGATGTGTGGTAGGCAGTGTGTCCACGATGCTTACCTCTGCAAAAAATCTATTTACGCTGAGCCGAAGCAATTCATGCCTCGTGTCGCCCAATCTGAGGTAATGTGAAGCAGCAGAGGTCCCGCTTCTTTTGCTTTTTTTTCTACATTCGTGTGTTTCGAACAGGGCCTCTACCTAATAATCTAAGGAATCGCATTAGGAAAGCTTGATGTACGCACACGCGGTCAGAGTTCAAATGAAGAGACATGGTGCCACTCACATATGCTTCTTATGATGATGACTTTATATTTAATAGGCGTTGCTCGTACCCAGGTGCACGTTCACACACATGAACCTGGCAAACAATAAATATGCTACAGTTGAAATACACGCATGGCTGACAGGCTATTTGGTTTAAAAGCTGCAGTTTCGCTTTGAGGTGCAGAAATCCTGCATATAACTAACTATAGATTTGCAGAAGCCGCGTCTTGTTCAATGATTTCTAAATATTATCAGCCTTGAAGTAGTGTTCGCGCTCTCTCTCTACAATTTGCCCTGTTGGTTTCCTTTGTGATGTGATCCATCCGGATCTTGATGTATTATTGTGCAATTTTTTTCGACAGCTTATATGTGTGGTTACGTAAAAGGCAACATTCGAGCAGGTGAGGTCCAAGCTCCGCAAACAACGATCTCTCCAAGCCCATGGTTAGGATATCGATGACAAGTGATGCGCACCTGTTGTACATCTCTCGGAAATCGAGATGCTCTGCTTGAAGTACTCGGTGTTCTTTTTTCAGCGGCCTTGCGAATGTACAGTGCATGGCTAGATGCTGCCACAAGCCCACCACGAATTTTTGTTCAAGTGAACGCCGGAAGCGATTGTGACTCCAGCGCAACTGCGCACTCTTCAGGGGATACAGTGTCCGCAACTCTTGGGGCCACAAATCCTGCATCATACGACACAACATCCTCAACAACTGGTGAGAGGCTTTGTGGTAGATCCGAAGGGTACCAGCGTTCGAAGTACTTTACATCTTCTCCGTAGGTGATCTCCGTCGGTGAGTCGACTCAACTCGAGTGACGGCACTTGACACGGCGAGCACCGTTACGGTATACGGTGCGTAGTTACCAGACTCAGGTGACTTGACCTCTGTTTGGATATGCAGACCGCTGGTTTGCTGCTTTGAAACAGGAGAGAGTCGGGTTGTTGTTGCGACCCCCCTTCTTATGGAGCCAAACAATATTTCTAGTTGTTGCAACCCCCTTTTCTTCTTATGGCGACGCCGAGGATGCCTAATTGATGGAATGCTCTTTAAAATGTCTACGGACTCGGACAGCACTGGCGCGGCGGGCGGCACTCGTCCTTCTCGCTGTCTCCCCCATTTTCACCACTTTCTCTTTTCCTTCTTTTCTTCGCTTTCTTCGTTTCTCTTTTTTCTTTTTTCCTTCGCTCTTTCTCTGTGTGTGTGTGTGTGTGTGTGCGAGTTGCTTTTGCTTGACTTGCTCATCTTTTGTTGCAGTGAAGATGCCAGCAATCTTTTTATTATTTTTATTATTTTTTATTATTTCCGTATGTTTTCAACCTACTCATTCTCTTTCCACCCTTTTCCTTCTCTCCTTACTGCAAGGCAAAGTGCGGTATATAAGGCCATACTGGCCTGTGGTTAAGATGTCTTGAAAAAGGTCGGGCTCCGACCGAAGCGTTGACTTAATAAACCGTCGTTCTCTAAGTGGCGCATCGTCAATTCTGTTATATATATACATAAATACACACACACATATATATATATATATATGCACCCCACATGCATACACAGCCCCCTCTCCCATTCTGTATCAACCCCTACTATTCAAGTAAATATTCACTTTGATAGGCGTGTACTATGCAGCATCTGCAATGCAACTCATATGCGTTACAGCATGCAGCAGGAAGATTCTCGGTGCAGCCGACACCAACCATTGCAAGCCAGACAGAATATGGCATAGGCTTTTATCTGTTTATGCATGCCATAAAAATATTTTACAATGAAGTATTTCCATCGGGGAACATAGCAGCCCTTTGGGCAGTCATAAACCGCAGTGCAACGCACGTTGGCTTCGTAACGGGAGATATGTAAAAATAAATGTTCAATTACGCACAATAAGTTACGCCAATGGCACATAACAGTACATCGAAAATCCAGTATGCTGCCATTACAGCAGCCATTCCTGTGGTGGCGTCTATGATCCTTGTCATCTGGACCTTTTCGACCGACAGAAACATGTCCGCAGCATCTTCGGCGGAGTCACCTGTGTACAGAATGCATGGAGTCGCTGGTCTTTCCTCCTCGTCCTGAAAAAAAAAGAGTTCCCCAGTGAGATGCACAGAACTATGAATGGCAAACCTATGCGGCATAGGGCTAGCAAAAGTGTAGCTTTAATGGTTATGTCAAGCTGATGAAATGACATGTGGAAGAAATTCTTTTGCTCTGATCTGCATTCCAGTAAAAAAAAGTTAGGATAGTCGTATTTACTTTTTCTCCCTTGCAGATAGCGTTGCCCCTCACTTCAATGAGTATCCAAAAGAGATAATGCGATGCCAAACACCAGGCATGTAGAAAGCAACATATGAAGAGCACTCAACCAAATATGAGTGGAAAAGAAAGCGATATTTCCCCAGCTTATAACGCAGTATGGCTCAGTGCTACTGGTAAGCACGTAGGAAGTACAGTAAGGCAGGAAGTTATAAATAACATGCAGGGCATCAGTGGAACTAAATCTGTGCTTGCCCTGACCAAGTAACAAAGGCTGTGTCCGCTCATGATGGCTGTCACATAGGCTGCAGCCTATGAGCCAAATGTCCACCTTTTAACTAGAATAGCGTGCATGTACCAGCATAATTAATAAAAATATATTCCTATATACTTCTTACCATAGGCACGAACACTGTCTCCAGTGCCCTTGGCTGGTGAAGCAGTTTGGCCAAGAGGTGCAAGGTTCGCAGAGTCTGGATGTCTGGAATTTGAAAGAAAGAAAAAAAGACGATAGAAATAGCAATGTTAGAGCAGAAAAATGAAAACTGTAGCTTTCGGTGGATTTAGTCCGAGCTGTTATTTCTGCCAGTATCTGTTAGTAAAAGCAATCAATATGGCAAATGGAATATTTAAAACAGTGGCCATCGCACATGTTATGCATATAAGAAATACATATGGGGTCGCAGTAGTAAAATAGCAATCAACCCGGAATCCTCCGTAATGGTGTTGCTTCAACCACATGCATGTCATAATTTTGATCGTCATCATTAGCTGTATGCAAAGTATGTTTGCAAAAAAAAATGATGCCCTACTTAAAAAAAAGAACGCTGCGCCTGTTCTGTAGCCTAGCTTGGCTTCCTACATCCCCAGTATAATTTGCTCCATCATGCAGCTTCCCCCTACCAATAAAGAAATCAAGAGAGATAAAAGGAGGGAGGTGCCTCAATCCAGCATTAAGTACTTCTGAATGCGGACTAAAAGACTACAGAAATGTTACATGTTTAAATTTTTTCAGACGGTAGCACCTATACATACTCTATTTCATACATAAGTAGCGCAGTTCTTGCGGCGAGCAAAAACAATAAATGCTTGGCTGGCGGCTTTAAATCATACATTTTTCGTCAGCTTCCCAAAATACCCGTATTGCTGGAGAAACAATCGAAATATGCCAGCTTGTTATTTATCTTTGTCACTTGTTTGTTGGAGCGATACACCTCTCCTTTTCTTCTCTACGGATTACTTGAGTAGCCTTCACAGCGTTGCACTTGATATATGAAACGGAGTATATTTAGGCTGCACATAAGTTATGGAGCACCTTTAGAACAGCATTGTACAATTTCTTTTTAATCTGGGTTCTTTTATAAATTTTTTCTCAAGAGCTTTGCAATTTAACAGAAGCAGAACGGCATGCTGGGCGTTTAACACTAAACATACTACTCGTGCCTCTGAATATTCACACACTGTGTACCTTGCACTCATGCTCCCAATGTATATTACTGAGAAACGAGAAATGAACGTGCACGGAAGAGGCAGCACTTTGAAATAAAAAAAGCTCAAACAGTAAATAAGTCAAGTATTACTTTAGAAACAATGTACCTGATTATTAAAACGTATACTAAACAGTGATTCAAAATCAAAGTAGAAGTAAATTGATTTACCTATTTGATTGCATAAATAATCGTTACTCACGTTTCTTGCGCCTGGCCTTCATGTTTGAGTCAAATACCTCAAACGGAGGTGCCTGATCCTCCTTGCGTGCTCCTAAAGCACCGCCTACTGCAAGTCCCAGGGTCTGGCCTAACCCATACTCAAGAGCCTTCATTCCGTCTTTTTTATGAGGGTATTGAAATCGTGGAGAAACTGAAAAGTACATTGAAATAGTGAGCAAACAGGCTGCCTCATGATCATCGCAATGTGCTTGATCCAACAACTCCTTCTGCTCTGTTCACGCAACAGTAATTGCAAAACAAATACTCAAAACATTGTATAGAATGTATGGCCCGTGAACATTCATGAGTTGGCCAGAAAGTCAACTGTTTAGAAAATACTGCAGATTTAAAAGTGTTTCGTCAGGCCAGTGAAGATCAATCTACAGGTTGAACATATATTTCTCTGGGCACCTAATTAGAGCAACGAACATGTTTTTATTTAAGCAAATTTCGTAAAAATTAGAGACAACAGAAATACTTCCTCCAATTGAGTTATTTGCTCGTGAACAAACTTTTCATTTCAAATATGCAAAAGAGCCCAGCGGCACATTACAGACAAACTAGTGCCCGTCTGCAGCCAAGACGTTCCTAAATATATCACAGCATGCATTAGGGAATTGGGTTTTAGGTGAAAACCCACCAAAAATGCGACCTGCTTTTGCTATGCGATCTCGAACTTCGCAGTGACCAGGAGCAACCAAGCCCCACACAATTTCTTGATCACAAAAACATGGTCAACAATGGGATAATTGCAAATTTTTAGTTAAATAAATGAACACTTTGTGTACTTGTGGTGGAAAAGATAGGAAAATATCTTGTTGTGTGGGTTGAATTTTCTTCAACATTCGCATGCTGCACAGCATGCACAGAGCTACATGCAGACTGCGTGCCTCAGGCCCTCCCCACCTTGAGTTTGTCCTTTGGTTTTCGTGTCACCAGTTAAATTCATGTTATTTGTGATTAAACTTAATTCAGTGCCTGTCGATTTCTTTTCATGTTGTCCATCATTCTTTTTTTGCTGTATTCATGATGGGTGACAGTACTAAGTTGGTCTGCACCAACTACTTGAAAGTTTGGCCAGACTTAAGCTCACACTTAGGCACAATAACTTCAGGTGCATTATACGTATGCCATGCTGGTATTTTGGTTGGCATCATGAGCCCGCAAACAGGAAGTAGCATCCAACATGTGGAAGCAAAAAGGCTCAAGGCCATGAAATATGAATATGAAAGGAAAAAAAAAGCACTTGCCTCATATGTGATGCAAGTGCTTTGTTATAGATACGCTTAGACATTCGATAAAAAATATTTGCTATAGGAGATTCACAAGGCTATGCAGTGTTGTAGAGGTACAATTCTGCAAATGCTCACAAAAGTGCTGCAGGGCGCCTTAAACACACATGAAGTTACTGAGATATTTCTCTTAATACATAGATGCACCTGTAGTGTAAAAAGGTAGAAAATACTATATGAATTAGGGGCAGTAAAAACAAGCAACATCAAGAAACCAGTTAGGCATGCACATTGTGGCTTTGACATTATCAATATCAGCTACATACCCATTGAATGTCCGTGAGATAGGGATACTTTTCCAAAGCTGCAGCAACAGATGTCTTATTTAAATGCTCGAGTCTTGCTGTTTGTCAGCTCAAGCCGGCAGCGCATCTTAGCCATGTATGGTTGTACAGGGCTTACAGATTTCTGCCAACAACCATGCCTCGTGTGCAGCAATGCTTGCAAGATCTTCTGTGCATTGAGGCAAGTGGTGTGCTTGCAGTGCAGTAAAAAGTGCATATTAAAATGCACCTGCAAAGCGAATAGGTTAAATTGTTATAAGAGAGGAAATTACAAACATTTGCCCAGCTTAGAAAAAATGAAGCTGTCGTAGACTGCTCCTTTAAACAATAAAACCCATTCGTTTCTCTGCCTAAAACTGAGCTGTACAATACGCTGAACTTGCAGAATGCTGTTATGTGCATAAACATAATGTCATCTGGGTGCAACTGAAGCGCTAAACCAATATCCCTCAAAATGTATGCTTTGGAGTTTTATGCAAATTGTTATAATGAATTTGAGCATGAAAATTAGGAAATTTTCAAGAACAAAATGTAAATAGGGCTGCTTTTCAAGTGCAGCCCCATGTACACTTGAAGCAAAATGTGAAGCAAAATGACACAAAATGTCTTATCTCGTAACTTATAAATAAAATGTCTAAAGGCATTGTAGACAATTTACCATAAGGCCTGAAGCGCAGGTCATCAATTTAAAAAAATAGGAATGAAAGTTAAACTATTGGCTCGAAGTGAGCTTCCTGCCCTCAGTTTTTAACTTCTTCCGAATCGTCAGCACCCAGGAGTACTGTTTTTAAAAATTAGCATTAAGAAAACTTATATTATAAATGTGAAGCAAAGTGACGCAAAGTCTCATCTCATGAGTTATAACTAAAATGTCTAAAGGCCTTCTAGACAATGTACTGTAAGACGTGAAGTGCAGGTCATCTATTTAAAGAAACAGCAATGAAAGTTGAACTATTGGCTACCAAAGTTAATCATCCAGTCGCCGTCTTCCTCATCAGCATCACTCTCTTTACAGGCGGTGGAACGACTCCAGTTTGTGTCGTTGTTGTTCCCTTGCGAATACGTTTAGGCTCCAGGCTGTATATGTCCTTCTTTTTTTATGAAAATGAGCGGAAGATGCTGAGAGTTGATTATAACACTGAAGAAAAGCACAATCGAGTTAATGAGGAACATTAGAACCAGCCACTAAAGCACGTGTTCATAGTGCGAGAAAAACGTTTAGTAGTGGTGGACGCTGAAGGATGGATTGCATCATGCCATGCAGCAATCAGACAAGTTCACCTTGGGGCGGAACCGTTGCAATAGAGTTGAAGAAAAAATCTGCAGTATTCATCTGAAAGCTACATTGAAGATCGCTACTGGTGACCTTCAAATGCATCCGAGTGAAAGCTGTCAACGTAGTAAATGCATTTAAATGCTATAATGGTTGTAACATTTTCTGATAATGTTTAATAGTTTAATGGTTGTAACATTTTACTATGTTTGATAGTTCAGTTATTCTATGTACACTTTGTGAGCTGTCAGAGTAGCATGACGTGCCTCTCAGGCCATTTACAGTGCCCTTTCTCTGCCACTGACAAACTAAACCGGGCATTCGCACTTATGCCAGTGTATATCTCATACTTTTCTTCTTGCTGTTCTCAACTCAGCACGACTTTCCAACTAATGCATATGGTAGCTCACATCACCTGTATTATTCCAGTTAAAACCATTCTTTAGAAGGCAATGTACTCACCAGCATTTCACGAACTTTCCCCTTCTTTCCTTGTGTGAGTCTGTTCGGATGTCGACGGTCTTTTTCCAACAGATCCAAACTTCTGTCTGTTTTCAATGACTCGACTCGCAGTGAGCTTCCTGCGCTCATTTTTGAAATTCAGCCGAATCATCAGCACCCAGGAATCCTCTTTAAAAAGAAAAATTAGCATTCTGAAACCCTTAATTATATATGTGAAAAAAATGACAGTCTCATCTCATAAGTTATAACTAAGCAAAAATTCTAAAATGATTGTTAAATTCAACATGCCCTTAAGAAAATAAGCCTTGTTTGGAGTCTTGAATGTATGGTACTAAAATATTTAGTACAGCATCATGAATTCCTCACAGACACTTTCGAAGGAGTGCCAAAATCTGAGGAAATTTCACAATGCAGATGCATGCAATACAAGTTTTTACTGAAACAGTGCTCACTTGCCCACTGTCATATGCATCAAACAGTTGCGGGTAGGTCTTAACTAGAAGTCTTCCTACTTTCTGATTGAATTTGCTTGACGGTCAGCTGTAAAGAAAGAACACATCTTATCAACACTCATGCAAGGAAATCGTAATCACGTAGTGATCAACCAAGCCATCTACCACCACACAACACAAACACCATGAGATATGACACAAAGAGAAGCGCCACACTGAAAAGTCTAAAATAAATGTAATCATGCTGGACCCTAAATCCTCAAGCACACATTCTGCAGTCCACCTTCGCGTTACTGGACATGGACTGCGGCTTCTCTACTAATACCTGTAAAGTCATGACCTTTTTGACGATCTACTCTAAGCCCCAATTTAACAGTAAAAAAAGTATGCACTGTATCCCAAGGACTAAGGGGGCTTAACAGAGTGTGTTACATTTGATTGAGGCAATGTGGTGAGAATATAAAGGGGTTGAGGGGGTTGATAACGTGCAACAACTCTCAGCAACTAATCCAAAAATGAAGTACTGACATTCATTTTCTTTTCTAATTGCGAACATAAGTTCAAAATATTCATACAGAGTTCTCAAAAAGTAATTTACCTCACCCATCCACTGCAACGCTTGACTTCAGCATCCTTTTAATGCCGCCATCCAAAATAAATAACATTGTTCATTTGTATTTAATAGGAATCATTACAAAATGAACAATAAGTCCACACTGAAGTAGGTGGAGTTGAGGTACATTCACGCCACAGCAGATCACCTAAGCAGCCAAGCGCATTTTCAAAGTGACGAGGCAGAGGGAGTGCGGGCCTGCTTATATCAGACGATTTGTCTGGCTGTTCGAGCATCTGAAAAGGCAGAGCATCTAGAGTTTTTGCAGATGTGTTGCCATCTCGTGCCACCATTTGTGCACTCTGTGAGCATTTGTGCACACTCTCACAAAGTTCAATAGTTGACAGTATTTCTTGCTCTCAGCTGTATTGCGCATTGGTTTTACGTGAGAGCTACGTACTACTCTCTGGCATCCTCTTGGCTTTGGCAAAGTGGAGAGCTCTGGCAGCTACAGAAAAAGAAATCTGCGACCTGATCAGACTCGCCGCCTTGTTTTCCATCCAAATTGCCTGCCTGGTGAAGATTTTTCCCTGGTTTCTTTTTGCCCACCTTGGTAGCTCCACCTTGGATGTGGAGCTACGAAAGGGCCCTGCAACACTTTTCAAACTAAGTCAGAAAACTGTGCAGATCAGTTGTGGAGGCTCCTGGGAACATGTGAGCAAATTATGTCACTGCATGCACCATGGAATCCACAATTTTGGTTCTAGCACAGCTGGTAAGTGCCTGGTCTCCTTTCAACAAATGATTTTATGGGGGATACAGAGCAAGTTGCTTGAGGAAGAAAAACCATTGGCTGATTTCATGGTAGCAGGAAGATCATCTCCTGTGCTTTATTTGTCCTGAATTCAACAAATAAATAAAACGTGCATGTATTTCTTAAAGAGCTGCCAAAAAATCAAGCGACAGAGTCTGTGCCCATAGTAATGTCATTTGTACAAAGAGTCGGGTGCTTTCAACCCATATTTGAAGCCAAATTGCCAACTCCCTGATGTGTGCAGAGCAATGTTTGCCTCATATGATCACAGGAGCCCTCACGACTGATCACCACCATTTTCCGACTATCAGAGTGTGCGAATATGCGAAAGCATCCCCTACAGTTACTCAATATCTCAAAGGCTCTAGTCACTATTGCACGCAAGGCTACACCACTTCTGGCAACTTTATTTTTCGTTGGTTAAATTTAATCATAATTTTCTTTGGCCAATTTGTATGAATATTTATTTCGGAACAAATGTCGTGGAATTTCATGGCTGTTTTGAAAATTTTTACCTTAGTATTCAGAAACTCTGAATAACGAATCGAATAGTCCATATCCATTCATATTCTATTTGGTTTCATCACTATTTAATTGTTTTAGGATTCACTGTTCACACACCTCTACTGACTATATTCAAAAAGTGTTGCAGGGCCCCTTGAAGAAAAGAAGTTAACTTTGAACCAACTACAAGGAAGTATAACACTAGTTGAATATGGATACAGCATGAAGCACTCACTTGTCTTTGTCTTACAGTAATGAAACCTCCTAGGAGTTTCAACTATTATTAAAACACAGAGGCTTAGAAACACAGAACATGGCGCCACTTGGATTAAATTCACTGGCATGAAGACTCTTAGCACTGACGTTTGAATTAGGTATGTTGGTGTTCGGATTAAGCATTTGGTGTCTAGATTAAACAGTTTGGTGCTCAGAGTATTTATGTAGTGCACGGATTAATTTCGCTGGATTAAAGTGAGTGGGAAAACTTGTAGATGCCCCTTGACAACAATGCTCACACGCCAAGTGAGGTGAGTTGGCTCCGGGCAGTGTCAGTTACAGCGTACCAGGACTGAGGTCCACTTCTGGCACTACACTGAAGCACAGAACAGTTGATTCATTATCAGGAGCAGTACTCATCATTCTATAACACCGCAACCGTCACGTTATACCACAATACGCACTTCCTCTAGCTATCAAATGCTGTGATGCTTTTATGAGCAGCCAGAACCTCCCACAGTCTCATTTCAATCTGTGAATACTGCACAGAAACCAGAGTTGAGGGAGCAATGTATGAGAGGGGGAGGGGGGAGGTATGAAAAGTATTCTTGCTTCATAAATTCAGAAGGCAGTTAGCACGCTATTATAATATACGACACACAGTAATTCTTGTTCAGATTCACAATTAAGCATTTCTTGCAAACACAGACGGTTTATGTCCTGACTCAATAAGGGCTACTCTGATTTTCTTCCCAAGAATGATTCATGCTTCTGGTGCTGATTCTGGTGCTTCTGGTGCAGATTCGTGATTCTGGTGCTGGTCTTACACAGACCAGCACCAGAGGTGAGCTTACATTTTAAACTAGAAAAGGGAGAGATGCTGCAAGCAGCCACATACCTCATCAAATGAATGCTCGAAGACACTTTCACTTGAACGCGTTGGATCTTTTTGCGCAACGCGTATCACAGCCCTATCAGGGATGAGGTCATCGTCCAAGAGATCAACGAACTCGTTGAAGTCTTCGTCAAACACCTGGGCAGAGTTGCAGCAAGTATCATTTTATCTACACAGTCACAGAGATCGGATTAACCACCTTAACGAATAGGCAAACATTGTGCCTAACAATGAAGCATAAATGGGGCTGCCGACATAAAGTGCTGAAAGCCCTTAAAGCTGAGCAATGCACAAACGTCACATTCTGTAGAGACTTCCCTACAGCTGCTGTTCAAAGCCATGACTCCTTATTGAGTTTTACTATACCCTTTGCTATGTTATGGAAAAGTAGAAGACAATTGTATTGATCAATGCGTGCAGGTCCGTGCATTAAGCATTAGTGTCCGAGTGAAGGTTAGCGTACGTACACGTGCTCCGCCGCACAGTCCAAATTAACTGTCATCATTACGTAAAACTAACCATCACGACTTGCAAAAGATGAAAAGCACGCGTCAATGCCACAATGACACCACGCAAAGTGATATCACATCCTAGTCCATGATGCGTATAGCACACAAAGTGGCGACATAAGTTTACACGACACGGCTATCACCGCAAATGTGAATTGCTTGTGCTGTTAAATCATGACGCCTCTAAATGAACTGCTGTTTAGGTGCAACAACCACTGCTTGCGGAAACAAAGAAGCTATGTCGCGAGGCTATTCGCGGCTTTCACTTTCTTCGCAAACCAGATGTTCATGTGCACTAGGACGGTCACTGGTCTTCGCGAGGCCACATTACGCACATGAGACAGCCGCGGTCAGCACAGGCTTACAGGTTAAACAGAAAAAAAATATATTCGCCGCAATGAAATAAAATTTACAACTATAACGTAATACTTAACGGTAGTATAGCTTACCTGAAAGCGATCACCTTCAAACTCAGCCTCAGAAAAAAGTTGACAGTCGCGGGCAAGAGCCTTTAGGCTACACAAATTGGGCTGAGAGAGGGTCTACTTTCTTCTCGGGCCATTCCTTCCTCGTGTCAGCAGGCAGGAAACCGGTGTCGTCGCCATAGTGCAGTTCAGGTACCGCAGAAAATCTAAAATTCACACGAATTCACAATATCCTGCGAGCATACCTATTGATCGTCGCGCGCTGGTTCCGCAGAGCAATGCCCGTTCGCGCTAGTTGCGATGGCGATTCGCCCGCGCCCTGCCGTTTCAAACGCAACGAAGACAACGGGTCGCGCGGAGTAGTTGGCGTAGCCTGAACGAAATATTTTTCAAATAAGAAATAAAAATGCAAGAGGAACAAAAAAACCATTGTTAGGATATCAACGACTGCAGTACTGACTCCAGAAGCAACCGAAAGAACCTTTATCGCATACAAACACAGCCTCTGAGATATAAGTACAACGTATGTTTCTGTACGCATTTTCGACAATACTTATTGAAAATGTACCGTCAAAGAATTTTCGTAGCGTGGCATTTGTTCTCAGTTTTTATAGTAATAAATTGACGAGTGAAGATGCTCCATTTTGCTAGCGTGTGTGTGTGTGTGTGTGTGTCTCTGATCTCGGAAGCCATTAAAAGTTGTTTGTTCGCTTTTTATATTGAACGAGAAAAGCCGGCATAGGTATTTTTCGGAGCGAAAGTGTACCTCTGCCCACTCACATGAATGTGTTTCTATAAGGGACGCGCAGCGTGAAAACTACACTTGCGACTACTCAAGAGTTTTCATAAAGAACGCCATTGGGGCAAATTAACGCAACACAAACGAGGTGTTGCAAACACACTGTCATTTTTGCCCGTGACTGTCCCATTATTGTGGTGTCAGTCATAAATGCATCTTGCGCAGGTTGGCCTCTGAGGATTGTAGCACAAGACATAAGAAAGTCTAGAAATAAATAAAGCTGATATAAAGAGTGGAGTACGACTTTAATTGATGAGTGTATGTGATTGAAGTGATCGAGCGGAGCTTTCAGAAGTTTCGTTAGTGAAGGTAATATTTATTTAAAGTTAACTAACCGACCACTTACACACGGCAGCACCATGAGTGGTTATAGCTGCTGCTGTATTTAAATAATCCTACGTTTAGACGTCTCATATCATAAACACTTAAAATGGGAAATGGGGCGGGATCATTTGAGTCAGTGAAAAATTGCATTAGCGTCGCATTTAAGGAACCTTAGAAGAGCGCCTTTGGGAACGTGTGCCTTTGAAGTTAATAGAGATCGAAGCTTCGACCAAGCGGGAGTCGGACACGTTCGGCTGATTTCCAGCGAAGCCTTTTCTGGACATCGACATGATAAGAACATTAATGCTAGCACTCTCATAAAACCATGCTACGAGATTTCACAGGCCTTCCCACTCACTATTCTTCCAGAGGAACACAAATTTAGGCTCCAATTAGGTTTGCTTTATTGAATGTGTGATGTGCATACGTAGAATAAACTGAGTTTTCTTTCAGATGGTCCTGAACACTTCGAAGGAAATGTAAGTTTTCTTTAAGTACACGGTACGTTCGTTATGAGTTTCATCTCTCATACAAACTTCTTACGTGCGAACCATGTTTGAGACATGCTGCAACGCACAATCAGCTATAGTTTAGAATAGTAATGGAAGGACGCCAGCTATTTTGTCTGAAAGACGCATTTCACCGATTGTGTGATAAAATGAAAATAATTGCGCCACCGCCATGGCATAGATCTGGGGCCAGAACAGGCATTATTTTGACGGTAATTAGTGCAGACTACTGCTATTGATCCACGCATATTTCATAGAGCAATGATGACAATAAAGAGTTCGAAGGTCCAGGGCCTGAGCTCAGGCACATGCTAATTAATACAGCGCGCCACTGTTCTCTAAAGCAATGCCTAGCGCATGCAACAACAGCGCTTCCGCTTTTTCTATAATCGGTGCCGAGTACAGCGTCACGTCGGCCGCGCCCGCCACGCTGGCTTCGCTGTCCCTCGAGCTTTGAGCTCGCGCAGGCCTGCACCGTCCTGATGCGTGCTTCGTGTGCGTGCTCGTTGTTTTGTAGTGTGCTCGTTTGTTTTTGTAGAGCTTTGGTCCGGTGAGTATCCGTCCGAGGTTCATCGAGAAGGTAAGTACGGAATTTGTATATTTGTGTAAAACAAAATTGACAGCTTGGTTTGTCTGACGTTTAAGCGCAAACCGCATGTAGTACGTGATTTCTTGCGCGATTGCGACGAGCGACGCGACCGATGTGCCCGTCGCACTGCTCGTCGCCTGAAAAATCAAACCCCATGCAAGCGACGGCTCGAGCGATGTATCAAGTGACGGCTCCCCGGTGTTGCCAGCTACTGTGTACCAAAACTGGGTTGATGCATGCATTAATAATTTAAAGTTGCCTGTTCAGCCGTGCTAAGTACCATTAAATAGGTTTGGGTGTATTGTACTAGTTTTTTCTCTTGGCGTTCGGCAATTGCTGACAGTTGTTTACAAGCGCGCTTGTGTGAAAACCGGCAGTGCGTCACTCACGCAAAATTTGTACTGATCGGCTGCTTGCGATTGGGTATCCCTCGTACGACTTCCGGGCGACGAGCGACCGTTTCAAGATTTCCAAAAACCGAGCGATCCACCAACCGATCCGTTGCGCGACGGCCAATTTCGCCGTCTATCGCATCGCCCGTCGTGGTCGAGCACAAAATCGCCCACATGCGGTTTCGGCTTTAAAAGTTCTGCGATTTTGAGTGTTGTAGCCGCCGGCTCTCTCGTGCCAGAACCCGTCGCGCTGCACGATCACGCGCATCAAGGTGATGGCGTTTCTGGCGCTGCTGCTCCGCATTTACCACCTTTCGGCCGTTAATATCGGCCAGTGCTTCGGCACATGCATTGCACAGCGAAGCACGCAACTATTAATAAAAGCGTCCGCGTAGCCAGGAAGAGAACGTGGGAGGAGGGGTTCAGTGATCCTTAATCCTCTCCCTCCCTATTTCATTGTACAGCCGACATACCCTCTGGGTGCATGGAGGTTGTGTGCATGGAAACACGGTGTAGAAGTGCCCGCGCATGTTGATGGTTGATAGACAGGGCAGTATTACTCTGTTGCATTACAAATTCGAGTGCTATATTTTGCGCCAGTACACCCGACTTGTGCGTCATGATGCCGTAACACATTCTTTTGCACAGATGTGACGCTACTTCATATAAACTCAAGGTAAAGAATGTATGTTGGGGTCGTCTCATATTTTTTCTTCTGTTGTACGGGCCCCGCATTATTACAATAAATAAAATACTTGCCAAGGTCACAGTAGTTTATACATTATTAAGAACAAAGTCAACTTTGTAATTTATTATTTACCAGCTGTTATTGCTTTCCCCTATTGAAGATGTCTTCAAGTACCAATAAATAACTACAGACTTTTTTTACAGACGCAAACGATTCGCTCCTTCAGATGCCACCATTGTAACGAGAGAACGGTGACATTAAAGTCCTTGTTTCGGCACTTTCATACGAGCCATGGACATGAACAGAACTGGCTATGCGGCATAGGAGGATGTATGAGGACATAATCCTTATACGCGGCTTACCGAAAGCACGCATCAAGAATTCATGCTTAATTTTTGGAAATTGTGAAGGCAGTCTGGAAGAAAGTCAGAAATCGGGACAGAACGTTGGCATGGACCATGACCCTCCTGACACCTCTTGTGAAGAGCCGTTGTACGATGGAGGTGGAAACATTCAAGAGCATATGCAAGGGTCTTCATGCGTGCAGGGAGTCCTTTTCCGACAGTTTTCACTATTGCAACTGAAGTGGCAAGAGGCAAACGACTGCCAGCCTTGCAAGAGATATCAGCTGATGTCATGCTGTACCTTCAGTGATTCTGTGGCAAGCTGGGGCTATCTACTTCAACGGATTGGAATGGGAGCGTCGTCACGCCACTCCTCCAAGACATGCACCAGCTCCTTAGCAATCATCAGCGTAAGCGCTACTGGAAGGACTCTTTACCATTTGTCCAGCCAAAGACAATTTGTGTGGGAAGAGACGCCCACGTAAAGCCAGAAATGTTCAGCAAGTGCTCCAAACCTTTAGCTGCGCTAAAGGTTTTGGAGCACTTGCTTAATGTTGTTTGGGAAAGCTATTGTTTCAAGCAGCCAGTGAATTCAGGTGTGTACACTGATGTTTTTGATGGCTCGGCATTTGCAGAACATGCTTGGGGATAGCAAAAAATTTGTATTCAGCTATACACTGATGAATTTGAGGTGTGCAATCCCCTTGGAAGTAAGCGAGGGAAGCATAAGATTATGGCTGTGTGTTATGCACTGTTCAATTGTCCCGTGGACACAAGGTCACAACTTTCTTCTATTCATCTTGCCTTGCTTGTCAAAGAAAGCTTGTGGTTAAGCATGGTATGCATACAATACTCAAGCCTTTAGTTGATGACATCGCCCTGCTTTAAACGAGAGGGATCTTTGTCAATGGCAAAGTTTTAAAGGTGTCCGTCTTCATTTACCGTGATAATCTTTCTCTTCACAGAATTGGAGGATGTAAGTGCAGCTTTAATCACGGTAGAATATGCCGTCATTGCATGGCCTTGCATGATGAAATTCAGAGAAAATACGAGCCATCAGATTTTGTTGAGAGGGCCCCATTTGTTCATGACCAGCACATCAGTTTGCTTAGACAAGGTGTTAATTGCTTGTCTGTCTATGGAGTACGTTCAGACACTGCCGTTAAATTTTCAGGTTTCCATCCCACACACCTCCCACCTGACATCATCCACGACCTGCATGAGGGGATTATTCTCTTTTTTTTGAAGCATGCAATTTGTACTTTGTAAAAGAGGGCAATTCCTCTTTAGAAATCTTAAATTCTGCTATTTCCACTTATGCCTACACGTGTGCAGACAAGAGAAATAAACCAGAAATTCGTTGTTCATCTGTGTTGAAAAAAGGTGGCTTTAAGGGAAGTGCCTCACAGGTCATGTGCCTCTTTCGCCATTTACCATTCTTTGTGGCCGACTATGTTCCCAAAAACCACAATACGGAACCGCTACATTCTTTTGAGAAAGATAATAGACATTAATATGAGCTGGCGAGTTACAATAGCCCACATCGCCTACCTTGATCGGCTTGTGTCATGTTTTTATCATGATTTCCTGGAGATGTTTCCATCTGCAAGAGTCCCTTGTAAGCTGCATTATTTAATACACTATCCAAAATACGTGGAAATTTATGGACCACTAATCAGGCTGGGGGCAATGCGGTTTGAATCAAAGCATCAATATTTGAAAGACATTGCTCGCAAGCTTAAGAACTTCAAAAATATTGCATTAACGCTCGCTCATTGTCACCAGTGCTACGAGATGTATCTCCTATCTTGTGAAGGAAGCAGCACTCACACACATACAGTTGGGTCAAAAGCAGTTCTCTTTGACAACCTGCCACCAAAAGTGCAAGAGTGCCAAGAACATGTGTACACAGAACATACTTTCCCTTATGTCGGCTTCTCTATGTGCAATTTCTTATGCAGTTGGATGTGCTATCGTTATTGACCTGTCCCAGGACCTTCCTTGTTTTGTCTTGATCGCCGACATTTTTTTGTGAACAATCGCTGCTGTTTTATATGCAGAAATTGCGCACTTTAAATTTTGATGAACATTTGAATGGATATTCAGCCTGAAGGTGCCCTGAGGCCTTTATTATTGATGGCACCCTGCAGTGGCGTCTGCATCTGCAGGCGTTTTGTGTTTGGCGACACCACGGACCCGAGCCAGCGGGGGGGTTCGATCCTCTCCCACGCCTCGCCATGCATGGCTTAGCCGTGTCCGGGGAAAAGGGGAAGCTGGGGGTTGAGCTAATGCTGGGTGGTTGGACCTTCAAGGCCCCCCGGCGGCGGCAACACACCCCTTTGGCCCCGGCTTCACATAGACGGCACCCCCGAGCTGACCCACCCGGGGGAAATCGGCCGTCGCCTTTTCCTGTCTCTCATTCTCCTCAGCTCTTCGCCTTTCCTCGCACTTTGTATCTTTGATGTCCTCTGCTATGTTCTATTTACTTCCTTTTTCCTGGCGGAAAGGGTTAACCTTATGTGGTCGTCCAACCTTGGGTGTACCATATGGTGTTATAGTAATGGCGTACTACTGGCGTAGCGCAGACGTGTCTACATGTTCTGCCACGTCCCCTTGTTGGGCTCCGTGATGGGTGGTCGGCGCCGTTGCCGAATGCACTTCGTGTTCTGTAGGATCGCCTAACCCTTCTGCACGCAATCGTGCCCCGAAAAGGGTACGCACCCACGAAACGCTACTGCTATGGCCAAAAAACAAAGAAAACTTCCCGAAATTTCATATTTTTCACTGCGAACAACCATCTACCAAAGCAAGAAGCGATCTCACCATTTCTGGTTGCTAAATGCCTGAAGGAAACCATTGGCGCAGGTAACAAAGCCACAAAACTGGCAAGCGGAGACAGTGCTTCTTGAAGTCAAAGACACGGAACAATACAACAAGCTCACACACCTAGTAGCCTTTGGTAACTACCCTGTTTCTGTGAGTGCACACTGAACCATGAACACTGTGAAAGGTGAAGTATCCGATGAGGACTTGATAACACTAAGCGAAGAACTTCTAGACGGATGGAGAGACCAGGGCGTAATCAATGTACAACGCATAAAAATCTGACGGAACCACTTAGAAATCCAAACAAAGCATTTAGTAGTCACCTTCAGCTTCATCACCTTGCCCGAGAGTATAGAAACCGGATATGTGAAACTTCATATCAGACCATACAATCCCAATCCTCGACGCTGCTACAAACGTCAGAGATTTGGTCACGCTTCTACAGTGCTGCCGGGGACAGCTTACGTGCAGAAAGTGCAGCACAGCAGGTCGCTCCACTGAAAACTGGGATGATGATGAGGTTAATTGCGCGTACTGCAACGGTGGACGCGCTGCATACTCCAGAGCTTGTCCAGTTTGGAAAAAGGAAAAGGAAATAATTACAGTAAAAGTTGAAGAAAACTTAACCTTCCGTGAAGCCAGACAACGTGTTTCTTCGTTATTTGCACTGAATATGTCTTTCTCGGATGTGGTGCACCAGGGGACACCACTACAACGGCCTTTTGCAGTCACTTGGCGCTGGATAGGCGTCCACACCCACTCGCGGTCGCCTGGTGAGTACTGAACGTTCCGGCTACCCAGGTTGGAACGGCAGACGTCGGTAATCTGCTGGGTACGGATGCGGTGCCGAGCAAGCTGGCAAGCTACCTCGGCTTTATCGATGAAATCTCCAATGGTCTCATCTGTCGTGCCTCCGTGGTCAACATGGAGCATCGCGTCTAAGGATGTCGTAACGTGACGGCCATAAACGAGCTCGGTTGTCTCCTGTAGGGCAGTATTATAAGCATACGTCACGTATGGCAAAATTTCATCCCACGTGTTGTGCTCCATATCGACATACATAGAGCATGTCGCCCAATGTTCTGTTTAAGTGCTCTGTCAAGCCATTAGTTTGGGGATGATAGGCTGTGGTCTTCCGGTAGTTGGTGTGGGTGAGCGTAACGACTTCTTTCAAGAGCTCCGCTGTAAACACTGCACCACGGTCAGTAAAGGGTACAGTGGGTGCGCCGTGGCGCAGCGCGATGTTCTGGACGAAGAAGCTGGCAACTTCACCTGCAGTTCCTCGTGGTACAGCTTTGGTCTCCGCATAACGGGTTAAAGAGTCGGTTGCCACTATCATCCATTTGTTTTTACAGGATAAGATAGGGTACGGACCGAGAAGATCCATTCCAACTTGCTGGAACGGCGCCCGAGGCGGATCCAAAGGCTGAAGCAGGCCGGCAGGCTTGACGGATGGGACTTTGCGTCTCTGACAGTCGCGGCACGTTTTCACATATCTCTGAACAGATAAGAAAAGCTGTGGCCAATAGTATCGCTGGCATATGCGTGCTAGAGTCCTTGCGAAGCCTAAGTGACCGGCACCTGGGTCGTCGTGGCACGCCTGGAAAACTTCCTCGCATAGCGCTGCCGAAACGACGAGAAGGAACGTCTCCTGGCTGTTCCCGGAATTCTTCCTGCACAGTACATCATTCCGCAGGCAGAACGACGTCAAACCCCGTGAAAGCGGACGTGAGGCAACAACCTCAGCACCCTCAAGATACCGGATAACTGGAAGCAACTCAGTCTGCGCGTTGATAGTTAGCCATGCCAGTAGTGCACCCAGGATCTCTGCCAGGGGGGGTTCAATTTTTCACGAAGTGCCGGGCATGCGATTACACAGTTGTTGCGCGTGTAAAAAAGTAAATAAAATGCCAAATAATAGTAACATCAATGATGATTATTTTCATTAATTTTCGGCGCTTTGCAGAGACATTAGCGCCATATTCTTCTAGGACAAATGAGCAGTTACGGAGTGGGAGGGGGTTAGGTCAGCCTCAGGGGGGGGGGACTACATCCCCGGAAACCACCCCCGTCGGTGCGCCACTGAGCCATGCTCTCGGCGTCGACAAACCCAGAAATGGCAAATCTTGCTCCAGGCCGGATGACGTCAAAGGAATGGGAGAACGTGACAGGCAGGCAGCGTCGCTATGCTTTTGGCCGGACCGGTAGACCACTGTTATGTCGTACTCCTGAAGGCGGAGGCTCCAACGAGCGAGGCAACCCGACGGATCTCGGAGATTGGCAAGCCAACAGAGCGAGTGGGCTGTCACTGACCGCTCGGAATGGCTGGCCATTTAAGTAAGGTCGAAACTTGCTGATCGCCCAGACGACTGCTAAACATGCTTTTTCGGTTGTCGAATAGTTAACTTCTGCGTTCGCGAGTCTGCGGCTCACATAAACAATTACACGTTCTCCGCGGTCTTGTCATTGCACCAGAATGGCTCCTAGTTTCACGTTGCTTGCATCGGTGCAATTTCATTTCCCGCGGCCTCGCCAGAATGCGCCAGTACTGGCGCTGATTGAAGGCGTTTGCGCAGTTCTGTAAAGGCCTGTTCTTGGTCATCCGTCCAGACAGAGGAGACGACTTGTCACGTTAGTCTTGTGAGACTGTTCCGCAGTTCTTGAGAAGCCTTCAACGATACGACGTAGTAAGCGCAGAGGCCCAGGAACCGTTGAACAGCCTTCTTGTTCTTAGGACGAGGGAACTCTGAAACTGGCAGTCAACTTCTCTGGGTCTGGTTGGACGCCTTAGGAGCCGACCACGTGACCGAGAAACTTGAGTTCCCGGAAGCCAAAGCAACATTTTTCGGGCTTGATGGTAAGATTTGCCTTGTTTATTGCAGTCAGCACGCTTCTCAGGCGTACGAAATGTTCATCGAACGTGCTAGAAAAGATAACAACGTCGTCTAAGTATACCAGACACGTCTGCCACTTGAGCCCAGCGAGCACAGTGTCCATCATGTGTTGAAAGGTAGCAGGAGCAGAACAGAGGCCGAAAGGGAGAAGTTTAAATTCGTATAGCCCGTCAGGAGTTACAAAGGCGGTTTTATCACGGTCGCGCTCATTGACTTCA
This sequence comes from Hyalomma asiaticum, assembly GCA_013339685.2. Lineage (NCBI taxonomy): Eukaryota > Metazoa > Arthropoda > Arachnida > Ixodida > Ixodidae > Hyalomma > Hyalomma asiaticum. The sequence goes on from CM023484.1 coordinate 112,027,039, forward strand.
GTTTGCCAGTATCCTGGCTTTAGGTCCAAAGAAGTGAAGAACTGAGCGTGGCACAGGCGGTCCAAAGCGTCATCAATCCGTGGCAGGGGGTAGACCTCGCGTTTCGTAACTTTGTTAAGCCGGCTGTAGTCGACGCAGAAACGGAGTGTGTTGTCTTTCTTCTTTACTAGTGCTACTGGCGACACCCAGGGACTTGTCGACGGCTGGAGGACGTCATCATTTAGCATTTCTTCTAATTGGCGCTTAATCACCTCCCGTTCTATAGGTGACACACGTTACGGATGCTGACGGACAGGTATTGCCGACTCCTTTGGAACAATCCGGTGTTGTGCAACGGAGGTACACTGAACTTCAAATTCTGTCGAGAAGCAGCCAGAGAATTCTTTCACGAGGCCCAGCAGCTCCTTGTTTTGTAGCTCGGTTAATTCAGCATTAGTGTGAACGCGACCATTCAAGCTGGCATGACTTGATGCATCAGGTGAAGCAACTTGTAACGTACCGATGTGGAAGAACTCAGCAATATCGGTGAGGAATGCGACAGCAGTGTCCTTGCAGGACGTGCTGATACTCATTGCCAAAGTTTTTCAGGAAAACATGCGAGCACTTATTCTGTAATTGACGAAACCTCGCGCGACGCAGATGTATCTTTCGAGCACCAGTGGGATATTTGCCTCGGCAATACCCTCATGGTTGTTCATTCCGTAAAATGCACTCTTATGGCGAAACGGAATTCCCTATGTTCCATACGCCTTCTTCTGTATGCTCCTTATCAGTTCCGTAGGTTTCCGTAAGTGGCCGCATGTGTTCCGTGTCATTTCCGTAAATTTTGTACGGAGAAGGTACCTCAAAACTGGCTACCTCAAAACAGTTCTCATGGCTGCGCAACTTGGAGCTGTATGCATCACCGATGGTGGTATCTTGTCAGTATAATGTGCTTCACGGGAATAGGCATTGCTGATTGCAAAGTACAAGTTCTGTTCGCTGTGCTGTCCTGTTGCCCTCACGACCTCATATGTGGGCTGGACTTTGTCGAGATGCATTCTTCCCCTATCGACTGTTGCACATGTACCTTGTGCCACAATCTTTCTCTTACAGGTATGCGCCCTGAGCTCCCAAACACACTTTGTACTACAGCCGTTGCTCCATAACTCCTAAAGGATTAACCTTCGTCTAGTTGGCCTCAATGCGACGAAGGTTAATGGTCCGTGACCAATGTGCCACACTCCGTCATGACCTTTGATGCTGACATTAGCAAAGGGTGATATTGCACTGTTTGCCCCATACAGCTGGAGTTACTAGCACAACTGTTCAATGCTTCATTAATATAAGATCCAGATGGAGGGTATGCAGAAAGACTCCTGCATGAGCTACTGGTCACACCACATTCATGGGAATTTAGAATTCTGACTTCACATGCGTTTTAGGCAGAGAATATATATCTTCACATTTACCTATGCAGTTTCTGGCCATTTTTTCCTTACTGGGCAACCATGAAGATACAAATTTGAGTAATGTGCTGGCACTGTCATGATATTTTTGTCTTCCATCTCTCGTTTTACTTTATAGTGCATGCAATGTGCCTCACATCTTTTGCCTTACATTTCCTTGCCTCTTTCTTAAACTTTTCTTGAACAAGGGTTGGCTAGCAAAATGCTGTTCTCAGCCAACACAAACAGTTATTATCCAAGTGAATGTAAGCAGCATTGGCCGCACCACTGGTTGTTTCCAGAAACCCACGTGCCCGGCAAGTCAGATGAGTGCAAACGCATTGCAGTTTTGGTACTTCTGGGTTACTGAAATGCTCATGTGCTAAGAAGAATGATGTGGATCACTATGTGAAACTTGCGCTAATATCAGCCTATTAATGTGCTGTGGATGTTTGCCGAGGGCACCGCATTCCTTCCAGTGTTGACAAAGTTCTTCTGGATCTTATATTAATGAAGCATTGAACAGTTGTGCTAGTAACTCCAGCTGTATGGGGCAAACAGTGCAATATCACCCTTTGCTAATGTCAGCATCAAAGGTCATGACGGAGTGTGGCACATTGGTCACGGACCATTAACCTTCGTCGCATTGAGGCCAACTAGACGAAGGTTAATCCTTTAGGAGTTATGGAGCAACGGCTGTAGTACAAAGTGTGTTTGGGAGCTCAGGGCGCATACCTGTAAGAGAAAGATTGTGGCACAAGGTACATGTGCAACAGTCGATAGGGGAAGAATGCATCTCGACAAAGTCCAGCCCACATATGAGGTCGTGAGGGCAACAGGACAGCACAGCGAACAGAACTTGTACTTTGCAATCAGCAATGCCTATTCCCGTGAAGCACATTATACTGACAAGATACCACCATCGGTGATGCATACAGCTCCAAGTTGCGCAGCCATGAGAACTGTTTTGAGGTAGCCAGTTTTGAGGTACCTTCTCCGTACAAAATTTACGGAAATGACACGGAACACATGCGGCCACTTACGGAAACCTACGGAACTGATAAGAAGCATACAGAAGAAGGCGTATGGAACGTAGGGAATTCCGTTTCGCCATAAGAGTGCATTTTACGGAATGAACTGCTTTTACGGAATGAACATCCATGAGGGTATTGCCGAGGCAAATATCCCACTGGTGCTCGAAAGATACATCTGCGTCGCGCGAGGTTTCTTCAATTACAGAATAAGTGCTCGCATGTTTTCCTGAAAAACTTTGGCAATGAGTATCAGCACGTCCTGCAAAGACATTGCTGTCGCATTCCTCACCGATATTACCGAGTTTGAACTCGGTAATATCGGTGAGGAATGCGACAGCAATGTCTTTGCAGGACGTGCTGATACTCATTGCCAAAGTTTTTCAGGAAAACATGCGAGCACTTATTCTGTAATTGAAGAAACCTCGCGCGACGCAGATGTATCTTTCGAGCACCAGTGGGATATGGCCTCCTCCTGTTTATCAGCAGTAGTGCTTTTCTTGGGCTTCAACAAGGATGACTATGTCGGAGATATTCGGGTACTCCAGCGCTTATTAGCAACGTTTCCCAGCCTCAAATTTCCGAAAGAATTACTGGGTTCCTCATTAATAGGTGACGGTGAACTATCGACAGTGTGCTATACTAGAATAACTTCCATCTGAATATGATTGTGAGGATCGCTCTCAGGACGTGGGTTCTGTAGCGGTAGTGGCCCCAATCGCGAAAGAGTTGCATAGGCTGTATCTAGCGGTGAGCATCTCCCTCAAGCCTCCAGCAAAAGTGTTGGACAGGCATTGCATGACAATAGGGTGGCCTTAGTCGCTCTAGCAACAGCAGCAGAGACTAGCCTTTAAGGATATGGATTGACGAGAACGTAACAGCTGCATCGCCACAATCGCGCTCCTTTATCAACGATACAGCCTCTGCTCGAGAACAATGCCGTTACACGGTGATCTCAACGATTTTCAACTCGCGGCCTCGGGTGGCGCAATGAGGTGATATGAGTTCCCTCACATAAACAGCGCAAGGGGTTTCCACGTTGCACTCCAATGCGGAATGCGATCCACCACATTTTAGACATCGCGTTGAGGACTCGCAAGCGTTCGCACTGTGTCCAAACCGCCAGCAGTTCCGGCAGGGCAACGGTCGTGGAGTCAACGCCTCTATGCGGAACAAATACAGCCATGCCTTCGCTTCAGTTGGGCGCGTTGAACCGGCAAACGAAATGACAACGCTCTCAGTGGGCCCCCTTGCGTCGCCTACAGATCTGTTACATCTATAGAATGAAACGACGTCAGCAGGTGTAAGCATACATAAGAAAGCCTCAGACGAAATATTAGTTGGCACACAACGAACAATGGCTTTCACGCAAGCCAGATGAGGTGGCACAAATGCTTGAACTGAACTGTGCACAAACCTTCTGCAGGCGAGAAAGTCGGTCAAGTATGCAACATTGGAGGAATTGCAGAAAATGCAACTCTTGCTAGAGCGCCTCACCTCCGAAATGTCAGGATACCGCTTGATTATTCTACGCAGATGCTCCTGGAAAAGCTCAGACTGACTGAGCCAAATGGCTCCCCAATCGGTTGGTACAAGCACCACAAGCAAGCAGCTTATTCCGTACCGGAAGCAACACTCCAGTGGTGCTGATTCGGTAGGGCGACTAACCGACCAGGGCCTGGGCGGGACCCGAAACCGGCATGCGGTTGTGCCTGAGAAGGCAACAAATAAATTAAAGAAAATGGCAAGACTAATCAAAATCCACGTATCTCCGCGAATTGAACCTTGACGAGTGGGCGAAGCACTGGGGATTGTTTTGTGTTACAGTAAATCACACATGACATTGCCCACTCACAGATGTAAATGAGTGACAACGCGTTTGTACGCTTACACGCGCGTTGTCATTTATGCTCTTGGTTATATGAGGTTCCTGCGCTCACACGTTGTAGATCGTGCCGAGTTCCGGATTACACTTAGTTAACGCGCACGCTGCGAATCTTCATGGTTAAACTGCGCACAAGAGAAGTCTCCCACCGGTACTACATTGCACGTCAAGACTCAGTGCTTATATATAAGGGCTGGCCGGTGAACGGTTGTGCAGCGCGCACCGTCCTTTTTTTTTAAATCAAGAAACTCGCCAGCACAGGCTGCCTGCGTCAACGTTGTCTCTCGGGGGCGAGGGCATGTTCTCGTTGCTTGCTAGACGGTAAAGCATTCATCGCAGAACGAGTGTTTTCATAGCCAACGCGCGACGTTCGCTCTCTCTCAGGACTGCAGACGACACTGTCTGGGTTCACTGCCTCCGGGTTCAGTTCACGCATGCACACACACCACTTGACTGCACTGCCTCCAGGATGGACCCACACCCACGCACTAGGAGCACCGGAGCGCCCCTAGTGTTCTCCACTCAAACACAGAGCACATGCCTCCTTGTCTATATTCATAACGAGGTGCACTCCATGACTGCCGAAATCGAAGAGATCGCGTGCCGGAAACAGACACAGCAGCGCCGCTAGCAGTCTCCACTCAAACCCAGATGACACGCCGGCAGCGAGCGCTGCTAGCGCAGCGCCTCCAGCGGGCGCTCTTAGTAATATGTCACGCCGGGGGGACAAGGCTCGATCCTAAGGTGCTTCGCCCCTAAAAACCAGTTAAACGTGGCATATCCGCACTCGAAGGAACACTAGAGCGTCGCATCTGTTGCTCCCGGACGCGGTCCAGCACGGGCTGTTCGGCGCCCGCCACCGCACACCTTTCTTGGTCGTCTGGGCTCCTTTGTTTTGGCCATGAAGTTCTTGGCGTCGGCGTAAGAGTCTTAGGATATTGTGTGAACATCTCTTACTGCATCAGTTCTCGTCTATTACCTCAATGCACCGCTTTCCTCTGGCCAACGATCAAATATTCATCGCTCACCAACGAGCTGACCCTTATTACCGACGCAGTACGGACTACCTGTGCCTCCTTCTGACCAACTAACAAACCTCAGGCTGCACGACTCCGTGCTGCCATCCTCACGGCCAAAGCTGGGTGCCCGTGCTACCACGTTGTTTTCAAGACCATGTCCTTGAAGCATTCCATGGCTCTGGATATGTAGGTTTTTGTAAAACCTACGATATCATTCGAAGTCGTTTTTATTGGTGTGCATTTCTACAAGCGTAGCGAGTTACGCTAGTTCCTGTTATCCATGTAAGCGTCGCAAACTCGCAACATCCGCTCCTGCCGGCAAGTTCCAGCCTTTTTTATGTCCTATAGCGCCGTTCGAGGTGGTTGGCGTCGACATTTGCGGGCCCCTTCCTATTACTGCAGCTGGAAACCGACGCACAGTGGCGGTCATCGACTAGCTGACACGCTGCGCTGAGACTACATCAGTGATCACTGGCTCAGCTTCGGAGGTTGCCGGCTTTGTTTGCGAAGCTATAATTCTGCGGCGTGGTGCTCCTCAGGTCCTGCAGAGCGAACGTGGTAAGGTTTTTCTGTTGCAACTTTTGAACAAAATACTGCGCGATTCTGGCGTCATCCACAAGGCGGCATCCAGGTATCGTCCAGAAACTAACGAGCTGACGGATGTATATCATCGCGCACTTGCCGATGTTATTGCGACATATATTCAGCCTCACCACAAAAATTGTGGTAAGCTTCTCCCCTTCGTTACGCACACCTTCAATACGGCCGTTGCGCGTGGTACCGGGCGCTCACCATTTTGTGTAATTTGTGTACGGTCGCCTACTCTCCTCCTCTAGGCCTCCTTCTTCGATGGCACCGTTCCTCTATCTACATCGTATAGCGAACAATCCATGTCACGACTCGCCCAGAGGCGCCAGCGTGCTCCCTTGAATAGAGAAACCAGGGAAGATCATATATGACAGATCCCATTGGGCTGCATCATTCAGACCTGGTGACGAGGTACTGCTGTGGATGCCCCTGCACACTCCTGGTTTGTATATCTTTCAGCCACGCTTCATCAGGCCATACATAGTTCTGGAGCAGGTATCACCGTTCAGTTATTCTGGGACCCCAGTTGTTGCCTCAACATAACACCGTTGTCTCAGCACCCAGGTCGTTCACGTCTCCCTCATTCAACCTTTCACGCGGCGTTCTACATCGCCTTGAGCTACTCCCGTATGAGCGCATTTAATTGGGGGGAGTGCATTAATGTGGGCGCATATTACGCATGTCTTCCTTTCCTGTACATTGTCATCATCATGCTGCCCTGATTGATCCACATCTTCAGTGCCTCCAAATTTTTGCGTGGGCCCTGGATGTCTCGAAGCATAGGTCGGAATAAGCGTCCTTGCAACCGAGACAGTATGTGGTGTATGGATCTCCGAGAAAGCAACAAGCGGCTAGGAGGACGACGTGTGTGGCGTGACTCGTGGCTCGCGCGAGCGACCTAGTCCAGTACGGGGCTTGGCTGGACGCAGAGCTCGGCGCAGTGGCCCTGAAGTCGCCAGCTGTACAGCAATGACTGCTGTGGACCGAGACGATGGCGCTAGAACGTGCGGCCCCGCTGCGTTCTGCAAACCACTATTCTCTTGGGAGTAGCAGCGTCACACATTCTGAAGCTCACAGCCTCTACGAGTCCACCGCCCAGTCTGCGTGATCTCCAACCATGTGAGCTTCTTGGCCATCGCGGCCAATCGACGAGCGAAGTTGAATGGCACCGTCGCTTCTCCCAAAGTTCGCCCAGCGCAATCGTCGAGCCTAGAGGAAGCTGACGAAGTCATACCGACCGACGAGAAAGGGCCGGATACGCCAGTACGATGCTCTGCAGAAGCGGACATCAGCAAAGATGGGGAGAAATGACGGCGGGTTGCACGACTATTTTCAAGGCACCTAACACAAGGATAAGACAAAGTTGACCTGCGTTTGTGGCGTTGTTTTAAAGTGGCTCCCGGGAAGAGGAGGACAAGAACGTCTCAGTCAACGAGTAGCACCTTCAACGAAACCAGAACCTGTGGGGACCCTGAAGACAAAGACGTGAAGGAGGTTTATAAGAAGGGCCATATGGGCAAGATAAAGAGAAAGAATCCTTGGTGCACCTGCTCTCCAGGTTTTGTTGCCGGTTGCGGCATCTTTTCACCACGCGGGCCGCCACAAGAGGACGGCGGTCGTGATGAAAATGTTCCTGACGAAGATGGGGACAACCCGAAAGATGAACACCGAGCCGCATGGCGAGTGCATGAACATGGTAGTTTGTGGGCACGAACATTGAAGACCCTACCCGGTTTCCGGAATTTCCTTGTGCGGCGGATCTGTGGTGGCTGGGCGGCCTTGCCGCAGCCGGGTACATGGGTGGGTGACGGCAACCACCACGTGCCTGCTGGGCGCACTGTCCGGAGCGAGGCTGGAGGGGGCGACCGGTTGTGTGTCTGCTGCCGGGGTCGCTTTAGGACCCGCCGGTTCCTGGAAGGCTTTCAGAGGTTAACGACCTTGTGGTTACGGAAAACCTCATACCCGGCGCTGCACTCCTGGTCTCGCTTTCCTAATTGCTTGGTGCACCTGCTCTCCAGGTTTTGTTGCCGGTTGCGGCATCTTTTCACCACGCGGGCCGCCACAAGTCAGTGCCATCCCAACTGCAGATGGAGGGAGAGGGTGAGCAGCTCCAAGAGAGCAGCAAGCGGCAAGGCGAAGAGGTGTGCCTGGCGCTGCTCGGGATCGCGCTAGCTAGCCAAGGACGGGGCTTCGCTGGACGCGCTGTTGTTCGCTGGACGTGAGTTGCACGGCTGGCCAGGACTGCCGGCCGGCCAGAGCAATACAGATCGAGATCTCTAAGAACAAAAGCACGCAGGTTAAGCCGGTAATGCCATATTCAGTGTAATCTCGACCAAAAGAAAATTGCCCCGCCACGGTGGTCTAGTGGCTACGGTACTCGGCTGCTGATCCAAGGGTCGCGGGATCGAATCCCGGCCGCGGCGGCTGCATTTCGATGGAGGCGAGATGTTGAGGCCCGTGTGCTGCGCGATGTCTGTGCACGTTAAAGAACCCCAGGTGGTCGAAATTTCCGGAGACCTCCACTACGGCGTCTCTCATAATCAGAGCTGGTTTTGGGACGTTAAACCCCACGAATCAATCATTCAATCAAAAGAAAATTGGCCACGTACCTGCGTGCTTTGCTGGAAATGTCGTCGAAAGACGATAGTTATCCGCCGGCCGTACTACGCCGGGTGAGATGTGGACGCCATCCGGCAGAGCCGTCGGGAAACATGAGCTTGTGCAGAATCCCTGGGCGACTGCCAGGTCGGAGCACCAAATCGCCGGCAGAGGCCTTTTTCGTGCATAGCGTCGTATTTTTAGCGCAGCCTAAGAGGCATTAGGTTGTCTAAAATTACGCATCTCTCTTATTTTCTTGTTAAGGTAAACACCACCTAATGCTTACGTATTTATGTTGCTCCTCAGATATGCGTAACAATTGCTTTTTATCGACAGTTCTCACAACTACGAGCGCAGCTACCAGCTTAACGTGGCTGGGCATTAGGCGAGTGCTTAAGCATTTGCCGGGTGGTTGAATCGTATGACAGACTGACAAACAGAAAGACAGGCGAGAATTTCTGCGTTCAAGTGTCCGAGGAAAGACTACCGCATATAAAACCCATCCAGCTTTCGCCGGCAATACTCTCGCCTCATGTCGCTCACGCGAATGCGTCTGCGAGCCCGGGAATGAACGCGCTCGCGTGATGCCGATGTGCTGGGCAACGTTTCTCGACGGCGCTGCTTCACGCTGTTTAGCGCGGCCCCTCGGCGGGGAACGCGTGCCAGAGAACAATCAAAACAAGATAACTTCGCTCGCAGCTGTGCTGCGCCGTTATCTCTGCCGCTCGACCGTCACATGGCCCTTTAGGGCCGTTTTACATCAACATCGCCAACAAACGGAGACAGGGTGAGATGAAGTGGAAGCGCCACCCATCTCCACTTCTTCTCGTATTCTCTTTCTTTCGTTGGCGATGTGGTCACTGACTGAGTGAAGCAGACAAGCGGCTGTCACCGTGAAAGGGCCCTTACGTCATCATGTCACGGCGACTCATCAGAAAGCCCCCGAAAGGCTACTACTACTCGCGCTGAAGAAAGCCGCGCTTTACTTCTCACTCAATCATTTCAACACCGTCATTCAAAGCACATTCGAACTCGCACCCACCGTAAATGCTCGCAAATGTTCCTCGGGGTGCGCGTCCACAGTTGCATTCATTATGATCTACTGTGGTCCTTATCGCGGCCATAGCAAGTCGACAGTGAGCCGAGGCCGCTGATCGTGTTGTACGTTCACGTGTGCTTTCTTCTCCCTTTCTTCTTTGCTCATTTGCTCAAGGAACGCTTCCTCTTTTACTCGATTTCCATAACGTGTTGCACACGCAATACAGACGTACAGCTGCAACATGGATCGTAAACAACCTTTGATGGCGTGCCGACGGGCGCCGTTTCGCTCTACTGCGAGCGGCATGTCGTGGTCAATCATTCCCTTCGTGGAAGTATGGTCACGAGTAAGCGCTTTCTAATTAGTTTCAGCTCTGTATAGGCATCGGCACAAGTCAGGACTTTTATGTATCTCTTTCCGATATAATATAAAATTATGGTGTAAGCACCAAGCATTACCAATATAAATATTGGTATAAAAGGTTATATTGGAGGAAGTGAAGCAAAATATTTAACCTGTGTATATGTCAGACGGGTGTTTCCGTATGTCGTAATTCTATCTTGAAATGCTGCCCCGCCAAGGTCGTGTAGTGTTTATGCCACTCGGCTGCGGGTCCTAAGGTCGCGGGATCGAGTCTCGGACGCGGCGGCTGCATTTCAACGGAGGCGCAATGTTGAGGCCTGTGTGCTGTGTGATTTCAGTGCACGTTACAGAAATCCAGGTGGTCGAAATTTCCAGAGGCTTCCACTGTGGCATCTCTCATTGACACAGCTGGTTTTGGGACGTTAAACCCCACAATTCACCAATGTTGAAATGCTATGCAAGTCAAAGAGCATGCGAAAATGTCGCTGAACCTGTTAGTCGCTCGCAGTTGTGCGCTTCACGCTCTGCCAGTTGCGACAAGCAAGAAGTGTGGCATGCAGGCACTTGCTTTCTGTTTGCACAGTTCGTCGAATATCCACGCATATGCTTAGTAGTATCGCCACCTAAAGTGCCTAGATTTTCTCCGGGGAGAATCAAAGTGCCGGAATATTCAACGCGGCTTATCTCCGAGGGAAAGCCATGAAGAATTTTGGGAAGAAAGACATCTTTGCACTAACACTGGTATGCCAAATCATCTGCGTCGCTTTTGTCTTCTTCAACAACCTTAAAACCACTCACAAAGGTAGCCAACGTGATGCTCAAGAGAACACTAGTACTTCTGTCTACACTGAAGACCTGATGGAGGAAAACAAACCTGCATGGAAGATACGGAAAGCATGTCGTGACCCGAGTCTGCGCATACTCTACTTCGTATATACGGCACCAAAAAACAACGAGAAGCGTCGCTGGATTCGAAAGACCATAGGTGATCCGAATATTGCCTCCGAGATGAACTCTGCCATTTCTTTCTTTGTCGGAGAAGCTGCTGATATGAACGACATTGAAGCAATACTAGATGAAGCTTTGAGTGAAGGTGACATTGCGGTACTCAACTTCACGGACACCTACAGAAACCTATCGTACAAGTTTCTTCAAGGTGCGAAGTGGGTCTCCGACAATTGCCTTCTAGACCATAGAGCCACTCTTATCAAGGTCGACGACGACGTCTTGGTGAATCTGCCTGCCCTGTCGGCATACTTGAACAGCGGAGTAATGGAGCTGGCAGGAATTCACTGCGCAGTTTTGGAAGGTACTGCACCTCACCGGACAAACACATCGAAGTGGTACGTGGGCGAGAAGGAATATCCGCGTAGTCTTTATCCACCTTACTGCGCTGGTGCGGCGTGGATTATGCGACCATCCGTAATGTTTGCGATATATGAAGCTTCAACTGGCGTTCCTTTCTTCTGGGTGGAAGACGTGTACATCACAGGTTTAGTTGCACAATATGCTAACGTTCCCCTTGTGCAGATATCTCAGTACGTGATAACCGGTAAGGGGAAATCAGTACCAACTGTGAAAAATACTACTATGTTCCTTCACACAGGATGGTATGAGACGACCAGCGCCGATATCGAAAAAATATGGAATGGTTTCAAGGAGTACAATCGGATGGTGAACCATAGCTTTAATCGTGATGTTCATGTGTACTATCGCGTCGTTCCGTAAACCCAGGCGCATGCGACCTTTTTAATAATATTTACAAAGTGCTTGACTAGTTGCCGGCTGAGCGCACTTTTTGAGCATTAGTTTGTTTTCATGGCCTTACAAAAGTGTACTCAGAAATTCCTTTTAATTACCGCTTTTGTACTACGTCTACGCTACTTAGCCAAGTTCGGTTCATAGTTTACCATGCTGGCGGAGTGGTCAAGCGTGGCTCTTGCTTTTAAACATCGTTATTTATGGCCATTGTAAACGCATTTGCGGTGAAATCTCCGTTGGACACCACCGCCGCGATAACGGGATAGAGTGCAAGCTTGGTCGACTAGGTCTTACAATAACAGCACTATTACAGAGGTTAAGTGGACGAAGACAGAACAGGACACAACAAAGGCGCGGTACTTCAACACGAGTTCATATCAGTGTCTGAGTAGTGTCTTCCCTGTATTGGCCCATTTCCACTGTATAACCGTGAAAATGACAAAACGATGATAACAGAAAGTGGAAATATGAGGACAAATCATGATATAGGGCTCCAGCGTTTTCTTGCTGTACAGTTCATTATAACTCATGCGATAGTTACCATTTGGCCAGCTTTCTGCCGTCTGTTTTCAAGGATATCGTATATACACCAAAGCAAATGTTATTGCCTACAAGAAAATTCTTTGATGCGAGAAGACATACTGCTTGCAATTACTTCTCCTGCCCTCGCTCTCGTCATTATGTCATACCATCACACTATTTAATCACACTTAATATAGTACTTCGGCAATGAATGGCACATTATCAAAGTGTGCAAATATTCGTGTGGCTCTTTAATATCACTCGTTCATGTACTCTACTTTGATTATCTTTACAGGCTAGATTTCTTTGAATAACACCAACCAAGTTATTAAAGTATCGAAAATACGGCATCATTTACTGGAGTGAGGTTAGCATTCTTGCCATCTATGATCTTATAAGTGGTCCATGTAGGCGTGGGAATCAAGTAAAGGCAGTCTCATAAGCTGCGACACAAGGCAGAGAAGAACATTAACCCTGTGCTGGCTGTCGCGCCAATTCAAAGCCGTAGCCTCACCGCCTGCCATGGATACGTGCGGCACAGTACCTTATCGAATACCGCGAACAAGGCGATGAGTACATCATCGCCTTACGATAGTTGCGATGTTCTAGGTGGGCAAGACCCTAGTTCTTTCTGGTCTCCTTGAACGGTCCCGTAAAGCAGCTGGAAACTTCTACGTAAGCCTAGAGGAATTGCCGCGCGGATTTCGGAGGCATGGGCACACGTATGTCCAACAGGAAAGTTTAGCTCGCTACCGAGAAGGATAGCTGGTGGGCGCAAGGCCAGATTACCGGAATACTGTCGTCCTTGTGGCGAGTGCCCCTTCTCAATACGGGCGTTCCAGTCCTTGTGCTGATCTCTGAAAGCCATTGGCATTGTTCTAAAGATCCTGTTGGCATGCGCTGTAACGTTGCGCACAGAGTGGTAAAATGTTCTCCTCTTGTGGAGCACCCCTTTACCTGGGTGCAAGTATAAACACGTATTATACCAGAGTAATATGTCGCGTGGGCGCTGATAAGGTAAGCTGGGAAACCGAAGCGGGTAAATGTTTGCAACGGCCTATCGTAAATACACTAGAATCCTGCTTCCATAACAGGTAGAGTTCCACCAATTATGAAAAATGATCAGTGTCTACAAGCTACTGTAATAGTGATTTCCTTTAGCTGATCTGGCGAACGGGTCCGCGACGTCGCACGCAACGATTTCCCATGGACACGAATTCCTATGGAATGCACGAGGCCGGATGCTTTGCCTTCCTTTCGCTTCGAGTCTGACAAGTAGGGCAGGTGCGAATATATTTCAGTACATGCTTTCACGTCCGTGTCACGACACGACAATGTTCCTCAAATGTTTTCCTGCTGTCGCTATGTCCAACGAGGCGTGTGCCGTTGAACTCCTCTAGGAAACGCTTGCGAAGTTTCCTAGGAATAATGACAAGAAAAGGAGATACAGCAGAGTCAAGTGTGGGTATGTAACTTAGATCAGGCTATTATCTGCGTCCAATTAGCTGTCATAGTTGCCAGAAATCACCGTACTACCACATGATTTACAGCTACCCACAATATTTCATATCTCCTTGCGGTGATCATCGCTTCTATGCGCATCGAACAGCTGCTGACGTGAGACCAAGCTCCCCCAGATCTCTGCAGGCACTATTACAGTGAGGACATAGGGTGCTGTTGCGCCGTCCCCTGATAATGTTGCTCGGGATATGGCGTCGGTCACCTTGTTAAAGGTGTCTTCCTTGCACTGCGCTGTGTAATTACATTGCTGAAGAGCTGTATTCCAGCGCGCCGAACAGTCTACTGGTCTTTGCAAATTCGACGGCCAGGACAGCGCTTGCTGGTCTCAATTTCAGTTGCGAACTCAAGTCCCTCCAGATACATTTAAACTGCATTGCGAACACGACCGAAAGGTACCCTTTCTTACTACCGTATTCAAGAACTATATTTAACTTATGGCGATAAGGTAATTTTGGCGAAATTTTAAGAATAACTATAGTAGCTTTTGATAAATCCATCTTGCAGGGTTTCAAGGCGACCTCAGAAGAGAGCGCTTTTATCTGCGTAAGTCAGTGACATGGGAGGGAGGTCAGGCGCATTTTTGTTTTCTTTTGTAAGATCGAAAAAGGAGGGGAGTGTGTTATCGGGGGGCCGGAAGAGGTGAGCTCAGACTTTGGCGGCCTAAAGTCTCGTCACCACCCTTTGCCAGGAAGTCTGGATAGTTTACGTGGGTTTGCGAGTGAACATATATGTTCCCTTTTCAACGTGTGCGGGGAGCACTGACGTGTGCACGCTGTAGTCTGGTATACATGTATGTGTCCGTACTACTGTGTGGTCTCACTCAGACAACAGCGAAAGAGCTGTGAGTTTGGGAGGGCTATGTAGACCAACGGGCAGTGTGGGCTAAACGAGCGAACTGAACGCAGCACGTGAGCGAAGTCTGTTGTCGATATCTTTCTAGGTACTGTAACTATTTTTTATTCTAGTTAAATTTTTATGGTTTTCTACTTACCGTGTGAATTATTTCGAATAAGTTTGGCATCCCTTCGTGCTTGTTGCTTGTCACGGTGTAAGAATAGCTTTAGGTGTTGGCACTGCACGCCACGGCAAGACCAGACACTGTCCGGCACTGAAGGGACCGTTACATTGGCTTCCCTCAAACACCGATACATGGCACCACGAGAAGGGGTGCTACTTAGCCGCTGCTGTTGCGATGGTCTGTTCCAGGATCTTTCTGTGCCGGGCCACATATGCGGGCATGTTTTAGTGTAGAAGACAAATAGAGTGTAATCTCTGTGGTCGGCATCATTCCGTCCCAGTGTTTATTAGATTTGGCATGCATGCAAACGATAGAGCTCTATTTTAGTCCATCGGTGCTCATTATCGCGGGGAAACGTACTCCAGCTCTTGCTCCAGATATGAGAAACTGTTCAGTGCGCGCTTAATTAAGACATTTCCTTAATATAAACAGTCACCTCAAAGCACGCGATGTCAGTATTGGTGGAAGGGAAGTAGCGAAGAAGTGTTCCGAAGGGAGGCACGCTTGCGCAGCGTGGGCTCTCGTGGTTTCATGTCTCCGCTGGGAAGACTTCTCCGCTGCTTCCCTTCGGCCAAAATTGGTAAGCTTGCACGGTGTGGACTGTCATGATGTGTGGAGGAGACGACGAAGTGTCTTCTTGGCAGGATGCTGTTCTGTATTCTCAATATATTGATGAAGCCGTCCCATTCTCAGGGGGCCTCGGCTCCCTGTCATGAGGTTAGAGACGAGGAGCATGCCGGAAGCCCGTCTGGCCAGAAGTCATGGTGTCAGTCAGCCGCAAGGAAGCGATTTGGCTCCTCCAAACACAGAAGATAGAGAGCTGGACCTTAGGTCAGAACACGAAAAATCCAACGATAGTTTCCTACCCGTCTGGAGCATGTCGGAATGGATCGCAATTCTAGTACGTTACTGCAATCGCAACAACGAGGATTCTCTTCCATCCCCTGCGTTGCAAGAGAGACATCTGTGATGTTATGTTTGGGTTCAGAATTCGCCCCAGAAAGAACGACGCAGCACGCAGGTGAACAAGCACACGTAGAACGTATTACACACTCAAACGACGTAAAAGAGTTGACGAGCACAATTAAAAATCCCTATCCTGTCCGCTACGCGCGAGAGTCAAAAGATGCTCATACGGTTCAGAGGTGACGACGAAGTAGCCAACGATGTCCCCGAGTCGAAGTCGTCGAGTGTCCGATGACGTAGCTCGGTGGGCGTCGTGGTCACGTATAGAGGCGCGGCCGTTGATCCCGGAGTTCCGGCCCACTGGAACTGCTCCGCGAAGACGTACTCGGCCCCGCGTGGTCGTAGACGAACCCTCAGTGCGACCGTGAGTACAAAGCGGCAAGGCTTGGCCCGGCCTCGTGCCCGGTCCCTGGCCCGATCTTCCTCTCGTGGTGGAACAGGCGGGAGTGCTTCGATTACGCCGAGGCAACAGGAAGTAGGCCTGCTGGTTCTCCCATGGACCAGACGCCCAGCGAAGGAGACAGCCCTGGAATCTTCCTCTCGTGGTGGACCAGGCGGGAGTGCTTCGATTACGCCGAGGCAACAGGAAGTAGGCCTGCTGGTTCTCCCATGGACCGGACGCCCAGCGAAGGAGACAGCCCTGGAATCTTCCGATGCCCGCGCACAGCTCTCGCACTGCCACGCTTTCTCGAGCCACACGCGCACCAGATCGCCGTCCTCTTCGCCACCGCACGGCACATACACATTTCGCCCCCGCACGGCGCGCAAATTCAAAACGTCGCACAGGTCATCACCGAGTCGCCACCGCACAGCGCACTGTGTTGTTCTGGCATAACCGAACCCGCGCATCCACATATCATCACACTACCCCCTATTTCAAGAAAGTTGTTCACAACTGTTCTAGAGAGAGGAAAGCGGGAAAGAGTTTATGCACAGCACGTTTTGAGTTTGTGCGGTTAAGTTTGTTTTTGTTTTTTTTCATGTTAGGCCCGACTCATATAGTCAGCTCCTACGTTGTCGCAGCCTTTTATGTACTGCACATGAAAGGAATATTCTTGTAATAGCAGACTCCATCTCAACACCCTGTTGTTGAGATGCTTGGCAGAATTCAAGTACTGTAGTGGCTGGTGATCCGATTGTACAATGAAAGGCTTCCCATACAGGTAGATATGGAACTTCTGTATGGCCCATACAAGTGCGAGACATTCCCGCTCGATTGTAGAATAGCGGGTCTCCCTGGGCAAAAGGTTACGACTAGCGTAAGCGACAGGGTGTAGCACTTGATCGTTGCCCATCTGAAGCAATACTGCACCCAAGCTCGTATTCGAGGCGTCTGTACGAAGTACAAACTCCTTCGAAAGATCGGGAGCGATGAGGATTGGCGCATCGCCGAGCTTCCTCTTGAGCTTTGTGAACGCTTCCTCTTGAGTTGGGCCCCACGATACATTGTGACCTTGTCCCTTCTTAGTAAGGTCAGTTAATGGTTTTGTTATTTCCGCGTAGCTCGGTATGAACTTCCGGTAATATCCAGTCAAGCCCAGGAATGATTGTACTGCCTTTTTGGTTGTGGGTCGTTTGGCAGCTAGAATCTTCTCCAGTGTTTTGAGAAGTGGTTCGACTTTAGCCTTCCCGATGCGATGTCCCAGAAACACTATGCTGCTCTCTCCTATTTCGCATTTTGTCGGCTTGATCGTAAGATTAGCTTGGTTGATTCGATCAAACACTTTTCTGAGCGTGTCCAGGTGTTCGTGCCATGTATCGGTAGCAATAACAACATCGTCGAAGTAATGATAAACATTTTCGACGTCGCCCAGCACATTTCTCATGAGGCGCGCAAAGACTGCTGGAGCTGTCTTGATGCCGAAAGGCATGTAAGTGAAATGGTAAAGACCAGACATGCTGGAGAAAGCAGTTTTCTCTCGGCTCTCCGTAGACATTGGTACTTGCCAATATCCTTTCGTGAAGTCAAATTTGGAGAAAATTCGCTTTTGACCGACAAGCGTGAGCACGACATCAATGCGTGGTATTGGCTCGCAATCTGGGATGAGTATCTTGTTTAGCTCCCTGAAGTCGATGCAGAGCCGAAGCGTATCGTCTGGTTTTTTCACGACTACGATGGGTGCGTGGTACGGCGACTTGGACTTCTCAATGATACCCAACTTTAGCATATCTTGCACTTCGTTTTCAACCTTTTCTTGCAGGGCGAACGGTATGGGGTACTGAGGAACGTGCACCGGTTTGTCAGAGGTAAGACGAAGCGAACACTCTACGAGCCCCGTCTTTCCAGGCAGGTCTGAAAAAATGTCAGCGTACTCTTCCATTAAGCATTCCACTTCTTCAACCTGTTCGGTTGTGAGGTCCCTGCAAAGATTAACATCAGTACAAAACTGCGTGCGATGCAGGTTCAATATAGGCATGGGATTCACTTCGTCTTCAGGTCCTTCGATGGGGCTTTCGTTGACCTCTGCTACAACCGACACGTGTTGGGGCTGGCTAGGTTCACGCTCTTCGTACTTTTTTAGCATATTGATGTGAAATATCTTGGCTTTCCCAAACACATCAATGACGTAGTCTACGTCATTTCGTCGCTCTATCACTGAGAATGGCCCTTTCCATTGCATAAGGAGCTTATTGGCGTCGGTCGGCAACAATATAAGGACTTTGTCGCCTAAGGCCAATTTCCTTGGACGGCTCTTCTTGTCATAGTGTGTTTTCTGCTTGGCGCGAGCCTTCTCTAGTTCTTCGTGCGCGATCTTACACGTCTCCTCCAGCCGATTACGCAATTCAAGGACATAAGTGTAGGTCGTCCGTGTTTCTCCATCGAGTCCCTCATTAGTCCACAGCTCTCTTAGGACTGTCAGCGGTCCTCGGACATGACGACCGTAGATGAGCTGGAAAGGAGAGAACCCGAGGCTAGCTTGTGGTACTTCTCGGTAGGCAAAGAGCAGCGGGCCGATGTACCTATCCCATGATCGTGGTCTCTCTTGGCACATTCTCTTTAACATCATCTTCAACGTGCCGTTGAATTTCTCGACGAGACCATTCGCCATGGCGTGGTATGGCGTCGTCTTGAGCAACTTCACCGAAAGAAGCCGACTAACTTCTTTCATTAAGTCGGAAGTAAAGCTTGCTCCTTGGTCTGTAACCATTTCTTTGGGTAACCCGATGCGAGAAAATATTTCAATGAGTGCTTCGGCAACATGAACGGCGTCAATTGCAGGAAGTGCTACAGCATCCGGATACCTTGTTGCAAAATCAATCAGCGTCAGCACGTATCGATTTCCACGGTCTGACCTTGGTGAAAAAGGGCCGATCAGATCCACTGCAACTCTTTCAAACGGAGTGCGGATCAGAGGCATGTTGCCCAATGGAGCAACTCCTACTTTGCCTTTAGGTGTTGTCCGTTGGCATATGTCACAGGATTTTACGAAGCGTTTTACGTCTCCGTGCAAATCTGGCCAGTAAAATTCTTGCAGGATACGATCAGTTGTCCTTTTAATTCCTTGGTGCCCAGCCATGATGTTTTCATGGGCAACTTCCAAAATATTCCGTCTTAACTCCTTCGGAACAACCACCTGCTTGAACGTTCTACCTGTCGCAAGGCGATAACGACGGTAGAGCAATCCATTTTCTTCCACAAATTCATAGCTGTGGCCTTTTACAGATTTGATTTCTCTGTTCACCTTAGCAAAAAGCGATTTCAGCTTCGGGTCCCTCTGTTGCGCTTCAATAAGTTGCGCTTTCGTAACGTTACTGCACGTAACTTCTGGGACGCACAAGGGATGCATCTTGTTTTGTTTTTGTTGTTGCACTTTTGTCTTTGCCACGCTTGCCGACTGTAGAGGGTCCCCTGGCTCCTCTTCCTCCGTCGTAATGGCTCGCTCCCAGTCAGGATCAGGATCGTATGGTCCCCTGACGCTTGGGAGATTTCCCAGAACCACGTCGTACAGTGGGTCGTTCATACAAGCTACCTTTATCTTGCCTGAAAAGTAAGGTGTTTTTACTTGTACGATGGCTTCTGGTAGGCGACTGGTTGAACCGTCAAGCAAAACAACATTGCATGTTTTGCCCGTCAAGCACTCTTTAGGAACGAGTTTTCTCCTGACAATTGCTGTATTGCACCCTGTGTCCCGGAGCACGCGAACCTTTCGTCCCAGCAGTCGCCCTTCAACTAGTGGCATCTCGTCGCTTATGAAAGGCACAGACTCTTTCCTAACCTCGTTGTGGTTACTTGAGCAGCTAGTTTGCTTCCGAACGCCCTTCGAGGTTCTGCCTTGACGAGGGCCAGTTGTTGACGGTTCCGTGGATACACAAGACGAAGTCGGTTTGCTCTCTGTGCGCTGGCCTCTGCAATTTTCGGCTGTGTGTCCCTGTTTGCCACACAGCTTGCATTTCAGCGTTTGTTTAGGTGAGCTGCGACAGTCGGGAGCTGAATGGCCGAATCGATTGCAGAGCATGCACTTGATTTGTGGTTTTCGGGATGCTTCATTAGGTTTCCCACTGAAGTCCCTCACGTTATCGGGATTTGTTCCGATGTTCTGCAACCTCTGTGCTTCCAGGAAGCGATCAGTAAACTTAGCAAGTTCGTCCAGAGATTTGCACTCTCGTTCTTTTAAGAAAATGACTAGTTTCGGTTGGCAACAGCGTAGGAACTGCTCGGAGATTATATGATCACGTAGTCCTTCGTACGTTTTCGACACGTTGGCCATGTCGATCCAATGATCAAAATAACTCGCAATCCTTACGGCTAACTGCGTTCCAGTTTCGCCATCCACGGCTCTTGCCTTCCGAAATTTGTCTTGGTAACCTTGCGCAGTAAATTGGAACCTCTGAAGCAAGGCTTTCTTCACCTTATGGTAATCTAGTGAATCGGCGGCAGTCATGCGGCCAATCACAGTTAAAGCGTCTCCCGTGAGGCACATGCTCACAGCAAGAGCCCATTTCTCTTGCGGCCAATCCTGACCGGTTGCTACTCGCTCAAATCTCTGCAAGTAAGCATGCAAGTCGTCGCGCTTTTCATCGAATAGGGGAAGTAGCTTCTGTGGGTTGAGAGGTGAAGAAGTGATGGATACAGGCAAAACGTCGTTAGCTGCGGCTGGTACATTACTAGCGGCTTCCTGAAGCTGTAGCTTTAGCTTGAGAATCTCACGCTGTCTCTCGTCAGCTTCTCTGGCGGCATCCCGTTCCGCAGCTCTCTCATCCCTTTGCTTTGCCTGTTGCGCCTCGATCCACTTGGCTAGTTCGGCACCTGAGAGCCCTAGCTGGAGCCCTATAGCGGTGAGCTTTTCTAAGTCCATGGTGACGTCTAGCGTATGGTCGTACACGAGCGAAACTGCCTTCTTTCACTGTATTATCGGGCGAATCCTGGCAGGCTCGCCAGTTTGTGATGTTATGTTTGGGTTCAGAATTCGCCCCAGAAAGAACGACGCAGCACGCAGGTGAACAAGCACACGTAGAACGTATTACACACTCAAACGACGTAAAAGAGTTGACGAGCACAATTAAAAATCCCTATCCTGTCCGCTACGCGCGAGAGTCAAAAGATGCTCATACGGTTCAGAGGTGACGTACGAAGTAGCCAACGATGTCCCCGAGTCGAAGTCGTCGAGTGTCCGATGACGTAGCTCGGTGGGCGTCGTGGTCACGTATAGAGGCGTGGCCGTTGATCCCGGAGTTCCGGCCCACTGGAACTGCTCCGCGAAGACGTACTCGGCCCCGCGGGGTCGTAGACGAACCCTCAGTGCGACCGTGAGTACAAAGCGGCAAGGCTTGGCCTCGGCCTCGTGCCCGGTCCCTGGCCCGATCTTCCTCTCGTGGTGGAACAGGCGGGAGTGCTTCGATTACGCCGAGGCAACAGGAAGTAGGCATGCTGGTTCTCCATGGACCAGACGCCCAGCGAAGGAGACAGCCCTGGAATCTTCCTCTCGTGGTGGACCAGGCGGGAGTGCTTCGATTACGCCGAGGCAACAGGAAGTAGGCCTGCTGGTTCTCCCATGGACCGGACGCCCAGCGAAGGAGACAGCCTGGAATCTTCCGATGCCCGCGCACAGCCTCTCGCACTGCCACGCTTCTCGAGCCAACACGCGCACCAGATCGCCGTCCTCTTCGCCACCGCACGGCACTACACATTTCGCCCCCGCACGGCGCGCAAATTCAAAACGTCGCACAGGTCTATCACCGAGTCGCCACCGCACGCGGCACTGTGTTGTTCTGGCATAACAGAACCCGCGCATCCACATATCATCACAACATCACAGAGAGTAACCGGGGAAATTACCTCGCTAAGAAAAGGCCAGCGGAGAAAGAATAATGTTCCATGTCCACCC
The DNA here is from genome assembly GCA_013339685.2 of Hyalomma asiaticum. Classification (NCBI taxonomy): domain Eukaryota; kingdom Metazoa; phylum Arthropoda; class Arachnida; order Ixodida; family Ixodidae; genus Hyalomma; species Hyalomma asiaticum. The sequence goes on from CM023484.1 coordinate 112,049,103, forward strand.
ACATTCCCAGCAGCACGTTTGATTCTTGCATTCGTCATATTGACAAGGTCGTATAAAACACTCCAGGAACATAAAGCAGGCATCAAACAGATGTACTGATGACCAACCAATCTTGTCATCATCGCATCTAAAGTTTGTTTTCACCATATTAATCTCACTCTCGCATTCCTCCTTGATGTCACCACAGATATGCGCCTACATCACAGCTTCCATGGCACAGTGCTTCATCCCATGACATGGCTCCCTTTGGCGCCTATATGGAAAGCAACAAGCCATGTTTAAGCATTCTAACACTGATTCACTAAAGTACACAATGTGAAGTATATATGTCAACAATACCACTTTCGGAAGGGCCCTGCAAACAAATTCACAAGCATATTTTGTGGTACGGCCACTCTTGAATTTGTTTAGCAGCGTAGCTATGTAACGCAGAAATCTTCCTCTGTGCACATTTACAGAACAGGTTAATCCACATCGTGGCCAATTCGAACGTTTTACCTGATAATTCACTAACTTATGAATGTTCTTCCGCTTCAACATCACCTTATTGCATTTAGTGCAGGCCAGGTTTTCTTTTGAACATTTATTTCAACCCACTGTAGTTTTTTTCCGATTGCCAGCAGCAACTAAACTTGTCGCTGAAAGTAATATTCGGTGTTGCGCGTCAATGAATCCAGTGCTCACTGGAAGCAGTAGTAAGCAGCTGTATGAAGTCAAGCCTCACAAGAGTTATGTGAACATGTGGGAGTTATAACTCAAGAAAGCATGTTGGTCCTCATTTATCATTCCGCTATATATATATATATATATCGACGCAGGACAAAACACGTTTAAAATACTCGCGTATGTTCGCGTTCAAGAGGACAGTGGCGCATTGGTGTAGCAGCACAAAGGCCGTGATTTCACGTGCGTTCGTGGCACCCGATCGCGTGTGAGACAAGGAGAAGTTAGTATGAACTTTATCCGGGGTCCCGGAGGAGAAAGAAAGCGGTGCCGGAGGCCCCGTCAATCAATCCGGCGGCTCCACCCAGGTCGGGGCCGGTAGACAGAGTCCTTCGGCGACGGCCCGGGCCCTCTGGACAGCTTTGAGCTGAGCAGTGAACTCTGTGGTTCGAAGCGCTGAGTCCCAGGACGACTGATCAGGAAAGACCGTGCCCGCGTTGGCAGGGCGCAGCCAGAGCATGTGCTCAAAATTGTTGTGTTCATGACCACAGTGTGGGCATACAGTAGGAGAAGGCAAGGAGAAAAGAACGAAGACGCCGATCTAGGACAAGGCTTCTGGATCTCTTCGAGGAACGCTCCGCTTGATTTTGGCTTGCCGTGCACGAGTTATCAATAAATAAATAGCTCTTTTTCCTAAACTACCTGAATTGTTCGGTAGAATATTTATGTATCATCATAGTGTTAGGAACCGAGCTGCTGTCACATGTGATAAAAATAGTACAAACACTGCTGTGCATAATTACACAGAAACATCACCGGGGCGCCGTTTCGGTGTCCTGTAATACGAATAAAAGACAGAATGATGGATAAAAGACAACTCCACCTTATGGGTCGCGCTTATGACACCATTACGCTAGTCATGTTATCTACCACTGTCTATGCATTGGTGCCACTGCGTCATCTTCACCTTCAGTTACATACATTATTAAGAAATATCTGCACCCCTCCCTTAAACATTGACTCACTAGATGGCACTCGGCTAACATTCATGGCACTCATCTAACGTACCCAGGCTGGCGAGATCGAATGCCCGCCGCGGCGGCTGCATTTCAATGGAGTCGGAATGCAATGCACTTTAAAAAACCGCAGGTGTTCATATTTCCGGAGTCCTCCACTACGGCGCCTCGAGTGGTTTCTTTTCTGGGGTGTCACGTCAGAAAACAGCATTGTGCTTTTCTGACCTAAAACTTCAGCAAACCAATGAAATTCCTTCAACATCCACTTACCCTAACCTCTGTTCGCCTCCACTCAGTGTACTTCACTTGGCAGGAAAAGTTGAAACGTACTGCAGGAAAGACAATCTAAAGCTTTTTTTCTTTCGTATTGCAGGTGAGTGTACTATGTTATTAATTCTAAGGTGTGAAAAGTACCGACAAACGAGTTTAGTTTCTTTAGAATGAAATCATTTGTTCACAATGTAGACCCACCCATCTCGGACGAATCCGTTCTGCATTCAACTCGAGACCTCCTTCTCAATGTGGGAAGGTCATCTGCGTGATATTCAACCATGTCCGCTCTTCGTGTGCCCACAGCCGGTGGCGCACACTCCGCACTGTCAACCTCTCTCTCGAAGTTCGTACGGTACTCTCCGTAATTGCCTAGAGGCATTCTACTTCGCGATTAGTACTTGATTTTCTAAAAGCTCCAAAGCCCAATATTTTCTCTATGGAGCGTTCGCCTTCGTTGCTCTCAAAGATGCTGTTGGCATCATGGAGCTCATGACGGCTCCTCCCATAACCTCGGCTGTCTGTCTCTACACCACACGACACATCAAAGTCTTCACTGCCATTCGAACATGATGCCGGCACCGAGTGTCAACTAAAGTGTATTTAAAAGCGTGTCAATTTCATAGTACTGCTCTAGCAAGTCATCAGCTGCGATTAAATGAACACATTCCAAACTGTTTAGAGGGCTAACGAGAAGTATAAGCAAGATGTTTCAATTTTCAATAAATTCAAGCTGGTATTGAATGCACTATCTAGTTTGTTCTCCTTCTCTCTTGAGATCGGTTTTATTTATATGTAAGTCTGTTAATTTCCTGTTCACATTGCAGAAATAAGCAGCTGTGATTGATCCACATACTTTGCTCTTACTTTCAGAGGCTTGACTTCCCAGACCAGCTGTGATTATGAGGGACGCCTTAGTGGAGGGGGTTATGTTCGACGATAAACCGACGGGCAGAGTTGGCGACGGTGACCTAGCGCAGGCCTTTCCTGTAGAAACGTCATCGTATTCACGCAGTACGCAGTAAGGGCGGCAGCTTCGTTCTGGCGACGCCCGCGGTCGGTAATTGTTGTGACGTACACAGCTGCGCAGTGGTGGGGACATACTGAGTGACAGGTTTCTCCACTGTGTAACTGTAGAGAATTTTGGAGGCAACCCGGTATACGAGAACGGAAGAGAAGGGGGAGTCGCTTGAAAGAGCACCTGGGGCTCGCTGTCAAACTAACCCTTTGAACTTTCTGCGCGCTCGACTGTTGCCAAGGGGTCGTCCGTTCGGAGGAGATGACTGCGCCGTGCAAATGCAGGGAAGTACTGTCGATGACAATACTCCTGTAAAGCAGTCCTGTGGAAGCGGCGGCTTGGATGCATGCGGGCAGGTAAATAGAGTTTTCGATTTCTCCCTGCTGTGGAGTGCTGCTAACATACTATAGGATTAGTCCCAGACGCGATATTTCGGAGAAGCTCGGTGCAGCGAGCGCTTGAAGTTTGGGAATGCGTAGGCGTAACTGTAGGCTCTGATACAGAGAGGGAACACGGGCTTTATTGGTGAAGTGCTGCATATGTGTTGGTCTCAGAAGGGGGTCGCAGAAGCGATCGGATGTATTTAACGAGAAAACAGAGAATAGAGGAGGAGAGAGCTTAGCAGCTAACTCGGGTCGCAGACGCGACTAGGTGGACAGAGGTCGGGCTTCGTGCTTGGTGCCTCTGATCGAGAGATGAAGTGTTAAAGCTTGGTGCTTACCCCGTTTATGTGTAAACGTTAAGGGCTTGCAATTAACCGCTTGGTGAGGTTTGTGCCCAGTTAATTTGTCAGGGTGTCTGCTGAGAGCACTGGCCGCCCTGGCCAAGTTTTCTAACAATTGTACAACCAGTGTAAATAAACCTGCGTGTTTTGCTGTGAGGACATCTCGGCCCAGACTCCGTCCTTCAACGTGCCGCCGTGGTCATCAGGAACCATCTAGAAGCAAGACCCATTACGAAAATTAACTGAAGGCTCCGTAAATGTCGACCACCCCGGTTTCTTCAAGGTGCGCAGAACTCCAACATGTACACGGTCCACAATGTGTCGCCTCCATCGAAATGTAGCCGCCGTGGGCGGGATTCGATCCTGCGACCCTCGGATCAGCATCCGAGCACCATAGCCACTATGTCGCCGTGGCGGGGAGTGCGAGTTCTCGATGTATTGCAACACTGAAAAATAACGAGATGATATGTATATTCATGGTAAGGCAGTGCTCAGAGCAAAATTTACACGTGCAGCTGCGTACACGAGGAACAGAATAGTGCCGGGGTATGGCACAACAGGGTCTCTTCACATGTGCTCTAGACTCTGCGCACATCATTACAAAAGCAGGAGCGGTGCATCACATTCTCCAACAGAGCGCAGCCATATGGAGCGTAAGTGATGGCGTATTAATATGCGCGTAGTAAGTAGCCGTCACTGCCTGTTCCTTGTCTGCTTTAAAGTAGTGAACGCGCTTCCTTGGAGTTCTTCGTGTCATTTGTGTGATCAGGACGGTCGCTATCGTAGTCATTCCTGTAGCGTAAATCCTAAGGGCATGTAAATAATTCATGTGAGAGGTGCTCAACAGAAGGGACATGTGGCAAAAAGGGCACATTATTTCTTTCGTAGAGAATGCTTGAAAGCAATATCTAAGGCTTGTGCATTAGATCTGTTCAGCTGTCAGATGTGGCTTGCATGAAGTTTCATATAGTGTAAGCGTTCACGTTCAATCCCCTGCAAAACAAGCATCTAAGGTAGGTTGTGGCGTTATATGAGAAAATGCATTTACGCAACACAAACTAGGCTTAAGGCACGGAAACCTGAGCGACTTAGTACGATTCATTACGGATCACTTGTTGTCCGAGTTCCGCATGCATTATCTTCACATAAAAAATCTGGGCTAGAGATTATATCAATTTTACATTCTGCTTCTTCCCATCTGAACAAAGTTTTCCTTTTCGCATTTTTAATATAAATGCAAGTAATGATTAATTCTACCCTATCGGAAAAAACAGTGTCTCCCAGTGTAATTTTGGCACTGGCTGGCGCTGTAGACGCTGTTTTTCACTGTAAAGTCGCTGTGAAGCTCTGTGACGAACTGGGCGACACTGTATTCGCACTGGGCAGCGCTGTAATGTCACTGGTGCGCACTTGGCAGCGCTGAAACGGGGCGGAGCGCACTCGGAATGGCGCTGCACGCTGTCCCAGCGAGCATGCGACAACGCCGACAGTGTGCGCGCAAAACACTGCACGCTGTGAGCGTGCAGTGCGGCGCACTGTACGCTGGGCCAGCGCACTGGACTGCCAACACGCTTCGCGCTTGAGCTCGTGAACAACTTGGGAATCGATATAGAGGAATTATCATAGGGCCTACACTGTATTGTTTGCGGGAGTAAAAGTTTGATGGCAGACTAACAATTATGAAGGGCGCTGCTCCATTGTGAATAAATGCCGCAAACTTAGTTCACTTTCGTCCAGCAAGAACCCTGAGAGCTCATCCGATCAACACGTATACCGCTCAGCCGCATCAGATCGGTGAACTCAATCATTCTTCGTGAACACTTCGTGCAGTTCCAGAAACAATAATGGTGGTTGTGTAGTTGCAGTGAAGGCAACAAATCGTCCGATGCCACAAGTCGATGAAATTCTCGCAGGTTCTACAATACCGCCGTAATCGTTCGCTTATACGCGAAAAACCTCCTTAGCTTAGCGAGTTCGGCACAAACTGCGGTCGGCATCGCTTACTGCTGTAACATTCCCACCATGCAGACACCTAGAAACTGCGATGCAGTTATATGTGTCACGGTGACCGGTAGGCAAACGATACGCGCGCATTTTGAAGCCGTTGCGGGAGTGCTCCCGGTAGCACTTAGCCGCTGTAGAGCAAAGTTTATTAAGAACGCGCTCACTCTTGATGGATCAAACTTTTCATCTGTGTAGTTAAGTGATGGGATATGACCGCATTATAATGAGTCATGAGCGCGAATACGCCCTAACGTTTAATAGGTAATCGCAATTTAATCTCTTCGTTCATTGTACAACGCGTTATTGACCATCGCGGATGAAGTACTTGGCTTAGCCTAATCGTCGGCACAGCTGTATTACGCGGACCATAAACAGGAGCGAGGAACTTCGCGTACGTTTTTTACTTACCGGATATGTCAAATATTTAGCGCGCAGTACAGAACGAGGATAGTTTCCCCGAAAATTGTATAGAACCACTTATTGGTGGACGAATGCGAATGTTCGAGATGTACCGTTCAGGTAGGCTGTCTTTATTTTTTTATTTCTTTTACTGCGAAACGTACCAGAAAGGTGTTGATATCGGGACGAGAGCACACCGATGTGACAAGCTACCTTCGGTTTGCTTGTTCCACACAGCCAGGTACTGGATTCCGCATTTCCAAAGGCAAAATGACAACTCGTACACCATATAATGTTGTCCTTACCAGAGAAAAAAAATTGTTCTTTGTATGTGTTTCAGCGTGGCGTTGTCGCAGAGTGTTCTCGTCCAAGTGTGAAACGTGCGTGTGTGCTAGGTTCGAATCCAGTATTTTAAAGATTTTTTTTTCGTTTTTTATGGCATTAGTACGTGCGCTATTCCTATATAAACGATAGTTGCACAATACCAGCTGTTAACAACGTGCTGAACGGCCGTTATCGGCCAGTAACGAATGCCGCTGCATCCGCTTGCCAGCGTCCAGTACGCAGCGCGCAGTGTGCCAGTTTGCCAGTGCGCACGTTGTGACGCTGCACACTGGTCCAATAATCAGGTGTGGCACTGGCCAGTGCCACTGGGTTTTCCGATAGGGTAGGGAGGAATTTTTATTCAGCAATATATGAACACCATACCATACACAACTTTGTATATTTTAAGTTATATCCTTTGGCTAGCAGCTTCTGATATTTTTCAAAGGAATGCCTGCAACACTTTTTCAAAATAGAAAACAGTGCCGATCGGTCGTGCAGCCTTATGTGAGAATGTATATGAAATATTGTTGGACTGCATGCTCCAGAGAATTGCGAATTTGGTTTCAATCGCAGCTGAAAAGCGGCCACTCTTCTATCAATAAATGATGTCGCTAGGGACACCGACCACTTCAGTCGACTATGATTGCTCTTGAGAAAAGAGATGCATGTTGTCTTTATTTGTTGAATTCTAAACTAAGAAAGAAAACAACGCAGCTTATTTTTATACCGTCACAATCAGCCAATGGTATTTCCACGTCAAGAAACTTGGTCCAGGCCACTACTGACATCATTTGTAAGAAACAATAACGAAGCACTACTATCCGTAATAACTGTGGCATTATTCTTAGCTTTAAAATATTCATATGCATACCAAGCAAGAAGTAATCGTCCTCACTTTCGACATACGGCGAGAGACTTATAGCTGTTCTTCTTCTTTTTTTTTTTGAAGTTTCAGATACAGTTCATTTGCAAGAACTTTCTGCGTAGGCTGTATGAGATATTCCTGGAAATATACGTCAAACCAAATGAAGCTTAGGGAGATTATTCAGGAATCTGATCTTGAAAAAAAATGCAGTTTTATACTTGAACTCATACGCAGCACTAGTTCAAAATGGATGAGCAGAGCAGACTCACGTTCTCGCTACTTGGCATTTTCTTCGCGTTTTTCGTTTTTGTACGATTTCACCCCTTCCTACCGCTCTCTATGAGCTTCGCCTCTCATCCGTTTCTTCAAGCTCCTTGTCAATCTAGTTGAGACGGACTGTACATAATACACCTGCAGCGGCACCAAATGTTGATATAACAGGTATTCGTGCTTGATTGCCTTCATTATAGTAAGGCGTATCATCGAAGGGGAAATTATGATGAATCCCAGCAAATGTGGCTGTCTCACAGCGGTAACGGATGAGGCAGTTGCTTAGAAGATGCGCTCAATGACCTGGAAAACTTGCATCTGGCACGAGTAATTCAAGGACAGCAATCATGAGTGGTAGCTTCTTTCACATTGAAAATGTCACATAAAGAAATTATGCCTATTTTCTAAAAAAACTGTTTTCTTCCGCGCACGCGCTCCGAGACAGACAGACAAAGAACTTTTAATACACGCCCCGAAAAAAACTATTTTATTCGACGCACACGAAGCACAAGACGAGGATCAGGCCTAATACGCGGCAAAGCACACACGCAGAAAGTGTTTGCAAATGAAAACAGCAACGTACTGCATTTACATCTAGCTGCGGCGCACCACAATATCATCTTTGGTGGGAAAATGTACAATAATAAAATGTGAACACAAAGAACTATCGTACGTTTAACAGAGCTAGTCATATGTGTCTCAAAAATTCACGAACACAGAAGAAGTGAAGATCAATATAGAGATACCGTCGCATCCGTCATTCTTAAGTAACCGGAGATGCACTTTAGCTCCATGCTAAGATGCCTTCGAGCACTGCAGCAAACACTTGGTTGGTAACAACATTATTTAATGTCCTGCACTGGTTTTACACGACCATGCGTTGGATCTCCCAAGAAGGGACGTCGAGACCTTGTCTCTTTGCCTCTTCGAAGGCCGGCTGGACAGCCCATAGTTGGTCGCCGCAGCTGAGGCTGCACAGTGCAGAGACCATCTTCGGCGGGAGGGTTTTCGAGCTAGCACCTTGTGGGTTTTTCTACAGTCCCAGAGCGTATGTGTGAGGGTGGCTGCTTGAATTTGGCATGTTGTGCATTGATTTGAGGTGCGTATTTCTGGGTAGATATTGTGGTAACGTGCTCTACTGGGGTAAGTATTTCTTTGTAGCTGGCGAAAGGCCATTGCTTCTGCTCTGCTCAACTTTTCATTGGGCGGGAGGCAATTGGGGCCCTCTAGATAACAGGGTTTCCTTATTTCAAAAGGATACGTTGTTGAGCTAGTTGGTTCATTGCTGGAAGTAATAGTTATGGCGCTAAAACAACGGGACACAGAGAAGACAAAATACACACTGGCGCCAACTTCACAATCTGCTTAATCGGTGGTTTCTGCCGAGGCTCGTCACTTTCAGTGCGTAGTAGGCAGTCAACTCCTTCTGCAGTGGCTCGTTCCCGGCCCAGCTAGCACGTCCGGCTCAAAACGTCACGAAGCATGGCAACAAGCTGCGGGCGCGTCGCAGCAGGTTGGTAGCTGTACTTCGGCCCTCTTCCCAAAGCCGGTTGAACCTCGCGTAGCACAGATACACCTCCGAGGATGGTTACGGACGCCGTGGATGCAGCTGCTCGTTCCCCGAACTGCATTCCCTGAGCTGCTCGTTCCTGCATTTCTTCTACATTGAGCTCTTTTTTGTGTCGACAGTCTACGCAGAATGAGATTTCTTCGTGTGTCAACCTCACCGCTGTGTCAGTATGCCGGTCAAAGTTTCAGTCCTACTGTATCAAGCGGAAGCTAGTGCCGTTGGATGCGCAGCTTTTATTTCGTCTTCTGTCTTCTAGAACCGTCATGGGATCATACCCGAAGAATTTACAAGGTTTTAAAATCGGAATTGTGGCGTAACATTTGTTTCTACCAGGATTGGTTGAGAATTCTTGTTCAACGACGAGGTAACAGAGCGAACCACATGGAATTTCAAAGGTTGACGGAGCAGTGCACGGCATTCCTATTGTAGCGCACAAGCCTGCCTTCCACCAAGGGAACGAGCAGCTGCATCCACGGCATCCGTAACCATCCTCTGAGGTGTATCTGTGCCGCGCGAGGTTCAACAGGCTTTGGAAAAGGGGTCGAAGTACCCAGCTACTAACCTGCTGCGACGCGCCCGCAGCTTGTTGCCATGGTTCGTGATGTTGCGAGCCGGACGTGCGAGCTGGACCGGGAACGAGCCATTGAGGAGTTGACTGCCTAATGCGCACTGAAAGTGACGAGCCTCGGCAGAAACCACCGCTTAAGAAGATTGTGAAGTTGGCACCACTAGTGGGTTTTGTCTTCTCTGTGTCCCGTTGTTTTAGCGCCATAACTATTACATTGCTTATTTCGCTGTAGTTAGTGAGTCAGTCGATGCCTGCAAGAGGTATAGAGACGGTGATTGCCCGCACGTTTTGTGTGTTCGCGTCACTCACAAACCGTGCAGCAAACACGCCACTGCGTAGTTTTGCTCTGAATAGTTTTGCTCTGAGTGCATATATAAGCAGTTTCTTTTCCTAAAAGACTCAAACCGCTGGAACCGTAACTGGGCTACCTATGACGGGGGCTTAAAGCAACCGACAACTGGTGAGAACGTGTGAACGGGCCTTTGTATGTTTGCATAGAACATGAATTACGGTGTTGGAATCGAGCACCCTTTGACGATTCGGAGAGTACTTATTCAAGCTCAGTTTGGAAATATATCTGGACAGCTTAAACGTGGCTTAGCCTAGTGGTGAAGCCTTGGTACTGGGCTATGGAGTCTTTAAATTGCTGTACGTCGTCTTCCGCTGTTCATACGACCATAAGTAGATCTTAAGTTTACTATCGGTATACAATAACACATCTCCGACCTATTATTTCTTTCTACGCAGTAAACGTAGTCGACGCTGGGAAATGGAGCTGCCTTTGCGGCAGCCGAAAACCTGCTTTCAACCGCGGCGCATGCGCGTGGCGTCACCAAGGCATTGCGCCCACGCGCTCTGTAGCGGCAGAACCTGGCGCAAACAAATGCTACGGCTGTCGGCCACTGTTGCCAACACATGTTGCGTATAAGACTCCCTAGGCAAAAAGCTGCGATAAAGAAATGTTTCAGGGCGTTCCCCCTTTGCGATTGCATGCTTTGGCACTCTGACGGATATGCTTCCTGCTGGAATAAAGAAAATGGGTACCTCAAAAATAGTTTGTCGGTTTCTTTAAAAAAATGACACAGGGTTTTTATATTTCAAGAGTAACTATAGTCAAAACAGGTCAACTAACACGGACTCAAAGAGTTTCAAGTGAAAGATGAGTCAAGTCTTGCATCTGCTTGAATCAGAGCGAGCCATGTCCACGGAACCAGTGATGTGTGCGCGCATGACACAGACAACATAGCCGCATCTAAGCTGTTCCACGTGTGCTATTTCCTTTGTTATCCGGCCTCTGGTTGCTTCTTGTTCAAGAAGTGACATTTTAAATGAAAGATGACCAAAATGGCGAGATTGGGGACGGCTGACTTCTACGAGAAGAGGTGATCCCGAACTGGCGTCATTTACAGTGAAAAGGACGCGTTTTCGAGCCAGTTGGTTCATACTTGATGCAGACTACTTGGAGCGCTAAAAGACGGGGACAAGAAGCAAACACACACGACAGGCGCTCAACTCTGGGCTGGCAGGTTGCGACCGCGATGAGGTTGACGATGTGGATGGCACTGTTGTGCTCGGTTGTCGTACAGAAAGAAGAGCCCAATGTAGGAGAAATATGACTTAAGAGGCCGTGTTTTTGGGCTAGTTGGTTCATACTTGATGGGGAGAACTTGAAGCGCTAAAAGACGGGGACAAGAAGAAAACGCACACGACAGGCGCTCAACTCTGGGCTGGCAGGTTGCGACCGCGATGAGGTTGACGATGTCGATGGCACTGTTGTGCTCGGTTGTCGTACAGAAAGAAGAGCCCAATGTAGGAGAAATATGACTTAAGAGGCCGTGTTTTTGGGCTTGTTGGTTCATACTTGATGGGGAGAACTTGAAGCGCTAAAAGACGGGGACAAGAAGAAAACGCACACGACAGGCGCTCAACTCTGGGCTGGCAGGTTGCGACCGCGATGAGGTTGATGTGGATGGATGGCACTGGTGCGCTTGGTTGTCGTACAGAAAAAAAAGAGAGAAATGTAGGAGAAATGTGACTAAAGAGGACGTGTTCTTGGGCTCTTTTCTGTGTACGACAACCAAGCACAACAGTTCCATCTACATCACATCGTCAACCTCACTGCGATCGCAACCTACCAGTCGCAAGTTGAGCGCCTGTCCTGTGTGTCTTCTTCTTGTCCCCGTCTTTCAGCGCTCCAAGTGGTCCGTATTAAGTGATTTAGAGGCAGCAAAGAAGAAGCAACTCCGATGTGCATGCACAGGAGCACAAATTGAGATGTGCTCTCGTATCAGCAGGGTGTAGAAAAACCTGCAGAAAGCACAACAGGGCACAGGTCAAAGACGCAAGTCAGAGTCGCCTCCGAGATCTGCAATGAAAAAGATGCAAAAGTGGCACAGGACACGAACATAGATTTGAACACCCAAACAAGAAACAAAAGTTAGTATACAGAGAAAACTACAATGAACATATATACGAAATATTTACAGCGTCTGTACAACCATAGCACTCCCAGAGTTCAATGAAGTAAGCGGAGGGCTCACGCGTTCCGGCGCGTCGACAGTGGCGAAACAGCGTCCTTCGGAACCCTTCAGAACGGCGAGCCAGGCACCAGAAATGTAGTGGACAAAGGGGGACGAGGGCTCCCAGACGTCTGCTGGGCGTCCGGACCAGGAGACGTGTCGTACTAGAGGTCGCTCGGGTGTTCGCGCTCAACTGGTTCCCTCCGACAAATGCTGGCCTCCGGAGCGTTGGCGCCCGACCAGGCCGGCATGTATTCTCAGCTCAGATGTCTTCCTTCGTCTGTTTGTAGACGTGGTGGAATTCCTTGTTTTATTTTTATGCAGAACTTGTTGCTGGGCGAGTTGGTTGGAATCATGAGACGTGTTAGCGCAGGAATGAAAAAAAAACACTTAGAAAGAAAGCAAGAGGTAACAACAGTGCTCGATCTGTTGTTTCCTCTTTCTTTCTTTCTGTAGCTGGGCATGTAGATCATGCCGCTCATGGTATGCATGTCACGATTTTCATGTTGTTACCTGTCATTTATGTTCGCCATGCAGTCATTTTGTGGCATACCATTTTTCATATGCATCCCGTTAACGAAACGACCAAGAGAGCACCGAAACCGTGGAATGTAAATCATGCCGCTCATGACATGCATATCATGCTTTTCATGTTATGATCTGTCACTTCTGTTCGTCATGCAGTCATGCTGTGGTATACCAATTTTCGTATTCATCCCGTTAACGAAACGGCCAGGATAGCACTAAGACCGTGGCATGTAAATCATGCCGCTCATGACATGCACATCATGATTTTCACTTATTACCTGCCATATATGTTCGTCAGGCAGTCTTGTTTTGCCATACCGATTTTCGCATACATCCCACTATCGAAACGGCCAGGACAGCACCAAGACCGCGGCATGTAAATCATGCCGCTCATGACATGCATGTCATGATTTTCATGTTATGACCTGTTACTTATGTTCTTCATGCAGTTTTGTTGTGGCATACGAATTTTCGTAAACATCCCATTAGCGAAACGGCCAGGAGAGCACAAAATCGTAGACGGATAGATAGATAGATAGATAGATAGATAGATAGATAGATAGATAGATAGATAGATAGATAGATAGATAGATAGATAGATAGATAGATAGATAGATAGATACGCTCAAAGTCGCCGAAGTCCGCTCAGAAATACTTCGCATTCAATAGGAGCTTTCCCGGCCGCGTTTCCTGTATGAGGCCTAACAGTTAGACACTAAATGTAACATAATCATTTCCAGAAGTGCAAAACGAACCCCTGGTAATCAGGCTGGCGAGGCCCAATGCACGGATGAAATTTAATGTGAGTATCCCATGAAGAACAACCGCATATGGAGTAGTCATGTGTGAACGACGAAGGGTCCAACAAGTACCGACTACACCTAACCTACAGGAGCTTCCTAACAGTAACGGAACAAGGCGCTTCACTCGAGCATCCAAGCCACTTTAAAACGAGAGAAAAGCCATAAATATTTCGTGGTGCTTAGCGGACTGTCCTAGCCAAATGCTGCAAACCAAGATAAGGCGCCTATGTTGTGATGGTATTACTATCCTGTCAGCATATAATATTAATTGGTGGTTGGATGTGCAAGTTTCTAGCTCTCCATTAGGCGCAATCGTAAAATATAATGAGACGCCGCAGTTCCTGCCTCAAACCTTACAGCATATCGGAAGGGTGCGTTGCCTGCCAACTCTCTCCAATTTCACTCATTTTTAGACATTATTTACTCCCAAGCGTTGAATGACATTTCATTGCACTTCGTGAAAAGTCCTTGACGGGACAGACGTTCTAATGACAATTCATTGAACGTGTGGTAACTAAGACTGCCGTCTTAGTTGCCCTGCACAAACAGGCCTGCTAGCGTGTTTGGTTGCTCTACAAATTTTGTGCGGAAAGTTTGTTCAGTTATTTCTAACGACAAAAAGTACTTTTCAATCCACATGGCACAATTCGGACTGTCAGCGTGATCTCGAAGCAACCTGTCAGCAAAGGGTACCGCACGAACAAAAACTTTTGAGAACCGTGAAGTTGACTCTTGATAAATAAACGCTGACACTTCTTGAATTGCGGTTGTCGCTCTCAAATGTTTTGCCGCCAGTGTTTAAGTGTGGATTTTCTTGCTTCAATGTCAAACTTCATCGCATTGTCCTAAACGGTCGCCGAAATGTGAGGCTATGTCACTTTGAAAGTTCTCGATGAAAACACATCGTTTACGAAAACAAATATGTGAAGTAATGCTTCAACAGAAGAGTTGGCCCCATAAATTGGTGTAAAAGGCACAAGTTTGACAATCACACAGCTGTTCAGGCCAAGGCGAATAAATTGAGAAATATTCCAAACCACCCCGTCGTCTACCTTACTGTGGTGCCTACAGTGTCTATGTCATAGTCATCATGACCTTTCTCGTCCTCTTTTAGATGCAAAGCAGCTTATGGTCGGGGCTATGTCCTCCCTCCAACCGCCGTGGCGCGTCTACACCCGCACTGCGCATGCGCATCCTCCTCCCCCTGCTCTCCTTGTCTCACCTCCCCTCCTCTCCGAAAGGCGCGCGTTGACTATGGAAACGCTCTTTCTTCGATGCACTTTTATCAGCTCGCAAGGGACGAGATCGCGCCTCGCCCGTGAGCGACAACGCTGACGCAGGCAGCGTCTGCTAGCGTCAAGCCGATGAAAACGCGACACCTAGTCAAACCGATGCAAACGCGGTGTGCACTCCCCGTTCTGCTTGGCGTCACCTCATGGTCCCCTTTAGCGGGAGATGGTGTAATTTTTAAAGACGATAGTCTTTCTTGGGATACTTCAACGCAGAAATTTTGGTCTCTGTGTGTGTGTGTGTGTGTGTCCTGCTGCGAAAGGTGAACCCCTTCCTCAATGACCACCCAGCTTGAACTGGAGGCTACCTTCATACTTCTGAACACAGTCGGCCAAAAAGCAAATATTACGCATATCTGAGGCGCAAAATCAATACGTAAGTATTAGACGGTGTGTTCCTTTAGTAGAACATACATAGATGCGTAATTCTAAAGACCCTAGTGCTTGTTAGGATGAGCAAAAGCGGACGTTTCCTGTACTAGGCAAGCTTCTTGCGTTTCCCGAAACCATGGCCAGATGGCGCCCTTATCTCACGCTCGTGCCGAACGGAAGGCAGCGGAACGGCCGCCCGCCACTCCGGCCGGTCCCTTTCTCTCCTCGCGTCTCTTGGTTTTCCCTCTCGCTTGCGCAACTCCTCGGGGGAAATAGAAACACGCGAAACGGGATTCATGTAGTACGGCCGGTAGAAGGCTATCGTCTTTCCACGACATTTGCAGCGAAGCACGGAGATACGCGGCCAATTTTTTAGGGGCGAAGCTCCTTAAAGCGGCACCCGTTCGTCCCTCGTAGTCGTAGTCGTAGTCGTAGTGCGTAACCAGTCTTACGCTTTGACCTCCAAGGTGGTGCCGGTGGGAGATTTCTCCTGTGCGTTGTTGAACAATAAAAAAAATTCGCAGCGTGAGCGTTAACTAAAAGCCGAATTCTTCTGTCTCTCATTCCCCATTAGCAGCCATTGGCATGTTCCAGTAGGAAACGTTAGTAGAAGTAGAAGTGTTAAAAGCTGACTTCTGCTGTCTCTCATTCCCAGTAGCAGCCATTGTTTACCTCCAAGGTAGTGCCTGGTGAGATTTCTCCTGTGCGTGATTAAACAATAAAAATTTTGTTCAAAACGCCGTTGATTGATGAAATAAACCAACGAAAGACTTTTTCTCTTTTAGGGGCGAAGCTCCTTACGCCGTGGGTCGTTCCATCCTTTGTCCCTCATAGCCACCTCGTCTAGTTCGTGAAGTGCTCACTAGATGGCGTGATGACGCTGCGGTGCTCGCTTCATTCAGATGCACGGGAACGCGTAGTACGGGAGCGCATGGCACACGAGACCGCTAGGTCTCGTGCTCGCTCTTGAATGATCTCAGAATGATCACGAGATGGCGCTGCGGTGCAGCTTAGCTCGTACGTGAATTGATCAACAGATGGCGCTGCGGCGCTCGCTGTTTCGTTGTCGCGTCGCAGCCACGCTCGCGGTCGCCCTCGGCGCGTGCCGCCCGGGGCGCGAGCTCTCTGAGTCTTCCATCTGCTGTCTTGTGAGAGAGAGAGAGAGAGAGCGAAAGGCGCGCGTTCACTATGGAAACGATCTTTCTTCGATGAACGCTCTACCAGCTCGCAAAGAAGCAGAAAGCGCCCTTACACGCGAGAGAAAATGTTGATGCAGGCAGTTCTAGCCAGTTTCTTGATTGAAAAATACCGACTTCTCGCGCTGGAGAACCGTTCACCGGCCACCCATATATATATATATATATATATATATATATATATATATATATATATATATATATATATATATATATATATATATATAGGCACTGGATCTTGACTTGCAATGAAGTGCCGGTGGGAGATTTCGCTTGTGTGTAGTTGAAACGTAAGGATTCCCAGCGTGCGCGTTAACTAAATTAATCCGGAACTCGGCACGATCTACGATGAATCTCCGGATCTTCGCCCACTCATCATCATGTCACTCCCTGGATATGCTGTGGATTTTTTTCATCGTCACCGCCAACGCCGCCGGGGTCTTTGTAATCCATACAATCAATCTGGTAGGAGAAGAAGACGAACCATCCTGTTCTAAATTGAGGACAACAACATCTGCAACAACAACACAATTACATAAATTTATCGAGGCCTCCGGAACATTACGCTGCTACTGCTGTCAACCACGGTTTCGTTCCCAATGTTTCTTTTAGTAAATTATAATTATCATTTTTAATTAGAACTTCTTCCTTTTTACTTTTTCTTAGATATTGGCCTTGGCCTTTTAATTTTCCTGCTCTCTATATCATTAGTTGGAGTGTGGCCAATCCCCCTCGTGGGTATGTGCCAACTATAGAGGCCACAACAACAACTACAACATCTGCTGCCGTATCAAGTCCACTCTGAATGATCCGCAAGTTAGAGTGCTCAGCGCCAGCACATAAGATGACTACGAACCTCATCACTTGTCTGCTCCACTTCGTGCGTACCTCGGCTTTGTTTCAGATTCGTTAGTTTGCTTTCCCTCGCTCTGGAGAGCACTTGCTTATTTGCCCGGTACACAAAGCTATCCGATATGGTACACATAATTTATTAAAGATAATTGGAAGGTCAGCTGTACCGCTGTTTGCTCGCTGATTTGCTGTGCTGAGTTTGTATCTCTTATTGAGGCATCTATCATTTCTGTTCTCTTTGCATCTAGTTTGGTCGGTGTCTTCTAAGTATATGCTGCGTACCAGTGCATTGAAGTAGAACTATGGTGCCACAGTTTAAGGTTCAGGGACAACGGCAAAGTTGCAGTCATAATGTGGGATGCCTGGCTCAATTGTTTGCTTTAGCTATCCTTATTCCTCGGTGTATCTCCTAACAGTAGGGTTCTCCCCTGGTAATCCACGCACATAAGCTGGTTGCTGATTTTCATTTTCTGTTTTCTCTGGACTCAGGCATAGAGTATTTGATTTGTCCTTATGTTCAAAATCCCGAAATTTCCTTTTTAAAATAATTTTTTTTGGCTGGCAGGGTGCGCTAATCATAAGTGAAAGTGAGAACTACATTTGGGCAGATTTTTTCGTCAATACTGGTTCAGCCTACGAATTTTTGCACTGTGGTGATGCTTCGACGATTTAGGTTTTCATTCCTCATTTGCAGATTATTGCACGATGTCGTCTGAAACCACACGCTGCTAAGGTACTCCTTGTTTAACTTATTGTAATTTCTTCCCAATCTGGTTGTTTAATACTCACGAACCTACACTGGGTTATAACTTACAGAAATGACTTGGCAATCATTTACGACGCAGTGCTTTCCAAAGTACTGGAGGCGAATGACCGAATGTTGAGCTCAGTAGTAATGTTTTATTATGACTCTCCCACTTTTCAGCCCTGTCTATTAAAAATATATGCGAAAGATGAACGCCAGCTTAAAGGAACCGAGTCAGAACCGCAAGCGACGTTCTGAATGGACGTTAGGTATCGCTGCTGGTGAAATTAATGGGTTTTTGCGTCGCAAAATTTTTTGGTGTTGTGACTTTCTTATGCAACGTCAAGTGACGCGTTCTTCTAAACACGACAGTTCAGTAAAACACATAACATCTCTTGTAGTACTGTAACAAGACTTCAATAGAAGAAGGTAGGTTGAAGTTGCCTGTACTCAAAATTCTTATACTTCTCAAAAAAGTCACCAGTGTTATTCCTGGACCATGCGCTTGTAGCTACGCGTGTTGTCCTTTACTCTAGCAAAGATATCTATAGTACGTAAATATTATTAATCTGTCAGGGACAAAGGATAACCTGCGCGACCAGTTTCGTTTATTTTCGGCGCACAATGCATGTTTACCATAAAGAGAAAACTCAGCTTCATGAAGTTTACGTTATGCATTAAACAGTTACAGGGGTGTACTTTTAATAGTACGCTCGACCCTTTAAATAGAAGATGAATATTTGCCTCATGCTGCTACTTAGATTCCTGACACTTGTTCAAATATAGGTGCTTCGCAAAAATTGTTACATTTCACTTTGCCCATTCACACATGCCACCACTATTGGGTTTCACATTTGTTTGGATAGCTCCTTCGCGTTGCCCGCTTCAACTCCAGTATACTCGCCACCTAGTGGTACACCGGTGAACTGCGAGCGCACCTGCAGAAAAAGATACGTGACTGTAGTCCATGAACTCGGAAAGTTTCGGAGGCTACCCCTGAGCTCTTCCCGCTCGTGAGGCAAAGCAGTTACAACGGAAGCACAGAAACCAACTGTGGTTGGCTGCATCTTGAGCACCCTCGAATATCCGAAGAAAGCGCGAATGGCCTACATTGCGAAGGGTGTCCCAAAATTTCGAGTCGAAACCGCTGACATTGGAGCATTGATTCAGAATGCAAACGACCTCCCCATAAAACGAACCGACGCGCTTAACCTAGCGCTGTGCGATTGCTCCAGCTACGGCTCCGCTATATATACAAAGATACTGCGCCCCCCCCCCCTCCTAAAAAAGAAAACAAAGAAAAACTAACTAGTACTCCTTGGTTCGGAGATCACCAACCGCAAACAGTGGCGATACACAGAGTCCAGATAATTGTTTAGCAGAAAACGGAAATAATTTTCGTAGCAGAAATGTGCTTTTCTGTGAAAAAAATCTGATGTACGTTTCTTGCACGTTCAGGATTGTTTCACTTGAGTGGAACTGCGAAGTAAAATATCCCCAGTAGAAGCAAGAAATGTCGTATACACTAACACTCTCACTCACTGGGTAGGTAATGTAGGTTACCGGTTAATGTAACACATTACCCGGCTCCGTTCTTGCGGTACGAAATTTGTGTGATCTTTCTATAATGCACGAAGATACGAGCCTAGGACGATGATGACGCCAACTTCAATTGGTGTGTAAGTGCACGGTGTGCTGCCAACGTGTTTTCTTTCGGACTGGGCGATTGGGTGAGTTGGTGATACGTGACCCACGTATCCTGTACCGAAGCAAACAAGGACGTGCATTACGAAGTTTCTGTGCCGTTTTCCCAGTCCTTGTTTGCTTTGGCACAGATCATCTTTTCTTTTAGGCGAAAAAAAAGGAAACCTGGCAGATATGACGCATTGTTGCAGACACTGGCATGCAGGCCACTTAGTGGGCAACTTGTTTACGCTGAACAGTTCAGCATTTAGCCAATTATTGCGAACGGGACCAACGCCTGTCACCAAATTTGGCAGAAACGTCATCATCGCGTGATAGGTTTATTTGAGACTCAAACATGGCGGGAAGAGCCTCCATGGACGAATGGTAGCGTGCTTGCTTGGCACGCCAGTGCCATGTTTTCGGTTTCCACCTGCGTTACGTTGACGCCTGTTAGTGTCTGGCCACTTCCTATTTGAACATTTCGATAGCTGCAAGAAACACTCTGCCTTTCTCTTATTTAAACCATGCAAAGTGTCTTCCCATGATTTTTTTTTCAATGTATTGTTCCGCCCTGATTAGCGTTGGCAGCGATGTTGACATTCGATCAGATATGGCGTATAGCTGCATAACCCGGACCAAGCACCGCGCGCGTGAGCTCCATGTGGTTGCATATTGTTGATCATGACGTGCATGACCATTATATCATTAGAAGACCTTATGCGCTCGGGCTGTCGGCGTCTCCTGTCGTCGTCGTCGTCGTCACGGTAATTACGGTAATAAAAATCAACATACAATTTTGACAAAGTACCACCTGCTAGGATTCAAACCCACAGCTACCCGGGATGCGACCATTGGAGATGGCAGCTGCACCATCACACCCCCGCCGCACTCAATGCATGCAGAATCAACGGGCCTTATACCTTCACTACACCGCTTCACAACTTGCGTCAGCGTGACATCCGGTTAAACCAAGCGTTTTTAACAAGCAAAATTACTCTTAAATTTACACCGCCTGCCTCCCACAACCCTCTTAGTTCGCAGCGGTGGTACCGCCATCTAGGAACAACAGAGCGAAGCATATTGTCGTGCTAATGCGTGCGTCACTGTGGGCCGATCCTAGAGGCAGTGCAGTTATGCGCTCGGACGGTCGGCGTCTCCTATCGCTCTCCACGGTGGCCTGATCCTAGAAGCAATAGAGTGAAGGCTGTCTATGCATAGTGATGTCGCTTCAGAATCTATTTTGACGAATTTATGCCAGTGAGCCTAGGCTGCCGGCATTTAACGTCGTCGTCGTCGTCATGGCCATGGTACAGCAAGCTCAATAGCTCTGGTTGACCTGTTCCTGTGGCAAACATCGGCGCATAACCGCATGCGTTGCACCTTTCCAGGTTTCACGGTGGTGGAGCTGTCATGTTTTGCTTGATGTCTAGGCCGATCGTTCATGTTCGTCATGCACTGATACGCAAAACCATGCACAGTTTCGTATTTACGAAGGAAACGGGACGCCCGGGGAGCGCTGAAATGGACAGACAGACAGACAGACAGACAGACAGACAGACAGACAGACAGATGCGGTGAAAGTTGTGTATATACGCCAAGCAATTACTCGCATTGGAAACTGGCTGGGAGGTTTTATTCCCGTTCGCTCTTAAAGAGATTGCCTGGTGATATGGTGAACATTACGAATTGTCATGCGTGTCACGTACTTGTGTGCGCCGAACACACAAGTGTGTGCGTTTGGAAAACACAAGCGTGTGGAAACACAAGGGGGAAAACAGAAGGGTGAGCAGTATGGTCTTGACTTTTTCGAAAGTGCAATGGTAAGCGAGCGAAAGATGCAGCTTTGATGTATCCCGACAAAAAAGAAAGGAAGCAAACGTTCACGTACACTCAAGGCAATGACACGAAATAAGCGTAGAATTGCAATCGTGCACCTCAGTGATCATTCAGAATATTTGCGAGGGTTTTACGATATATAAGAACAATAGAAGTATGAGGCCTGCTGTAATGCCCCCTCGCCGGAAATTTAGATGGACTGGAATTCTTTAACGTGCGCTGAAAACTCGCACAACATGGATCTCGTGTTTTCGCGTCCACTAAAATGCATCCACCGCGGCACGGTGGAACCGACGTCCTTCCGGTCAACAACGGAGCATTATAGCCATGGTACCACCGTGGTGGACTCTCGAAACAAGTACTTTTAATTTCGCGGAAAGCAAGGTGAAAATTCACATAATATATGCTAAAATAAATGGAATAAATGCTACTAAGCACGCCAGCTGAAATGCTCTGCCGGGTCTTCGTACTGAGCGACGCTGCACTGGAAAATATTTGACTGAGCTTCCCGTGATACTATACCAGAATGTATAGTGATATGGGCCCAGATTTACAAAAAGGAAGCCTTACGATAATATGTTCATAGAAGAGTGTTTGAGATAATCGAAATGCCGCGCATATGATTAGTGGAGCAGCTTGGTTAGGAATAACTAATGCGCTCACGAAAAAAAAAACGGAAAGTTTCGGCGCTGGTACTTCACACGGCAAAGTGGGCTTTGTTTTTTAGTTAATCATAGGCAAGAAAGTTCCTTTGTCACTGCACACTACTTGAAAACCAAGCAGTCTAGTCATGAGTTGCTTTTCTTTGCCTTCATCATCAGTAATCTTACCTAGTTCGAACGCTGTTAAAAATGTCCTGCTCACTGCTCTATCGAAGCAGATCAACTAAAAGCTGAACAGCCTAAGTAAATATTTACATAAGTTATGTTTTGTGTTTCAGGCTGTGTGTTAGGCGGTTGTCCGATATGCACTTTTGTCAAGCATAGAACAACGATGGCTGTAGTTGGTCCATACTGCTTGCGTGTTTTGCTTAGCCCTAACTGAAGAAATTAGGACCATCGCGCACGTCACACATAGTATCTGAACAACAGGAACAAGAGTACGGGTTATCAAAACAAGTGCATTATTTGCGAACAGAAAATTTATTTTGCGTTTCGACCAGGTTTAATTTGTCTAAGGTAAACCACTCTTCCGAGATGGAGCCGATTAACCGCCGATGTGATAAAATTTGCTATTTTTCACCTTAATAATACACTAGAGGTCACAATAACTTGGATATCTGTGGTTCACTTTAACTTTCACGCGTAACGGTTAGTTAAAAAATGTTTTAATTCATATTCATGCATAAGCATGTTCGGAAGTGTTCCACGTTCTCAAAAATTGCTACCTCATACCTTACGCAGTGGTTCGTTTCATCGCATGATTTCACCCAGGAGAAACGCGCGTCATAACCACACAATATTATAGCGGCACATTTGCTTTTAAAATGGAATTGTTTGTTGCCACTATTATTACAATTTGACCGTACCCTTTCATCTACCTCTCCACCTAACCGCCTACGTGTCGCTTCTCAGCCGTCTACCTCATTCACATAGCATACGCTAAAATTAGCATGTTATGAATGCATCGAAAGCGAGAAAGGTTGATCTAGGCATCACTAACTTGACCTATTTGTTATACACGCCACGGTTAGCGAAAGTACGATAGCACGTGGCTCACACCAGAAATTTCCGGCCCTCGGGAAGCGGGTACGAGACGCAGGAGATTTATATTTAACATTGCCTTATATGTGCACCAAGGACTGAAAATTTGATGAAGGCATGCATAATAGAGGTTGACCAAGAGAAATACAAACGATTTGTTGCAGGTTGCGATTAACGTATAACCACAACACATATGGAATGAAACAATTGCTCCGGAAAGGCCTCTGAGGTGTCAAGCAAGCATGATAACACTCGTCCAGAGTAGCCCATCACACACAGTAGATATCGTAAATGTGCCTATTGCATCAGCAGCTGTGGTAACAGCGCTTGTCTAATGCGAAATGCGGCTGTAGTTTTCTTAATGAAATCAAAGAGAGATCGCAACTGTAAATTACCACTTCACATGCTTCGGTTGATCGTTGCTTGTTCCCGTACGGAGGCTTCAACTAACGACGCTTTATATGCACATCAGCGCAGTGTAGCCTGCATTTCTCTTCGGCGAATGGAATATCTGTGCGCTAATTTGATTCCCGACATTATGCCGTACAACTATCCTTTAATCGCGAGGTTTGTTTAAACATCCACCCCAATGATATGTAGCTAGCTATCACTACTGTAACTTTGCCCTGTCTGTGTAAAAGCACATTAGCACTGTTTCACCGCATGACATGCGGTGGATGTGGGTACTTCGAATTTGCAACGAAATGGAAACATAAATTTGTTGTATTTTATTAGTATCCTTGGGAAATATACTACGACACTGTCTCAGTTACCTAGAGTCAATAAGGCATTGCACAATTGCTCCTTCCAGCGCACTAGTTCTCCCTGGAGCAATATTAACTTAAAGTTGTTGCAGCGTAGAAATACCTCTGTTGAACGTACGTATAGTTTCTCTACAGGCGGTACCAAAGCAATCATGCTTGCAATGTATCGAGATATAGAAATGAAACCTGCATTGTGGACCAAATTTTCTGATTGTAAAAAGAATGCGTAGTATTTTGGCGACACAGAAAAGCGTCACGAACACAATCCAGACTCCTTGCGGGATTGCAATAGGCTTTAGCGCTTGAATGCCTAAACATATATTTGCGGATGTAACTGCGTGGAGCGTTCATTTCTTTTCGCTATTTGTGTCCTAAGGGAAGACATCAGTGCTGGGAAATTAGTTGTGATCTTTTGTAGTGACGACTTGCAGCGAAGTAAGAGAAGAGTAGGAACAGGGCACTTCTTTCGGTTAAATTGCTTTCGGAGATAATACAAGATCATGTTATCGCGCTTTGACATCTATTGACAAGTCGCTAATAAAATAAGGTGCTACTTCCCGGGGTGCCGCACATCGCCTGCTTAACATAATACACGATGACCTCTCTGTTTCTCCATTGTAAACGGTGCAAATGTCTGTTAGAGATTTTTTTACATTCCATTACATTCGTTAGGTTGCTGAATGTGTCCGTGTTTAGTTGTCAGATTGCTGTAACCCTTGTGAAACCTGCAATCGCTGTGGATGCGTCTTCATCCTCAACAAAAAGCAAAAGTTACTCGGCGGGAACATTTCAATTTTCCGGTATTCGTGAACGAACATAAACATTTAACATGAAGAGAAGCTCTTGACAAGATGTTAGAACTTCCCTTCTCTTAACATGTCACCTCAGCGAAACAGACAAAATGATTGAGAAACGGTTTCAAAAGTGCAAATAATTCACGATGTCCTTCAATGCGCTTGACATTCTTACTTTGAAGTCTGCCAGCAACGGATATAAAGGCTGATCAAGTATCTTGGAAGTTTGTTGTTTTCCCGCTGTCAAAAATGAAGACACTGCACTTCCTCGTCCTCATGTACCTGCTAACAACGTTTATGTGAGTAAATTTTCAAATTATTTGCAAAGAACTGATGTTTTTGAAGCGCGAGGTTGAGAGTGCGCGGAAATATCGCATAATTATGCGTTGCCTGAAACACTATTATAAGCAGTGTTTCCTGTTAAACTACAGTTATGCTGCACATCGAAAGCGATGTCAGTTGTCGTCACGCATGCCCCCAAATAAAAGAGGGATCATCCTTGCTCTATCAAGGAAAAAAATGGCGATGTCCCCTATATTGACCCTTAAATTGGTAACTTTTCTGCACTCATGATAAAGAAATGTTTCTCCCTCTGTAAGTCCCCCCCCCCCCCCCCCAGTCAATGCGATACAATTACCACAAAGGCCAGTGAAGCAAGCAGCGCGGTAGGCCTACCGACAGCATCGAATGTCGAAAAAGTGTCCGCACGGCAAGGGCACTTTCCATTATTGGAAATCATCAATAAACTATCCCGTTTAGCCAATCATCGCCCCATGCGACAATAAAAAGCGCACAAACCGTTGGTAGTGACCACCACATCAAGCGAAACTCGCTGATTGCTCCGATAGCCAAATGTCACTCACCTTTCATACAGCTGAATACCGCGCACGACTTCAAGTAAAGCTCGCTGTCTTTATTTATCCAATCGTCACACGGTGAGCAAGGTCGCGCACGCGCCATCAGTGCAAGCTGCACTGACGTTACATTCACAAGGCACTGGAAGAAGGTCGCTTCAAAGCCGCCGCAACTGCGCCAGTTCACCTGAGCATGGCATAGCATCGTATGTAAATGTGCACTTCCCTGCACTGTCTGATAACACAACCGTCGTTCAGTAACACAAGTGTTAGGCTATTTAGGTCATACTTTGCGGAAAAGGTAAGTACGCCACACAAGCAGGATTAAGAGAGACATGATTTATGGTAGTTTCATTCAAGTTCATTCACGTTCACGCAAGATCGCAGCAGACATACAGCTTTACAAGCCCCTCACGGCACAGCTCGAACCCGGCCGACAACAGTTCGTACCGCCTGGAGGCAAACAATAAAAGCTGCAGAAAGAAAAAAATAAAATACAGTCGGCCAAAGAGGGCCACGTACGTTTGAGCGACATTTGCTTTTGTAGACACGCATTTATATGAAAATGCGTTCGTACTAAAGACACGCTTAAATGTTGATAAAAACAGACGCACTTCGACAATACGCATTATATAGATATGTTTTCAAAGATGACAGATTTATTGTACGCGTAACTTCTGCATAAACTTGCTAGAACAAACAACGAAGAGTATACTTTTCAGAGACGATCAATGAGATGCTGTTTGTAACTTTATATATTGTCACGTGGTCGTGACGCACATAGCACTCAAGGCGAACTTTTTTCCGATTTTCACTGCAACAGAACAGATCGTTCACGTGCTAGAGATTCTTAAAGATGCGCCTTCAAAGGCGCATATTTAATCCCCCTTCTACCGAATCACCTTGCGCCTTGAAGGCGCAAGGTGATTCGGTAGAAAACCACCGGAAACTCCAGCTGTCTATTCATTAGTTTGAAGAAGCGGGAATTTACCGCCGGAGAAAAGCTAGTTGCCCGCGTTCCTGCAACAGATCTTCCAGGAAATTCTAGATACTCAGATGAACGTTGTCCACTGCGGGGCACTCGGCCCGTTGGAGCTGAATGGCGCACTTCCGCCAAGGAGGGCCATAGGCACGAAATGTGCAATGTGAATGTTGGAGTAGTGTGTGAAAAATGCGCCCTCTCAACGCTCTTGCTGAACGAACGCACCACGGACGCTGAAAAGGTGCTCTGCCACATGCCAAACACCGTCAGCCAGGATGCACTGATATATCACATGTTGATTCGTCTCTTCTCTGCTGCATTTGGTGCAGCGGTCATTAAGAACTACTCTTCTGAACCAGTACAGTCTTCTACTCTTCTGACCAAGTCAAGCTCGCGCACTTCATCCGGAACGCTATTATAACGCAAGATTTTCCATTTGGCTGCACGGCATAGTTTTTCTTCATCTTGATTGAGCGTATCGTTGGCCACCACTTTGCTAATTTCTTGTGGTCGATTTTCTCGTAAGCTACATGAGCCTGTTAATTCCAGTGTTCTTTTCAGGCCACTAACTGATACGTAGAACATTAGATCAGTTCCAGCCTACAGGGAAATGTACATACATAAAGTGAAAGTCCCTTTCAGAGTGGTGCTCAGGTACAACAGCTCGTATGTAGAGTAATTAAGGAGTTTGTTTTGGCAGCTGTTCGTATATCGGCAAGACCAATACCATCGGGGCCTTTGGGAAGCTCTAAAAATTTTATTTGAATCTTTGCTGGCCTTCCTTCCCGGAGGGAATATCCCAGAGTACAGGCGAGGCGTCCCGCCACGCGGCTCGGAACTAGTGCAAGGTGCGCTCTGTATAAAGGAAAATCACAACCCTCCATCTTTATAAAAGACGCCCTCGCTGCTAATGACGGATTAAACTGTATGGCTGTTGCTACTACCTATGTGGACTTACTACAAGCTCCTTTCCGGGGCATTTTGACACGTTTCCTTCGCCAAACTAAACACCTCACTCCTTAACAGTCTCCGCATACACGACGTGTTCTGGCGCCAGTTCCCTGAAGCCCCCAAAATTCAGCGCTTTACTACTAGCTGTCTGTGAGAGAGCACACCAAAGAACAAGGAGAAAAAATAATTGAATGTTGTCATTTTGTAGCTCTGTCTTGGGCGCACAGATATGTTAATACTGAGGCAGATAATACTGAGAGGTGTAATTACACAAACTTTTCGTTTAGCTTTTATTAGGCCGCGTCTACGTGATGGTGCGAGTGACCACCTACGTCACGGCTGTAGCACCTTCACACAACCACTTGTACTGTAGGATGTCTGTCTACCGAGCAGAGAACTCCTGTTGCAGCGGCATGCGCAGTGGAGTCGCCGGGCCGCGGATTTGCGACGTAGTGTATAGTTCTAGTTTTGTGGTTTTTTTCAAGCGTATACATTTCGGTCAAACTGCTTTTGCAAAAAATCTGTCTGCTGTCGCCGCAGAGCAAATATGCAGCTGTAAGGCGCACATTTACGTAGGATGCTCCACCATTCACAGGTGAGCCGGTGCAGGGCAGATTAGATCGAGCTGATCGTCTTCCAGTGCCTTGTCAACATGCCAGTGTCGGGTGCCCCGCTAATGCATGCGTTACAAGGCTAACCGAATGAACTAAAGAAAGCAGGTCTTATTCGGAGTCCTTCGGTGGAGATTGTGCCACGGTTCTCAGCTGCTTTAAATGTCGGCGCCGTCAGGCAGTTCGAGCTAAGTGGAAGCTTCATTTGGCGTAGAGGACAGTACCAACGGCTCATCTGCTTCTATTTTTTTCTGTAGTAGGATTTCAGTTTTAAGCTGAATGGGTCAGTTTTTGACGATTACCATTAACGGGTGCTGCCGTTATGACGAACGTGTCAGGCAAGTGACTGGTGAGAAGCTGTGTAGAGAGTCGAGTTACCATGTGTACAAAGAAGCTCTGTACAGAAATGGCTGCATTACATAAAACCGCGACGCTCGAAGCTTTGAGCAAAGGTCGTGGTTCTGCGACGACATCGTTCATGCTTAAATCTTCGGTCGCAATGAAAGTAGTGATTGTGAGCGAACATCCATCACTCTGGCGTAGGTCTTGTGAATCACAGTCATGTCTCCTGCTTGGGCACGCGACTTGCTCAAGCCGAACATACTCGGTACATTCTGAAGTATGCATTTCACAGAAAGCAACACTGAAAGAAAGTGTGCCAGTAGGGTATCGTCTATAGACCACCTTTGCATATGGCCAGTAGAAGGCAGCAGATAAAATCCCTGCAGATCCCACACACTGTAGGGATCGGTGTCATGCGAGGCAGCAAACGAGGAAGTTGCCTCTGACGAATTGACCGATATTCAGTCCAACAGATACTAGTAGAATCAGGATTTTTGTGCAAAGCGCATGTACTCACTGATAAGTATGCTTAACATGGGATAAGTGGGAACTTTGACAACACGCTGGCGGCTGAATGATACGTAATGGTAGGGTGTAACGTTGGAAGTCATGTTAGTCCAAGGCACAGACATATGTTTTCTCAAAGAAAATAAACGTACGGTGCCTTGATGTACTATCATAAGCGTCGTTATTAAAATATTCGTACGGAATCGAGGAAAGTTGTACAAGAGCATACCGAATGGTGGCGAGACATATGTATTGCTATGATAGTGTCTATGAAGAAATTGTGAAGCTCCGTGTGTGTTATCTTTGAAGAAAGTCGTAGGTTGAGAATGTGCAGGTAGAGAAATATTATGTAACCAGCTACTCTCTGACAAGTATTTTCTTTTTTACACACAGCCAAACTGCTACCGGCATAAGGACAATATGGCAACACAAAAGTTGCCTTGCCTTTGTAAGTATATCTATGTGAACAAGTGTATTACGTTCCTGTGAAGCTATTGTATCAATTATTCTATCAGATGCTGGGTATAGATTCTTCCTTCTACTTAACTAAAGTCGATACAAGCGAGACTCGTTTTAAGCGCCCCTTAACATTGCGAAACCACCTCTTCAACACTGAGTGTTTCAGATTTTCGTTTTTATCCGCTGTAATTAGAAAGTGGAACGACCTACCTTCACACACCATCAATCCATCACTAGACACGTTTTTACATTCCTACAAAACTCACAAGTTTCCTAGATGATGATGATGATGATTGTGCTTCGGTTTGGAAAGGGCGATAATTTCTGCAGCCCATGTAGGGAGCACGGATAAGCGTCCGTGGGGATGGGGGAAAGGGAGTGAAAGAGAGCCGCCTACGATTTTGTGCTCTCCTGGCCGTTTCGCTAATCGGATGTTTACGAAAATTGGTATGCCACATCATGACTACATGACGAACGTAAATGACAAGTCGTAACATGAAAATCATGATATGCATCTCATGAGCGGCATGATTTACATGCCACGGTCTTGGTGCTCTCCTGGTCGTTTCGCTAATGGGATGCATGCGAAAATTGGTATGCGACAACATGACTGCCTAACAAACATAAATGGCAGGTCATAACATGGAAATCATGATATGCATGTCATGAGCGGCATGATTTCCATGTCACAGTCTTGGTGCTCTCCTGGTCGTCTCGTTAATGGGATGTATACACAAATTGGTATGCCACAATATGACTGCATGGCGAACGTAAATGACAGGTCATAACATGAAAATCATGACATGCATGTCATGAGTGACATGATTTACATGCCACGCGTTTCGGTAATGGGACGTATACGCAAATTGGCATGCGACAACATGACTGCATCACAAACATAAACGACAACTCATAACACGAAGATCATGACATGCATGTCATGAGTGACATGATTTACATGCGACGGTCTTGGTGCTCTCCTGGCTGTTTCGTTAATGGGATGTATATGAAAATTGGCATGCCACAACATGACTTCATGGCGAACATGACTGACAGGTCACAACATGGAAATCATAATATGCATGTTATGCGCGACATGATTCACATGCCACGCGTTTCGTTAACGGGATGAATACGAAATTGGCATGCCACAAGATGACTGCATCACGGATATAAATGACAGCTCATAACATGAAAATCATGTTATGACATGATCATGTCATGACATGATCATGTCAGCGATATGATCTACATGCCACGGTCTTGGTGCTCTCTTGGCCGTTTCGCTAGTTGGATGTGTAGGAAAATTGGTATGCAACAATATGACTGCATGACGAACATAAATGACAGGTCATAACATGAAAAGCATACCATGCATGTCATGGGCGGCATGATTTACATGCCAGGCGTTTCGTTAATGGGACGTATACCAAAATGGCTATGGCACAACACGACAGCATGACGAATGTAAATGACAGGTCATAACATTATAATCATGACACGCGTGTCATGACCGGCATGATTTACATGCCATGGTCCTGGTGCTATACTGCCGTTTCGTTAATGGGATGTATGGGCTCCGTCTACTGACCAGAGGGCGCTACGTAGCTCTCGTCGGACGGCTCAGTATCGCTGACATTGGCCGCTTGGGTCGCACGTATGAGACGCGCGCACGGTGGAAACCGAGGCGACAGCGGCGCGCGCATTTCTTCGCTGCTTTCCGGGCGTGCTGCGAACCACACGAACGCTCGCGGCGTCGGCCTTTGGAACAGTTTGCCGCAGGTTTGGAGTGCGCGTCTCAAAGGAAATAAAACGAAACAAGGTGGGACGGGCGGTCGGTGCTGCTATATAGTTGGAGACGCGCATCGCTTTCGCATATTTTCCTGTCACAGTCTGCCCTATTTTGCTTCTTCTCTCCGCCAGGCAGTGCATTCTGGGGCTGATGCCGCACATGGAAAACTCGACTGCGCGGAGCCTATACGAAAATTGGTTTGGCACAACATGACTGCATGACGATCATAAATGACAGGTCATTACATGAAAATCGTGACATGCATGTCATTATGGGCATGATCTACATGCCACTCGTTTCCTTAAAGGGATGTATACCAAAATTGCTTTGGCACAACACGACTGCATGACGAACGTAAATGACAAGTCATAACGTGAGAATCATGACATACGTGTATGAGCGGCATGGTTTACATGCCACAGTCTTGGTGCTCTTGCGGCCGTTTCATTAACTTCATATGTACCAAACTCGGTATAGCGAGACAACAATGCAAATCCACTTTACGTTCCTTATGCGTTCTTCGCATTTCTTTGATTCCCACTGCACGTGGGATCTGCCATTTTTTTTTGTAATGCTCCAACTTCTTGGTTTTGTATATGATGTGTATATGATGTGTGGGATGGGTTTTGTATATGATGTTGGCTTGTGCATTCTTTCGTTGTTACGCATTTTCATAACAATGACACAATATTATTTCCACTATTTAAAGCATAGTTTCCCAAACCTGTCTTTCTGATTCCTGCCAACATTATATCTCTATATTCATCATTTTTGCATTCTACGCTTTTTGCTCTTCCTGTAATAATCCCTATTGGGATTGGCGGTATGTTTAAATAAATAAATAAATGAATAATGAAAGCCCAAGTGCAAAAAAATTTCACCTTGCCTAAAGCTTGTAGTACCTACTACAGAAGCAAAGTTGGCGGGCTGCAGAAGTGTTAACGGTGGAATTTTAACGCGAAGCCCTGAAGTGACTCATGCGGAGGTGAACTCGAGCAAGACAAGCTAGGCGGAAAATTTTCTCGAACGTTACCTATAAACAATCATCTACGTCGCATCGTGTGTACAGCGGAGGTTTTGAGGCGTCGGGAATGCCTATACCGCATCATATATGGGGGACAACTGCGTACATCACTCACTGTTGCGCAGGTTTGTGGCACGCGGGATGTTTAATGAAGCGACAGCCCTCTCCACATTTACAAATTATACATTAACGAGACAAAAGTTCTCGCTTGGATTGTTTAAAATATCGGCGGAAATGTCAGGACACGTACATCCCATTAGCTACTCATTCAGCCCCAGTAACGCTGTGTCTTCAAGGAATGTCTTCGTAATAGATGACGCTGAAAGGTGACTTTGAAAAGTGTCGTAGTGTTTCAAAAAAGACTAAAGAAGCTTAGCCATTTCAACTACAGCTTCGTCTTTACATAGTACATTGAGTGTTCTCACCTGTAGTTGATACGGTCGGCCTAGAAACGTAATATCGCACAGTGGTGCATTAAGTTATATTGCTATTGTGCGGGGGCATTTTATTGCCAAACATTTTTTTTGCAACGCCCTTTCGCGATTACTTGTTATATGCGAATTTTATTCGGTAGTAACTGCGTGCAGTGATGCGTTCTGTTTTAAAACACAGCAATACTGAGCGATTGTTATAAAAGACGCGAATAAAAGCGCGGAACGTTTTAAACGAACAGTTATCAAGGGCACATAAATTGTGCCATCACAACAAACCGCACATTTCCTAGGATGCTCGCAAAAAATATTGCGGTGGGAGATATTGAATCTCACATCCAGAAGTGCACCGTAGCAAAAAAAAAAAGAACGCAGCTTTCGCAAGGTCACGCAAGGCAAGGTCACAGCGAGGCTGGCCGACAGTTCCCTCAAACGGTTCACTAAATAGCGTTATGATATTTTGGCCGGAACATGTCAAGTTGCCTTAAGAGATTTTGCCGGAAGCATGTACCGTGATCACCCAAAATCGTTTAACGTTATGTCGCTTCACATGTCACGTGACATATTTCCACCAACATCACCTAACGCAATGTCACGTGGTATTGCATAGTGCATGAAAAATTGCGGTTAGCTTAAAAAGCTTCGTTGTTAAAGCTTGTGCGACGATGTTTTTATATGCGAAGCACTTCTCTGCGAACTTCGGTGACTTTGCAGCGTATCTGTCTATCTAGCCGCCTACAACTTTGTGCTCGCCTGGCCGTTTCGTTAAAAGGAATGTATACGAAAATTGGTATGCAACCACATACCTGCATGAAGAACATAAATGACAGGCCACAGCATGAAAATCATGATATGCATGTCATGAGCGGCATGATTTACGTGCCACGGTCTTGGCACTCGCCTGGCCTTTTTCGTTAATGGGATATGTGCGAAAACTAGGTATAGAACATGACTGAATGGCGAACATAAGCGACAGGTCATGAAATCAGAATCAGTAAAAATCATGCTCTAAGTGGCATGATTTACGTGCCACGGTCTTGGTGCTCTTGCGGCCGTTTCGTTAGCTTGTTATATACCAAAATTGGTATGGCGAAGAAAAATGTATGACGACCATGGGTGACACGTTCTAAGAACATGAAATTCGCGACATGCGTGTCATGAGCGGCATGATTTACATGCCACGCGTTTCGTTAATGGGATGCATAACAAAATTGCTATGGCACCACACGACTGCATGACGAACGTAAATGACAGGTCATAAGATTAGAATCATGACATGCGTGTCATGAGCGGCATGTGGTTTACATGCCACAGTCTTGGTGTTCTTCCGGCCGTTTTGCTAACTTCATACGTACGAAAATCGGTACAGCGAGACAACAATGCAGATCCATTTTACGTTCCTGATGCGTGCTTCGCATTTCCTTGATTCCCACTGCACGTGGCATCTGCCATTTTTTACGGCTAGCTTAATGTAGGCCGCGACTTGCAAAAAAGCATTGCGCATAAATAACGATTTTATTTTATTTAGCATTTTGTAAGCTCCCTTTTGCAAGCTACTTGTCCTGGGTTCGAAGCCCGGACCAGGAGGAATTTTTCGGCTACTAGGAAGCCTTTATTTCTAAGAAATCCATTGGACCGCTTTGTGGCCATATGCTACAAAAAGGTGTATGTTAATCTTCATTTTCTTAAACGTTACTCCACCTTGCGGGTTTCGGAAGTCATTTGCGATTACGAGCTCACGTTAATCAAAAAACAACCAAAATGGGCATGGAAACCACGAGAACACTGCTTGCGTTGGTTAAATAAGCGGAATTCACATTGTTTATCATAAGAACACATTGTTAGCGGAAAAACGAAAAAAAAAAAGACTTATAACGAAAGCAAGTGGAAAGAATAGGTCTGGCGCTAACCATCGACCTCTTGTTTCCTTTTGCTTTCTATATAAGTTTGTTTTCCTTTTTTCATTTTTGCGTTAACAATGTGTTCTTATGATTCCAACCAACTTGTCCGGCAACAATTTCTGCACATCGTTCATTGTAGCTTACGATTGAAATGTAAACATATCTGCTTACTTCACTGCAAATGACTTCGAAGGACGACAGTCACCTGCCGCCCGTGATAGGTAACACCATCTCTTGCCACCGCCCCCCCCCCCCCGCCCGCTACACTCCGCCCCTCTCACTACTCCCATGCGGATACAGTGGGTGCCTTCGCTGCAATAAGTTTCGCGCGTTCGGCTTGCTCTCGCGGCTTCTTGGGGGCCTTTTATTACTGTTGACCTACCGGGTAGCACGTCTGCGGCACCATTTCAAACGCGTTGATTTTACATTTACTAACGTGAAAACCAGTGCATTGTGTATTCTTATTTAAATTATTGCTTTGGATCACGGTTATGTACGTATATTTTGCCTCGAATAGACCTGCAGCGGTTTTCTTCGCGCTGTATTACGTTGACGTGTGTTTCCCGCGCCACCAGTGCTGGTAGCTCAGTTCGTTTCGGGCCGCCCCGTTAAAACGGTTTTGGCCGAGCCGTTGAATAAAGTGACAGACAGACAGACAGATAGACAGACAAGGCTTTCCCTGTTGAGGCAGCCCAATCGGCCGTTAGGGTGACCATGCTCGTGGTCATTTTGCACGCACACGTTGATCCTACTCTTAACAATGCCACATATTTCGGCAAAGGCGAATTACATGCTCATTCCTTCGCATGGAATCAATTGCACAAACCGTGAGATACGCTGGATTTTTTTTGAGGCCTTGATACCACAGGGATATTCTGGGGAATGAATTGGGCCGGTATTTTATTATATGCCCTTATGAAAACATTTTAATCATTCCAGCATACATGAGGAAACTAGCATGATTTGATGAGACCGCCTGTCATCATGACCATGACTATCATTATCATCAATATCATGCTGTCTTAGGGTTATGCCGGACGAAGGCTGTTATGCCGGACAATGTCTGCCATCCTACCCTGTGCTGCGCGAGCTGATTCTCTTCTGTGTCCACATACTCTTTATTCGCACCACTCTCCCTAATTTTCTGTAGTCCTGCGGCCTCGCTTAAGCTCTCTTAGTATATACTGATGATTTATGGGTTTTCTTTCGTCCGCAAACCACGATATGATTATAAGAGACGCCATAGAGGAGGGCTCCGCCAATTTCTACCACCTGTGGTTCTTCAATGTGCACCGACATCTCTTCGTCCGCGGGCTTGTTACTCGTTTCGTCGATGTGACTGAGAATCTAGTAACTAGTCTTCTCATCGCATGCATACCCATGTCATTTCCAATAAGGGAGCTCTATGTCAGCACAGGGGAACTCCTTATGACAGCATAACATAGATTTGTGTAGTTTAGCAAGAGGCGAAAAAGGGAGGTGAGGTTGAGAGCACAGGTCGAGGCCCAGCATACCACGTCACGGTGCAGTATGGGACTAGAGAGCTGTTATGGTGGACGCTGCGGCGCTAGAACAACCAGCGCCGTGAGTAGCGGACGCGCGCATAAACCCGTTGCGGCTTGTTGCTTTCTCCTCGGTTGTGTCACGCGCAAAGCCGGTTACGGGAGCCGTGACCGGGCGAAACCGGCAGCACGTCTTATTTTGCGGACTTCGCAGAGTTAAAAGCTTGAAGCAGTGTTTTTTTTTTCTTTCTTAAAGCAGTTAGCTCCGCTTCAATGGTATCCGCTGCAACGCGGGTTCGCTTCCCGTCCCCGGCTGTCCTACTGCGATGGCGGCGAGATCGTAGAACAGCCATAATCTAAGCGCACATGCGAAAGCCCCATGTGGACGGAATACGCACCTCGAGGTTTTGTCTCGTAGAGGCCCGTGGATTATGTTGTTAGCGCCTGTCCGTCGTACGTGTCGTCTTCTTGTCCTAGTTTTTCACCGTGCATTTCACCGTGCTTTTGGCAAGTGTGTCGCGCAAATGAGAAGATTCGATCTCTGCAGAGAGACGAAATGATTGTCACTCGTTTGTTTTAAAGCACCCTTCTTCTTTTCTTTTTTCCGCAGTCAAGCACATCGTAATAGCAACCTTCAGATGTAAGGATGAATGATGTAAATGCGCCGTGCCCACAGCCGTGCTTTCAAAAAGGAATTTCGAGCCTATGTGCTCAGGTTTCTCACGACGCACACACGCTTCCCGTGCACCGGGATACGCCCGTCGCTGCTTCGTGAATGAATTATCTGTAATAGGAGCGTGAATTATCAGTTATGAACAAATGTTACCTGCACGTTGTACAGCGAGCAGCTACTGCTCAAGATTACTAAAGTTGGGAGGAGTAGCGATACTCAGCATGAAAACCATTCGAGGCTGATCAAATTAAAAAGAGAGACACGCGCGAAAGTAGTAAAGCCTGTTTTTTTTTCTTTTTTTTTCTTTTTATTTCTTGTAAGTGAACTTGAGCTGCTACAAAACGTCACTAATTTTCTCTGTTGTATATGTCTTGGCCCTGCTTTCAGAATATAGAGCAGTTGAAATTTAGAGCCTGCCTGTTCGCTTCACAGCATATTTCTATGCCTTCACTTTCTGCATGCGCTGAGATGTATCGTTTAGGTGTCCACCATGCCGCCCAGTAGCAAACGATGTAATCAAAGCTTCTCGCAACCCCTTTGTCGTGGGTGATCCAGCTTTTCTCGTTGGTGGGTTTCATTTGACACAGGCCGACAAAGGCCTCCTCAAGGGCTAAAAAAAGTAGCGTTCCTGACCGTGATGAGCAAGCTCCCACTTACATAGCAAAAATATACACGTACAAAATATAAGAGATAAGAGAGTCGTTTGCCGGCCGCTCCGTTTGCGCGCCAAGTACGGAGCTCCGTCGCCCCTTCTCGTAAGACTTCCCAGAAAAAAAAAAAAAAACCTTAAGATTTTATTTTTGTGAGCTTAACGAGGTTTTTAGCATTTGTGGTAACCATACACGCAGCCACATACGCTTACGTGCCTTTTTTTAACCGCGACTACGCGCCGTCCTTTCGCGGTGACATGCTTCCGCCCATACGCGCCTGCTCTTGGCGCGACTGACTAGCGCG
This sequence comes from Hyalomma asiaticum, assembly GCA_013339685.2. Taxonomy (NCBI): domain Eukaryota; kingdom Metazoa; phylum Arthropoda; class Arachnida; order Ixodida; family Ixodidae; genus Hyalomma; species Hyalomma asiaticum. The sequence goes on from CM023484.1 coordinate 112,086,867, forward strand.
CACCATGACGCGGGTGGCGCCACCTCTTTTTTCAAAGCTGCACGTCTCTAGGCCCATAGCAAGCGGGTCCGAAAAGAAGTGAAGCATAGCATAGGCATGTACTCTCATGAGCAAAATGAAAGGGAACACAAGAACGCGTGGCAAACAGCCACTAAATCGACTCCAAGGGATACGCGGATGGCGCTGTGAAAAACTAAGTAGAAAGAAGTGTGCTCTTCCACTAACTGTTGCCCCCCCCCGCACTACGCTGGCGTTTCTAAAAAGCAGCAACTTCCGCCATTCCGCCGTTAACACGGTACCGTCGGAAATTCGATAAGACGCGGCAATTGTCGCATCCCGTGGCATGCAGCGATTCGTTGTCTTTCCTTTTATTCTTTTTTTCTTCATATAAGCGCTTGGTGAATGCCATGTCCTCACTATATACAAACAAACACACGCCCGGAGTGCCTACATTTGTTAGAACAGCCTTCCCCTTCCCACTATATTTCCGACGGCTGCCGCTACGTATCGCCGATGCCTGGGTTTCAGTCTGTTTGCCACGCGTTGCTCTGTTCCCTTTCATACTGCTGACGATAGTACAACGAAAGGGAAGGGGTCAAGGGCTCGTTCTTTATTTGTTAGAAACAACTTAATGAGCAAACCGACAATTTTTTTCCTAGGCTTCCTAGGCTTTCCTAGGCTTCATTGTCTGTTTGCTCATTAAGTTGTTTCTGACGATAGTACAGTAATTTAAGGAAGGGGTGCGAAAGCAAGGCGAAGCGGAGGAGGAATGATATGATTACGACGAGGGAAAAGAGGACGTCACCACCGGTCATTGCCCGCCAATCCAATACGAACTTAAACATGTGACCGACATCACGTACCATGACGCGCACCAGTGAAGTGACAAGTTCCCGCCAAAGCCATGCACTAGCTGATCAAGAGAGAAATCGCGGGACTTAGTTGTTGACCATGTAGAAGCAGGAAGAAGCTAGGTAGGTCACAAGCTCTGCAGAGTCTCAGTACAGCCTAGCATCGCTAGTGAAAGCTCCCCACATTGTTAGACACGAAAATGTTGAGCTCGGCTATCGACATTAAGCCAAATAGCAGAACGATTATCTGTGCTGTCAAAGGTGACCATGTGTGCGTACAAACATACGGTCATTCAAGTGAGAACTTATGGATAACAAGCAAAAATTTTGAATGGTCATCTGCAAGTTGGTAGCAAAAATGCAGTAGTTTTGTCAGACACTGTTGACATTGTGAATGAATGTGTTAGTCAAATCTGCTTTTTTTTCTTGTTTCTCTCAGTGCCGGCCAGGTCGGACCAATTGCACGAGTGGATGCACCTGTACTAGATTTCGTTTCTTCACTGGCTTTGGTGCTTGCCTCAACGAAAGTATTCCTGCCCCTTGGATGTTCCGTCCAACAACGACGACGCGAGCCGAATAAAAGCAATCGGACGACTTCCACAGCTTTTGTGTAAAACATGTTGCATGGATTATACTAATAATGCACTGCATCTTCAACCAAAATAGGCATTCAGGTTCTGAGGAGCGTTCTAGCGTCTTGAATTGCTTTTAAGAAAGAAACACTGATACAGTTTAATATTGGTATGTACAAACAGGTTATCACCTGACTCAATACGATGTCATCTATTTCTTTCCTGGTTCACTTATTTTCGTATTTGCTTATTAAATTTATTTAGGAATACGGGAAACAGAAAGAATAAATTATTGTTAGAAGGTAGAAAAAGTAGTCACACAAACAGCACAGAAATTCCCTGCAGATCCCACGCGTTGTGGGAACCGGCGTTATGCGAAGCAGTAAGCGAGCAGATTTCCTGTGGCGAATCGTGTAGCATTCAGCAGTGACACGAGTAGCATGAACATCTTTGTGCAAAGTGTATGAGTAAGTGTATGTTTAATGGGGGCCAACCGGGAAACTTGACAGCTCCGTGGGTAGCTGACGTCAGGACCTAACACTGGCACTCGCCTTAGTGCGCACCACGAACATTTGTTTATGGAAGGGAAAGGCAGGCTATGCTGCGCTTCATATGCGCATCACGAGCGCTCTCCCTCGAAGTATCCCTACATAATCGGGCAAATTTGGACAGACATGTCGAGTTCCTTTAGAAAATGTGTGTTCTTGATCACGTTATTTTGACATAGTTCAATGCACACAAGAAGAGAAACTGACTTTCACAAGAACCACCGTCGCAGTCGCTGGTGCATTGAGTTTTTTACTATACTTACTGCGGGGGAGGAGTCGCCGTAGCCTAGCGGTAGCCTGCTTGTTTGGCACCCCGGAGGCCCGCGTTCGATATGCGCCTACTGCTTCGCTTCCTAGATTGGCTTCGTATATTACAGCAGGTTCGTGTGTGTCTCTAACTTTGTTACGTCTACATTTCAATCCCATGCGAGGAGAGGCGGTATGCCTCTCCTGTTTTCAGGTTTCAAGTCAAGTTTATTAAATGCTTCAGTTGAAATGTATGGTTAGCATACTACAGAAGGACGTCCCAAAGTTTCACAGAAACTGACAGGGGGATCTCCTATGGCTGGATGAATGGGGTAGTTACAAAAAAAAATGTAGCAATAGCATACAGACACATGAGCATTGAAGACGAAGCTTGACTAACAATATCAACAGATCAATACATAACCAAAAACGTAATAAACACTACTGAAGAAACAATGCCATGGAAATAGTCAAAAGGAAGTGCCAGAACAAGAATAACAGAGAAAGAATAATGAACAGTGCTGTATCACAAACGCAACTTGCTTCATCATCAGAGGTATCATTTCTACAAAAGCAAATATTAAATACGAAAATAGCACGTATAAGTTGAGAGATTTTAACAGTTAGTAACACAATTGAGATGAGTTGATCAATCCCTGAACAAAATATTTCTTGCTGCGCGAGGTGAAAACGTGAATGTCATTTGCTGATTTTAAGTTTAAAGGAAATGAATTCCAAATAGCTATGCTTGTAAACAGGGTTGTGAATATGCTGTAGTTTGTCCTTACGGCCGGCAAAGGAAGATTATTGTGCTGCGCAAATAATAATATTGGTAATAGTCAAGTGATGGTGACCGATACATGCATGGAGATGTAGTTAATTTCTTTTCCCTATTCTCTACTAGCTTCACCACTAGCTAAGGAGGGAAGGTGTTTGAGGTTCGAATCGGCGCCCCTCGATGGCTCGAGTGCACGATGGCAGCGCGAAGGAAGAGCTGTTGCCGGGTAAAGAGAAGCTTTATTCCACACTCCGGCGTCTGCCCGGGTCCAAGCCCGAACCTCCGCTCTCCTCTCACATCAAAAACGTCCTCACTTCAACCCTCGGTTAGACAAAGAGTCCATGCCGAATGGCGACGTGAATAACATGTCAACAACGTCATCTTTGCCAGGGTCAACGAACTGCTGGAATCAATGGGCCTTAAAGATGAACTACGTGAAGCAGCGACTTCCAAGTCCCGACTTGTGAGCTGCACATTGAAGCCATCAGCAGACTTCAGCTATACTGGACGAGGAAAGCTCCCTAGAACTTGCCTCATCTGGAAGCAGGACATTGTCATGTTTTAATGGACATCGCAGGGCAAATTGAAAACGTCAACATACAGGCCCAATGACTTCCTTGACATATGTGATTTGGCTCCAAGTTCTCTTGGCACGTCTCCTTCCTGGCGTCAGCTTCACTCTGATCAGCGGAAGATCTCGTGCCAAGAGACAATGCTTCGTAGAGACGTGCACGGCATTCAGAAGGGGGAGAGTGAGTCATAACTGAAGGCTGCTCGTCGTCTGCTAAATTGTACGTGAACTTGCCAGAATGGATGGTGTTAGGCGGAGTGTGAATCACAATGGAAAGCTGCTCGAATTTATTTATTTATTTATTTATTTATTTATTTATTTATTTATTTATTTGCAGAATACTTCACGCTCAGAACAGAGACCATGCTGGAGTGGTGTCAAAAGATTCAACAATCCAAGTAGTATAGGCACATGTATAGACACCCATAAAACTAATACACTTAAGCACATACTTTTGCATATGGCAACTCATAATGACTAGCATAATTGTATGCACTTCATAATCAAAATAAGTATACGCTCATACAAAATATACATCACTACATACACGCATACATATGCTACATGACAGAGAAAAAAATAGAACACGCTGTGACGCTAACATGTGAGTGTAGGAGGTTCGGGAGTCCCAAAAAAAATTTGTTTCTGGGTTATGATGTGCGTGAGGCGAATGAGCGAATGCTTTGCAGTGACTCAACCGGCAGAACGTTGGAGTCTGTAATGGTTCGAGGAAAAAAAGAGAACTTAAATGTGTCTGCTGATAGTCTGCCGTTTCGAACGTCAGCTTGCCAGTATAACCGTTGTTAGCATACTAAGCATGACGTAAGTGGAAGGCGATCTTGTGTAATGCGAGTGTTCTTGAGGAACACAGATCAATCCCATTGAACGTGTAAGGGCCGAGTGTGGCACTCTGCTGCTGCTATAGTTGGAAGCAACCGCCTCTAGGTGGTACACCTGCCTAGCTCCTTCTTCGGTAGTGCAATAGTTGGATGCGCTGGTGACAGGGTTACGGTGGATAATCCGCCCATGAACGGCGACAAATATGGTGTACCACTCAGATCAGGACGTTTGCCTGATAACTTCGAAGTTGTGCTTTGGCGGCCTCTCGAAAGCGTTCTTCCATACCAGCCCTTTTTATGGTCTGTCCAGGAAACGTAACAACCGAGCGCGTCTACATTCTTCATACACTCGTCAGCGTCATCCTGGAATCCACGGAGATGCTGCAGTCCCCAAAAAGCCGGCGATTGTAAGGCTTCACGCGGAAACCCGGCGATTCACAACGAGAAACGCAGCTTTTAGTCTTTACTAATGACCTGCACTTCTTACTCGATTCTGGATTTACCACAGATTGTATTTTTTTAGATCTTTCTAAGCCATTTGGCAAGGTTAGTCATCAGTTACTACTTCTTAAGCTGAAACAATTAAATCTAGATCCGAACTTGCTTAAGTGGATGGCAGCCTTTCTCTCTAATCGAACACAGTTTGTTTCTGCTAACTATGTCAACTCGACTGCCCAGCCTGTGCTCTCAGGTGCTCCCCATAGCTGTGTTGGGACCCTCACTGTTCTTAATCTTCATGGACGACTTAACTCATGTTTCATCAAAGGTATGCCTATTCGCAGATGACTGTGCAATTTATAGGAAAATAGCTGACAAGGACGACGTCACCTCGCTTCAGACTGATTTGGATAACGTATTCACCTGGCGTCATTTGTGTAACATGGAATTCAACATTTCTGCGTGTGTGTCGCACCTCACTTGCATGTCCACACTATCACCTTAGCTATATTCACCTCGTGGCTGTTCCATCGTATAAATATCTGGTAGGGATGGTAAATTCGATGAACTATTAATCGATTAATCGATGAGATGTACACCGTTAATCGATTAATCGTCATCGCTTTCCACCTTTCAGTTAATCGAATTAATCGATTAAAGCTCTTCGATTAATCGATTACGGCACCGCCCCCCTCCCAACCCCCTAACCCCAACACCGCCCTTTGGCCGGAGCGCATGATTGTGAGGCGCGCGACGCCGTGATGCAGATGTCGAGCGCATATTTTTACGCAAGTCGAGGGAGCCCGGAACCGCAGGCGGCCATACCCCATAGAGATAGAAGTGAACTCGACCCTATCTCCGTCGCCTACATCGTTTTATTGAACCCCCAGATTTTACATGCTTCTTGTGTAAGTGCCACGTTGTAATACGCGCTGCTTATTTCTTGACTGATTTAGTTCTTATTGCCCTCTTATTTTACTCCTTAGCGAATTAACGATTATTTGTCACCAATGAAAGAAATAGAGATAATGTATTAGAGGGTAGAGAGGGTGGGGTGATCTAGTACGCCCCGGCCTTCTACTCTACTTTGGGGACAACGCAACAGCGTAATAAGAGTGATGAAGCATGATGATGGGGATAAGAATGAGGGATCCGCATATACATAAGACATGACTGCTTGCGCAAAGGGGACAAGGACGCTAGTAATCATATTTCATTACGCTTGATATCAACTAGCCCAAATGTCCACCTTAACGCCTGTACACATTTTGATAACAGTAATGCTAGCTTCCCTGCAATGCAGTTAGCCCAACTTATGGCGGCTATTCACTTCATTCTGCAAAACAGCGTGCTATGATGCGGAAAATGTCGACTCAGCTCTCTCGGACATAAACACTCATAATAGTCAAACCCCAGCACGTGTAACTGGGACCTCGCCTCCACTTGAAACGTGACACAGCATATTCGCCCATTAGTTGGGCGAATATGCTGTGCAGGGAAACGCACTTGAGGATTGTCAAAAAGGTCTAATATTCGCATAATGGAAAGAAGCCATTTTAGCTGCATTTAAGTTTAATAGTCGCTTTTCATAATCCGCAACTTTGCGCACTGGTATACAGAACGTCTAGCATTCAGTCCATTTCTGCTGAAAAAATGAGCTTGTAGGATGTGGTAATTCTGTATGGTCGCCTATTTCGGGTGAAATACACTTTCCATCTATTGCGTGTACTCCTATGTCAGCCAGCATAGAGGCCGCCGTCTACTGCTGTGGCACGAGTGGAGGACAGTCGCGAAATATTATGTGTTCTAATATCTGGTACATTAGACAGCGCTCACAGTTCGAACTGTACGCGCGATTAGAAAGGTGCGCGTATGGCCGAGTTAAGTCGGCGACCAGGTGAAACCTGTGCAGTATACTGGCGCAGCTGCCATTTACTCTAGCCGAGAGAAAAGACTCGTGTCACTCTGTTTCCCACAGATGCCTGCACTGATGGCCTGTTTGAGACCAGTATGTTGCTGTACATTCTCGCATGAGTGACCTCAAGGAAGAGGTCACGTCAGTTCGTGGTTATAGTATTATTGACGGCTTCCACAATATCTAACGGACAAACATAGAATTATTGCCGTCCCTACAAGAGCGAGCGTCTTTAACATTCCTTTCCTCTTCGTCTCTTTTTTTTTACATCTCTCTCGGTATTGCCTCACCCTCGGCCCCACTGCGTGTTTCCGGTGCGACTTTCCAACTAGTGTGGTCGTCGAAAGCGCCTCCAATTTCGGTTCGCTCTAGTAGGCAGACTTCGACGAAATACGACCTGCTGCCCAATCGTCCGTGGGTCATGGCCACTCAAGAAATCTTGGATCCTTGACGACACCCAAACACGACGAGCTCCATATGTTCAATGGGCGAAAGTGCGAATTTTCACACAGCCGCTAATGCGCACATGTGACCTCTAGCGCGTCGGATATCTTGTGTCGATATCAAACACAAGCAACGCCTCTCAAACAACAAGACAACATTTTTCAGGCACTTATAAAAAATGTCGATTAATCGATTAATCGATGAAAATATCACAGCGAAATTAATTAATCGACGAAAGGCTAAACCGACGAACGATTAATCGATTAAAAAAAATTGAATCGACCATCCCTAATATCTGGGTGTTCATATTTCTAAGAACCTGGCATGCAACGATCATGTAGAGTACTGTTACGTTTGGCCGAGTTGGGCTCCGAGCCGGGAGAAGACGATTCCGCGAGAAGGAAGAACGTACTTTTTAACACGGCATGCTTGCCGACAAAAGGCGTACAAAAGAAGGCCCCACGGCGTGGTCAGCAGTCCATTATAAAGGCGTGGTAAAAGGGCGAGGGCAAACATATCAACGCGCATGCGCGACAACAGATGATCGTCCTGAACAGATGAGCCCGACTTGGGCGCCGGCTGATAAGCGGTGAGCGGTGCGCAAACGCAACAGTACATCGTCGCCAAAGCTAACCGTTCCCTCGGGTATTTTCGAAGGAATTTTACATGGCACCCTCATCCCTTAAAAATTTTAATTACAGCACATATATTCGATCATCACTAGAATATGCATCATCCATCTGGGATCCTGGTGGCGCTGGGCTAACACACGAGCTCGAAGCAGTCCAGAATCGTTCAATCCGCTTCATTTCATACGATTATAACCGCAAGTAGGGCCAGGAAAATAAAGCCAGGCAAAGAGATGTAAGAAACTTTAACATGAGAGAAATAGAGAAAGCAGTAGAAAAAGGCACCAGCATTAAATCGGTCAAAAAGAAACTGCACTTGGGACAAAATAAAATGCATGCGCTAAAATATAAACAAGGTAACATTATCAACAGTTTCAACGAAATAGTAAAGGTAGCAGATTTTTACTCTGAACTGTACAGCTCTCAGACAGACCATACAACCTTGATAGAAATAGAATCAGAGGACACTGAAATTCCATGTATAACCGCTGACAAAGTCAAAAAACCTGTCAAAGGCATGTCCCGCGGTAAAGCAGCTGGTGAAGATGCTATAATAGCCGACTTGATCAAAGACGGAGGAGATATTGTACTTGAAAAACTTGCATCGCTCTTCACGAAATGTATCAAGATATGTAGTGTACCGCGCAGTTGGAAAAATGCAAATATAACATTTATCCACAAGAAAGGTGACATAAAGGAGTTAAATAATTACAGACCAATTAGCCTACTCCCAGTAATTTATTTATTTATTTTATTTTTACATACTGCAGCCCAATTTGGGCTATCGCAGGAGGGGTTTTTTTTATACATCAGCACGCACAAGAATACAACTTTTAACAACAAACAAAAATAGAACTCTTAATAAACAAATTCCAGATCAATACATTCATGCAAGAAATTACAACTCAAACAAATCGCGAATCAATACATTCATGCAAGAAATCTTCTAAAGGCAATGATCTAGTTGACCCAGGCAGTACATTCCATTTTTCTATAGTGTGCGGGGAAAAGCTGAATTTAAGTAGGTTAGTACGTGGATGGAATGGAGCAACTTTAGGCATTCGAGATCGCGTCGCTCGGACAAGGTTTGCAGACCTAGCGTAGCAAGTTGTGAGGAGGGTGAGAAATTCCAGTCGTAACGGCGGAAAATGAAACGGATGGCTTTCTTCTGAACGGATTCTAGTGTGCTGATGTCCGATTTTTTATGAGGGTTCCATACGGGGCAGCCATATTCGAGGATGGGACGGATGAGCGATTTATACGTTAGCAACTTTGTTTCGCGTGGAGCATCCTTTAATGTACGATTTAGGTAGCCCAGTTCTTTAAAGCTTTATTGCAAGTGTATTCGATGTGTTGGGTGTGAAGATGAGGCCTAGGTACTTATATTCGGACACACGTGATATAGAGTAGCCATTGAAAGAATAATCAATACATTCATTTTTTCCTTGTTTTTTAACATCCTTGACACGTTATATGTATATTTCTGTAGATTGGTGAGGTTTTGTGATATCTTTTGTATTAAGTGTTCTTTTTTATTGTGATATGTAACGTGCCCCCCCCCCCCCTTCTCTGTAGTGTGGAATCCCTGAGCGTAAAATAAATAAACAAATGAATCAATAATTCGTAAGAAAGCTCCGTGAAGCTCTACCGGAACTCTTGGCGTTTCTCGGGTGAGCTGCCTAAATGGTTCTTCGAGGCGGTTGTAGGAAACTCGGCAATGACGTCGCACAATGCAGGCAAGGCAGCAGGACATAGCGCGGATATCGTCACTGTGAACCAGGAGACCTTGATAGGAGTTGCGCAATGGTATCCGGCAGTTCCCTCACACTGGAAGGCAAGCCTCACCCGAAGGCAGTGGTGACGACCGAGAAGTAGGAGGTGGTTGCTGCACTAACAGCGATGAGATCGTTGCCCCAGGAAACTTATTTGCACAGCACAGCTAAACGGTTCAGCTGCCGACGAAACAGAGCGATATATTGCCACTACGGGAAGCATTAACAACGCTTCTGAGCGGCAGCAGCGCTGCGTTGTCTTGGTGGCGCCGGGTAAACTTGCCCTTGGCCACCGAGGCGCACTTTACGCCGTCCTCGAATGACGGAATACTTCCATCCGCCTGCAGGATGGTCGCGGATTCCTGAATCGCGGAAGTGTGGGAGGCGTTCGTTGTACGTAAGGCCCGCAGCGCTGATACATCGCGAGGGCGAACTACGATTCGGATTTCGTTGACTGCACCATTGTAAAAGGAAAGGACAGGCACAGCGCCCTCTCAGGAGGTCACTTCTTCTACTGTGTCAATGCCTTGCTCTCTTTCGCTGGGTCCACGTGCGTCGGAGCTCCATCGTATATGAAGAAAGCCGCTTCCTCTCTTAGCCACCATAAATGCTGGGTAATTGGCCATCCGTCTGTGGCAAAAGCGAGCTTCCTTGTCATTTCTGCATGAGACATTCTAATAAATTATCTAGAGAAGTATAGCAGAATGGCATCTACCTGTCTGCATGTCGTGGAAAAGTTTCGTTCGTTAAGTGACTGGAAAGCCTGTTGGAAAGGCAACAAAAACCATTAATGTTCAAGATGTTTCATGACAATATATTCTAGTATATTTCACGCTGTTTTCTTTTGTGGGATGGTGCGATAGTTAGAGAAACCATTTGATTTGCAGATTGACGTGCTGTTCTATATTCTTTTTTTTTGCAAGTGAGCAAGAAGAAAACATGATAAAAAAGTCTGAAATCCTCGTGCTGCAGAGAGCTAACGCTATCCATTCTGTAGTGGGTAGCGATAGGTCTACTATGGCTAGCCACCTCGCAAGATATGGCTATCTACGTCACATTGTTATTTCGCTGAAAATAAAGTCGAGGCCCCACTGCTCATCTAAGTGTTTCAAGAGGCATCGCAACTATGACAACACAATAAAACGTATTTTTCCTATCATCGCCACAGCATTCTTGTGAAGCAGTGTTCCTGTAGTAAATGTGAAGCATTCTGAACGTTCTTATAGTGACGTATAATGCAGCAAATAATTGGGATTGCATTTGCCCTTGCATTTTCCAGTTGCAGCTCATATTTTCTCACCTCTAGGAAGAGAAAGCGTCGCAGCTCTCATGCTCGAGGGCTCCACTGGAGTCCAGCCGCTATTATAACACCAATGCTCACTCTTCATATTTTTATAGATATATTTTAGTAACTTACACTCGCTGTTTGTCTACCTAACGGCCATGGAAGTGGATTCCGCGCCATTAACAACAACCATATCGCACTCATCATTCTAATTCTCACGACCAACGCAAGGAACTTGTCGTTCGCTTCAGAAATGACAGCCACAGCAATTTCCGGAAATTCCTGACCTTTGAGGCACAACACGCATTTCGTCATCATAAAAGGTCCAATATTCAGCACTGACACTCTTGTACTATAAAAGATATCAGAAGCGGAGTTGCACCCGACCGAACTTTACTCACCAAACCCTCTTCAATACGCCCATGATACAGACATAAGATTGGAATTTTCGCTGGTTCAGTTCACACAATTTGTTTATTAGCCATCATGTACAGGTACATATAGATGTGGGGGGGGGGGGGGGGAGTGGCATTGGAACAACTAATGCTAAGGTCAATTAGCGCATAAGAATAAGAGCATCGTAAAGACGACAATCCGCTGCTGGTTAATCTTCAGTCCTTTTTTGTTTTTTGCTGCGTATTCACTAACCGTAGGCAACAAGCTGCTTCAAAAAAGAAATACATTGCGTGAAGACTTCTGATAGCCTAGTAAACATGGCACCGTTGTCTCTGTAGCAGGATGAGGAACGTGTAACGCTCCAAAGGGCAAAATTCAAACATGTCGTAGACCTCTCGGGCCAGCGGCATTTTCCGATCTTCAGTGGAAGCACTTTTCTCATGAACTTTACATGTGTGACTCAAAATCGTCCAGCTGCAGAATGCACGAAGCAGTCGGCCTGACGTCATCGGAATCCCGCTTTCTGCGCCACGAAACAATTAATTAAAGAACAACTCCCCCAGGTTTCTCATCTTCAGCTTACATTGATCGATTTGTGGGGTTTAACGTCCCCAAAACAGCTCTGATTATGTGAGACGTCGTAGTGGAGGTCTCCGGAAATTTTCACCACCTTGGGTTCTTTAACGTGCACTGACATCGCACAGCACACGGGCCTCCACATTTCGCCTCCATCGAAATGTAGCCGCCGCGGCCGGGATTCGATCCCGCGACCTCCGGATCAGCAGCCGAGTGCCATAACCACTGGACCACAGTGGCGGGGACATCTCAGCTTACAAATGCAGTGTATACATTAAAGGGTCGTAGTCGTGTGTGCTCGGAATTCGAGCGGTTCGCTCCGCGGAGAATGCTGAAATTGCAAACGAAACACCCTTCAACCTTCAGTTCGTGGACGTCACGTTTCAAGGGGTGATGACGTCATCTCTCTGCTAGAGCGTCTGCATGTAGGCTTGTGCTGCGACTTCGCGCATAGTGACACACGACGCGTTAAATATCATGGCAGAGCGCACGCCGAGCTGCGCATGCCAATTGTAAGACGCTGCTTCTGGCACCTGCCTTTGTCATTGACCGATCCGCGGCGTGCTCTACGTACCGTAGCAGTCATGCTCGCCTCCTGAAATCTGATTTTAACAAAACTTCTAGCGTTCTTCAATGCGAAGTATTTCTGGGCAAACTAGGGCCACTTTGAGCTGATCTATCTATCTATCTATCTATCTATCTATCTATCTATCTATCTATCTATCTATCTATCTATCTATCTATCTATCTATCTATCTATCTATCTATCTATCTATGTCTCGGTACTCCCTTGGTGGTCTCGTTGGCCTGGTATACTCCAATATAGTACTGTAGCGAATATATAGGACGACCACGAATGCCTGATCTTTACATCGCCAACATAACATACTTGCCATATACGTCCCGATTTACGATACTGTAGTGATATGCGTCTCCTACCCCATAGCGTTGGGCCTGTACTATGCGGGTTGCGTCACAGGTGTTTGAATTTCATACAGGTTATATCAATCAAGTACCAAAGAAAACACACATTTAACGTCATGAGAGCGAAACACGAAGAGCCGCACAGTTCGTCGCAGCTTGCGATTACAATGTAGGCATAATATCCCTACAGATCCCACGCATTGTGGGAATCGGCGTCATGCGAAGCAGTCAGCGAGGATGTTGCCTACCTCGAATTGTTTGGCATTCGGCCAACTGTTTCCAATATGACCGAAGTATTTGGGCAAAGTGCATCAGTACCACTCATGAGGATACTTAACGTGGATTAACCAGAAACGTCCACACCACCGTGGCGACTGAATCGTAGCTCATGGTACGACGTCACGCTGACACTTGTTCTTCAAAAGAACTATTTTGTCGAAGGATCGTGCACTATACGGTGCGTCGATGTCCTATCATAAGCGTCGTTCATTGAAGTATTTTTACGATATCGACCACAATTGCATAAAAGCACACTGAATGGTAGCAGAACAAATGTATTAGTATGATAGGAATTATTACACACTAGAAATGTCATTGGCGTTATCCTCATTAGAATAGCACGCGGGATAAGTTTATTTACGCTATCTACCGTGCCTGAGGAGCCTGGTGGTAGCTTGCTTGCTTGCTTGGCACCTCGACGGCTCGTGTTTGATACCTCCTACGGCTTGGCAAGTTCCACGTGTGTCTGTGTGGTCGCTATGTCTACATTTCACTCTCAAGCGAGGACAAATTCTGTTCCTCCCTTCGTTTAAGAGCCGTTTGTAAACTACTTATGCACAGTCCATGTAAAAATCCCGGGAACGGAACTTGTCGTTCTATTCATGTTGGCTGATGCACAACAGCTGTTCCGTGTTCCGTGACTCTCTCGCGAAGGAACTGTCGTATCATATAATCTCACATTTATTGAATTCAATTTCACTGATTTATTCTCCTACTCGTACGTGAATCCAGCAGTCTCGTAGTTCATTTGTTCCTCCAAGCTTTCTTCTTTCCTGTTGCCTCGAAAAGGATATTACACGGATGTCATTATAATAAGAATGCATCGACTACAATTTCATGTGATAGATTTTTTAAAACTTACGCACGTGAAGATATGTGAGAATTTGGCTCGTATCTAAGGCACAATACACCCGCAGTTTACTTCAATCATTTAACAGAAACTATGGCAGCGTCCGCTGTAGCGACAGCGCGGATTAAAACTTTAGACCAGGTCTAAAGTTTTAAAAATTTTCCACAGAAAGCAATTACATGTCGGTAAACGTAGGAACATTTTTCCTTTTGTCCGATGATTTCCGCTGACTTACAAAATTATAAAACTTGGTACTGCTCAATGAATACGTTTATACGAACAAAATACCGTTCCCATTCGCCTGCTACGTGGGAAATTATATGAAATTTCTCGTAAGAACAAGGAACACAGAAGCTGGAAGATGACAGGACGGGTTCGTGTGTGGAGGATCTAACTACCGCTAAACAATCAGTACGTTCAAGAACTTAGTTAAACTAGCCACTCACACAGGCGAGCACTGATATGATAGCCGCGAGGCTTTTTAACACGAAAGTATTTTATGCTGGTGTCCGTGACGACCCCACGCGTCACTTCTGTAATGGAAGTGACGCAGTACAACGAACATGTGGGAGCAATAAAGGACAGGCAGAGTAATTTCCACGGATGCGCTGGGAATCGAACTCGCAGCCGACCGCCGCGCTACGACAGGCCCTCTATCCTTAACCTTCTGAAACAAATGTTTCTTCCACTCATGCGCTCCCACTGTGATCCCCATATGAAGATCGGAAACACTCGAAGCATATTTTAACAAAAGTTCTGGCCATGGCCATCACATTCAATACATAAAGCGTTTTCGCAACCAGAGACATATCGTAAACAGACTCTTGCTAACATCGCGAAGTTGTGACCACCTCATCTTTCAGTAGTACCTTTAACGCATTTATTTTCATAGACCCGGTGTTCCTTAGTACTACGGTGATGGTTTAATACTATCAACCAGGTGAGAGAGAAATGCGCTGGGTATGACCAACTCCTATATATAACCTTCATAGGTTACGAGGAATCATATGATTCGGTCGATACCTCAGTCATGCAAGCTTTGCGGAATCAGGGTGTACACGAGCACTACGTAGGACTACAATCTCTCCAATGTTATTCACAGCATGTTTAAAAGAAGTATTTAGCACACTGGATTGGGAACAGGTGGGTGTATAATCTCTATCGCTAAGTTGTCTTGTATGATACAGTTGCTACTTTTGTGAGCTTTTGTCTGCATACTCAGTGTTGTGTCTCGTGTTCATATTTATTTTTTGTTTTGTTCTTTTCTTAGCGTATTTAACTTTGTACAGATTCATATACTTTTGGCTTTTATCTCGTTTCTCTCGTTTCTCGATGTGGTAAAATTAGGAACCAATTTTTCATGTTGGTTAGGTTTTATACTGCGTTACCATGATCTGTACTTCTCTACTGATTTTATCATTTCGCCTACTTCAATCATGTACAGACGGTCGCGGTACGGTCTCCTGACGTTGGGACCCTCTTCTCCATATTCTATTTTTGAAACTTTTGCTTGGGGAATACCTCAGTAACCTCAGGTTGTCTGATGACATTGCCTTGCCAAGTGACTCGGGAGATGAATTACAAAGCATGATTGCTGACCTAAATAGGCAAACCGGAACAGTGCGCCCGAAAATTCATATGCAGAAAAGAAAAGGAATGCTCAATAGCTTTGGACGAGCAGAACGCTTTGAAATAGATGGCAAAGCGTTGGAAGTGGTCAGTGAATATATATATATATAAATTCATATACATATACGGTTCATGACGGTGGCGACGGGGACGGCAAAACCCAGGCGAGACTGTCCATATCGCAATAAAATGTCACGTTAAGTACACCAACGACCTTGACATGTCAATGTGGCGCAAGTAAGCATGACTGATGCCTATATAGCGCGGCATTTACTATAGACTGTCTAGTTATTAAGTGAAATCCTTCACTTACCACAAGAAGTTGTTCGTGGATGTTATGGAGGGGATGCGTGAATTTGGGTTCATCCACGTCCAACAGTGCCGTTCCAGCGATACACCAATGAAATTGGCAAGTTTACCTCAATGCACACTGTCACCAACTCTTAGCGTGAACACATGAGGGTGTGGCCGCGCTCCGCAGAGCTCACGCGCATACGGCGCGGCCGCGCATTGAAGGAAACCTTTGCGACGAAGCCAAAGCCTGCAGGTGCGGCTTCGTGTCGGCTGCTACTACTCTCGTGTTCTTGGCTGCGACGACCTTGCATGGTCGACCATGCATTGCGAATCCCGCGAGCAACACAAGTGACGAGACGAAGCCACACCTACATGGTGCGATGTTTGAGCATGTTTACTTGGATGTGTGGCCGCGCCAGATGCGCCGGCGCCCCGCGGAGTGCGTCCACGTGCTCGCGTGTGTGCCGTAACAATTGTTGCCACTGCACAATAATATTCAGCTGCTTTAGCAAAGACACATTTACTTTCCTCTTATTCTGATGCCTCCGTCAGAGAGATCAGCCACATTTTTTTGACGGAAGATGGCTGACAGCTTGCGGCAGCAAGGAATAGATCCTACAACGTGAATACTGCTATATGTATCAAACTCGTCGCGTGCGTTTTCTCGTCTCAATACTGACGTCGTATTTCTAACTAAGGTTTAAAAAAGGCACAACCCACAGTAGTAGCTTAGCCGCTATGGTGTCGGCTTGCGAAGGTCGAGGTCGAGGGGTCGAATCCCAGCCTCAGCCATAGCATTTTGATCAGGGCGAAAAAAAAAACCGTGATAGCGTGTGCTTGGACTAGGGACACGTTCAGAAACGGAGGCGCTCAAAATGTCTCCGGAGCGCTCAATGTACAGGCCTTGCCGTATACTCACATCGGTTTTCGGCGCACAAACTAAATCAATACTTCTTAGTATTACTACAAGGAATCACGCTTGCATTATATCATGAACATATGTCGTCTACAGACGGAAGCGTTAATCCGTAATACTTAAATTCGGTTCTGCTGTAAAGAAAAAAAGTGGCAAATAGTGAATTCATTTTTGAATAGGAAACAGAGAACTGATAACATAGCCAAAATATAGCACGATGGCGATACTTGATTAGAGCCACTTATGATTGCGGATGATTTCAGCGATTCTTTCTTTCACAGTAGCTCTACTCAAGCAAAACAGAGCTTATATTCACCAAAACGCCTTGCACAATCATTGTATATGTTTCCAACCACTCCTGATGAGGTGGTATCTGTAATCCACAATTTAAAAATAACAAGCGCTGGTCTGGATAACATTCATCCTGCGCCTGTTAAATTAGTTTCTAAATCATTATCATTTGTTCGGTCTGAAACCTTAACCTCATGTTTAAAACGGGCACTTTTCCTCGCCAGCTTAAACGTGGTAGAGTTACTCCGGTTTTTAAGAAAGGTGATCGATCATTGCCATTTAACTATAGGCCTATCTGTGTTTTACCATTCTATAGCAAGGTCATCGAGCAAATAATCGAAAAGCGATTGATAAAATACTTATACAAATTTACTATTTTTTTCACCTGAGCAATTTAGATTTCGACCAGGGTACTCTACTGACCTAGCGCTTGTATCTCTTACTGACCAACTAAAGAAAGCCATTGATGATGGTTAACTTACACGATCTTTATTTGCTTGATTTTTCAAAGGCATTTGATAGCAATGACCACGAGATTCGTCATGTTAAAATAGATTCAATAGGTATAACAGGAACTCCATCACCACTATTACAAGACTACTTACGTGACAGATATTAGAATATTTCGTTTCCATTGCTTATGCTAAACCAAAACTGACTAATTTAGGTGTACCATAACGATCCATTTTGGGCCCATTAATCTTTTTACTTTATATTAAATCTGCCTAAGTGCCTCAGATCTACGTGTATACTATATGCCGATGACGCAACAATTAATAATTCTGATGAATGTCTGTCAGCGGTAGTAACCAGGCTTAATACAGATCTTCATAACCTTGTTAGCATGGTGCAAAAATAATATACTTACAATTAATCCCACTAAAACTAAATTTCTTCTCTTCCCATCTCAAAATAAGTCATGACTGTGCATTTCGCCCATTTCCTTTGGTAACCATTTATTATCAGCAAGTGAAGAATGCACTTAGGTATTATTATTGAGTGTAAGGTAAAATTTCAGCGCCATATAACTCATATAAAAATGTTATCACATGGAATACGAATTCTTATTAGGTCACGTCCGTTCTTTTCACGACCTGAGTTGCTCTCACCCTATTTCGCGTTTGTACACTCCTACATTAACTCCTGCATAACCTCCTGGGGTAACACGTACACTACTCATCTAAAACCGCTCCAAACTATCCAGAAACAGGCCTTCAGTATAATCACATCGAGTCTACACACCGCCAGTGCAAAAAGTTACAACAAAACATTCTTGACGTTGCCGACCTTGTCAGCTCCAACCTTGCCACTTTTCTTTTCAAACTAATTAATGACAAGATCACGTTGTCGATATTTCCTATCTCATCTCTAACGAACACCAACCCAACACGTTTCGCGCTGCATAATAACTTCAGTTCTGCCCAATGTACGTACTAATTATGGCAAACAGACCGTTCTTTGCAGCCATATCATCATGGAACACATTACCATTTGTCGTAAAACCCAGAGAGCCCATAGGTTTTGTCATGAATTGAAAAATTTTTTGTTATGTGACATGGATGTGTCAACTGTATAACCCGATTTCGTTTTAGACCTGCCATTCTTATATTGCTTAAGTTCTTTCTCATTTCTTGCTTTTCTTTCTTCCACTTCTATTTTAGTTTCCCCTAGTTTCACTATATTGCTTACTGCCGGTACAATGCTGTTTATTGATATCGTTATTTACTTATACCTGTATTATTACTTATCATTTTTGTTTTCGATTTCGGCTACCGTTTTTGCCATTGCAACTTTTATGGCAACCATGAACAGGAGGTCCCAATTCAGTTTTTATTATGGGACCTCCTTCTGTAAACCTCTACCTGTAAAAGCTCTTTGTAAATTATTAACGTTTGATTGATGGATTGGTTGATTATGTCATGAACATATGTCGTCTACAGACGGAAGCGATAATTTGTACGCAAAACACGAGCTATACATTTGTTAACGGGCAACTCCGGCGATTTTTCAGTGTCCGCTGATCTCAATGATACGTTCAGCGTATGTTCTCCTCTGTACTGTAATAAAATAAGCAAGCCAGGTGGTTGCGACTTACTTAGGTTTATGAAAAGTAGTTTTAAAAACGCTGCCACGCACACCACCTTGCGTTTTTGACGTCGTTGCCTACATCGCTGAATACCCGAGTAGGCAGGACGTGAAAAGTAAAGCCGTGATACCTCAGCGCTCAAGCCATCGCTGTCCAGTTCCGAAAAGCTGGCGTAACTGAATACATCGTTGGGTGACCTTGCCACTCTTGCTTTTCTGGCATGACGCAGTCGCGGCCTCTTGATGCATCGGCAGTCAGTAGCTGCCATGAATTTACAGGGGCTTATAGCCCAACTGGCCCAGATTTGTGAGTTTCGAGAGAGAGGCAAGGCTGTATTGTCATGTTTTTCTAGCATTAGCTAGAAAGGCTGCAGGGAGGCTGTGACGTCATCGCACACGCTGCACGAACAGTCGAATCGTTTCGGTTTCGATCCGAACACATCTCTTCATTGGGTTATTAAAATCATTGGTTAGTTTTTGAGCATATGGAACCACCCTGGCAGCTACAAAACTATCAGCACCGCTGAACTGCAACAATATCAAAACATAGTAAGAAAACACCTGTCGTTTCACTTTAAAGAAGCAAACGATAATTGTTTCGTTCTAACAGTTATTGTTCGGGTTTAGCTACCCAAGGATTAAACTGCGAGCTGTGTCTTAAGATTTGCCGCCGTTGAGGGAAAAAAATCTGACCAAGCGAATAAAAGGCAAACGCTACTATCGCGTCTAGTCATGACTGAGCCAGCCAGACGAGCTTTATTAAGTTATATATTTCTTTTCTCGACTTCCTGAATTCAAACCATCTTGTTTGAGTTTTCATTCAACAGTCGAAACATGAGAGTGGCGCAGGATACTGTGTGCTGACCACCGCCACCACTGATCGTTACATTTCTTCGCGCTCATATTTTCACTCGATCATAGGCCTATAAAACGAAGGTGGATACTGGCCCATAATTGAGCGCATTGCTTTATCATGGAAGCACAGAGGAACACGCATATATGAGCCGCTGCGTTTTGTAACATCCTCAATGCCGCGACTTTGCGGTCATGCTCGAATGGGCTATCCACTGAGCATTCTTTCTTTACGTCGTCCCGCTTCGAAAGGTTTAAAATACATGAACCTCCTGAGTCCACAATATCGGCAGAAATCAGAATGAACCGCAAAATATGTTCAGTATCCTTACTACTTGAAAGGAGTCACAAAATTGCGCCTCATCTGCTGTCACCGCCTCTTCGGGCAAGGATGAAACTTGACGTAGACGTACGTCACGGGCCTAGAGCAGCTATCAACACACATGCGCTAATTCATAATTTAATTCATAATATATTGGCCCATATTACCTTCGCCCCTTTCTACTCCGCAGCAAAGGCGTAGCAGGCCAAAAAGGTTTAGTTCGTGTTGCTTTCGAACGCGTTATACAAAAGTCTACACTGGAACATCGATAAATATGGTGATTTAGCAAATGAATTGACAAGACAGAAAATCTTGTGTGATGTAACCTTAATATTAATTAACCACTAGCCATCCATCCTGTTTCCATGAGAGACACATGCCATGTTCAAGTCGGGAAGCATGCACACAAGTGCATGAGAAAGCAGTATTTCAATTTACGCACAGGCAAAAATGAAACACTTGGTACTCTCATTCGTTACCCTTGAGAACACTCGATCTTGGTAGCTTAACCGACTTGGCGATAGCACACTTCAACGTCCTTGCGGAAATCTCGTTCCGATGACTGATTGCTCTCCAGAATGCCCTTCCACAAAGATGTTTTTCTTTCGTTCGACAATTTAGCTAGACGCGTGTGAACGAACAATGTCGTATCACCCACTGTGGCGAGATTTTTCTGTTTTCCTAGTATAACGCGTCCTGATATATCAACCAGATTCACATTGGCGACATCTCCGACCATGCCAGTCACAAAAACGTCTTCAATCCAGAAGTACGGGACAAGGTGTGAAGCATCCAGAAGTGTGGATAGTGCAGCAGGCTTCATGATGATAGCGTCCATAGTGCAGTAGTCGGGGTACACATCAGGCGCGTACTCTTCTCTGCTTACGTACCACGGGCTGTTTCGCTTTCTCACTGCACTTGCATTTGTGTGGAGAACGCCGTGGACACCAGTCAACCGCATTAAACTACTACTGACGTAAGACGACAAGGCAAACACGTTGACTAACACGTCTTCGTCGATCTGGACAAGCGCAACTGCGGAATCCGGATCGCAGTTTTCGAGAATCCATCTTGCACCGAAGAAAAACCGCTTGGCTTGGCTTGCGGCGGCTTCGTCTGAAATTTAGCAGAACGAGATCTCCAGTACGATTTGCTTCACCCTGAAGCGCCCGCTGTTTCTCCGGATGAGGCGATGCTCCAACGAAGAAAACAATGCTTGAGTTTACTAAAGACTCGGTATGAGGATCAGCGATGGTTGTCCTCAGCCACGTGCGCTGTCGTATATCGTTGGGACTACTATATACAATATACAATATCTTGAGGTATCGGTTACGGCACGCTGCCGCTGTCTTCCAACCGTACGTCGGCAAAGGCGTCGATTTCCGTTTGTTGCAGCCTGTTCCATTGTTGAGTGTGGCGTTTCGCCGAATAGTCTCCAAAATTTGAGAACCACTGTCGATAAAAAGCACCGTGATGAGGCAGGCGTGTAATATAACGAATAGGATGATGTACCGTCTTCGGCGGGATGTATTCATCGAAGCTGTGAAACCTCGAAGAGAGTCTGTAGAACTCCACTGGTACTGGAAGTCACCGTTAAGTAGCACGAATTGTTGGATGACACATAAGGAAAAAAAACTGTCCACAAAGGGCTAGAATATTCCTTATTGAACGCTCACAGTATGAAGGCGCTCGTGGAGCGGGTAGCCTTAAGTAATTGAATTTTGTTTCGCCGAAGAACGCCAACTTCAAACAGCGCACCTGTTGTCACATTGACGTGTCGGAATCGTTCGTCACATGGTTTGCGAAACAAGCACATGTGCGTTCCGACCTTTCTAACTTGCAGCTGCTCACAGCCTTGTCTTCCCGTTCATTATGATCAAAGAAAAAAGCGTCGATACGGCCTTCTTGGTTTCAAGGCTTTGCCTCGTATGTGCTCGCAGCTTCAGCTGAGACAAACGTACTATGCGCGAGATGGTTCTTTCACGATGCACGCCATCTATTCATATGCGAATACGCATAACTACCTGTTATCGCGTAGCAAAATAATCCCCGGCAGAACACTTTATCTATAGAATGTTCGTATGCATCGCTCCGTAAATTTCCAAGAACAAATATAGAAGATATATTAGAATAAAAAGAACTAGCAAAGTTATAGCCGAGGTAGACGAGCCTGGCATATTTACCTAATTGCAGTAGCGAGTAACTCTAGGACCCCTCCTGGCATAAAATATATCAGAGCCAAAGATGATAAAGGGTGCACCGTTGGTAGTCTCGATTCAATCGTAGTGACGATGACGCAAGGAGACAATGAATCAAAACGAAGCGAAAACCATTCCCTGCCAGCAACGTAGGTGGTTCGGTCCTCAACACTTCCAGGGTATCTTTTAGATGCGAAGCAGCTTATGGTCGAGCCTGTTCCGGCCCTTCACCGTCCACACCCCCACTGCGCATGCGCAACTGCTGGCCCAAGCTGGCAAGGAACGAAAACGAGCCCTCGCCCGCGAGAGAACGCTGACGCAGGCAGCGTCTGCTAGGGAGTTTCTTGATTGAAAAAAAAAACCGACTGCTCGCGCTGCGCAACCACTCACCGGCCACCTCCTATATATAGGCACTGGATTTTGACCTGGAAGGCAGTGCCGGTGGGAGATTTCTCTTGTGCTTAGGTGAACCATAAGGATTCGCAGCGTGCGCGTTAACTAAATGTAATCCGGAACTCGGCACGATCTGCGACGGGGGAGCGCAGGAACCTCATAAAGACCAGGAGCATAAATGAGAACGCGTGTGTAAATATATACACACGTTGTCATTCATTTACAGGCATGAGCGGGCAATGTCACGGGTGATTTACGGTAACACTGAACTCTGTGCACTGGTGTTCTTTAGTTAGTTGAGAAACATACTTGAATGGCACATTCTATTGTGTTTCACCGTTATCCACATACAAAGAGCGGCAACCGGAGCTGTACATGTTAGCGCAAGTTGCCCTTGGTGTGCCAGCCACACAAGTCAGCGTTGAGAGGGCATTTTCGGCGCTCACTTTCGTTTTGTCAGAGCAGCTGTCTCGCTTATCGGCGAGTACACTTGATGACCTGCTGCTTCTGAAATCGTGTGGCCCCTTTGACGAAAATTCGGGATTCAAACTTGAGGAAAAATGAATACCAAGTTTTTGTTGTGTCCTTGCTTCGAAACTTTTTGCGACTTCCCTCATAGTCACACCGTGGCTTCGGGACGTAAAATCCCAACAATTATCGCATTTTTATGTATTAGTTCAGTAACTTTTCCTGTTTTTAAAAGGTACTTTGAATATTAAGTATTTTGTTCGTTCTTATTATTGAAAAAAAATAACGTTATGAACCGTTACGGAACGTTTATTTTTCGTTCCGGAACGAAAACGGAACGGAACATTTTTCTGCGGAACGAAACGAAAACCGGAACGAAAAACATTTCGTTCCGACACCCTGGTTGCATCATTATGCACATAAAAACGTTTTATTTAAAAAACGCTTGAGTAGAGAACGACATGAAATGAAATGAAATGAAAAGCGACAAAATGGCTTAACTCTTCTTGCTCGTCTCGGTTGTTCAACCTTTATTATATCCCAAAACGTTGCTTTGAAACGTTCATGCCTGCCGGCTGGACGCTTTACAAATTTGTAAATAAGACATGATTCCATGTATTTTCTGATCCTGCGGCAGCGAACACTTGACTGAACTACACAAAATTTAAAGTAATGAAAATTATAACCTGCATATTAGCATGCCGATCCACTGCCTTCGGTAAATTAGTCGGAGTGTTTGCGCGGCATGCGCTGCGGCTAAGAATAATTCGTTCACCAGTCTTTCCCATGCATATGCTTTTGGCAAGGTGAACACTCCAACACTCTAACGTTAGAACTGGTTCAACATGAGCCGTGCTCTGCGTGATGTACTTAATTGCTCGACGTAATTTTAAATTTCGGGTTATTTTTATGTGTGTGTAATTCGTCAATTGTAATCCAAGATCCGGGAAAGAACCTGAGGTGGTGGAAATCTACTGTGCCTTCTACTACGGCGTCTACAATAACCATATGGCCATTTCGGGATGTGAACCACTAGAAATGAGACTCCCATCTTGATTACTACTTCAACAGGTTCCAGCCTCGTAAGTGCAAATGCTGAAATGGAGATATCGAGTTTCCTAATACAATAGTGTGTAAGCACTGTGAAAAGAGAAAAATAATACCCGTTTCTCCATTACAAACTAACCTTCATTTTGAAATCCTCTTTGCTGGTGATTACTATCCATACAGTTGGATGAAAACTACAAGGGCACTATGGTCTGCTATTTCGTTTCAATCACACGCCTTCGACAACACATTAGTCGCGCTAACACAGGAAGGCATAAGCAAACCATCGCTTCTTTTTTTCTTTTTTGTTCTATCGCCAGCTGCGTCTACTGAGGGTATGGGTCATCATGCGAACCTCACAGAACATTCGCTTGAGAACGCAGCTGCTGCCCTGACAAAGACCACCGGTCTATGTGCTAGCTACAGTGATACTTGCCGTTCCTCACCCCTTTCAAGCATATATATATATATATATATATATATATATATATATATATATATATATATATATATATATATATATATATTGAACAAGCACAGGACAATGATATTTCGACATAGTCACGCTGTATCAGAGGTACTTACCATTTACGCGTGTGTTAAGTGCGGTGACTTTATAGTTGAAATGAATAATGGAATGCTCTTGAGACGCACTGAAAGCAAACATGTCAAACATGCGAATCTCCTGCCTCCTGCTTAGACAAGTCGGGTCAGAAACATTAATATGTATTGGAACGGCTCGATACGGGCTGACGAATTGCTCGTGAGCAGCTGGGTTTCTTTAACAGGCGCTCACTCCACAAAGTTCACGGGTCTCTAGCATTGCACCGTCGTTGAACGGCGTCTGCCATGACCGCGAATCGACCTCGCAGCCTGCAGAGGTGGCAACGTGAGTTTATTAAATTCAGTATGGCCCTGGTTTACCAAACAGAACGATACAGTCCATGTGTTTCAACACTTAAGCTGGAACTGTCCGCCTCGTTGAGCCCGGAATATGTGGGTGAAAAACTTGGCGTAAGTAACCCCCCGAGGACTCACAGGCACAAACGCCGGTAGCGAGAAATAGGCGCAATGCGGTTTCAGTGATTGTTTATGTCTCAAGAAGAATATGAGCACTTCAATAACGAACGACCATGAGAGAACTTTATTTCCTTTCCGTAGCACCGGCGAAGGCCGGTGCTGCGGCCTTCGCCGGGGCCGGACCACCGACGAAGGCCGTACGACCGCCAAGAACATTAAGGCATTCAACGTTAACACATGTCGACCAGCATTTACCAGAATGAGCACAAAAGCATACGTCTACAACTGGGAATGGTTACACATGAGCAATCATGCAATCATTCCTATAAGGAGACCTCTGCCCCAAGTCCCGGTAATTCTGCGAGTCGCTCCTGCAAAGACACTCTACATTTCTTTGGCACGCGTAGCTTGCTGCTCTAACACAGAATGGAGATAGGGCGTGGCGTGGCAAATATTTATCGGCTTTTATTGGTGTGCTGAGTATCGCCCCAGCGGGAGCGGAAAAGTAAGACCAATGCTCCCTTTTAACCGTGAAACCAGGCTGTTCTTACTGTACAGCCGCGACCGCCGCGGCTTGTGGAAGGCCATGGAACATCGCTTATTGGTGTGATTTCCTACGTTTTCTCGTTCATTTTTGATGTTCATTGTATATATATATATATATATATATATATATATATATATATAATATATATATATATATATATATATATATATATACACTAGGACTTTGACTTAGTTGTATGATCATGTTTGTACATATATTGCAAACGAGAACATGAAAACGAGAACATGAACTTTCGCACCCTTCGTGCCCATTTTGTTTCAGACAGAGTACCGTGTGTTACATTTCATAGGGAATATTGGCTTAAAAACCAAGCACAATTCTGTTGCATTTCTTTCACCAATTCGTTCCATACCTCTCACGGTTCTACCATGAATCACATTCTTGCTTCTGGAATTTGTAGGGGAACGAAGCCTTGTCAAGCTGCAGTTTCTGCAGCTTTTCTTCCATCGCCGTCATATTTCGCAATAAGAAATAAAAGTTGATTTGATTGACTCATTGATTTAAACCCTCTACTCCACTAAACAGCCCGACTTGTATCTGAAACGTAAGGATGTGTTCGATCTTTCCGTAGCGTCACCTTTAAATTTGCTTTTCCATAGTTCTTATTGTGCCGACGTTTGATTCATAGCTTGTACATTACAACTTAATTACGTTCGAGTAAAAGCGCATATTAAAAGCTTTCGCGTCGTCATTCCCTCACATACATTTTCTTGTCGAATGTTTGCTCAAACAAGTACGTACCGGCGTCTAGAAAGATTTTTCCTAAAATACTTCGCTCCACAATATATCGTACTGCTTTTACAGCGTCGGCTGTTCTGGTCCCTTTAAGTCCCGGCCACACTGGCGGAAAATATACGAAAATTGTGAGTGATTCGGCTTATCGAAATACTTCAAAATCGCCTCTTATTTCAGGCAGTGAGCATAGAGGATTTGCTCATGGCCAGAGGAATTCGGACGCAATGGTGTTTTCAGTTTTCTCTTTTGTTTCTTTGCTCACCTACCTCGCAGACCCACTGCTAGCTGGTCTTGTGCAGAAATATCTGACCTGGATGCCCTTTACTGGTTCTCGCTCATCGGCCAAATGTGGCACGGGCAGGAAGCGAAACATGAGGGCTGCTTTTACTGTTCCTTTGAGCGAAGTGCACTAGAATCGCATTTCAAGGAAAGTGCGTTCGCACTCGCAGAATTGAGTTTGATTGTCCAACCGAGGCTAGAAAGCCATTCATAGTGAAAAAAAAAGTGGCGTTTGTGTTGGCCACTTCTTTCTACCTGTGTCTGTGTTTCGCACGCCTGTTCTTTTCACTAATGAAATCTTACCAACTTGCTCAGCTTTATGTCCGTTTGAGGAAAGCCTTCCCTAGTCCTTCGATGTAAAGCGGCAGCACCACATGACCGCGCCGACAGTGTCGCTTTCTCGTCGTCTTGACGCTTAGGCGCGGCACCAGAAGGGAGACCAGATGATTATGCTCGCAGTAGCAGCGACGTTGTGGTTATCACATTATTTATTTATTAATTTAACTATACAGTTTGTTATCACAAACTGCGGACATCTGGGTCCAAACAGGTGGGCAGTTTGAATCGTAAAACATAATGCAGTGGGCAATAGAAGTGGTTTTCCGACTGGCATAAAAGCAAAGACCAAGGTACATTTAAAAAACAAAACAAGTCGGAAAAATAAAAAGCAAGGAAAATCGGAAAAATAAAGGAATGCGTTCCCAAATTGCTGTAACTTGTCCTACAGCCAACATGAAATATAAAATTGGTTTTAGAAACTGTTTTCAAGTTAACTTAAATATGGACTCGCGTAAAGAGTGCTCAATAATCTAAACAGTACCACACAAGGTCCTTTTGCCACCAGATGAAAGAGGGTAAACGAACGCCCTCGCGCCTACGCGAAGACCACGAAAGAGGCGTGATTTCGCCGGCTGCTGCAGCTGTTCGCCGCGAGAAGAAGGGCAGTGCCGCCGGTAAGTCGCGCCTCCGTCGGCGGCGCGCCGCTCACGTTTTAGCGGCGAAGCACCATAGGGGCAGAGGCTTGCTTGTCCGGCGTCCGTAAAGGTACGGTACAACACCGTGTAAAAAAACTGAAACATCTGTGATCAAAATGTTACCGAAAGGTTAACGTCGACATTTGAGCAAGCCCATCAATCAAGCATATGACGACGCAATGCACACTGCGCTCCAGGAGCGGGCTCTGCAGTGAAAATGCATATATTAGCTCGTTCCAGACGACACAGGCGTACAAGTAGGCAATGTCGCGGGTTATCCACGGTAACAACGACCTATGCCCAGGCGGTTCGCCCATTCGTCGTGATTCCGTGGAGATGCGTGGATTTTTTTGACCCGCTATTGTGGCTGAGACTTACAGTGACCGAAAGTTGTGGCGCCGGCGCCCGTTTTCGCACTTGAACTCTGCTCAATAGGTGCTGTGGTAGTACAGCCCTTCCGTACTCTCACCACGCAGTCGGGCATCTCGTGTCAAAGCCGTGGCTTTAACGAATACTAAATGTAGTGGCATCCACCCCTGGCTCTCACCGCATGGCTGAGCATATTGTGTACTCAGGCGCGCCTCCAATATGAAATAGTGCCCTTTCAGGTCATCATATGTTGCCAGCCGCCCGCTGTACTTTCATGAACGAGTACGAGGAAAAATGAGGGGAAGGAAAAGAAGACCACGGAGACGAAGACGCAGCAGGAGTCGGCTAATAACAAGGCAGTGATGACGTGGAGGAATGCGACGGAAACGAAGAAAAAGCAGGTCACGTAGAAAAAGTAGACAATGGAGGAGAAACAGGAACAAAGAAGACTGAAAAATTGGTCGCGTATCTACGGTGCTTCGCTGCAAATATCGTCGAAAGAAGATAGTCTTCTGCCGGCCGTACTACGCTGCGTGAGATATGGGTGCCATCTGGCAGCGCCGTCGGGAAACGTGAGCTTCTGCTGAATGCCTGTGCAACTGCCAGGTGGCAGCACCAAATCGTCGGCAGAGACCCTTTTGGTGCATAGCGCCGCATCTTTAGCGCAGCCTAACAAGCACTAGGTTCTTCAGATTCACGTATCTGTGTATTTTCTAGTAAAGGAACACACCACCTAATATTTACGTATTGATGTTGCGCAGGAGATATGCGTAATATTTGCTTTTTGATCGACAATGTTCACAAGTACGAACATAGCTACCAGTTCAATGTGGCTGGGCATTAGGCAACTGCATAAACTGTGGCCGGGTGGCTGAATCGTGTGAGAGACAGGCAAACAGACAGACCAAAATTTCTGCGTTCAAGTAAAAGAAAGACTATCGTCTTTAAAAATGACCGAACATGAAGCGAACGGTAGCTTACGCTACAGCCACAGCGCTGAGCCCTCTGCGCAGGCCTCGGAGTTGCTTCTCCACTAGGCGACCTTCCCATTACATCCCATTAATGACTTTCTCATTAACATTCCTATTATGTCATTTTCTTGTAACATGCCCCCTTAGTGTTGCTCTGTAGGTGTGGACACTGAACTCTCCTTCCCGGAACGCGTTTCCTACACCGAGGAGACGGGATGAATGGGCTCCAGAGCCTAGAGCGGCAATTCACTTTCACCAATTGCGCAAGGGCTTACGCCTGACTAAGGCTTCTTGTAGCACCTCGTCTGTAACTTCGGCAGGCCTGGCCTCTGCGCGTGCACTTGGCTGAGCATGCACTTGGCTTAAGGTGAAGCCAAGGGACTCCAACAACGCCTCAGAAATTTAACGGACATGCTCACCTTTTGAAGGCTCCTGCTTGCGGGAAAGTAGTGTTACCTATTGAAAATCGCGAAAAAATGGAAGTTCACTTAGTCGGGTGTCGTATGACATTCTTCTCGTTTGGGAGTTACATCCCCATTTTAGTTCATCGTGCTTCGTACGCTCAGCGAAGACCGCTTCAACGACTGGTATGAAACTAAAGCTGTGAGCTCTAAGTGCGCTCACGCGCGCTATAAAGGTCCACAAAAAATTACGTCATCCACCAAGCTATCCATCTCAATTTATGTACTGTAGAAATTTCGGAAGAATATTGTGATAGGCAATGTTCATTAAGTTAGTGTTTTCAAAATAGGCAAAAGTTGAGAACGCCGTGACCAAAGGATTTCTTTAAAAAGTGTTTTTTTTTTTGTTCACACCTATTCGCCGAGGTCTCTGAGGTTCCGACCAGTGGCGATATTTTAGTTGATGATTTCCTTCATGTACTCATCGTATTCCGATATATTGTTCCTTTACAGATCTCGTGTGGCAAGCTTTATAACGTGAATATGATTAAATCAACGTCGACGGCCAGAGGTATGTATTCTTCGGGCGCTCCATACGGCAGCAGTGACATTTTACACTTACTTCACGCCCCATCCGCATGATTTCATTGTGTTCGTCGGAAACGCGTGAAAAGTTCACTCAGCGCATTCCGTCGTAGCATAGCCCTTAGCTTAGTCATAGCGAAGGGGTTTGCAAATGTGCCGTGAGCATTGACATTTGGGAAGCTGCACCTGTAGTCTCGTTTTAGACGTGTATTATAAGGCAGCTTGGACAGCTTGCTGCGTGCGATTTATGAACACTTCTAGCGCTGCAAGCGTTTTCAACATTATGATGGGCTCATATCTTTCGCCAAATAAAGAACTCTTGTCCTCGGATTGACAAATAAGTGACGTAGCCGTTTTCAAACCACACACACCCCAACAAATAGCTCGAACGCAGCTCGTTGATTTCCGCGCGTTGCTTGTGCCCTTATAAAATCTCGCTCTATTTTTTGCATTGGTCCGACAGTTCGTGCGGCAGGCTCGCTCACCATTTTGCTGAAACCCTTAAATCCGTAACAAGAAAGGTTTTTTCAATGGCATATTTTGTTCTTGCTATTAATGATGATTCATGGTGTTTTACATGCCAAAGCCACGATATGACTGTCAGAAATGCTCCGTAGTTTCTGTCCGCGGGGTTAAGTAATTTTAGCACCTAGGGTTCTTCAAAGCCCACATAAACCTCAGCACACGGGAATTTGGAGGATTTCGCCGCCATCGAGATGCAGCTGGGGTGGCTGGTGTTTGATACCACATCATCGCGGTAAGCGCGCAAGCCAACACCCTAGCTGCTAAGGGTGGATTCACGCGAAGGGACGGAGCAGGAACATTCGCAGCCGACGGCTAATCACGTGACGGGCGTGTCACCGAAATGCGCCGTCCTCGTCACGTCCGGGCTCCCCGCTCGAGGGCCGGATTGAAAGTCCTCCCTTCTACTTCCCTCCGTCCGCTTGAAGATCATTTGTTCTCACTCTAGCAGTGTCAACGCGAAATGTGTCAACTTCGGCCGAATTTACGCGGCAAGCTGTGACGACTCCGCGTGTGACCACTTGTGTTCATTTGTGTTCAGCGATTTTGTTCTGCGATAGTAAAGAATGAGTCATGATTCAGTTGTATTTATATTCCACATTGTTTTTATAAAGCGCTAACAAAACGGGACGAAGGCAAAACACACACACACGCACACAAACACGGTGCTGACTAACAACTGAGACTATTGGAAATAAACGGCCTCCTTTTTTCAAGCCAGACATACATCACTGACGCATCCCCAAGTCACATGTACACGTGTCATTTATTTAAGAGAAATCCCCCTGGTGGCTCGTGTGCTGCCTGTCGGCATTCACCCTTCTCTATCAAAGCCATTTCGGTACACTCTAAGGCAACGCAAGGCTGGCTGACACAAACACTAGATTTTCTTGAGGTATGAAAGCCCTCCGGGCAACCTCCCTTGTGCATGTGTGCTGCGAAAATACAAGGCATTAGTGTCGAACAAAAAAGAATTGCCTACAGCAACATTCAAAACAACGCCTTGCCTGATTAGCTGAGTACTTATATAATGAATTATGATGCTCATATGCCCTAACGTTAATGCAGCGACCTGTCTATCCTATACAGTTACAGCCGCGGGACAGTGGAATATGGTAGACAACCCCCTTCCCAGAAACGGGCGCATTTTAATGCTTTGTTTTACAAACTGCTATTCTTCCTTCTATCCTACTTTGAACTGCTTCCCCAACCTTACATAACTTGTCGGGAGCTGATCAGAGCACATGAAAACCGTTTTCTTCCCCAGCTTTCTCACATCTATCCTGTCCCTGTCTCCTTGCCATTTTGTTAGCGCTGTTTAAACATCATGGAAACATACCATGTAGCCCAATCTGTTAGTCTTTTTGTATTTATAGTCTTCTTTCAAGCAGAGTGGCCTTTCTGATATACAACATGGGTGCGGTGAACGGGCAAATGCTGAGTGAGACGCCAACAGTCACAGTACGTGTGCTATTATGGGCGAGTAAGGTATATTCGACCTCTGCCGAACAGTCGGAACGAAAGATTATCAGTGCGGGGGATAGAACTGTTTTCTATGCCATAGGGCTGTCGGAATATTCGCACCGCAATATGCGGCTTTCTATGAGTATGCAATACGTGAAAATACGATGGAGCCCCGAGAATTCATGGGCAGCCGTAAAGTGCTGAGCCTTCCGTGCACGTCGACGAGCAATCTAATTTAACCGTCAAGAGAAACCAAAGCTTGTTCATAGTAAGAGTAGAACCAATTTTATTTTCTTGAACAGAAATTTTGCATATTACAATTTACTCTGGTCTTGGATGCATGCGGTAAGCCCTATTGTTTACAAAAAGTGTTCGCTGTGATATGATAACTAAGTACCACCCGTTCTCCTATATTAACCAGTTTAGCCATATAGCCTATGTGGTTATCTTTGCAAATATAATTCCCCTTAATAAACGAACATTTATTAACTTAATGAGCAATATTTGCCTCTTACATAAATAATACTTCATTACTTTAACACAAGCTTCCGTGTGCTACCTATTGTTGCAAATAGTTGTTAAGGAATGGCATTAATTACAGCAGATGGGTGACGGTGATCTCTCTGTCTGGACTCTAAGCACTGCGTCGTATTCCCGGATTCTTCCAACGCAATTCTTCTATGATCGCTACAATATGTCCATGCGTCGACCTGCGAATACTTCTTCTCGGTACGCTGGCACATACCCATTGCAGGGGAGTGGCCAAGACTGTTTTGACCTAAGAGATTACTTTTATATGTGTGGTCTGACGAAGCACAAATAAAAAGTGAGGTAAGATTTCTTGGTTTCAATTAGAAATTTGATTGTTGCAAAACAGACATCCCTATGGCTGACGTACCTCAAAGTGGACCGCCAAACAAAAGAATAGTTATTGAGGAAACTCCACACCTAGTTGACGAATAATTGATTGGAGAATTTTCCTTCGCTTGATTTTCAAGCGGCGAGAAAGTATAAACAAGGTGAATCGTGTCCTCTTTGTTACAGAAGGGGCACAGTGAGGAAGCAACAAGACAGGACCTGTGCAAATAAAAATTAGGTAGGGAATTGGGCAACGTAATTTTATGATGGCAACCTCGATCACACAATGTGCTGCATAATCCGCTACTGGTGGCTCTGTGCCAGCGGTTATAACTGCTTACCCTGTTGGAGGGCTTGAGCCACCCGTCAATATCGTCTCCGGCTCTTCCTGAGGATTGATGCGGTTCCATGTTATGCTACGTAGGGGCCCCACGTGTTGCCCGTGGCGTTGGTATACGAGGCGCTACGTCATGACCCTCATTATGTTCATTCGGCGCCATGGTGACCGCTCTCTGGGGGAGACCGGCAAAACGGTGGCTACGGCGAAGCTCCAGAGACTGCTCCGTGGCACGTCTACGTCGCTTACCTAGCACCTCCACCACTCTGTTACGTTGGACACCCTCCGGGTACACTGCAGAGCCGATATCGAGTAGGTAGCTAATATCAACGGAAACAACCAGGAAGAAGGCCTCTGCCAACAATTTCCAATCTACGCTATAATGAGCGCGTAGGTTCCACTTTGTGCCCGTAAAGGTTTTAATTGCATCGATCCATCTAACCTTCTGCCAGCCTCTGTTGGGCTTTCCCTCCCTTGGTATCCATTCCGCCGTTCTTATTGTCCATTTGTTATCTTTCTTCCTCATGACATGTCCTGTCCAGGTCCGCTTCTTTTACAGCGTAAGCTGTTATGAGATCACAACAAGTGTCGTTTTTGCGCCGTAGTTGTCCGCCGCCGCCGCCGGCGGTGTCCGTAAGCACTATCGCGCAAATTTTAGAAAAGAGATAACCAGGACGGAGGAGTATTCCAACTCCTCCTCTGCGTGGATTCGAACCCGCACTCTCTGCGTGACAGTTGAGCATTCTACCATTGAGCTACGCCTGTGCTTGAAAAAGAATCCTTAACAGCGTAAACAGGAAGAACGTCTGCCGAAGAACCGCATTAACAAGTGTAATGTTACATGGCAGAATAATAATACGCCACTGTACGTCGCGGAAAGTGGATTGCATAGCGAGTTCGAGGAATAATTTCAAATGGCACAGGGGTGCATGCTTCGTAGCTCTTCACCCACTACAGAGGCATCATATACATCATCATTATGAAAAAATCTTCAAATTTACCGTCATCATTTTCACATACCGCTGCCCTTTGTATCGTATCGTGCCATGCGACGTGCGACAGGCGACGTGCGCAGCCCCGACAGTAACTTAACCTCGCTCTTCGTAAGGCACCTCCTCGTAAGGTGCGGACCACTGCTGAAGAAGCGAATCGCAGAGCTACGAGCGCAGGTGCAGCAAGGCAACGTCGGGCACAACCGAGAGCTGTGCAGAGAGAAGCCCAAACCGCAGCTCGCCGTCGGCGCCGGGCCGAGAGTTCGGTTCGTTCTCGGGAAAACGACGCCAGAGACTAAGATGTTCAGTTATACAGATTTGCACGTCACAGTGCCGCGGTAATTATGGCGTAGTGGGTGCTTCCCTACTTGGACGAAATGATAAGAGTTATGGCGCTGCGGATACCTACCACCTCTAGTTGCACTAGTTTCACCTAGCGTTTAAAATGGCCTCTAAGAACATCGGTCCTCCAGCTTACGCTACCACATTCCTGTGGTTCCGCGCAGGCCTGAGGTTTCCTTTGAAATGATATAATTATGAAAGTTATGAAATAAACAAGGAGTCGAAAGTTTGTAATAGGTTAGGGGAGTGCACAGAATGAATAAAAATATAAAGATGAAATCGAACTAAGCCCCCATGATGCAGATCCTTAATAATGCCTCCTTTCAAGAGATGCTGTTCTCCCCAGGCATGTTCGTCCACACGATTCCGTCGGCAAGACAAGCATCATACGAAAAAAGAAGTAACGAATAACTCGCCAATAGCACATCAAAACTGATTTGAAACGGATTAGTATAGAAGCAAAAACAGGGAAAGAGATAATAGATGTGATAGGCATTTCATCAGAAATCTTTGAAGGGATACATATTTACATACACATTTATGTCAGTCACACACACACCCACACGTTATATCTATCTATCTATCTATCTATCTATCTATCTATCTATCTATCTATCTATCTATCTATCTATCTATCTATCTATCTATCTATCTATCTAACGAAAGGGGGCAAGGGCTGGTTTTATTTGTTAGAAACAACATAATGAGCCAACTGACAACGAAGCCTAGGAAAGCATAGGGAAAGCTAATTGTGGTATTGTAATTGTGGTGTAAGTAGAAAGGAGTTAAATTGGAGAAAGAGACAAACATGCCTTCGGTGGGAAACGAACCCACGACCTGCGGATAAAGCGTCTGATGCTCTACCACGGAGTTACGAAGGCGGCCGTCTCCCTGTCCCTGTATATATATATATATATATATATATATATATATATATATATATATATATATATATATATATATATATATATATATATATATATATATATATATATATATATATATAATAAGCAACAGAAGTACAGAAGTCGTGACAGTATTGCAATATAAATATGCAATATTCACCTTTGAGCAGTCAATATACCTATGCGCTGTGATATACACCTAGGACAACACTATTAACGGATTTTTGAGCGGGAGTGATATTGCGATACACCATCTTCGATAATTACAGGAATCATATTATCTCCGTTCAGAGTACATTTTGAGCGCTAAGAGACAAGGACAAGAGGAGGACGACACTAAAATGCGCTAACTTCAACAACATTATTTTCAGGAAAATACCATCTATTTAACCGTGCACAGTGGCGCTCCATCAGTCACCACCCTGGCCAACCAGAAATGCCGTCCCTTTATCTAAGAGGTCAATGGACGATGGACTGACACACGTGTAACTATTTCGAGAGATAGCTTCTGCTTCAGTAATCTCACGCACGTCTTTATCTTTGTGCTTGGCACGTATTGCCCTCCTCTAGTCCGTGTCTCTTAGTGCTCAAAATGTTCTCAGGTTCAGTTTACCAACAAGCCCCAAGATTGGCAATTCTATCTCCATTCATCGTTTACAAACAATCAAAGATAGCTAAACTGTGCCCTAATAGTTTCTTGGCATATTTTCCAGCATACGAAATTCAGGAACCAAGACCAACCCACAAGCGACCATAGGAGGAAAGTCAAAATATCATTCAACGAAGACTTGAGAAGACATTTTCTTATGTTTTCTTGTATTTCGAACTTTCAGATTCGTGGTGGTAACAACTTAATTTGGCAAGTCGGAAAGATGCGTGGCCTGGACCTACACCACTTCAAATTGTATGCTTTTTGTGCTCCCTGGTTCGTGCTGGCTGTGTAGATTTCTTACCCACCTCATGTTTTCCCCTTTTAGCTTGTAAAGCGGGCGCAGGAGGAACCGACAACGACCACGCTTTCCTGTGCAACTACTTTTAGTTTTTTCCCGAGCAGACCGCGGAAGGCGAGACGCCGGAAAGCGATGCGGGTTTACGAAAAGGCGTGACGAGAACCGCGCTGTTCGGTTTTTTTCGGCTGCCTGCGTTAGGGGTGGCAGGTGCCTCTACAAGCTTTTAATTGGTAGGTTATCATGTTTTTTTTCCTTATTTTAGTTTCAACTCCCGTTATACTTAGTGGCAGAGAAAGCATACAACTTTAATTATCATTATTTTTTTCAATTATCCCGCCTTAACGTAGGTGTGTTACGTCAAAGGCATCGTGAAACGTTTTCTGAACATTTTGTACTAAGTGCGTATTTGGGATCCTGACCCTCCAGTCAACAATATGCAATGTTCCGTTGCATCGTGTGGGTTGATTTAGAGCGATAAAAAACTCAGTTTCGGTTCCACTGCTCGCGCTCCCCTCAACTCTGTAGTTGACGTCATCTTAGCAGCCACCAGACCTCCGAGATTGGGGCGCCCTCGGAAGTCACGGGAAAACAACGCGTGCTGTAGCTTTGTTTCCAAATGGCGGCACCGCACGGTTTCTGAGTATTTTCTTTCGTTCTAGCTTTCAAGTAAATCGATTCTTTTAGAGCGAACGCGAGTTCACTATAGCTTTGAACTTCAAGATATTTTACTGCAACGTCACCGATTTGTACCATTCTGGCCGGTAGTGTCGCATAGTCGTTTCGGGAGCGCAAGAACGCTGGCGTTCTAAACGGGCGTTATTAAATGTGCACTGAATATTTCGCCAAAATATTTCTGAATCGGCTTGTCGAATGCATATTGAAGCAGTGAAAATTACAACCGGGCATTTTCCATATTCTTTTCACGACCCCTTTAACGAGAAGGTATATTAGGACATGACGTCAAGGGTATCCTTAGCGGTCTTGAGCGGCTACCGAGGTCACTGGAGCTGCTGCTGCTGATGATGATGCTTCATATATGGCGCATACTTACATCGGGGGACTGGCCAGTAGCTGAATTCTTAACCTTTATTTTGGTATTGTGAAAATACAGCAACATGATGAGTAAAACAATGATAAAATGAAAATACATAAGAGAAAGGGAAAAGGGAGAGAAAGCAAGAAAGAAAGAAACTATAGAGGCTGTAGTTGTGATAGAAAAACAGCTAAAGTGTTTTTATTTTCAGGCGTAAGCTTTGTCATAGCCTTAAGAATTTGGAATGTGTATAATAACAAGCGTATCGGTTTTCACGCTCCTACAAAACCGCAAGCTCAATTATAGATCTCCACGTAGCTGAAGCGCGATACCATGGTCCCAAAAGCAAGAATAATTTTTGATGACAAGGTTAGCCCTTTTGCAGAAAGTGTGATTTCCAGGTGACTTTTTCTTATTGGTCTATACTGGTCTCATTTTAAAAAATAATGATCTATTGTTTCAATTTCAAGACAGAATGGGCACAGAGGCGAATTCACCAAACCAGCCGAGTGCGAATAGACGTTTAATAAGGGAGGGGGGGGGGAGCTCGGCAGCGTAATCTCGTAAACATCACTTGAGCGTGTCGCGATGGGCACCACTGGCTTTTCAACGGAATTTTTAAGTGTCGGAATTCTGTCCACGTTATAATCTCATTGATATCCCTGTCGATCACATATGGCGGATCTCCTATTGTCGAAGAAAATTCGGACACTGGGAGAACCAATACCATTGGTCCGTTAAAGGAGTACTGCCACGAAAATTTTCAGATGGCATTTTTTTTGCATGATATGAAAGGCCAAGCCCTCCAGAGCCCAGAAAACGTACTGGTAAGCGTGAGCGCGCCGTGAAAATTTATTTACAGCATGCCTTTAAAAGCTGGTTTCGGTTCCTACTGTAGCCTGACGTCACGACATATTATGCGCATAGTAATGAGCCTCTCGTGACGTGCTTCGCTAAAAATCGCGACGTTTTCTACCAGTGGTCTCTCGCGCGCAGCGCCTGTAGCAAGTGTGAGGCCAACGATGTACAAAAGTTTGTATAGCGACTCTGCGACGACAGCAAATACTTTGGCACAGTGCAAGATGCAACGTACGCCACGCACGGTGGGTTTCGGCGTGGCTCCGGAGCCTGCGATAAGCTAAGGTGGCCTCCGAGACCTCCGCGGCATTTCAAGGGCAGAATGCCGGCACCATAGCAACCTTGCCTTCCGATTATACGCGGGCACACATGACTATAGAGGGCAATTCGACCTGGCTCGCTCGCTTCACGGGCACTCTTAACTACGGCGACTGAACGGCGAAAGCAGACGACCGCGTGTGACTGCGCGAGCGGCCATTTTGCATGTTTTGGTACCTGACGTGATCACAACTTGCCATACTGCTGCGTGAAGTCACCAAAATTTGTACTGTAGCCTGACGTCACACTAGTGTCGATGTCAGTAGGCACGCCATGTGAAAATTGACTTTGACGTCAAATTAAAATATCTTATCAGCATTTCCTGAGCTTAACATTTGCTCAGTGCTGTCTACGCATATAGGAGAGTTGTATGGTGGAGTAAACTCAGCTTCGAAAATTGGTGTCAGTACCTCTTTAAGCGCCGCTCTCGCTAACAAATCACCCACGTCATTTCGTTTTAATCCGCTGTGACCAGGAACTTTAATTTTAGCACGTTTATCTGGGGAGGGACTAAAGTGACGAACGTCTGGACGGCAGGAGAGTTAGGAGAAGTTGCTAGTGCAGCGCAGACTGAAAGGAAATCTGTTACGATCGCCGCCCTGACTATATCTAACGGGAGTTTCGGATCAGCATTGCGGATTTTGGCGAATGGACGCACGTAGCGGTGCCATCTTCTCCAGTGACGGTGGAGGTAGAGGTTGCACGACGAGGCTGTCGTCAGTGATCATGCCACGTGAAATGCAGCCAGGAAGGCCCTGGTTAAATCTCTGCAGTTGTCGCCACGACACTTCGCAGACACAGCCTGCACAGGCAGTTCTTTAGATGTGAAATCTATAGCAAATTTGGATAACAAATTTCTACCAAACATAGAGGCGAGAGGAAGACACGACAAAATGCGATGCATATAAAGACGGACAAAGAATGAGAGAAACATCTCACGTGACGCGTTACATGGTTTTGAGGGACCACTTCACGTGAAATTGCGCTAAATGAATTCGGCGGAAATATGTACGTGGTATTACGCTGCCTGATTTTGGCGGGAATATGTCACATGACACTGGGTTACAATGGGTGATTTTGGGAAGTTCCCGCCTAAGATCACGTAACAAATACCACGTGACACCTTTCTGCGCAAACTAACGCAATGCCATGTGGATATTTTCCCGCCAAACTCACCAGCGTAATCTAACGTGACAAATATCACATGACTATCAAGCGACCTATTTCAGAAAACTATCGGCCGCTTTCGTTACGGTCTTTCCTTACGGAACCTAGCGGAAGCTGCGTACTTTTCTTCTAAATGCTAAACGTATTCTTAAATATTATTGCAGTACGCAACAACTTATTTCCAAAACTTCTCTGATTCTCGCTAAACTTGCATTAATTGAAATCACGGTCGTAGCTTGAGGCTGAAGATATCAGCGCGGCTATTGCGAACGGCCGTGCGGAGAAATTCTAACTGGGTACAGGAACAACGATGGCCGATCTGCAGCATTCCCTAACGCCACTGTGACGGAAATGTGTATCCTAACCTGACAAGTAAAATGAAAAGTTGGAAATTCTATCTAGGTGGTACTGCATGATATTCAGTGGTTTAATGTGGGAAAACACAAAGTATTTACTCATTCTCCTCGTTGCCCTATGTTTCTTTTTTTTGAGCTGAAACACTACACATCTGGGTTGAAGGTTTTTGATTGAACAAACTAGCGCTCAGAGAGTTCCAACTGCACTCACTAGGCTAGTCAGTCATCAAAAGCTGTTCTTGAACTGCCGGTACAAGTCCTGGGTTCTACAAGCACGCGTCATCATGTATTCCAGCACTCATACTAGTACTTGCATAGATTCTGCCATATGGGCATTCTTATTCACATTGACCTTATAATCTGATTTGGACCCGGAAGTAAATATGAGCACCTCGCCACACGGCGACGCTCGTATTGTGGACGTTTCCTTGTGAGAAACCCTTGCAATAGCAGTAATGGAAGCAGCATATGCGCACGCTGTCAGGGGCTGAACACCATGGGCTGAATATGTAGAATTAATATATATATATATATATATATATATATATATATATATATATATATATACATAACAAATGAACAATGCTGTTAGCCAAGAAATCGAGAGCCGTAGTGGTAGGAATGGCTGATTCTGAATGTCGAAATATGCTGCTGCTGTGGTGATGACTTCTTTTTCCTTCAGTGTTTCTTAGTATTATACATGCTGCTACGAACAAGCATAAAAACGTACGCAACTTCCGCAAGGTCCCACGGCCACATAACAGCAAAGCTGGCCGACAGTTTACTGAAAGAGGGTACTTGATAGTCTTGTGATATTTTGGCAGGAGCATGTCACGTGACTTTGGCGGTAACATGTCACGTGACATTTTTGCGTGATTCTGGCAGGAACATGTCACATGATCACACATAATCACGTAGAGCATGGTCACGTGACATGTTCCGCCTAAATCACGCAATCCAATTTTAACTGACATGTTCTTGCCCGAATCACGTAACACAATGTCACGTGACATTTTCCCGCCATTACCACGTAACCAATATCGGGTTTCATTTTCCCGCCAAAATCACGTCACAACACTTCACGTGACACGCTAGCCCAAAATCTCGTAATGCAAGGTCGTGTGCTGTAGTGCCACCAACATCACGTAATGCAATGCCACGTGGCCTGTTCTTGCCAAAATCGCCAAAACGATGCAACGCAATGTCATGTGGCATTTCTTGGCAAAATCGCCAGAACCACGTAACACTATGTCCAGTGAGGCGTTCCCGCCAAAATCCCGGAGCGCAATGTCACGTGACATATGTGCGCTAAAACAACTTATCTGAATGTCACGAGACATGTTCCCGCCAAAATCACGTAAGGCAGTGCTACGTGAATTTGTGCAATGCCCGACTAATTTAGGCTAGCCTAAACAAGGTTCCTGCTAAAAGTGGCACGACAGTGTTTTTACGTTTAGCTCAAGCAGCTTAGTTGCTCAAAAAGTAGACTCATCAGTTTCCTTGAACAAGAATAATGGCTGAAGGCGGTTTACGCCGACATCCTCAGGGCATATTTCAGGATATCAGTGCTGCTGTGAGGCCGCAGTGCCGTCTATTGCTACCAACAGATCACGTGCCCCAACACATGAAATCATCCTTGTGTCTTGATGTAGCGACGTGCATTTGTGCCTCTGTCGCCCGTTCTTCATACTAGCTTGTAAATGAGCACGTCTTGGTTCGAGGGTTGGCGTTCTACTTACGCCGATCCCTACCGCACAGGCCGCCGTTCGTTCGTTCTCCCTTCTCACTGCGCAGACGGGCGAGTCGTCGAGGTTGGCCGGTGCGCGGCATGTGGGCGGCTACACAAAAGTTGTTTCGTTCCTGACATTCGAAGGCACGTCGTAAAATGCTATTGCTTATTGCCACCTTTAACGAGGCTCGACTGTCGTCATGAATCTCCTTTTTTAGTAGGAAGAATCTTAAAGGGGCCCTGCGACACTTCTTTCACTGCCTTTCTGGCGCACTGGAGTGCGTGTAGCATTGAGTACAGAGATGAACGGAAAAGGAATTATACGGAATCGGTGCACGAGAGCTCAAGTCATTAGTCCTCGAAGTTCAAAACATGACAACCTGAAAAGAACGTTCCCTTTCGTATTTCGGTCTCCCACTGACGTGCTTGGATACTACCAATAAGCGCGTAGATCTTATGCACAGATACCGGAAGTTTCTTCTCAAGGTAGCCTGTACAAGTTCCTTGCCACCGCTCTGTTTGACAAAGCTGTCCTCATGGTTAAACAAGGAAGACGAGCCACAGCCACATGTGTCGGGAGAGGCAGTTGGTTTTTGAAATATTATATTAAAAACAGATTACTTTTCTGTGTGTGTGTGCGTGTGTGTGTGTGTGTGTGTGTGTGTGTGTGTCAGGAATGCTTGTGTTGTGTCCCTGACAAGCTTCCAGCACTTTCAGGGTCACCGGCGAGTCGCTACAAAGCACAGCACCACTGCTGCTATCGACCGGTTTCTGGCACCCCTTCGCCGCCAGGCACATACACTCAGAAAGAAAGAAAGAAAAAAAAAACTGAACCGATACCCCTTCCCCCCCCCCCCCCCCCCCCCGCGCAGCTGCGTCTCCGTTGAGTGCGGTGGGTAAACAAGTTTCACATGCTCAGGGCTATGTCTCGAAGAGGCGCTAGCTACGCATTTTAAACCATCGCGAATAAAGCGAGCATTTGTAGGCCGAGGATATTTCTGGACATGAGTAGTCATTTATTTCTTGCTTAACCAAGCGAAGTGGCGTGTCAAACCAATAACAACGCCCAACCACTGTCGTCACTTCCTGTAAAAAAAATTCGCCGTGCTGTGTCGCCACGGTTCAAGAAAAGCTTTGCGGAACGTGATTTCTTATTTGAAATGGAGTTATCACCGCTTTACTTGGGGCGCTCCCACTCTAGCTGCGGCATCGCTGTATGCCGCAGTTCTAGAATAAGCGATAAAAGCTGCGTGCTAAATAAGTGTCGCAGGGCCCTTTTATGTGAGGGATAAGCGTACAAGAATAGCATTCCATGTTTTGTGACGGGGTCGATGTACGCAGATGGCATGTCGGCAGGCTTCTTTTTGCGATCTCTCACGTCATTGGCACGAGTGCAGTAGGCACATCTTTAGCGGTGACATGTGCGAGCTGAATGCAGCTTGGGTGCGGCAACATCTGTTGTGACACCCGCCCTTCAACCCTTCTGGAACACTTCCTCGCTGCCTACCGGGTTAAGTTGCTCTCAGCCACTACGATCAATCTTATCCGGAGCGCTGACATTGCTCTGCACCGCAGTCCAACCCTTGCGTGAAGGTTTCATTGCACGAAGTCTCACATCCTTCATGAAGTACGACTTGGAAAGAGGCGAATCCTCTGGAAAACTTGCCACAGTTGCATATTAGGGGTGCGTGCTCAAGTGCATTGTTTTTACAGAAGATAGTGTTTCTTAGGCTGCCTAAACGCGAAACACTTTGTCTCTCTGTCTTTCAGGCCCTCTCTCGGTCTATCTGTTTGTCGCTTGATTCAACCGGCCGGCGAAAACAGAGCGCCCTATTAGCACTGGCGGCACCGGTTCAAACGCGTCATGATAATAGAGCGCAAAGGAAACATCAGGCCTACTTCTACATAACCGTGATCGGCACTGCCCGTTTAATTATTAACGCGAAAGCGTTTCTCGGCTAGGTTGACGAGAGCGCGCACCCAGCTGCCGTACGCAAAAAGCGTACGCAACAGCCGTGCCCGGAAAGCACGTGACCTCTCCCACCGGAAGTGACACCGGCGCCAACGCTCCCCGCAGCGGCAGTAGGATTGCGCTCCACTCTGTGTAGTGGTTACGGTACTCGGCTGCCACGCAAAATACGCGGGTTCGATCCCGGCCGCGCCGGTCGCATTTTCGATGGTGGCGAAAATGCCAGAGGCCCGTGTACTGTGCGATGTCAGTGCACGTTAAAGAACCCCAGGTGGTCTAAATTTCCGGAGCCCTCCACTGCGGCCTTTCTCTCCTCTCTATCTCTTTCACTCCCTTTCCCTCACCCCCACGGACGCTTAGCCGTGCTCCCTACATGGGCTGCAGAAATTAGCGTCCTTTCCTAACCGAACCACAATCATCATCATCATCTCCACTCTGTAGTAGCCACCTGCTGCGGCGTGCGACCGCGTCGCCGCGTTTCCTCGTTGGGTTCGCGAACGCGCGCTCCCAGCTGCGTGGCGTCGCCGTAGCAGCACTAGGCACACCAACGCGCAACCTATCCCATCATTCCCCGCCGCCATGCGCGCCGAGTTCAATCCTGAATTGAAGACACCCACTTAGGCCATCACGACGTCGAGATGTACGTCCATCGATATCGCATTCACCGCCGACCCATACATGCATTGT
Organism: Hyalomma asiaticum; assembly: GCA_013339685.2. NCBI lineage: Eukaryota > Metazoa > Arthropoda > Arachnida > Ixodida > Ixodidae > Hyalomma > Hyalomma asiaticum. The sequence continues at coordinate 112,131,664 of CM023484.1, forward strand.
GCGAGATATTATGTATGTGTCAACCTACTACTCGGATCACAAGGCAATGGTAGTGTCTTGTACACCGGCCTAAGTACGCCGTCACCGGAACGATAAGAGGGTGACGACACCGGTGACTGTCTAATGACACCCCCCAGGACGTCGCGGCGGTGGTACTACTTCGACATGCCCGACACTGCCTGGGCGACAAAATACAAGAGGGCACGTGAAGTGTCAACAGTTAGATGGCATCAGATCATGTAAATAAGCACAATCCCGCCTCCCACATTGTCTGACTCTTTATAACACAGCTCGGCAACACCAGTTTGCGCCACCCTTCCGCAGCAACAATCTAGCCAAACAAACGCTTTCGCGTTCTCATCTCATAAGAATATGCTTAGGGATTCTCCAACTTTTTATTCGAAGAAACATGCATACAATGAACAAATTACCAATATGCTCACCTGGGGAAACCATGGCTTGGCGCTGCAATTCAAGGTTTGAATGAGTTAATGACTCTACTGCGTAAAGCGTTGGTTTTCATGTGACCAGGTTGGCCATTGTATATATGGCATTTGTTTCTTGGAATACATCTTACACAGTCCGCCCTCCCACACTGCCTCATTCTTTATAACACATCTCGGCAACACAAGCTTGCAGCACCCCTCTGCAACAACAATCTAGTCAAAAGAAACGCTATAGCGTTCTCATCTCATAAGAATGCGCTTATTGATTGTCGAACTTTTTAGCACACTCGATTGGTTTTCACGCTACTAAATGAAAAACCAACGCGTCAGAAATGGTGTGAAAGAGACGCTCCGCGTGAAAAACACGCCGACAAAAGCCGCAGCACTGTAGCCGGCTTTCAGCCAACAGTATAGAGGTACCTACAGATGGAACGAGAGCAGGGCGAATGTGGGAAAGACGAATTGAATGCAGGAAACCCTCATTCCATCCATCGTGGGAGGGTAAGACAGAAAGGCCAGAGTTTGAGTGGTGGGAGAGAGGGAGAAGAGAAGGCGTGGGAGCAGGCAGCGGCGCCAGAAAACTGACGTCTTTCGACGTCATTTGTGGAAAAGCAAGCAGATATGCAGCCATATTTTGTTAGCTATCGATGTATGAAATGATTACTTATGTGAATGTCTTGGTATGCAAATCTATTATACGGCATGTATAAAGCTTCAGGACAAGCTTCGGGAATGTGCTCGTAAATTGTGAGCACAGGTGAGCACGGTGAACAGGCGCGTGAGTCGCTATAAGGCTGACGTACCTGCTGATGGAACGGATTCTTCAGGAATTTGTTGCGCAGGTCTAGTATATGTAGCATCTACAGCAGAGGGATATCGCTATTGAAGAGAAAGAGCTTGAAACAAATCACATTGTTCATGGGGGAGTCGCGAAATGGCTTGCCCGGCACAAACAATGTAGGTATAGAGCAGAACCGCCGATAAACAAGGCGCTGACACGAGAACACCAGCGATTTCGTTTACGTTTATTTCTCAGTAGGTTCAATGAACACAAGGAAACGTACAAAATGTGGTCTAGTGTACAGCCTACTGGAATGACAGGTTTCTAATTTTTGTAATACAATTTTTGATGTCGTTGGAGGTGCACAACTGTGTAAGTTCGTATTGTACGCCGCAACTTATTTGTGTCCATTGGTACACCAATTGTCCGTTTACTCTTCGAGGAGAGTATACCTAACACCGATATAGGTTATTGCAAAAAAAAAAGTTTTTTTTTAAATTCTTCTTATCGATAGATACTTTCTGGGTTTTATGTCCCACAACAACGACAGCACTATGACATACACAGTAGTGGAGTCCTCACAAAATTTCGACGACACAGGGTTCTTAACGTGCACTGACCTCGTGCAGTACACCTGACACGGTTCTCTGAAATTTCGCTGCCATCGAGATGCGGCTGCCGTCGCCAGCATTTGATGCGATAACCTTGGGGTCAGCAGGCAAGCGCCGTAGACCGCCCTGGTTAGATTATTGGTCATATTGAACGCGTCAGAAAAATATGCCAAAATGCCTCTCAATCGAACATGCCTTATGCGGCGTATGGTCACATGATGTTGCCAAGAAGTAAAAGGTCTGCTTATCCCAGACATTGTGGGAGTCGGTGTCATGCATATCACTTGGCTTTTCGTTCAGTCAAGAATACGAAGAGAACCAAGACTTTTTACATACGCTAACGAGGAATGTCGACAGAAATGTGGCGACTGAATCGTAGCTGGCAGTAGGGCGTAATATTAGCCTTAGTCCGAAGCACAGACGTCTGTTCTATCGCAGAAAAAAATCACAGTTTCGCAAGAAGGGCGAAGCAATCAATGCAATGCCAACGCATGATATTATTATACCAAGTAAGACTAGCAGTTTTGGGCCAATCTGAAATGTAGGAAGCGTGGGACTATGAAGGAAGCATGCAAGCAGGCGCGTAAAGTACCACTCGGCGGTCGAACAGCCCAGCCTAGCTCAAAGCTAAGTTATGTTGTTTTCACGCCTTTTGACATGCTCTTCACACCGCGCGCCCGCGAGAATCAGCGTCCACTCTTCACTACTGAGGAACTTGGCCCAGCAGAGCGGCATCAAACGCGCGCGTCTTTCCGGCATTCGTTGACACATGCGCGTGAGCGCAACGTGGCGAGAGCATTGCCAAGGTTGCTACGATACGCTAGGCGCCTGGAACGGAGCTTGTGCTCAAGGCGCTGCTAGAGTACGCAGCGCGTCTGATGGCTGCTGTGATAGCGCGCGCGTCAGCGATGGCGACCGCGCGAATTCAAAGTTGCTGCTCAAGCGAAACCACCCAGCCCCTACGCCCCCTTGCGGCATTTCATATTAGTTAAAGACGGGTGTCGCGCTTCCTCTCCGCTGCGACGCAAGCTTCCCGGGCGTGGTAATAAGGTTATCGCATGCGTCCTCCGAGCAACGCAGATAGGCCGGTGTCGTTTGATATCTGCTTCAGCCGTGTTCGTCGCCCGCACTCGCATGTAGTCGCGGATACAGAGCACGCTGTGTGAAGAGAGTTATCGATTGGTACTCGACACGGGACATGACCGCGAGGGGAAAAGCTCGTGGAGACTGCTCTCACAATAAAATGCACCATAATATGCATTGATGTGCTGTCATAAGCGCCTTTCGTTGAATCATTCCTACGGGACCTGGCATTTAAAGTTGCACAAGAGCATACGGGATATTAGTAGAACATATGTATTGCCATTGTAGAGATTATCAAGCATAGAAGCGCAATTCACTTTACACAAGCAACGGTATTACAAGTGCTCGTGTAGTTGGACAACCCTCCGTACGGAGGACACGCCCTAGCCTAGTGATAGCGTGCTTCTTTGGCATCTCGATGGTCCGTGTTCCGTACACCACTATCGCTTGGTAAGTTTCATTTGTGTTTGTGTGCTTGTCATGTCTACATAGCAATCGCAAGCGAGTACGTACTGCGTTCCTTCATTGTTTTACGAGCGGAGATCTTAAACTGGTGGTCCAGTGTGTCGGCCTATCCTGGTGGCTTTCAAACGTTTCAGGCGCAGAAAAGTACGTGCAGTTGTATTATCGTCAGTTTTGGTGTCTAGTATCGTACACATATCAGGAATACTGTACAGCCATCTCGTTTCGCACACATGTGAGGTGTATATCACGTCTGTGATGTAAAAGTGGGTGAGTGATGTTCGTCCTAATTTCAAACCCTAGACTCCACGTATTAGGCTATACCACGTGGACGAGTTGACCAGTAGAGCTCCGACACCTAGGCGGCTAGACAGATGCGAGTCAAGACTGCCCATAAATTATTCGGATGAAAAATGCGTAGTAAGTAACAAGACGTAGGATCGATTTCTGAAATAGCTTCTATTTTAGCAGGTAGTTCCAGGAAGTAGTTTCCATTTCAGTCGCTTTCATTTCTGGAGGTATATGTATCGCATTTAGTCAGTAAATCCTCACACTACAAATGATTTCCACCGATACAGCAGAAAGAATAATTGGTAGAACTGTCCAGAAAAATATTACTAATGGTCCTTGAGGGTTCACCCGAAAATGATATATGCCGCTTGAGAATACAAAGTGTGTAATGAACTTCTTTCATTTGTTTGCGCACGCACTGAAAACTCCCATTCACCAACAAGAATAACGCGTTTCTTTTAAAGAGCGACTAGTAAAAATGCGCAATTATCAGCAACATGGCCTTTATGTTGTCTTTGTAGTATCTATATATCTTTATAGCATTTTTGCGTCGGATACACTTTATGCCTGCGAGCTTCCTAGTTTCATCCACCTCATCCAACCTCTTGCTTGTTTGCCTCAGTTGCGTGCTCCTTTGAGTTCATCCAGTAGTTCTTACTCTCCATCCGTTATCTGTCCTGCCGACAACATGGCCAGCCCAGTTCCACCCATTTCATTTTATGAGAGTAGCACCTACTCTAATGTTTTCCCAGATCCATTTAGCTCAGTTTCTACCTCTCAGCGCTAGATGGATAATCTGTTGTTGCATTACACGCGGCGTGTTTCTAAATTTTATCTCTAGATTTCTGCACTGTACGTTAGTACTGGAACAGTGCAGTGATTAAATACTTTTCGCGGTAGTGGCAGTGGCAAGTTTCCAGTCATGATTTGTCAATGTCTACCGAATGCGCTCGATCTCATTCTTAATTAAACGGATGGGTTGCTTTTCCTAGGAAGGCGTCCCTGTTAATAACTGCCCCAGATATACACGTACTCGTTTATGCAATCTAGAAGTTTACTGTCAGCTTTAAATTCCAGTTTTCTAGCAGAATTTTCGAGCACAATTATGTTCTCTTTTTCATATTAAGTCGCATTATATACTATAATGATTTGGTCATGAATCGTGTTTCAAATCTTAGATAGCTGTGAGATCACCCGTCAGTTCTAATTCCCTTTTCTCCCTATTCTAGACGCTTGAACACTTCGTATAAGTCTGTAGTTAAAAACGTCAGGGAGATAGCATCTCCTTCGCTGATCCGTCTCATCGTGGCATTTTTTGTGCTTCTCTCGTGGAGGAGCATGGTGGCTGCACAAACTTCGCATGTGTTAGCTATGGCTTGGGCATATATTTTAGGTAGCCCTTGCCGCCATAATGCCTGTAGGTTTGCTTGTATATCTCTGAAATAACGTATCCTCTCGTAGTCCCTTAAGGCCCTCTAAAGAGGCTTGCTATCCTTACAGATTTCCTTAACTATTACACATGGCGTTTTTCACTGGCGGATCTGCACCAGTCACCGAAATCATGGAGGGAGCGCTCGGATTTCACGAACCCGAATCTGTCAGCGGAGTGCGAGAATGGTCCGCGAGCGAGTTTACAGGAAGTCAATGAGCACGTAATAAAAACCCAACTTCCGCTCCGTGCGTTTCCGTGGCAACCAAAGACGCCTTCCCCGGGCACATTTTGACTTCAGCAGCTTCAGAGTTGTTTATATTCAATTCACGCCCATTCTGTGTTCAAGCTTTTTTACTCAGAGAAGGCACTAAGCGCTAAATACACGGTACTAGTCTGCGTTCGGTGCCGTATGCTCCGGCATGAAGCGTACGATGGATGGGGAGAGGAACGATGAGCACGCAGGGACGCAGGCTCGGCCGCATTTTGCACTTTGGCATACGCACTCGTAAGAGTTCGTGTCTTCGTCAACAAGTAGGAGAGAAAAAATTTTGCACATCCCCGCTTTATAACACCATTGAACAACACTCTCAATAAAGCTGTGTCTTCGCGAGCGACAAACACATCCAAACAGTCCTACGTCAACGCCGACTCCGAGGTTAGGCTTAGCTAGAACGACGCCGCTGCCATCCCTTCGTCGTTCGCGACGAACTGCCAACTCGCAATGAAGCGATTACTTTTGTCAACACGATAAACGTTTGTACTCACATGCCGTGAGTTAACATATGCAATCGGTTTTCTTCAAACATCAGTGTGGAGCGCAACGATGGAAACGAATCGAGCCGCATCGGTGAAACGGCCAGTGCCGCTGTTTACATTTCGTACAGCGGCTTCAGATCTATCGAGTATTTTGAAAACCGGGGCTGCTTTCCTCTTTAAGCACACTTACACTCATTTGCAAGCTGTTTCATTTCACAACCCAATCGCAGTCAATATATTACACGCCATACGGCCATACCGGCAAATACAGCCTACAGCACACCTATTCGAGCGGCGGGGAGAACCAAACGGTGGCCAGCGGCGCGACGTCACACGTACGGCGCATGACGCTACGTGCAGCAAGTCGTATAATCACCGTCTTCTGAGCTGGAAGAGCTTCTGCTTGTCCTGCAGTCGTCGCTAAACGCAAGCTCCACTTTCTTGTACACTCCAGCTGCACAGCCGCTGCGAACGCAGCCATTTTGAATGTTTTGACAGACAAGACGGAAGTGACGCGAGCATGCGGCCAGCTTCCGCCCGAATCTGTCTGAATCCGTGCCTCGGCGCTGGAGCAAGTGAGAGCGCTCTGGCGCGGTTTGAGTTGCTCCGAATCTGCCAGTGAAACGCACCAACCTGCTCCCGCTCGACCAGTGAAACACGGATCCGTCGCGGCGGAGCAAAAAAAAAAAACCTGCTCCGAATCTGCCAGTGAAAAACGCCGAGAGATAACATGGCTGGGGTCTATTGTGGATTGTCCTTTCGTGAATGACGCTTCCTGTCTCGGCTGGGTAAAGTCGAGTGTTTCTCACATCATAGCAGTGATTACATTCTTAAATAGTTTGTGCATTACTGGAAGTCGGCTAACTGGTCTTTAACATTTTTATGAGATTTTGCTTTTGTATACTTGTTGGATCTCGACCCAGCCAGAGAGAAAGGGTAAAGTTTCCGCTTTGAGGTTTGGAAAGAGATTGGGTGTTGTACACACATTGCTTGCGTTGCTTGCGATGGGCGGCGCACAGTAGCGGCAAGGCAGTGGAAAGGCAGTGGAAAATACAAGGCAGTGGAAAGCTTCAAACATCACCCTTTTCTTGTTCATCACCAGACTGGAATGAGTGTTGCCGCTGGTAACCGAAGTGCAGTGGAGAAGCTGCGTGTGGGGAACAGTAAAGCTCTTTGGCTTCCTCCTTCTGGGAAAAAGGGATCCGGCGGCAGGAAACCCCACGGTGTAAGCTTTTTCCCAGCTCAGCGGTACACAAATAGTTTCATACTTTCCTTGAAGAGCGGCGCAAGCATTTAAAATATAATGGCTCATACATCTTAGATGACGTAGGCAATTATGACGTCTTCGCCTATTACTTTCGACATACCGAAACCTTCAAAGCATAAGGTGCCCATCTTTTGATAGGCACTGTCTTCACTGTACTCAAAAAGTCAAGAAAGAAAAACGAACAAATATCCTGCTTATGTGACGCTTTTTCTTTATTAATTGTGAAGGCATTAAGTTTTTAAGCATTCCTATTGAAGTCGCGACAGCTGTGAGCAGTTTACAGTGCGGTTTTCTTTTATTTGTGATTTCGTGCTGCTACTGAGTTGCAGGAAATTCAGACAGCTGCATCTTGCAAGCGTAGTCACCGCAACGCTGCTGGAAATGCTGCTCCGCTCTTGGTGTCTTATTTGTTATGTATCACTAATTGGCGTGATATTCCTGCAAAGCATCTCAATGTTTCGTGTTGAACCAGAGAGTGCACAAACTTACAGCGCGGATACAACCACACTGACATTTTTGCCCTGCCCTAGAAGGAAACACATCATGGCGCTCATTGTGGTGTGTCACATCCTATTCTTCCCTGTCATCTTCTTTAACAACACAAGAATCAATTTTGAAGGAAAAGTGGCAATTGCTAAAGAAAACGAAAGTTCCGCTACCTGCGCAGAAGAATCAGTACAACGAGATTCGTCCACGTGGAAGATAAGGACTGCTTGTCGTCAACGAGGTCTGCGTATACTGTATTTCATACACACAGCACCCAAAACATCGAGAAACGTCGCTGGATTCGAAAAACACTAGGTGATCCTTCACTTGCTGCGCAAATGAATTCAGCCATTGCTTTCTTTGTTGGAGAAGCGCCTGATAGGAACGACGGCGAAGCTGTGCTAGAAGAAGCCATGGTTGAAGGAGACCTCGTTGTGCTCAACTTCACAGACACCTACAGAAACCTAACGTACAAGTTTCTTCGTGGAGCCAAGTGGGTGTCGGATTGTTGTCTTCTCGACCCTACAGCGACTATTGTGAAGCTAGACGACGACGTGTTGGTGAATCTGCCTGCCTTGTGGGCGTATATGAAAAGCGGAGTCATGGCACTGACAGGAATTCACTGCAGAGTTTGGAAAGATGCTGCGCCACAGAGGACAAAAAACTCTAAGTGGTATGTGAGCAAGAAGGAATATCGCTTTGATACCTACCCGCTTTATTGTGATGGCCCTGCGTTGATTATGCAAGCATCCGTATTGATTGCGATATATCAAGCTTCAAGCAACGTCCCGTTCCTCTGGGTAGATGACGTGTACATCACAGGCTTAGTAGCGGAATATGCTAACGTCAGCCTTGTAGACATCTCTCGTTACGTGATAATCGGTACGGGGGGAACAACACCTCTAGACAAGAAGATATTCATGTTTCTTCACGAAGAATGGCATGTCACGGCAATTGCCGTAAAAGAGGAAATATGGCAGCGTTTTAAGCAATATAATGCTACAGTGGATCACAACTTCAATCGAGATGTTTGTGCGTTCTATCGTAACGTTGTTTGAGGAGATAGGGAGAAAGCTTTGTGCGTATCAAAAAAAAAATCATGTCCGTAGATAATGTTCTAGGCTGTCAAAAATTATCACATTGAAAAGTTAACACATTGTTGGCAAGCAATACAGCATTGCTCCTAAAATTGCGCCGTATTTTGGAGTGGTTAAGCTAGAAATGCGCGAAACATAAAATCGCGTATATTTGCTCCTTCTGTTCTTCGACTTACAAGGTACGTCTGTCACGTGCACTCCATGTTTACTGGACTTGAAAAGTTTTTCATACGCAACGGAAACTTGCCTTGCAATGTGTCCGCTTCCCGCAGTAGCATATCTTTGTTGGTGCCCTCCAATTCTTATTACGCTCATAACAAAGAAGGGTCAGATTTGCAAGCACGTACATAAGTCAATCGGACAACGTCAGTTTTTTCATAGAGCGCTTGTTCTGTTCAATTCCTTTCTCTTCTTTCCCTGTTCGCATGCCTTCTTTCCTCGACAATTAATCACCGCGAACCAGGAGACTTGTCTGTCTTTCCATCTTTCAGTTCTCGCCTCAGAGATACCGGGAAGAACAGTTGTTGCCCTAGCTTGTCTTTAAGTCGCTTTCATGTTAGAAGCTGCCTGTTTTTCTTCAGAAAACACAATGTAGTCCCAGCCATTTCACTTGCGGTGTTTTTACCCCCTCAGACAAACACAAGTTTGTCAACAATCAGACATGCTATGCCGCGGTCGCCTTAGCGATTGCGGTGCTCTTCTGCATGCCTAAAATATGCTGGTTCCTTTCCTGGCGATGCCGTAGATAATGGTAAATGAACGTGTAATGTGCATATAGCAGGCAAGTTTGCTTAAAGCATTCCGTGCTTCAACCAGCACGGGAATTAAGGGAAGTGCAGGCTTCAGATCTGCTTCTGATGGATTTCGTACCTCGGGCTCGCAGCTATTGTTTTCTGAGCTTTAAATAAACTGAAAAGAAAATATGCGCAATTAATACTTCCTTTTGCCTCCCGCGTGTAGCAAGAGATACACGAAGTCTGCATAACTGTGAGGTTGAAAGAACGCAAAGACAACTTTTGTCACAAGGGTATGCGTGGTTCGAAGACTGTCCTCTAGATGTGGCGCCACAAAGAAATTGTGTTTCTTAAATGAGCGCGAAAAACATGTGCACTTCCATGTGAACAATATGCAGTATGTACTTCTGGAAATAAAAAAAATTTTGTATTCGGTAAGAAGTGTTGAGCTTTCAAGAGAAACACTAAACGTGTCGTTTGCTTCGGCGTCTCCTCCGTCCGAGCTCGGGAACCGCGAGCGTCTCTCGCAGACGCTATCGGGAACCACGCGAGTTTGGTTTTTTACAACCGTTTCTGCAGATTACCTACAGAGGTGACTGTTTCTGCGGCTCAGGCGGCAGCTAGATGCCTGTGGCCTCCTGATGGGTTTTCTTTTTCGTTACCGATTACTTACTGTCTGGAGCGCACACAGCTTGTGGTTTACGCGTATCTGCTATGCAGCAGCCTTTCATATCACAAGTAAATGTGATGATAATTGTGGCTCGGTTGATGAGAGGACGCTAATTTCTGCAGCCCATGTCGGAAGTACGGCTAAGCATCCGCGGGGGTAGGGGAAATGAAATGAAATAGATAGGAAGGACTGAAAAGCCGTAGTGGAGGGCTCCGGGAATTTCGACACACCTGGGATTCTTTATCGTGCTCTGACAGCACACAGTACACGGGCCTCTGGCATTTTCGCCTCCCTCAATAATGCGAGCGCCGCGGCCGGGATCGAATCCGCGTTTATTTAGGTGGCACCCGAGTACCGTAACCACTACACCAACACGGCGGACAGTAAATGTGTCCTTTTCACCAACGGGTGGATGGAATTTGCCAACGCAAGCGTCTCTATGCTCTGACCGCACTTTTCAATATGCCGCCGCACCACGGCAATACATGCATGCGGCTTGAACGCCCAGGTTAGAAAGGTAATTTTTTGCGCAGGCTTTCTATCGCGTGTGCACCACACCAGTAATGAAAAAATACTGAGTGGCGAGCGAAACAAAACACGCTGCCGGAATCACGTCGCGTGGCAATGCGACGCTGTTTTCTGGCCACTGAGTGTTGTACTAGCTTTGGCTGTAGTCGAGGGCGGTTATCTTTCTAGCTTTTGCTTCTCCTGATAGCTTTGCGCGCCTCGAACGACTTCGCGGCACGGTACTCCGGAAACAAAACCATAAATGCAGAAGTAAATGGCTTGAGCACTGTTCGCAAGCCAGCGTGAACCAATCAGAGTCCTGTACGTCCCATGCATCCCATGGTGGTAGAACGATCGCGGCGCCAGTGGCCCTCTGGTTATTGTAGTGTGAAACTCTATGATGCCCAGTCTGTGTTGCGTTTTGATGTGCCCTTCCCCTGGCTGAAGTTTGGCTGAAGATTTGTCGAACGAGCGACAGTATATTGTGCGTTTGGTAGTAAAGTGTGCGTTCGCGCATTATGCTAAACCAAGCGCAGATGAGCCGGCCCGGTGGTGACGGGATTTAGCAGATCGCCTGCCTGTGTCTTGTCGACATGTCAGTGGCGTGTGCCCCGTTAACTTGTGGGTTACATTGGTTATCAACCACGGGAAACCAGTGTACCCGCCCAGTTCTCAGACGGCGGCGCACCTATCATCGTTTCTTGGAAAGACAACGCAAGATTGTAATGTGCACCACTCCAGCATTATCAACTTGAAAGCAGCGATCGAGCATCTACACAAACAATGAATCGTAATAGTCCCCCCCTCATGTAAAACCACATCATAGGGGCATTTGAGGTACTATAAAAATAAATAAATAAACATATAAATTAATTAATAAATCTTGTGATGGGTTCCTAAATAAAGACATGTTTTACTTGCAGTGGCTAGCTGACGATTATGTTCCGGTACTCGGCTGTTTTAAAGGCGAGTGCTGTCAGGCTGTTCGAGCGACTTGAAAATTTAAAGGAATCCATCGCTAGTACAGCCATGCAATATTTAGGCCTCTATCAATTATGTGTATTTGACACATCATTGCAGAGCAGCTCTTCCATTGCAGTTGCTGGAACGCACAGCAGTGGGTGAAACACACAGCACCATTGTAATGTATTGCCAAGTTACACAGCGGGCATAAATTCTAGTCAGAACAACATAGGCCGACCTCAGCCTCTCCAAAAGCGGTACCGCGGGCATTTGTAGCGCCCTATTGAGCGCCCTACTGACGCGCCCTCCGCGCCCTATTGATGCGCTATATTAACGCGAAAGCGTTTCTTGGCTAGGTTGGCGAGAGTGCGCGCCCAGCTGCCGTCCGCAAAAGCCGTGCCCGGAAAGCACGTGACTTCTCCCACCGGAAGTGACGCCGGCGCCAACACTCGCCGCAGCGGCAGTCGGCACTCGCCGCGCTCCGCTGTAGCTACCTGCAGCGGCGTAGGCCGCGTCGTCGCGTTTCTACGGTGGGTTGGCGAAAGCGCGCGCCCAGCTGTGTGGCGTCGCCGCACCAACACTCGGCACGCCAATGCGCCAGGTAGCCCATCATTTCTCACCGCCATGCGTGCCGATTTTAATCTCGAATTGAAGACACCCACTGGGGCCATCCCGACGTCGAGATGTGCGCGCATCGATCTCGTATTCACCAACGACCCACGCAATGTGCGAGATGTGTTGTATGTCACCACCTACTACTCGGATCACAAGTCCGTGGTAGTGTCTATGTACCCCAGCCTAAGTACGCCGTCACGGTAACGATCAGAGGGTGACGGCACCGGTGACTGTCTAATGACACCACCCAGGACGCCGCGGTGGTGGTACTACTTCGACATGCCCGAGACCTGCGTTGGGCATATCTGCATATACTGCCTGTACGACGAAATAGAAGAGGACATATCAAGTGTCGACACCACTTTGATGGCGTCAAGTCATGTAAATAAACACAATACGGCCTCCCACATTGCCTCATTCTTTATAACACAACTCATCAACACCAGTTTGCGGTACCCCTACGCAACAACAATCTAGCCAAAACAAACGCTTTCGCGTTCTCATCTCATAAGAATATGCTTAGGGATTGTCGAACTTTTTCATAGCGGAGATCAAGAAGCGACTAATAACAGAATAACATTAGTAGGAACCACTAATAATAACAGAAGACGTTGGTGGAATAGACGCTAAACAGGAGACAGGAGGACAGACTATTGGCATTATGACGAATGTACGTACTGCAAAGTGATTCCACTGGCATTTAACAAAAGCCTGTATCTCTCTGGTGCTGGTAGAAAAAAAAGACTAGAATCTAGAACGCAACATGACAATTAAGAAGGTAGCAAGCTATTAAAAGATAAAAATTGCAAAAAAGTGGCACAGAGAGTTTATGGTAAAGATTATTCACAATTGTGTAGCGTGTAATTCTTTTTAGACCTGCTCTGAAACGGTAGACATTGTTGTGGTGCTTGTTCTATTTCGATCCAGCGTGTTCCATTCACGCCTCATTACAGGGAAAAATGAATGCTTATGACTTTCCGTATGTATGTATGTATGTATGTATGTATGTATGTATGTATGTATGTATGTATGTATGTATGTATGTATGCATGACTTTCCGTATGTAATAAAAGCGTGTTTGCGCCGGGATGGTCGTGATTTTGTTATTGATAAATATTTTGAGCTGCCTAGCTTTAGTTCTATATGAATAAATAGGTATACAACATTTTTTAACAGTGCTAACTGCGCTCGCTTTTGTAAAGTGCGGATACCAGCCTATTTTAGCAATTCCGTGGGAAAATCTCTTAATCTATATTTATTGTAAATATATCATAACGCCTTTCGGCGGACTGCTTCTGGTTTATTTTTGAGTTCTTTTGTTGAAGAAAACCGAATAAAGGCGTATTCCGAAGTAGATCTTACGAAGGTTTGATAGGATATTAGCTTTGTGCTCGGGGAGCCTAATCTGAAACGTCTATAGAGAAAAAATAACTTTTTCAGCCCGTTGGAGGTAATTCTCTTTACATGGCGTTCCCATCTAATGTCGTGGGTTAGCCTTAGGCCTCATTCTTGTACTCATTCACTCGTAACGGCATATCCACCAACCCAATTGTTAGGGTTTACCAGGTGAACGTGAAGACAGAGGGAACCGTGACAGCGGCTGCATATATACGGTCAAAGTGGCCGAAGAATTCGTCAAGAAATGCGTCGCGTTTGATAATCAAGGTTAATAAAATAAGGGTATGTGCACACCACATAGGAAAGGAAGAACTAACCTGTGACACACAACCTCATTCAATATGCACATACTCGAATTGAACTCGTCTACTTTGATTGACGTCTTTCTCAGAAAACCTTAATGACGCAAGATACCTCTCAAGTGCGCAAATCGGTTATAATAAGAGCATATTTCTGGTGATCAGGCATCTGAGAAGAAAAACAGCACTGATATAGTTGTCAGTCATATGGCGGAGCATACTTTTGTTGAATTCTGCATATGAGTGTGGACAGTTGACTCGCTTGATTTTGTTGCATAGATGAACCTCACAATACCCTCATCCTGACATAGCCGGGAAATGTTGATGCCCATATACTCTGCTATGTCAGTTCACGTTAAAGAGCCCCAGGTGATCAAAATTTTCGGAGCCCTCCTCTACGGTGTCACTCATAATTATATCCTGGTTTCGGAACGTAAAAACGCAGAAATATTCCTTAAGATGAATCATCAAGCCTTTCATAGGTAACCAAACTACTGTTAACTTCGTGTTGAGTGAGAATAAGGTGGTAGCTCATGCACCAGTCGATACCGTTGCGTAATGGCTGAGAATAAGTTGAATATCAGTGCGGCCATAGGCGATGTTTAGCTCCAGGAACTTAGGAGACTTACCGTCCACCCTTACGCTGGACCTCACCATCGCCGTCGGCAATCAAGGGTGCGAGCCGGTACGACCACGACCATCCTGGCCCTTAGAAGCGAAGAACGCTCTTGAGCCAAAACGTATAGCACGTCTTGCGCGGACTCCGACAATGTGTATATGTCAAACCCCTGTGACGACAGGAGTACAATTCGACCCAATTCGACACTCCTTCCCTGCTCCACAAAAATAATTATTAAAAATGTCCCATCTCTAATGAACTCAACAACAGAGCTGGAAGATTTAGAAAGATTACATACAGCAATCTATCGCCTTTTTTATCATGATATGTGTAGCACGGCTGATGTGCAGCCGTCACCTAACACCCCTAATCGCGTGACATGTTACGTCACGCCTCTTCTCTTTATATACCACTAACCGAACGGCAATAAAGTTGTTGTTCACCCGACTGCAGGCTCGCTACATGGTGGCAGCGAAACCCAGCTGATGCCTCGATGGCATCTGCGTTACTACCGCCCCGAAGCCCATGGAGGCGTCACAGGACCCTTGGGTTGCCTGGAAGACTTGGAAAAGTGAGTTTCTGCTCTTCTCCACTGCTACAAGATTGAACTATCAGCCAAAGGATGTTCAAGCAGCCACGTTGCTAGTTACCATAGGCGAAGAAGCTCGCCTATGGTAACTTATGGACTATGGCCTATGGTCGAAATTCTGATTAAGAAGTTTCACGAACACTACAAGGCCGCAACCAACTTAACGTTTCAAGAGTTTCTTTTCAGTTCATGAAACCAAAAGGCAGGCGAAACGATTCACGAGTGGCTTACAAAACTGCGAGTGTTAGCGAAGAAATGTGAATATGGGGATTTTGAAGACCGCATGTTGCTTAGCCGAATAATTTTGGGCACTACAGATAAGCGACTGCAGCAAGGACAGATAGCGGAAAACCGGACGTACGAAAAGAGTCGACATGTGCCGTGCGCATGAACAAGGCAAAGAGCAATTCCGAGAGATAAATGGAGCGACAGGATCCAGTGAACGCATGCTTGTAAACGCAGTCGCAACGACAAAAAATATTTGCTACAAATGTGGGGGTGAAATGCACCACAGTGACATGCGTCCAGTGAGAGGAAAAACATGGCGTAAGTGCGGAAGGCTAAACCCTTCCGCTAAAGTATGCAGGTCATCGAAGTATCCGCGGAAAGTCAGCCAACAAATACGAGAACTACGAGCAGTGATTTTATTTTACAAACAGTCACTCTCGGTGCGATCGCCAGTGATGACTGGAGTGCAACTGCGTACATTGGAGGGCCGTCCCATCACATGCAAGCTAGATACTGGAGCCAACTGTTCTGTCATTTTAAGAAGCTCGATGTTGCGAATCTTTCCGGAGCCCTCCACTACGGCGTCTCTCATAATCAGAACTGGTTTTACAGCATGAACTCTACCCGCCAGTACAACCTTTCGCAGACGTATTCGAAGGACTTGGGCAGCTCAAAGACTTCCAGTACGACACGAAGCTCAAGCCAGGCGCAGTGGGCATCGTCGTTCCCGTGGCTCTTCAGGACAAGGTCAATGCTGGAGTCGCCGTGGCTCTTCAGGACAAGGTCAATGCTGAGCTGCAGCCCATGGAAGTCCAAGGCGTCATCGCAAAGGTAACTGAGCCAACCAAGTGGTCCAGCCACATGGTCACAGTTGTTAAGAAGGACAAGGTTACAATTTGCCTGAATCCTACGGCGCTTAACCTAGTACTGCTGCGGGAGGATTATCCAATGCCAACCCTAGAAGACTCAGACTCGCAGCTATCCGGTGACAGGTACTTCTCAACGCTCGACGCGGCGTTAGGTTTCTGGCAAATTAATCTAAGAGAATCAAGCTCAAAACTCTGCACGATGAGCACACCTTATGGTCGCTATCGGTTTCTTCGAATGCCCTTCGGCATCGCGTCAGCTCCACAAATCTTTCAAGCAGCTATGCATCGCATGCTGGAAGGTTTGCCGTGCGTAGTCGTGATAATGGATGATAGACTGCTTTGGGGCCGCACAAAAGAGGAGCACGACCACAACCTGCCCCTTTTGTTGTTACGCTGTCGCGAAAACAACCTCAAGCTTAACCTAAATAAATGCACCTTTTTGCAGCCTGAAGTCCGCTACCTCGGGCATATTCTTAGCACTGAAGGCCCCCGCCTGAACCCATGTCCAGTGAAGACAATACTGGAAATGGAGGAGCCAAACAATTGTAAGGAGCTCGAAGTCCTTTTAGGCATGATGAATTATGTACAACGTTTTATTCCTAACATGTCCGACGTGACTGCCCCCCTAAGAACATTGCTGCACACAGACATTGCGTGGGTTTGGACTGACGCTCAGCAGTGAAGTTACGAAACGTTGCGTGAAAGCTTAGCAAATGCACCAGTTCTGGCTTTCTTCGACGGAAGTAAGTCAGTCACCCTCTCAGTCGACGCCAGCCAAATGGGAGTTGGCGCTGTGCTTAATCAAGACAGCCGTCCTCTCGCATACTCGTCACGTTCACTGACAGAGGCGAAGCAACGCGACGCTCAAATTTAAAAGGAGCCATTGGCAAAGTGCATGGTTGCGTCAAGTTTCGAGATTATATCTTCGGCCAACGAACTGGTGATTGTTGACACCGATCACCGCCCTTTGGTGTCGATATTCATCAAACCCCTTCATCAATCACCGCTTGCTTCGCCTGCAGCGCATGCGTTTGAATTTGCAGCGATATCCCATTAAATTGATCTATAAGCCAGGGAAAGAGCTTTTTCTGGCTCGCGTCTTATCTAGGTTTCCCAGCAAACAGCTCATGCAACAAGAAACGGAGCAATTTCAAGTGAATATGGTTGGATACATTTCAGCTTCGTAGGAGCGCCTGAGGGATCTTCGTGCGGCAACGGCTGAAGATCCTGCCCTGCTCAAGCTTCGAGGTTACACCGAAACAAGCTGGCCAGAAAGGAACGAGGTGCCCGAAAGTGTTCGTCAGTACTGGTCCTACAAAGAGGAACTGTACACACAGGATGGTCTGGTTTTTCGGAGCAATAAGGTAATTATATCAACTTCACAGAAACAAGAAATTATGTTGCTGCTTCATGCTGCGCACCCGGGAGTTGAAAAGATGAAGGCGCGGGAAAGAGACATCATGTATTGGCGAAATAGGTCGCGTGAGATAGAGCGATTTCGCAAAAACTGCAAGGTCTGTCAGAAGTATCAACTGCGGAACGCCAAAATGCCTCTTCATAGCCACGAAATGCCAACGCTACCTTGGGAATTTGTTGGCATGGACCTGTTCTTCCATGAGGGCCGTGAAGTTTCCATAATAGTGGACTACTGTCATGATCGAGGCGCGAAACTTAAACAGTTGCGTGTTCGCCGTGCGGGAGTGATGACGATGAAGTGTGCTCGTGCAGTGCGTGGTGCGTGTGGTGCGTGCTGTGCTTCGTGCTGCGCGGCTTGGAAGCCAGCTGATTCTCGCTGGACGTCCGGTCCAGAGAATCTGAGACCAGCCGCTACAGGGTATTGCATCGCCAAGGACCTGCGTTACTGCTGGGAAACGGGTCCAGAGAGCCAGGCGAGCTGAGGAACCGGTGCAGGCAACCTCAAGGGCCGGTGTTCCGTGCTGGGCGACCGGCCCAGGGAGCCAGACGAGGTAGCCGTGTTCTCAGCCACTGCATCGACCAGCCTTGCTACAGGTGCTGTCACTCCAGCCACCGGTGTCGTCAAACCCAGATGCTGTCTGACTACCGCGGCCTACCGGCTGCCGTGGCTGCCGAAGCAGGCGCTGCGGCGTAAGGGCCGCTGCTGCGGCCAACAGTCCCGTGGGTGGACCCATGCTACCAGCATCCTACCGGCCACTTCCACGTCGCAAGTGACACCTGCTTCGAAGCCTGGAAGCGTCAACGACGACACGCCGGAAACACGGCGAGATTTACCTTCTTTTGTTTGTCCGGGACACAATTCCATCACAACTACTCTTCGTTCTTTTGTGAAATCCGCGAACTTCGGCAGAGCGCTGTTGGCGCTCCGATATTATGGTGCACAGAATTGTTCGCCACACATGGCTTGCCGTCGCAGCCCTGCAGTGATAACGGCCCTGCAATTCAATAGCCAGCTTTTCAAAGAGTTCCTGCAAGCAACTTGGCGTTACTCATATTACGGCAAGCCCTTATCATCGCCGCTGCAATGGGATGACGGAAAGAACCGTACAAGAAGCAAGAAAGCTTCTAAAGAAATGTTCACGCAGCCGGGTTGATTTTTATATGGCGTTGTTAGAATGGCGCAACACCCCCAGAGATGACTCTTTTAAGCCCCCTGTGCAGTGCCTCATGGGACGGCAAACCAGGACCCTGCTGCCTGTGCCAACCAGGTACCTGACACCAGAGGGTGTTCCAAGCAAAGCCGTTCACAACAGGCTGCAGGAGATCCGTTAAAGCCAGAGGGGCAATCACAACCGTGGAACAAAGGACCTACCTGGCCTTGTCTCCAGGCCAGCCAATGTCCACATACGACACCCTACAGCGAACGCGGTCTCCTGCGGTTCTTCTTAGGCCCGAAAACAGGCCCCGGTCAGCAATTCTGAGAACGGAAGACGGTCGAGAATACAGGCGCACAAGAGGGCACCTGCGGGAGAGGCCGACCGACAGCGACGAAGGCCTCAGAGAAGACCCCCTTCCTCAAGAGCTACGCCGAAGCACGAGAACTCGCCGCCAGCCTTGTCGATACCCGCAGCAAGAAAGACATAATTTTTTTTCAATTAAAGAAATGTGCAGCCGTCACCTAGCACCCCTAATTGCGTGACATGTTACGTCGCGCCTCTCTTTATATACCACTAACCAAACGGCAATAAAGTCGTTCACCCGACTGCTGGCCTCGCTACAATATGTGCTTATACCACCTTTAAGAATGCATACGACATCTCGAATGCCGCTGCTTCCTCGCCACCAACTGTGCTTCCGCTCAGCTGAACCTGCCGCTTTAATGCACAGGCTGAGCTCATCGACACTCGCTCTTCAAGGCTATCTTTCTCTTTGTAAGGATTAGCGGACGTTCATCATGATCATCACGACTACGCGAATTTCACGACGAGATCATGGAAGGTTCGAATGATTCGTTTAAAACATTTCTCATTTCCCACAATATTGTGTTTGTTTGACGAAAGTGCACCATGTATTGTCAATTCCTCTGTCTCAAATCTAGGTTTTGGTTGTCTAAGGCAAAACGTTCTTTAATTGAATCATATCAAATTTTTCAAAGTTTTTTCTGTAGACATGACGTTTCCTTTAGCGACTGTCGCATATTTCTACTTTCTTGTGTGTAAACATGCCGTTTCATTATTTTTTTTCGGCTATTTCAGTTGAGTCTGTACAGCATATTTTGTACTGATTTGTGTGCTACGTACGGCCTGCGTGCCGAGCTGTTGCAGGAGCAGAAGCCTTAGTCAGGCCACATGGCCTTTAGCTTCTGCTTCCTTTCTGTTGTAAACAGAAAAATAAACTCAACTCAATTCAATTCAACCATTTGTGTGCGGTCAGATAACGAATGGCGGGGACGCGCGAGCATAAGGTGAAAACACCTTCATGTGAAGGGACGATATAGATGGGCATGGCATGATCACTAGTACAATGAATGAGAGCGTCTCAACACGCAAAAGGAAATAGAATCATGGTCCACGGCGATAAGAGTTCCAGAATGCGAGTAACGGTGCCTCACATGTTTGGTCACGACGCCGTCGTTGATCGCCAGGAAGTGCAGAGTCGTGTTGACACGTCGGCGCAGGAGGACCAAAGTACCGAACGTCCCCCGCGGCTTCAGAAGTGGCAGGTACCAGCCCACGGCTGCTCTTCCGTGGCCACCTGCACTCGGGGCCCACCTCACGCAGCAGGCAGTCCCAACACAAGGCGTCCATTTAGGCCTGTCCCTTGACGACGACTCAAGTCGCTCCAGGAGCCGAACACGAGGAGGCGACACCTGCGCCTGCTCCAAGCAGCCTCACTGCAGGCGCCCTTTCAATGCTGTACCATCAGGCAGGCGCGTCCTGCTCAGAGCCGCCCAGGAACAGCCGCAGGAGCTCAAAGGACAACGCACTCGTGCGGCGTGTGCTTCCGAGTCCCCAGCTCCGCTCTGCGCGCTCAGCGCGAGTCCTCTTCCTTTCCGCCGCCGAGCACGCCGCCTGTCCCTGGCTCACCTTCTCCTGCTTCGTCTTCTATATACCTCTATTTAACCTCAAAGAAGATGTCCTCAAGATGACTTCATGGAGTCCAACACATAAACCATTGCACTGTTCAATGGTGATATTTTTCTCGTAGAAATTGTACGTGCGGAAGATGGACAGCGGTGCCAGCGACGGAGCAGCAGGCGTAATTATGACTCTTGCACTTTGCAGATCTGCATTTTCTTCAATGCATCACTGCGTCTGAGCCGACAACGAGTTTCGAGGGACACGTGGGACTACGCTGCAAGACAGCGCAGTCTACTACAGAGAGTGGCAGCGCACAGGCTTCGTTCACCGAGTCCTGAGTGCGCAGGCTGGACGAAATAGCACGTCACGAGCTCCGAGCTATAAAGCTAGCGCTGTTGCACAGACGCATCATTTGGCGGCGGTGACAACGAAGGAGCAGCAGGCGTAAATCTGACTGTTGCACTTTGCAGGCTAGCGAATTTCTTTTCAAATATTTCTAAGTCTAATTAGCACATTATCGCTGTCACCGCGGCCACAAAGTGTGCCACTTTCTGTTCGTTGTTGTGACGATTAGAAATGACTAAGGACGTTTCAAAACAGCTTGAACAGTTCAAGAAAGAACTACGGAATGAATTCAGGAACTTAAAAGGATCTCTCGAGAGAAACATGCCGGCAGAAGAGAGAAAGTTCCGGACAGAGATCGATGAAATAAAGCGGAGCATGCATTTCTTTAGTAAAAATATTGACGATGCTAACCTGTAGCTGGATGCTACTTTGTTAGAGAATAGCTCGCTTAAAAAAGAAAATGAAGCACTCCAACAGAAATTTCGATCATTAGAGAAGGAAGTCATTGAATGTCATAATAGTGTTGTGAAAACTGAGCAGTACTCGCGAAACAGAAACCTTGAGATCAAAGGTGTTACGGAAACCCCGAATGAGTGCTTGGCAGATGTTCTGGCTCCAATTGGGGCGGCCATCCGTGAACCAGTTTCCTCGAGCGACATAGATGTATAATTCAAAGACTGGTAACCAAAGACAAGACAAGGAGGAACATTGTTCAGTTCGTGAAGAGGGACAAGGTTCTTGAGAAAGCTAAGAAAAGAAAACTTGTGAAGGGGAGCCTGGGTCTATCAATGGAAGCGTGTAAAGACGACGTAAATCATCCTGTCTTTGTGAATGAACATTTTGTCAGTATTTAAAGCGACTACTTGGCATGGGGGCAATAGCACGCAAGCGCGAACATGGCTGGAAGTTTGTCTGGGTAAAAAATGGTGCCGTTTTTGCCCGTCGCGATGAGACGTCGCCCCTCGTGGCAATAAAGTAAGAGAGCGATTTGGACAAGATTACCGTGACAGGATAAGCATATGCGCGGCAGGCGTGAATACTTTGATGGTCCAGAATGTAGAAACATGGATACCGATTGCGTGTTACCTGAGAACATGCGTGGTATCATTTCTGACAACCCAGAGAACCTTTTTAAGGTTTTACACCTAAATGTTAGATCCATGCAATATAAATTTGACGAAATCTACACTCTTCTAGAATTCTGTAATATTAGCTTCGACGCACTTATGCTCTGTGAGACTTGGTACAATGAAAATTCGGACCACTTTGTTTTACCAGCCTATAATCATTTCTTTTTAAACAGCAAAAATTGCAGGGGCGGTGGTGTTTCTATTCAAGTTGCTGTAGCAAGTTTAGAAATTTTACACGAATTTAGCACCGTTACTTGTGATGACGGAGCCATTAGTATTAAGAAAAAATCCACAGCATATCCATGGGGTGAATGATGATGAGTGGGCGAAGCTCCGGAGGTTTATCGTAGGTCGTGCCGAGTTCCGGATTAATTTAGTTAACGCGCACGCTACGAATCCTTATGGTTCAACTACGCCCAAGTGAAATCTCCCACCGGAACTTCATTGCAAGTCAAGATCCAGTGCCTATATATATATATATATATATATATATATATATATATATATATATACATACATATATATATATATGTGTGACAGAATAAACAGGGACAAGAAGACAAACGCACAAGCGCAGATATATACATGAGTGGCCGGTGAACGGTTCTCCAGCGCGAGCAGTCGGTATTTTAGGGGCGAACCTCCTTATGGCATCACCTGGGCGGTTCTCGGTGGTCGATGCATCCTGCGTAGCCAGTAGCGTCTCCCTTAGCATACAAGAGCACACAATAGATGACACTGTCCAATAGAGATGCATGCAAACTGCAGTTGGGTGACGATACACTAGATGGCGCTGTACGCATTCTGTGTCGTCATCTCCATTTCTCGTCTCGTTTCCGAGAGGGCGCTGTCCCATAGATATGCGTACAATATGGCGGTCGGGTGAAGGTACGCTAGATGGTGTTGGCGGTGCAGCTGCTCTCCGATTGGCTGCTGCGCGGGGAGCGCTCCTCTCATTCTCCTGGATCGTCGCCGTACGTGTCGGATCGCGCTTGGTGGACCATGGACGATGAGAAAAAAAATTCCGAACGTTGTGTCCGAAGCGTGGAATCGAACCAGGGACCCCTCGCTTCCGAACGCGCGGCGCTAGCCACTACGCCACGAAGCTTTTTTTTTTCTTTATTGCCTTCTTGAACAAAGTACAGCCGCAATCAAAAGCGCACACGCATACACTATTTACGCACTGGTGTGACCGTCTCTAAAGCTTTTTCATATCTTTCAAAACATCAAGGATAGTAACCCAGTGTGGTGGTTAAGGCTGGGCTCTATAAATCTCACTAATTTGTCCAACGCTCTCAATGAAGGTTTCCCTCGAGGATTTTACATGAACATCTGCATGCCGCACCTGCATTCTCGTTTTCCACAAAGCATGAAGACCCAGGACCATGATCATATCGCATGGCTCTTCTACTGGTAAAAACCTTATGCCATAAGAATCTAGTGGTAATTCTTTCTTTAAAGTGCGCTGAAGCACGTCCCAGAAAAATACTGCATCCCAGCAGTCTACAAAAGCATGCTCTATATCCTCTGGTTTATTACATAAATGGCAGTTTGTTGTCCAAGGTACAAATAAGCCTTTTTCCTGAAGCCATGTTTTTACAGGTAGACTATTCGTATGTAGCTTGAAAAAGAATGTTTTGGCAGCAGGACTTTTGGCATTTTCTTGACCCTTTTCAAAATATTCTGTCCTGGGTATCCATGATATGGCAAACGGTACAAAGGAGTCGGGAGGAACGCTTCAATTAAATCCTTATAGAGTTTCTTTCTGGTGACGTCACTCAAGTACTCTAAAGAAAATCTCACTTTCAACATTCTGTATGAAAGTAAGACCTCCTGCAGAAATCCAGATACGGTACCCTCCAAATCACCACAAGAGGAAATTATGAAATCTGGGATTAATCTCCGTAGCCTGGTATGTATGACTGTTCGTAAAAAAGGATCTTCCACATTCCTAAGGAACATAAACCTAGAAACAATCTGACGTAAAAATAAATGAACAAGGCCAACACCTCTACGTTTAACAGGAATGAACAGGTTGGTTCGACTGATTTTCTCCCAAGTCGAGGCCCAAACAAAAACTGCAAAGACACGATGTATCTTCTGGATACTAGAACGAGACGCACATAAGACATTCATAACATACCATACACGTGACAGCAGAAACACATTACACACAGCAGCACGCGAGAACATAGAGAACTGCCTGCCTTGCCATGCATCTGCTTTTTCTTTTAGTTTCAATGTTTGCTCAGCCCAATGTTCATCAGCATGTCGATACCTATCAAGAGGCGCTTTTTCTTTCTTTATTGACTGACGAATACATACATCACAACAGTCTGCTGCCATAAGCTGGCGTTATTTCCTTTTCCACCGCTGCGTTTTCAGCATGCGGCTGAGATTACAACACTTTCATTTTGACAAGGGCATCCATCAACAACAGCAATTCATCATCTCCCAATTTCCTAAACACTTCACGGAGCTTGCTAACATTTTCAATAAAGTAAGCATTTACTGGTCTCGTATTTATGTCACAATTCCTTACAGCCATGCGGTTTCTCCAGATGCTGTGAAGGCCAAGAAGGAAGAACATGTCATCAGGTATACTGCCTTGCCCTGCGGCTAGG
The DNA here is from genome assembly GCA_013339685.2 of Hyalomma asiaticum. Taxonomy (NCBI): domain Eukaryota; kingdom Metazoa; phylum Arthropoda; class Arachnida; order Ixodida; family Ixodidae; genus Hyalomma; species Hyalomma asiaticum. The sequence goes on from CM023484.1 coordinate 112,156,462, forward strand.
TAACGAATGCCATGTGGCGTTAGCGGCAATTCCTTTTTAATAGTCCTCTGCAGAATATCCCAAAAGAAAACCGCACTCCAACAGTCTAAAAACACATGTTCTATAGTTTCAGGTTTCTAACAAAGTAAACAATGAGTACCCCATGGTAAATAGTGTCCTTTTTCTTCCAGCCATGTTTTGACAGGCAAGGTATTAGTATGTAGCTTAAAAAAGAATGTTTTCACTCCGCTTGGTACCATCATTCGTTTCACACGCTTTAGCACATCTTTACCCTACCCTTTACTGTACAATAGACGGTACAATGGTTTTGGAAACATAATGTCTATCAAATCAGTGGTTAACTGCTTACGTGCCACAGCGGCCAAATATTCTGTAGAAAAGTGATAGTTCAAAAATCTAAAAGCTACTACTACTTCACGCAGAAATTTACTCGATGCATAACCTCCACCCTCTGTTATCAATACAACAAAGTTAAGGCATTGCTCAATCGGATTTGAATAACCGTTCTCAAGAAGGGATCTGTAGTGTCACGCAAAAACAAAAATCGGGAGACCAGTTGCTTTACGAATAAGTTCGGTAGCGACAATCCCCCCTGGCTTAACTTATGAAACAAATTGTTTCTACTTGTTCTTTCATATTGTGACTGCCACACAAACACAGCGACTACGCCACGAAGCGCACATGGACACATGCACCACGATGACAGTAAATACCCAATTAACGAAAGACTGCGCGTTTCTAACGCGTTTGTGCTAGCGCGTTACGGCCCGTGTAAGAAGCTGGTGTAAGACGCTGTGGCCTCTCCGCCTTATACTCTCTCAGCAGTCATGTGATGGCGTCGGCAAACGCGCTGCGCGTTCCGGCCTGTGTAAGGGGCTACCTAAGACGTCTTTACATGATGATCGACTGGGCGAATTACACGGACGGTTCACGGTTTACCGATGATTCCCTCCGGAGCTTCGCCCACTCATCATCATTCACCCCGTGGATATGCTGTGATTGTTTTCAATCAAGAAACTCGCTAGAAGACGCTGCCTGCGTCAACGTTGTTTCTCGCGGGTGAGGGCGCGTCTCCTTCTTTGCGAGCTGGTAGAGCGTTTATCGAAGAAAGAGCGTTTCCGTAGTCAACGCGCGCCTTTCGCTCTCTCTCTCTTTCTGTCTCTCTCTCTCTCACAAGACAGCAGATGGAAGAGTGAGAGAGCTCGCGAGCCGGGAGGCACGCGCCGTGGGCGAGCGTGAGCCTCCCGGCGGCGCCAGGTGGCTACAAGGGACAACATCAAAGGATGGAACGACCCACGGCGTAAGGAGCTTCGCCCCTAAAAATGAAAGAAAGTGGGAAACGGCCACATAAGAACGTGGAGAAATGAAGAAGGAAGAAAAGTAATAAATAAATAAACCATGGAACAAAGAAAGGAAAAGAGAAAGAAAGAAAGAAAGAAAGAAGGAAAGAAAGAAAGAAAGAAAGAAAGAAAGAAAGAAAGAAAGAAAGAGGCAGGCACACAACCAGATTCACATGTCCCCATTTTACCCCTTATGGGAAGGACACCGGAACATTTTCCGCTCCTTCTTGCCGCAGCTAGCGGTAGGCAGAGATCCTTTCAAGAGGCCCCCGGCTCTCTATAGACTTGAGGCATGACCGGAAATCTTTGTGTAGAACAAAACGCTTTCGCTCGCTGCAACATCACGAATAGGGCGCACGTTCTCATTGCGCGCGCTTCGGATTTGGCGTGGCACAGGGTCAGCACTTGGTTACAGCAATGTTCGCTGTTGCTTGTTTTACTGGGCGCTGTGTTTAACACGATGTCCCGCAAAATACATGCGAATATGTTCGCGAGAGCAGCCAGTGAGCACGCAGCGGACATCCTGACAACTGACATGCCTGTTTTGTCGAGTGTTTGTGCAAAATAGGCAACAAAAGGAGGAGCTTTTGCCTTTTAATTACCAGATCGTTAATGAAAACCAAGATATCTTCTCTCGTCGATGTTTGAAGTTTACCTTAATAGCCATGTTGATTAATGCTACTAGTAATTGCTAATACCTTATCCGTGTGTTTTGGAAAAGGGTAACGCAGAAACGAGGTCGAACCCCACAGCTAACGACATCAATCGTGGCTCAGGCCAGTGACGTGTGGCCGCAACCTAACGCGGTTAGCTACAACGGCCTGTGATCTCGCGTATTCTCTAGTGCTTTTGGGATGGAAAAGAATACCATCATCTGAAGAGAATATTGGAATGTTAGCGGTTCGGGTTATTTGGTATTCCATGATCTTTAGCGTTGTGGTGCGGTAAAAATAAAGGTATTCGTCTCTTCTCGTGCTTCTCATGTTTTATCGCGGTGAAACGCTACGAATCGGAATACCAAGGATAACACTGAACAAAAAGAACCGCTCGAAGAGTTCTGAAATTCCGGACATTGCCAAGAACTCCTCAAAATCTTATATTGACGTACCGATATATCCATGCGCTATCTCACATTTCCGCGGTCATGGTAGCAATCCACTAGGTTCTTGAATGCAGATTTTTAGATGTTTTTATTCAATTTACCCATGAAATCTCATTACAAATTCCAGTTCTATTTCAGCACCGCGCGATGCGGCACGGCGTTTTGCGTGGTCATCTATCTATCTATCTATCTATCTATCTATCTATCTATCTATCTATCTATCTATCTATCTATCTATCTATCTATCTATCTATCTATCTATCTATCTATCTATCTATCTATCTATTCGCCTACGACTCGGTATTCTTCTGGTCGTTTGTTTCCCTGTGCATACCCAAAGTTGGGATGGTAGGTTTGACGCACACGAATAAGTGAATTTGACGTCACTAAGTAGATGCTGCTGTCGCATACGTCGTGGTTACCATGACATGGTAACGTGTGGCTCATGCTCGTAATGCCGGGCTCTGTTTATACAGGTACGCTGCACAGCTGATGGAAGGTTAGCATTGCAGCCTATGTGAGCCAATCGCCTTCCAAAGCACATTCAGAATTTCACGAGAACATATTTTGCATGAGTTAAACATGCGAAAGACAGTTTGTCATAGCACGCGTGTGTAAAAAGGATTTTACAGACGTATACACAAACGTGACACAAGACCGAAGGCGACCTGCCATGCGATATGGGGGTAAAAATCCAACCCCCTCCCTTTCTTCAAGGTGTAATGCAAGAAAACTACCACTTTTCCACGGCGCCTCTTCGCAGGCAGTGCATATCGTGAACCAACCTAGTAAATCAGGAATTCCCTTGTGCGAGCTCGTCTGATGTTCATTTATGCTCTAGTGTCTGTTGGCCACTCCTAAAGCAATTGTCATAAGCATACAGGCATGCTCGCTTTGATCAACCCTGCCGAAGCACCCCACGAATGGCGCTTGCGATATGCACTTCAGCGCAACGTAGCGCATCTCCTTTCGACAAAACAGATGTGTCCGGAATGTGGCCACGTTCAGGGGCTGCCGTTTAGTCATCGATGTGATAGCGACAGGTGTGGTAAGCCCCCTTTACGCACAGAAATACGCACTCAATTCGCACAACGACATTGATCCTACTCGTAACCCTTGGCTGAACGCCAAACATTCTGGCACAGGCAATTTCCTCACGCACAGCTTCTCATGGCAGCCACTCCTATAATCCGTGCGTTCTGTGGGATTTTCTGGAATGTTTACCATCGAAAAAGCGCGGTAACAGAAAAAAAAATGGAAACGGTGCGTGCACACGCCATCACAGCACAATCAAAAGAGCCTATGCTGTGAATATCTGGAAAAAACTTCGTATAAAAGGACAAAATAAAGAATTCTAAAGCATGAAACAAAAAAATATTCAGCAGTTTCATTGAACACGAAAATGGTCCTTAGGAGCTGAGCACGTTTGACTTCGGGCTCTGCATGGCGCAGCTAGATGGCGCCGTCATGCCGTCTCGCTCTGCCAACATAGTCAAGTGTGCCCAGACGTCACATCATCTCTGCATTTCGATGTACCGACGCAGATTATCTTGCCTATGCATGATTCGTCGAATCGGCTTCTGAAGCTGCACGCCTCGGGGCCACTTGCGCCGATGACGTCTGTACATGCGCACGTTCCTTCTCTCATTCTCGGTACGCGTGCAGGCGATCCTTCGAAGCTCGCCGGCACGCTGGATGCGAGCGACGACACTGTCGTTGTGTGTTCTATGACGTCCGAACGCACAGCTAGAAGTGTCGTGCATGATTGGTGCTCATAAAACGACTTGGCTATCGCTCGCCACGCGCCTCATTTCTAATACGGCAGAATTTCAAGTCAGGGATAAGTACAGAAGAATAGCATTCCACATATGGTGCGCGCGGTCGACGTACGTTGCTGGCTCGTCGCGAGCCTCCTTTAGGCGCTCTCTGAGGTTATTAGTACGCTTGCGGTAGGATGAATTCTAACGGCGGACACGTGGGAAGAGGACGCAGTGTGGCTGCAGCAAGCTGTGCTGCGAAATCAGTTTGTTTGTACTGCATACCGATCGAAGTAGCTGTCAGCCATTGTCTGCCCGAGCGTTCACGTCGTTCCTCATCGAAATCATGCCGTTGGGTGGCACGTGTGGGTTCAATGTACAGAGTGTCGCAGCTGTCTTGGAGAAAGACTCAGAGAAACTAAAATCTAGGAAAATCATGACAGCTCCACTAACTTGAAACCTACGCAGTTGCGAACCATGCGCTGATGCACTGGTGTTTACAAAAACAAAAAAAAACACGTCGGTCGCTGCTAATGGCCTTGGCTTACCGTGGCCATGACGACGACGACGTTGCTCATTAATGCTCATTAATATAATTTCGTTAATATCGCTTCTTACACATAAGCCGGTGGCTGAGTGCACGGCCGCCAGGATCGGCCCACACAATTTCGCGAATGAATTTAACAATCTTCTGTTATTTAATGTAATTATTCAAGAATATTCCTATATTTTAAAGCACGTTAAATCATGTCTGTTTACGAACACGCACTCGATTCCTATTCAACAGGATGTAGAGGTGTACGTATATGTAGAGGTGTACGTGTCGCTACATACACATACACTGTACCGAAATTTAGAGACGTATATGAACAGGCTAGAGGCGTGGCTCGAAGAAATTAATTTGTCCTTAAGCACTAGAGGAAGCGGACTTATCTGTGTTCAGCAAAGTGTTCCAGTATAAATCACGTTCACGTATAAACAAGACTTTCACGCAGGTGGACTCAGTAAAGTATCTAGGCGTTACTTACATGGGAAAGATGAATTCGTGTCGGCACATCGGGAATATATCAGCTACGGGAGCTCGTGCTTTACGGATGCTTCATCGGCTCAGATCCATTCGTTGCGGGCTGCGTGGAGACATTCTCATTACGGTATGCTGCATGTATATTCGCCCGATCCTAGAATTCGGCTCTGTCTTGATTTGTGGGGCTTCGGCTGCGCCTTGTTTTCAATGACCTCGTTACAAAGTTAGGTCATTGGTTAGCTTAGAACCTGAGGCATTACGTTTATATATTCGGCTCCCGAAATTTGTTGCAATCTGTTATAACAAGAGACGCGAATACCTCCTCTTCTCAAAAGACGCCCCGCCACGGTGGTCTAGTGGCTACGGTACTCGGCTGCTGATCCGAGGATCGCGGGATCGAATCCCGGCCGCGGCGGCTGCATTTCGATGGAAGCGATATGTTGAGGCCCGGCGTGCTGTGCGATGCCAGTGCACGTTAAAGAACCCCAGGTGGTCGAAATTTCCGGAGCCCTACACTACGGCGTCTCATAATCAGAGCTGGTTTTGGGACGTGAAACACCACAAATCAATCAATCTTCTAAAAACATTTCGCATCCTAACAATGCAAACGTTCCCAAAAGTTCATGCAGCTCCTCAGAGAAGATCTCAGTTTATTTGTATTAATCAATCATCCACGTTTTTGACGCAAGAGTACTCTAGATTGCGTTGTCCTCAAGTCGTTTTAGTGCAGTCACTGCTGGACCCATTGAAGGTGCACCTCCGTGAAGTAGTCGCGTAAAACATCCCTATTCAGGCAATAAAAATGGAATTTGACAATATATTCCCGAGTAATGCTAAGCACCTGTCTCATACTTACCTGGATGACCTTTTAGAATATCACCTAGTTCACATAGCATAAAAATCGTGATAGCGACTGATGCATCCGTGTAGGAAGAGAAAACTGGTGTTGGTATTGTATAATCATCACTGAACTAGTTATTCTCCCTTTGATCACCGGACTTGACGCCTATTTTTAAAGAGGAACAATTGGCAATCGTCTTAGCTGTATGAAAATTACCTCAGCCATTGTCATCAGTCGTCATTATCAGTGCTTATTTTCCTGTGTGTTCTTTCAGTGTTCCTAATTTGTCAGGTGCATTAAAAACATATTCTCTTCTCCCAAGAGATTTACGCCTCATTCTCTTGATAGGGGTGCCAGGGCATAAACGTTTAACCATTAAGGAATGTGTGGACGTGCTCGGATAAGCATCTATAAATGGTCCGCTAATTTCTGTACTGCTGAAGCCGACGTTTGTCACGGCTGCGTGCTTCGCCAAATACGCTACTTCCAATACCTACAACAAATTTCCACTAGCCACAACTGACCTCCTGCACTTGGCTTACCAGTGGAACAATCGATGGTGCGAAACTAAGAGCCGAAATCTCGATGACTAAACTACGATGCCGCGTCCTGCGCCTGAACATTTACCGTTACAGGTCTTTTCTGGCTCAGCCACCATTGTGTCTCCATTGGGATGAGGATGAGTCTCTGGAGCACTTCTTTATATCATGTCGCCGTTTTAATATTCGGCGCAAAAGATCTCTAGAAGTACCCCTGCGAATTATGGGTTTAAATTTTTCTCTTCCCCTGATACTCTCTTTTCGTGCGGCTATCCTGGGATTTAGTCACAAGAACGTTTGAAAGGCTGCATGCGATTTTCTTCGTGTAACAAGAAGAATTCAATACTGATTAGCTTATCTGTTATTTAATTCCTTTTCTTTATATTTCTGACCTGATCAAAGTATGTGAGAATAAATGTTCCCAACCTTAGCTTCTCCACTTTTTTATCGCTATTATTACTAATATTATTTTATAGTTAGAAGCTTTGCAAGGAATTGTTCTTTCAAGCTGACTTTTCTTAGTAAATTCATGTTAAATTTTTTTTCTTGAATAACTAGTCCTCCTTTTATAAAGAAACCTCTCAGCTGGTACATCTCGGTGGGTTGTGCGAAACCTTCAAAGGAACAACGCGCCAACCGACCTTTAAGCAAATCAAATGTTTTATCTTTTGGTGACTCTCAGGACGGTGCGAGCCGAAATCCTATTTTGTCAGCCTCACATAAATTTATAGAAGCCTGCGGAGGATTACGCTGCTAGCCCAATCGACCACAGGGATTCGTTCCCAATGTTTCCTTGAGTAAATTTTAATTGGTTTGTTGTTGTTTTTTGAAAGAAAGCGCCTTCGTTTTTATTTTCACTTAGATTTACCTGAGGCTTTGCAATTTTGCCCGCTCGATGTATCATTACACACAGTGGAACCAATCCCCTCGTGCCTATTATAGAGGCGCCAACATCACGTGCCGTATGGTGTGCGTGCGACGTGGAGCTCGGGGTGCAGAAGCCTCTAGAAAACGCAGCACTAATGCGTTGCTTTCGGGGGTCCTCTTGATGTTCTGGCCGGTCTTGTACACGAAGTACTGGTCCCGTCGTCTTGGCGCCGAAGGACGCCGGCTGTTAGGACTGTGGAGTAGGCTTCGCGGTTCCTTTTCTGTGGTGGAGAAGCTTTAGCCTGAATCCTGGGCCAGGCCTCTTCGAGAGCCTTGCTCACCTCCGCCGGACAAAGCGACGCAAGAAGAGCCTCCTCGTGTCGATCGTGTCATGACTAATTCGTGAGACGCACTCTTCCCGTTTGCTTGTACACTGAGTGACAGTGGATAGAACCTTCCTTGTTTTACAGCGTAAGCTGTTATGAGATCACAACAACGGCCGGTTTTGGCGCCGTAGTTTTCCGCCGCCGGTGTGTGTAACCACACTCGCGCCTCCTCGCAAGGTGCTGACCGCTGCTAAAGAAGCACATTGCAGAGATACGCGCGCGGCTGCAGCAAGGCAACGTCGGACACAACAGATCACTGTGCAGAGAGAAGCCCAAGCCGCAGGTCCCCGTCGAGGAGGGCCGAGAGTTCGGTTCGTTTTCGGGAAAACGAAGCGAAAAGACTACGACGCGACAACCCCCAAAAACCGCGCGGTGAAAACGCCGCCTGCCTGCTTCGCCGCGCAGACCCTCATGTCCGTGCTGTCGAGTATTTCAATTGGCAGTTTCGCCGCGCAACACCCCAGGCACGTGCTGCCGAGAATGGGGCCCGACAACATCGCCACGCCGACCGCTGCTTCGCTCCTCCAGCTTGCGCTGTCACTGGCCTGGGGTTCCGTGCAAGCGTGGTACTTTTTAAATGCGAAGCATTTCTTAGTGAACTTCGGCGAGTTTGAGCGTATCTCTATCTATCTATCTATCTATCTATCTATCTATCTATCTATCTATCTATCTATCTATCTATCTATCTATCTATCTATCTATCTATCTATCTATCTATCTAGCCGCCTACGATTTTGTGCTCTCCCGGCCGTTTCGCTAATGGGATGTTTACGAAATCGGTATGCCACAACATGACTACATGGCGAACATAAGTGACAGATGATAACATGAAAAGCATGACAGGCATGTCATGAGCGACATGATTTACATGCCACGGTCTTGGTGCTCTCCTGGCCGTTTCGCTAATTGGATGTAGGCGAAAATTGGTAAGGCGCAACATGACTGCCTGACGAACATAAAGGGCAGGTCATGACATGAAAAGCATGAGAGGCATGTCATGAGCGACATGATTTACATGCCACGGTCTTGGTGCTCTACTGGCCGTTTCGCTAACGGGATGTATGCAAAAATTGGTATGGCTCAACATGACTGCCTGACGAACATAAATGGCTGGTCATAACATGAAAATCATGATATGCATGTCATGAGTGGCATGATTTACATGCCACGGCCTTAGTGCTCTCCTGGCCGTTTCGCTAATGGGATATGCGAATTGAAAAATTGGTATGGCTCAACATGACTGCCTGACGAACATAAATGGCTGGTCATAACATGAAAATCATGATATGCATGTCATGAGTGGCATGATTTACATGCCACGGCCTTAGTGCTCTCCTGGCCGTTTCGCTAATGGGATGTATGCGAAAATTGGTATGGCACAACATGACTGCCTGACGAACATAAATGGCAGGTCATAACATGACAAGCATGACAGGCATGTCATGAGCGACATGAATTACATGCCATGGTCTAGGTGCTCTCCTGGCCGTTTCGCTAATCGGATGTATGTGAAAATTAGTATGGCACAACATGACTGCCTGACGAACATAAATGGCAGGTCGTAACATGAAAAGCATTACATGCATGTCACCAGCGGCATGATTTGCATGCCACGGTCTTGGTGCTCTCCTGGCCGTTTCGTTAATGGGATGTATGCGAAAATTGGTATACCATAATATGACTGCATGGCGAACAGAAATGACGGGTCATAACATGAAAATCGTGACATGCATGTCATGACCGACATGATTTACATGCCACGCGTTTCCTTAATAGGATGTATAGGGAAATGGGCATGCCACAACATGACTGCATGACAATCATAAATGGCAGGTCATAACACGAAAATCATGACATGCATGTCATGAGTAACATGATTTACATGCGACGGTCTTGGTGCTCTCCTGGGCGTTTCGATAGTGGGATGTATAGAAAAATTGGTATGCCACAACATGACTGCATGATTAACATGACTGACAGGCCACGACATGAAAATCATGATATGCTTGTCATGAGGAACATGATTTACATGCCATGCGTTTCTTTAACGGGATGTATACGAAAATTTGTATGCCACAAGATTACTGCATCACGAACGTAAACGACAGGTCATAACATGAAAACCATGACATGCATGTCATGAGCGACATGATTTATATGCCACGGTCTTGGTGCTCTCTTGGCCGTTTCATAAGTGGGATGTATAGGAAAATTGGTTTGCAATAACATCACAGCATGACGAACATAAATGACAGGTCATAACATGAAAAGCATGACATGCATGTCATGGGCGGCATGATTTACATGCCACGCGCCTCGTTAATGGCATGTGTACCAAAATTGCTATGGCACGACACGACTGCATGACGAACGTAAATGACAGGTCATAACATTAGAATCATGACACGCGTGTCATGAGCAGCATGGTTTATATGCCGCAGCCTTGGTGCCCTTGCGGCCGTTTCGTTATTGGAATGCATACGAAAATTACTATGGCACGACACGACTGCATGACTATCATAAATGACCAGTCAGTACATGAAAATCATAACATGCATGTCATGGTTTTCATGTTATATGTCATGACCGGCATGATTTACATGTCATGGTCCTGGCGATATACTGCCGTTTCGTTAATGGGATGTATAAGAAAATTGGTTTGGCACAACATGATTGTATGACGATCATATATGACAGGTCATAACATGAAAATCGTGACAAGCATGTCATGAGCGGCATGATCTACATGCCACTCGTTTCGTCAATGGGATGTATACGAAAATTGCTATGGCAAAACACGACTGCACGGCGAACGTAAATGACAGGTCATAACGTTAGAATCATGACATGCGTGTATGAGGGGCATGGTTTACATGCCACAGTCATGGTGCTCTTGCGGCCGTTTCATTAACATCATATGTACCGAACACGGTATAACGAGACAATGCAAATCCATTTTACGTTCCTGATGCGTGCTTCGCATTTCCTTGATTTCCACTGCACGTGGTATCTGCCAATTTTTTATATCGCACTTTTCTTATAGTATGTAGCTCATTAGCGTGAGATAACTACTTTTTGCCTGCCTATTTCTACCATTTAACTCTACTGCGTTGTTCCCACGGCTCTATTTTGCTGGACAAATGTTTATATCCGTTCACTGTTCCTTGTCGTTCATAGTCACCTGACCTCACACATAAAGAAGTGACCAGCATTATAAAACCAATAAATAGTGCATGTGGCATATTCGTGTGTGTGTGTGTACACGCATACTCATGGTTACTGTGTTTTGTCAAGTGCCGTAGCAGTCCAATCCAGCGCCAAATCCGTAACCAGCAATGCGCCTGAACCAGGCTGTTATATATTGTAGCGAAGAAGAGTGGCGCGCTTCATGAACCCACTATCATCACCGTCTCACCAAGTACATTACTGTGACATCAATTGCTCCCGTCCCGTGATTTCAATCAATTCTCGTCTAACTAGCTTCACTAGCAAAAGAGACGCAATCCACGCTGTCACACAATGCGCAGAACCAAACGACGCGTCGCCACATGAAGCTAAGATAAAAGCCCCCAAAAATTCCGCCGCGATGATGATCATCCTCCTCGCGCCTGCCAGCCGCACTCATTAGTTTTGTAGTGGATCCCTTCAAACACCCCTCGTCTCTCCCCGAAACTCCTCGCTGAATATCATGGTCCCTACCACGCCGTTCAACAGATTACGCTTGTCAACTACGTTGTCGAGCAGGTCAGCCGTCTACTGACATAAGGCGTCGTGGGCGGGAGACAGTGCACGTCCAGAGGCCGAAACCTTATTATGACTCTTTCATCTTAACCACATCTTGAGTCAGCAGGATGGCTCGTTCTTCTCATGGGGACAGTTGCAGCGAAGAAGAGCGACGAGCTTTGTGGACGCAGTATCATCACTGCCTCACCAAAAAAGCGGGCCTCGCGCTCTCGGTGTCTGACGCTCGCCTGAGACGGTCGCTTGTCAGAATCGGCAATAAATGCCTTGCAATATGTCCTCTGGTATAACCAGACAGTCACACACACACAAAAGAACCCAAGACAGTTCCAGAAGACATACCATATCATCCACTAGACATTAATAGTGTGAAAACACCGTAGTGAATTGTAACGCAAGAGGCAGCATCTGTGACCTTCCGAGATGAGCGAGGCTTAGACGCTGCGCGCATAATTCAGGCAACGATAAACACAACCGTAAGATGTCCAAAGACGTGTACACAAACGCTTGAATACGTTACTTGCTCTTCAATATGAAATACCAGTGTGTAGGTTTAATATTTACTACCCTCTGCATGTTTACCCCAGGAGACGACACCCGAAGCAGCCTCTGCCTCAGCACACATATTTTAATGTGATAGAAAAACTAATAATATATTTTTCCTCGGGGATAAAAATAGCACTCCACCATCGCCAGTAGCAGCCACCAAAGCAGTTATAACATATTCCTTGGCCACCACCGTCAACCGTTCACTCGTAAATTAATTTCAACAAAGCCAAAAGTTCCCACCAAACCCGCCATGCAACAACAACAACAACAACAACAACAACACCAATAATGATAATAATAATAATAATAAGAAGAAGAAGAAGAAGAAGAAGAAGAAGAAGAAGAAGAAGAAGAAACAGGAACTGAGTCCTCGCAAGTTCCGCCTTGAATAACGAAACGTGATTTACGAAGCGTACATGGGGGGATGTTTACGCGAGTAACCTCTTTGCAAGTAACATACCTGAACTCTGTAGAGGCTCCGCTGTCCGGCCGCGCCGCTGCTGACATTTTAGAAATTCTGGAAAATTGCCTACTCTTTCAGGCGACTCATGAATAAATAATATATTCGCGTACGTTCAAGTAACAATCCGAACATAGCTTGTAGTTACATCGTTGTTCACAATTTTAGAGGAGAGGCGAACCTGCGGTGTTTTGCTTCGCCTTTCCTGGATGGCGGAAGTGTACCAGACAGAGTACCTCGATTCGAGCTTCGCATGGCGAAAGAGTGCATGAAAGCAGAGGACGAAAGGCGAGGCAAGAAAGAACGTGAGGCGCATTCTTAGAGGTGTAAGCATGTGCGTGGATAGCTCAGTCGGCGGAGTGCCCGGCATTTTTAGGAGCACCACAGAAATTGTGGTTTCGATTCTGAGCGCACCCTCACGAAGGAGAAGTTCTATGGTTGTTTGTCACAATCGCCACAGCTTGTCGCAATCGTCACAGTAGTTTTTTCTGCGGCATTTCCTTTACGGAAGTGACGTGTGTGAGATCCTGGTGGACCCCGCTATAAGATGTGTTCGTGTTGAAACGCTGCTCCTTCTTGCACACGCTTACAAGGAAAGTAAGCTATCTGTTTCGTGTGCTGTGCGATGTCAGTGCACGTTAAAGAACCCCAGGTGGTCGAAATTTCCGGAGCCCTCCACTACGGCGTCTCTCATATTCAGAACTGGTTTTGGGACGTTAAACCCCAGAAAACAACAAAAAAATAAGCTATCTGTTTCTCGTTCGGGATTTAAGTGCGGAGTGATCTTTCCTTCCTTGTAGGGTTATGGGATCATCTCCTATTAGGACGCAAGAATCTGACATTTGTGTCGTAAGAAATGTCATGTCATATGACTAAATCGCACCAACTGCGAAACCGCTGCTTTCGACAAGGTAGGGCACCAGCCTCCTTGCGAAAGTCGATTGAGCAGGCGTGAGCCTTTTTTTCTCCCTAATGTGGTGCACTCACAATTTTTGGCAGGTAGGGCCACTCACACAATGATAGAACGGTTATTTGCAATAATATCATCGATTTTATTAGGTAATATAATATTGACGCCAATTCTACATTCTCTCCTAAATTAACATAAATAGCGCAATATACTGCGCAAGTACGATTATTCAAAAAGAAAACCAATTTCTCTCTTAGTTCGTACTTGTGTACTACTAGAACTGAACCTTATGAAAAAGAAGTAGCACAAGAGAAAGATCAATATTACCAATTCCATAATAAATAAGAGTCAAGTAGCTTCTAAGGAGGTGTTATCGGAATAATATTAAAATGCAACACCAGCAAAAGTTGTGCAACGCTTTGATGATTGACGCTCGGGCAGTAAACATACCATTAGTTTCGTGCAGCTGTTTTCCTTACTGATGCCAGCACTTAGGGGCATTAACGTTTCGTTACACCTCCTCACATGCACTAGCACTTATATTCGCGTCGTCATGGTGACAGCTACAATCTTTCTACCACTTGTGCATACGCTGATGTCTATCGATACTCGCGTACAATCAAAGATCTGTGCCACCATTCCATATGTGGCTGCAGACATAAAGGTCAATGTTTCCTATATAACAACTCAGCTAACTACAAAAAACAAAATACCAAGGGAACAAAAAGAAAAACCTAGCTTTCACGCAGAGAGTACGTCTACCCTACGTATTCCCACACCAGACCTTTCTAACCCAGACAATAACGTGTGCTTGGGAGAAATATCAAGAGAAGGGTAGAAAAACTCTTTAACCTTGTGCTTACCCGATCGGAGGCTCCGTACTCGAACGAGTCGTTGGCCCGTCTTTAAAGTTTCCTCCTTGAAGCATTCAAGGTTGTCACTTCTCCGTGCACGTCTAGAACGCTACTGCAAGTGCGTGTTCGTTGCTCCCGGCAGACGTTAAGAATGGCCATTCCCTTTTATCGAGCCTCTCGTGGGCACGCTCAGTTGCATCTTCAAACGTCTCCCTCGACTCAATCTTCGCCTTCTATTCGAATACTTCTCTCTATCGGCCATTGCTATGGTACTCCTTGTTGTTTTATGACTAAAATCTCGAGGACTCCTTCTGACTTATTGCTAAGTCAAACCAAATCCATTCATGTTTATCTTCATGTTTTAATAGGATAATTTGCAAACACAGGATATGAAGAAGGGGTCCCGGGTTCAGGAGACCGTAAGGGGATCCTTTTACATAGGTTATCGAGAGAAAATAAAAATGAGCAGCGAAATACAAATTTTAATACCACAGTTTAAAAAGAGCAACCTAACCCGAGGTCTATAATAACGAAAACGGCAGGTATCTCAGCGAGGCCACTGATTATTGAGAATTCCTGTTTCCACTGGATGCCTCCAACATGCCTCGAAAGTCGTACTTAACGCTTACATAAGATCATGCACTTTCCTGCACGACGACAAGCGCCATCACTGATGTCAGGAGCGCAGAAACTGCAAAGCAATCCAAACTGCGAAACCTTACCTGTAACTCCAGCTCCGAAGAATGGAACTCAAAAAAGTTCGGCAATCTCTAAGCATATTCTTAAGAGATGAGAACGCGAAAGCCTTTCTTTTGGCTAGACTGTTGCTGCTGAGGGGTGCTGCAAACTGGTATTGCCGAAGTTGCTCCATAAAAAAAGTGAGGCAATGTGGAAGGCCGAATTCTGTTTATTTACGTGATTTAATGTCATCAAAGTGGTTTCGACGCTTCACAAGTCCTCCTTACGTGAAATAAAGTGCGCAATGTTGCGACTTACTTGCATGTAGCCATTTACCCACCACTTTCTCATGAGAGATTTGAAGCTTCGCCTTAATATGTGTATTATGTGTATTAATATTTTACACGTCGGACTTCGTGCCATAAAAATATTCTCGAGGTTTCTACTTGGTACAAAATTTTCTAGGTTTTATTAAAGTTATTGATTTTGTAATATGTATCGCTCCCAACATTATATAACACTGTGACACATCTAAATATTGTTTTGCAAATAAGAAGAACGCGTTAAGGATTGAGGCGTGACATATATACAATGTGGACGTACTAACCTTTGACTCTGTGGTCAGGGTAAACACAGCAGAGTGGAACATCCACCGCATGTCTGCGTGCAATAAATGTCGCAGTTCTCACATATAAACCGTCGTGGCTGGTGATCTCTTTCTACACGATGCATTAGATTCAAGCGATATTCGTCGAACCAACACTACGATAGTACACTTCAACGTTTTTGCGAAAATCCCTTGGCGCTGTTTGGTTACTGCGGAGGATGTCTTCCCACAGCGACTCTTTGTGATCATCGGATACTCCAGCTAAGCGCGTGTACACAAACAATGTTGTGTCGCCCACTGTCGTCAGCTCTTTAGGTTTTTTCTCTATAACGTGCTCGGATAAATCAACCAGGTCTACGTTGGCGAAATCCGCAACCATACCGGTCGCGTAAATGTGCCCAATCCAGAAGTACGGCACAGCGGCTGCAGCATCCACAAGTCTAGTCAACGTAGTAGGTTTCATTATGATCGCTTCTCCGGCACAGTAGTCGGGGAAGACGTCGGGCGCGTATTCGTCTCTGCTTACGTACCAAGAGCTGCTTCGCCTTCTCACTGCAGTTATATTTGTGCGAACAAGACAGTGAATGCCTGGAAGCCACATTAAGCTGCTGCTCACGTAAGATGACAAGGCGAAGACGTTGACCAGCACGTCTTCTTCAAGCTTGACAAGCGCAACAGTGGAATCCAAATGACAGTTTTCGAGTATCCATCTTGCACCTAGGAAGAACTTGTGAGGCAGGTTCCGGCGGGTCTCTGTGAGATTTAGAAGAACGAGGTCACCCTCGTTATAGGCCTCCTCTTGTAGCACCCACTGTAGCTCGAGGTGAGGTGATGCTCCAGCGAAGAAAACAACGCTTGAGCTTACTAGAGCTTGAACATGTGGATCGCCTATGGTATTCCGCAGCCACATACGCTCCTCTATCCCCTCTGGGTTAGTGTGCACCATATACAATATCTTGAGGCCTGGATCACTGCAAGCTGCTATTGTCTTCCAGCCGTATCCAGACTGGGGCGTCGAATTCTGTTTTGTAGTGTCCGTCCAAAGGTTCACTTTTGTATACTGCTGAGGTTTGTCCAAATCACACGGGCGCCTTTGAGTAACCAGAACCGCTGTAATAAGGGCTTGAACAATGAAGATTAGGATGGTGTACCGTCTTTGTCGGCAGGCATTCATCGAAAGCTTCAAGAATGTGCCCCTCTCGGCCATCTGTAGGGCCCCAGTGGTACTGGTGGTGGTGGTCAATCGCTATGCCCCTCGAAATGATGGACGTGTGGGCAGCGCGCTATGATACTGCTGCTTACACGCCAGCAGGGTAAGGAGTCTGGCTGTTCACGCGGAGCGAGAAAACTGACTCTTGCGAAAAAAAAATCACAATAAAACAGTCAGCACAACGTAGACCCACCTGCTGTCACGTTGGCGTCTCTCAATCTCCTACGTGAGTTCTTTCTCGAAGCAACCACATGTGCGTTCTAACGATCATTGTTCAGCAGCTGTGCGTAGCGTGTTTTCACAGCCATTTCGACTGAAGCAAATAGCACGGCGTTTGTCGTCTTGAGTCCCATCTTTGTAGCTATTGGAAATAGCGGTTCTGATGAGTTGGAAAGCCATTTTTTTCATACTGGCACATCAGTTCTATAATTTCATCGAAAGCGTTGCTATCCTGTTGCGCAAAACTTCTCCAAATCGTCGGCTCTGGCACGTACGCTTGGTCACTAAACAAGAACTGCCACGAAAATGTGAATTTCCTCAAGTGTTCCGGTGTCCCAACAAAGAAATTACATGACTCCCTAGCAGCTGTTGTCAAATAGGCCTAGTTAGGATATTTCGCTTTGTCTTTACTAAAGGACGGAAGGGGCCAGACTTTCTCCATCAAGGGAGAAATGGTGGTGTCCCCCATGCTCCTCCTTAAAAGGGGTAATATTCGTCCATTCGCGATAGAGAAACGTTCCTCCAGCACAGTTCCTCCCCCATGAAATGCAACATGGCTGCCGCCAGGCTAACATAGCGTGTACAGGTAGATCTCCCGACTGCATCGATTTTCGAATACAGAAACAGAGTGCTTTCGCTAAGGCAGTCCAAGTTGCAGGTAATTAATTGAAATCCTTTCACGCTTATCTGTCACGCAACACGGCAATAAAAAGAAGCAGGAACACATAGTAGAGAGGCTACGCTAAACCAAAGCTGCACATCGCTTGAACAGCCAGGCGGCACTAAACCCTGAAACAGCTGAATACCCCACCACAGTCGCCCGAAACGACTACAACTAAAGCTTGCTGTCTTTATTTACCGAACCATCACACGGCAAGCAAAGTAGCCCATGCATTAAGGGGGCACCAAGCGCTGACATGTTGATAAGGCATTGGCAGAAGATTTCATAAATCCCATTTCCAGTGGCCCAGCTTACACGCGCATTGCTTGCACCGTAGGCAAATGTGGACCTCCATACACAAACGCATAACATACTTTTGTTTTTTCAACACATTTATAGCCAGATTAATGCTCGATTTCAGCACAAAAGCACGTCAGGCATGGCATAATTTAAGCGGAGAGTAGCTCGCGCCAACTGTCGGAAAGCAGAAAAATCGACCAGAAAGGGAAAACTATTTGCGAAAGGATTACCGAGCTTCCACTGCTGTCGCAAGGATGGCGAAGCTGATGGGCACTTCACTGGTCTGTTTATTTCTCTAGCATACCCGCATTTCATCCTTGTCCGAGGCTTCAGGAAACGCCTTCGAAGCACTGCGAGGCTCAGCGCATGCCTCTCAAAATTTTGCGCCGAGCTATAAGTAACACGTTCGCGTCGAACAGAGACGGTGGCAGCCCCGCCACGGTGGTCTAGTGGCTAAGGTACTCGGCTGCTGATCCGAGGGTCGCGGGATCGAATCCCGGCCGCGGCGGCTGCATTTCGATGGAGGCGAAATGTTGAGGCCCGTGTGCTGTGCGATGTCAGTGCACGTTAAAGAACCCCAGGTGGTCGAAATTTCCGGAGCCCTCCACTACGGCGTCTCTCATAATCAGAACTGGTTTTGGGACGTAATACCCCACATAACAACAACAGAGACGGTGGCAGACGCGGCACGCGAGGTCGAAGGCCGTCCCTAGGCTTTGCTATTCTACACTCTACATGTCTACGCTATTCTAAGGTTACTTGGACAGCACGAGAGGACGCATCTCCTCGTGGCACGAAACTATGCACACATGCAGAGCTTTGCGAGACGCTGTGCATCGGACAAGTTGACGTACACTGGTGATGATGATGATGATGATGATCTTACATCAGCGGGACATACGCACATCATGGGATTGGCCAAGACGTGATAATCAGAGTTTTATAGTGCATTTTGTATATTACTTCATGAAGAAAAAAATAAAATAAAAAGAAAACGCAGTTGCAGAAAAAGAACAAAACAAGGAAATAAAAGAAAAGATACATAGACTGACTGGGCCCTTATGCTATAAGCGCAAGTTACTTACATTTCTCTTGATGGTTTTCTTTTGTTTCCGACATGACTATCATAACCCTCAGCAATTTTTTCTATAAGTAACTACAAATAACTAAAAACGTATCCGATTTTGATGTTTCAATGAAACTGTATGCTTCATCAAAGGTGACCCTGCGGCTGAACCCCAATACCGACAGAGGAAAACAAAGAACAATTCCCGTTGACAAGCTTATCCCAAGCTTAGGAAGCGAAGTTTTCAAGAGTATTTTTCTTATAGATGTGTACCGGCTACGTATTCAAATGTAATGCTCCAATGTTTCACTTTCAGAACAGAACGGGCACCTAGGCGATGCCAGCAGACTAGGCCTGTGCAAATGGAGGTTTAATGGAGGGACTCGACAGCGTAACCTCGTAATCATCACTTCAACTTGTCGCAAGGGGCACCGCTGGCTTTCCCATCGAAATTTTAGGTGCCGAAAAATCTGTGCATGCTGTCACTATTTCAACGACAGCCCGGTGAAGTGTAAATAAATGTCGGATGCTGTATCTCTGCGGCAAATGCCTTACTGGAAACAGCGAGACAATTGGTACGTTAAGCGAAGCGCGCACTGATGAATCAGCTATCTCATTTATATTTAATTCACTGTGACCAGCTAACCTTACTAATTTTACCACATTTATTTCTCGCGGGACTAAGGTGAGGAACGCCTGCAGGGTAGGAGACATAGAAGAACCTTTCTTTCTTTCTTTCTTTCTTTCTTTCTTTCTTTCTTTCTTTCTTTCTTTCTTTCTTTCTTTCTTTCTTTTTTGAGATGTGGCTCTTGCCCACTACGGGGGATTCGCCATGAAGCCGGCGGTTAATATAAAGAGGGAAAAATTTGAGCTATAACAAGGAAGAGCGAGGAATATCGGTAACGTAAGGAAGAATGGAATGTCGCAGAATGATAGACTATTTATGATACAAATGAAGCATAACAAAATAATCTGAAGCTTAATCAACTAGAGAGAACAATTTCGGGGTACCAAGTCTTGGTTGGAATGATGATTAGCAATGAATTATTCTTGTGCCACGAAGGAAATTGCACATGGCTGAGCAGACGTTCCTGTTGCTGTAGCGTAGTGAGGTCGCCCCGAAGGAAAGAATATTCTGAGAATTCAGGGAATTTTTAAATTCCCGGATAAAATTTCATAATGGTCTTTCCTCTGACTAATATAACGCTGAGAGGTTATTAAAAATGATCAATGTTTTCAGACTCTTGACAATAACAGCATAGCGTAGATGACACCAGACCAGACCTGTGCAAATAAAAATTCAATGGAGGGATACTACAGCGAAATTTCAGAAGAAGCTGTTAGTGCAATGTCTTTGTTTTGTTCTTCTTCCGCTGCTTGCACGGGCAAGGCGCGGGCCCGCCAGCCGCAGCTTTGGCAGTGCAATAGTGGGCAGAAGGCATGCGCGCACGAGAAAAACGAAGTGCACGTGCGAACACCCCGCTTCGGGCGCGACTATGAGCGTTTCAAAATTCATAATTGATTCAGGTCGGTTCTTTTCATAAATTCGTACTTTTCACTGTTAATTTCATCCTGATTATTCGATTCTGATTGGTATTCTATAGTACTTCAAGCTTAACTATTTGAACTTCTGACATCTTGGCCAATCCCCCAGGGTGGGTATGTGCCAGATTTGAGGAAACAACAACAACGACTATGAGCGCTGGCTCTTAGGTATTCTCCGTGGCTTTAGTAACATATAGAGGCACATTTTCTTAAAAAAACTTCCTCTTGGGCTAGTTGGTTCATAATAGTATATATGCTTGCAGGGCGCTAAATCAACATACAGAAGAACGGGACACACAGACACAGAGCGCCACTACCAACTGATTTATTCAGGACGGTAGAAGGGTGACTTTTTATACTAAACCACATGCGCAACACGGAGCCATCATACAACAAAGCAAGTTTGTTTATGTTATTTTAAGTGAATGCGAAATAGTTGCATCTCGGCATGAAAGAGCGATATAGAGGTGTCACTCACACACCTATCTCCTTTCATTTTTATGAAGTGGGCTTCCAAAAGTTCCCTAGCTATTTTATTAGCACTCCTACCAAGTATGGCAACGTGCCTAAAATGCGGTTCACACGCGCAGGCTCTACAATGCACGCTGAGCTGCGCACCGTCCGATTTTCTTAAACTGTTAGAGTGCTCCCTCAGTCGAACGTTCAGGCACCTGCCTGTTTGGCCCACATATGACCTTCCACAGCTTAGAGGAATTTCATAAACTACCCCAACTGCACAGCGTCCAAATGGATCAGTGTGCTTCTCCTTGCATCCTTTTGTCTCGGTACTCGTGGTCCGATGACAGAGCTGCGCAAGTTTGTTGGGGGCTGAAAAGGCAACACGGACGCCGTGTTTGGCAGCCACTTTCTTGAGGTTGTGGGTGACACGGCGTCCGTGTTGCCTCTTCAGCGCGCATTGTAGAGCCTGCGCGTGTGAACCGCATTTTAGGCGCGTTGCCATACTTGGTAGGAGTGCTAATAAAATAGCTAGGGAACTTTTGGAAGCCCACTTCATAAAAATGAGATAGGTGTATGAGTGATACCTCTATATCGCTCTTTGATGCCGAGATACAACTGTTTCGCATGCACTTGATATGAGATAAACAAACTTGCTTTGTTGTATGATTGCTCCGTCTTGCGCATGTGCTTTAGTATAAATAGTCACCCTTCTTCCGTCCTGAATAAATCAGTTGGTTGTGGCGCTCTGTGTGTTTGTGTGTCCCTCTCTTCTGTATGCTGATTTAGCAGCCTGCAAGCATAAGGACATATTCGCACACTATTGCTTTATTTTTAAACGAGTTCGTCGTCTTGAGGATGCCGAAATTCATGTAAAAAAGGTAAAGTAAAATCACGAATTGACTAAGTAAAATGAAATTCCATGATTTTCATTATGAGGAAGGTTGGTTTTCGCCACGTTACATGGATGACATTAGGTAATGATTGGCTCTGCTATAATGCCGTGATGCCTACAGCAAGTATCACAGGGCAGATTGTTCAAACCCGGCAGATAATCTCTGGGGTCCGTAGAACCGGCGGATACGTTTGTCACTGACGCCTCATTGGCGTATTTTTTTCTATACCGCGTCTTTCCGCAGGCGCCGACGCACTGCCCAACAGTGGGTGCTGCGGGCTTTTTCTTCACTTTCGGTACACAGGCGGTACCCGATGCCGTTGTTCGGCAGTGCGCCGAAGCAAGGCGGCGGCATCCACGTCATCGTCTTTGTTGACGCTTTGAAGCGCAGCACAAGTCATGTTCGCTGATTTTCCTCCAAATTCTCGGAAGGCTAGAATGTCATCGTTCGCGTCATACACTCAATTATGGAGATGTTTTGTTTGATTCTTCTGGCGGGGAACGGTGCCCGCAGCAGTACGTACAAGACGCTGCGAAATCTTTTGCAAATTGGTAGCGGACGTGCTTATTACGAACCATAGCGCCATAAAAATTAAGCTTACTTGGAAATGAGCTGCCATACCGCTAGCGCACACTTCATCCCGCCCTGCAGCGAGGTGTCTTGTTGAAAGATTAGAAAATTGAAATGGCTTCTCGAGTTCGGCGTCCTCTTCCAGCATGTCGTTAGGTTAAAGTGTGGGAGTGGAGCTTTACTGACGTACTTTCTGAGAATCATTCATAGGTGGGTGTAAGCTTTCTCGGGGTGCCATCTGTGGCTGGATCGCAGTGTAGCGAGATCGCGCTCCGCCGGGACGTAGGCCGCTGTTTTCTTTCCTTTTTTTTTTTTTGGAGCTCACTAACTCAGCATATGCTAGTGGAGAAATTGTTGGCCACGACAACTGACTAAATATCAGCGAACTAATAAGAATTGAATTCTACTTTTTGACAAATTCGCACTTTTGCATTACCCTACATATCGTCCCTTAATGAGGATGCGTGCGTGTGTGCCTTGTCTAATATCGCCGCTTACATGTGGACAGCAGCTGGAGCCACTGTCTTCTTGCTCTCGTCCCTGCCAATTCCCTGAAATATTAAGTGGTTACACACGAGATCTTCTTCTAACAGAAACGAAAGAGACGCGGACAAGGAGCACAAGTATGATACTTTGGTGAACTTTGGAGCTGCCATTCGTAAATCTGTAAATGGTGCACAAGGACCTACACGATATTATCGAACGTGTTTCCTATGCCAGCTATATGCCAGTTTTAGTGGGCAGAGTTTAGGAGATAGGTACAATCGGGCTAACCTGCAAAACTGGGAATTATCGGTACGAGGGTTCTTACGGCAGTAGTTGACATGACGATTTTGGCATAGACAAAGTTGAATTCACCTAATCGTTATTTATTTGCAAGCAAAATTTCAAAGAAATTCCGAGTATCATACAAATCTATACAACCTTGTTATTGTTTTGACGCATGTACTTTCCTCTGTGTTTTAGGCCTAACTCCCGCTAAAAAATTTCCGGTCGGTGAGGAAATTGCCACACAAAGTCGCGATATAACAACAAATGTCAAGGGAAGGGGCAAAGAGAGAAATATTTCTCGCCAACAGGAAAGCGTCGCTTGTCGCAAATAGAACGAGGCATTACCAAAGAAACGAATGGTGCTTCTGTAGAGCAGTAGCATCCGCAGAATGCTACAAGCGCACTACTGATATTACATTATCATCCGCAGAGCACTGTAAGGCGTCGAGGATAGTGACCAGATCGTGTCGGACAACTCGAGTAACCAATGAGCATAACGTCGCGCCGGAGGATAGTTTCACAGTGAACACGTCCTTTTTGTGCTGATGCCATGGAGCCTTTCATGCCTCCTCGCGTCATATACATATTTTAGGAATAGGCCTATTAAGCGCGAGAACTTTAGCTAATGTTGTATCGCTGCATAAATTCTAATTGCCCTCTTAAAGAGACCATCGCTTGGAATCATTACACCCATTTCTCGTGCCACAATTGAATGCACTGATAAAGTATTCCCTCCCTCGACATTCGCCTTTATACCCTTACACAAAAAAGAGTTGTAGGATGGTGCCATCCGCGAGGGCTGTCCCGAGCTCGGCCGGGCCACACTATTATCTGTAATCAAGTGCCGAGAAACTCTAAACGTTTCTTCCATATTTCAATTCATTTTCGGCATTGCTGGCCGCCCTATTCGGCACAGAGCGCACGCACATACACAGAGTTGCGTCACCCTGGCTGAAGGTTGGTAAAGAAGACAACGAGGACACATACCCTACGCATGAGATGGAGCACTCTTATTCCCACTACTATCGAAAAGGAAAAGCAGCAAATGACACGGCTCAGCTTCTTATCGTGCCATGCAAGAGGGAACACATCAATGACCACATGCCTGAAAGTGACACGGCATTTACGAAACATCCAGCTGCTCAAAACGTACACAGAACAAAGCAAGGTTAAATATATTAACAACGCTCGAGATGCGCACGATGTTTCGAAGTTACCGCCACCGACTCTACTGTTATTGGCTCGAGAGCTCTGCTGCGTAATCATGCAATTACTATTGAAAAAATATCTAACCGGCTGGTAGCCATACGGCATATTAAGCACAAGGTCTCCTTAATAAAACGTTAAGGGCTATGCAACGTGGCTTCCATTAGCGAAAGCCAATTACCATCTGTCAATCTAGGAAACAGGCGGCAATATAAGACATAGCCTTGAACTTGAGTCCCGCAGATGTAGCTAAGCGCACGAAACAGAAGCGGGAGAGCTTCGCCAAAATCTGCCTCCCTCAGTATTCGTTACAGCGACGGCGAAACGCTGAACACCGGGGACGAGGATGCCGCGCTGGCGAGCCAGCAGACGTTGTAGCGGCAGGCACGGTAGGAACACTCGGCATTATGGTGAAGACTAACGACGACGAACCTTCGTCAAAGCTCCTTCGGAATAAAAGAAGAAAAAAGTGGCCCTCGCCATGGCCATGAACTGTGGAAGTGGAGCCAGTGGACTTGCCTATGCCATTGATATCGCATATCAGCTACTGTACTATTTGAACATCTTAGCGGCAGTGCTCACTACTAGGCATGAAAGAACCAATTCGGAAGGCATAAATAAAAGAATTCACGCATTAATGCAACAATCGAATTCAATAGAAGGTTCCCACCGAGATTCTCAAACACTCTAAGCAGACACCACGCCGAGTAGTCCAGACCGCATTGAATAATACATGGAATATAAATCTTAGTGAGTGGGCCGCATTTAAGGTTTTATGTATGTACGCACGTACATACGTATGTAGTGCGTACGTATGTACATGTATGTATGTATGTGACAAAGCTCAAAACGCTGGGTTAACTACGTCGCAGTCCACCCATCTCTCCAATGGAAAGTAAGGTTCTCTTACGCAAATCGTTTATTGGTCCCGGCTTCTCTCGTATCTGTCGCTTAGAACCAGTATAAGCAGTGCGAGATTAAGAAGCTTGAAACAGTACAGGAAAAAGTTGAAAGGTTCATATGTCATCGTTATGACCGGGACTTCTCACCTTTCAGTCTTTCTTCATGGAATTCGTCCTATTCTTCCGCGCAGGCCTGGCTCTTTTTTGTGTATTTTACCTTTGTATATCCCACATTACAGCAGCAGGCCAGAAGGGTCTCGTCATCCAAGGCGACGTTAATGCCTGGAACAAAAGCTGGGAGAACGGTAGGGAAACTCAGAAAGGCAAGGCTATAGCCATCGAAACTGATCGCAGAAGGCTCTCTCTCATCGCAGCCCACACCCAATCCACGCAAGTGGGAAATATATCAACCCAGCTTCGTGGCCAGTCTTGGCATTAATCAGATGAGTACTGGGGGCTCGATTGGAAAAAGGAAGGTGAAACGTTTGGTAGCCACCACTGTATCTTGCGCATCCAGATAGAAAGCCTCCTCATCAGAAAAATACATGACCAGGCAAGACTAACAGAGGGGGAAGCATACAGAAAAACTAGGTTGGAGACAGAAGAAAAATAGAATGCACACATTAAGAGCTGCGCCACAGGAATCAAGGCTGACCGGAAAAAGCTAACGCGAGAGGTCGTCCTCACAACTAGCACACCCGAGGTGAATACACGTTCATTACACCTACGGGACGCTCGAAGGGGGCTACTGAGAGGGTGGGAAGAAACAGAAGGACAACAGGAAGCTCAGACTTAAGATTGCCGAGGTCACCACACAAGACGATTAGGAAGAGACGGAACTATAAAGGTGCAAATGGGTTTAAAAATGCGACGAGCTACAGGGCACCCTCAAATGGAAGAAGTCATGGGCGCTGCTAAGCGCTCTTACAGACCCAAGTCTAAATATGGCAAGACAACCCAACGAATCGCGCATCAGTTTTCAGCCACAGAACCGAAAACCCCAGAGAACCTCAAGAAACGCTATAACGAGGGTGAAACTCACATAGACTGCAGCTTAGCATACACTGGCGAACAAAAACCCTGCTAATACGACGAACGTATTAGCGCAGATGAAGTCTGGCACGCCAAGATGGCCAGATGGAACGCTACAACAGGCAAAGCCGGCATCGTCAACGCCTTAGTAAGAAACGTGGACGAAAGCTCGATCAAAGGATTCACAGAATTATTCAATAAACGCTAGGAACGTGCGACCATCCCGGACGACTGGAAACATGTGGAAATAGTAATGATTCCAACGTCCGGATTGACTCTCAGCCTGGGAAATCTTAGACCCATTTCGCTGACGTCATGCTTGGGAAAAGTATGTGAAATAATTGTGCTACAGAAGTTGCAGACGTATTTGGAGGATAATAGAGATTCTGCCGCAGGCTTTTTGGTTGCGAATACGCCACTCAAAGCGAGACTTCCTGCAGATGAAGGAGGAAGTCCTTCCAACAGTCCCGAAATACGAAGCGCACATCTTGCTCGCGCTCGATATTAAGGCGACCTTCCACAATATTAATAACAGGGCTGTGCTGGAATGTCCTAGAAACCTAAAATGCGGCCACAGAATACACAACTATGTGAAAGCTTTCCTCAGTAACAGAACCCTCACTATTAGTATAGGTGGCGTCAGGACAGACACCATTAACCTGCCTCAGAAAAGAACAGCATAAGGCTCTGTGATATCCCTTACTTTTTGAACATTGTTATGATCGACCTAGGATGGCAGCCGGGAAAAAGAACTGAGGGAATCAGATATACCGTCTACGCACACGACGGTACAATCTGGGTTATCAGGGGATCGCTACAACACTGGAGCAGTAGGAGGCTGCGCTATCCTGCTCCAAGCCCGAAGAACAGCTGAACCGGATCGCGGAGTGGGCAAGATGGCCAAGGCCACAGGAGTCCTGGCTGAGGAATACACCTTCGGCTGGAAACTTACCGTGAGGAAATAAAGCTTTTCATTCCTTAATTCCTTCATTCATTCATTCAATCATTCACTTGTTTGCATTAGGAATTTCATTATATTTCCGCGCCCGCATGCCCGCGCGCTCGCACACGCGGCCTTAAGAACATCAAGTGGCTCGTAAATGGTCCACTCAATTTGGTAACTTCGAAATTGATCGGCTTGTTTATTGTTTGCGTTTGGTCTATACTGAACGGTGCTGGTGGCGTGAAAGCCAGACAAACCACCCTGCTCTAAATTCTGCAGTTTGTCGTGTCGTGCCACATGAATGTTAAAAATAGGGGCTCTATCTAGCCTACTCATTCGTCACAGTTTTTCCACACATCATGTACGCGGGCCGTTAACATCATCACGATCACCCTAAAAGAGAAGAGGTATGCGAGGCTGGAGAGAGGAGCGAGGAGGTAAACAAAAGGGTAGGTAAGGTCTGTGCTGCGGCATTGGAAGACTTCGTTGTCTTCTCTTTGGTGTGCCTCTATAAATGGTTACCACGGACGTCTCGATCAACTTGCAACCTGCGCCTGGAAGTAACTTGCGACACACAAAGGACGTGAAGCGATGTCGGAGAAAGACAACGAGCGCCAGGAAGCCTCTATTAACCTTTAAGACAGCCCCTCTCAAACGCTGCAGCTGTTTCGAACGCCATCCGCCTGCCAGGATTCTGGCAACGTATTCCCCTGGCATGGTTCACCGAAGCCCGTTCTGAACTATGGTGAGTAACGTCGGAAGCCCGCAAGTAATTTCATGTGGTTTATGTCTCCCAGCAGCTCTCGTCGACGAGATTTCTGACCTCCTCCAATCATTCTCACACAAACTACCCTTACGTTGCCTTACGAAGCAATGAAAGTCGCTATACTGGATAGTTCTGGATACTGGATAGCCACGCCGGAACGCCCATGGGTTCAGTAGCACGCCTAACTCGAACAAGTCGGTAGTCGACGTCCAAGCCAGTTACTTCACCGAATTCTGTCTTCTTGGGCAGGCACTTCAACCTCGGACAATTCCCTGCTCCGTGTGCTGTTTCTTCAGGGCTTGACTTCAAAGGCTGCTGGGCACGACTTCGGCACAGGATCTCAGTTCTTGTCATTCCCCGTCATGGTAATGAAAGTTTTAAATCAACTTCCTCTGGTTGCAGCTACGATGCCGATGTACGTTGGCAAGCCGCCCGCTCCTAACTAGAGTAGCTCCTGGCTGATTCTCATCGAACTCATCGTCATTGCTGTTTCCCTTTAAGGCGATGCCGCCCATCTCATGAGTGGCAGCGTTACGGTGAAAAACGCCGGCCTTACATCTGCTAGTATCATAACCGTTTCGCGCAGCTGCTCGGCGCTGCCGTATTCCTTGCGCCTGGTCCGGAAACCGGCTGCGCAACTGCTAGCGCTGAAGCCCTGTCACGGCCCTATACCCTGTCGCCTCTTGTACGCCATCGTCAAGGTCACTGGTCAAGGCTTCCTCAGGGCACGTGTGAACAGGTCAGTATCCCCCTTCTACTCGTGAGACCGCACCACTACTCCGCTTCTGCAGTTTCAAGCCGTAATTGAAACGCGAATTCGAGTATTTTGACGACGGTGGGTTACCCTCAATACGGCCCGCCAAAGAACGTTCAGTTTCAGTGGTCGTTCATAGTTACTAACATTCCCTCTGCCATTGCGGCTCATTTTCTGACTGTCCGTGGCTTCGTTGTCGGCGTCAGAAGAGAACATCTAGATGAGACATATTTAGCTCTCTCCTGCAGTAGGGTTCCTAATTAAACATTCGTGGCTCTGCCATGAGCGTTTGCACAAATCACGGTACCGACCTATTGCAAAAATCCAGTTTCCCACAAAGCCGTTCTTTGCACCTGCCACCATCGAGCGACAGCTGTTGCGTCATTTAGATAGGTTAGAGCGGACTGCGATTAACTTCCGATGGGCCCATCGTATCAGACAGTGCAATATCTGATGGTAGGTATGCGCATGCTCTGTGTTGTTTTCACAGTGCTTAAATAACTGGCAGCGCATAAGCTGTGGGTTGTTCTTTGGTGGGCCGGCAGCCGTGCATGTGCACGCCGCTCTACTTTTGTTACTTTTCTCTGTGTTTCCTATGCGAGAGGCACAAGTCCGCCTCATTAACAATAAAGCGTGTCTGCCGCACCCTCATCTTCTGTGGATTCCAGCGACGATGACGCTCGTGACAATATAGTCAATTCCGGATATGCGGCACTCTTTCGGCTATGTCGCCTTGGCCCGGGAAAGCCCAAATGTACACGGGCAGGGTTTCGTTCTCAGGAACGTTCGGTCTCAGGAACGCCGCCAAGTGGTTCCAGCGTTTTGCTGACACTCTCACGCGTTGGATGCCTTTCGCATTAGGATACGTCGAAGACTTGAGAGCCAGGGAATCAACCGAAGAGCATTTATTACACCTTCGTGGTCTGTTGCAACGTCTACCTGAACAGCGCAGAGCCACCAACATGACGAAAAGCGAGTTTTGTGCTTCCCGCTTGAAGTTTCTCGATCGCGACCTCGACACTAGTGTCATTATCCCACTTCCAGCAAAAACAAAGCAGTTGATAGTTTCCATCGGCCCACAGCAATCACGAAGCTGCGACGATTCCGCGGCGTGATTAACTTTTACCGCCGGTTTATCAAGGGTTGTGGCGCTGTAGCATCAACGCTGGATTGTCCGCATACCAGCAGGAACGCGACGTCATTGCTGAGATGGGACGCTCCTACTGAGGACGCCTTCTTCAAGATCAAGCAGCCCCAGCCAACGGCGCTCTGCTTACTCATCGTAACAAGCGGCATCACAGGCCCCCATGTGCGTCTAGCAGAGCAGTGGGAGCGGATATCCAACAGCGCGTTGACAACCCGTCGAAAGCCCTTTATTTTCCTGCGAGAAACTCACTCCGTCACAAGCTCGTTACGCTGCCTGCAGCTGAGCGTTGCTTGGAATTTACCTCACCATTCGTCACTATTTCCAGATTGTCGAGTCAAGAACCTTTAGCATTTTCAAGCATAACAAGCCCTTGACTTATGCGTTTCGACGAGACTCATCGACACATACCATACCAGAACTTCGACATCTCTCCTTCATATCAGAATTCTTCGCCGCCGTCAGGGTTGTCAGCAGTGATGACAATGTAGGTGCTCACACTCCGAGCAATGTGGACGCCGCGGCATCCACTTCACATCCTGTTCTTCCATGTGCAGACAGTCCCTGGACACCAAACTAATGATCCCAAGCTTCCACATCTGCGCTAATCTTGAAGAGCACTGCGTTTAGACGACATCCTTTTTTAAGGCGTCCACCGTGTTTGCTGCACTTCTACACGCACGCCAAAACCGTGTGGCCCCAGCACGCTACGCAAGCAGCTTTTCGACAGAATGCCCAAGTTCTCGCAGACCGATGTTCGGGCTACGTAGTGTCATGTTTCCTCCCGCTACATGTGGCCTTGAATTAGTGCTGATGTGCGCCCTATCAACGCGAAAAGTACACAGGCATCCGATTCCACCAGCACACCATTTCCTTCAGCCTGACCATCTTTTCGGGATTACTCATATCGACATTCTTGGATCTCTAATCTCATGTAAGGAACTTCGCTGCCCGCTCACATATCTCGAAAGGTTGACTTGTTGGCCAGAAGCGAAGCCAATTCAACACAACTCTGCTGAGACGATCGCGGCAGCGTTTGTACCAACATGGTTGCACGAATCGGATGCCGTTAAAAAATAGTGACAGCCAGAGGGCATCAACATGAGTGCGCTCTTTTCCCAGGGCACCTCCCCGTGCTTGGCACCATTTAGAAATAAATGGCCTCGTGGAACGCTTCCATCCACAGCTCAAGTCAGCGCTAATTGCTCACGGCACGTCATTGTAGTGGGTTCAACTTCGGATGATCGAACATGGAGCTCGGTTGTCTCATCATCGGATGATAGAGACATCGGGTGACCGAGCACGGAGCTCGCCTACGGTGCGTCGTTGCGTCTACCTAGTGACGTCACCGCAACAACCCTCGGCACTTTTGTGTACTCCAGAGTACGTGCAGCTTCTTTGGGATCTCTTCCAGCATTGCTTCAGTCAGCCATAATGCATGTTTATTCTTTATTATTCTTCAGTCTACCATAGTGCACCTGTATCAGATTTATTCCATCCTATTCCACCCTATCTCATCCTCATTGCGTGAATGCATGATTATCTGAAGTTAATCGATTATAATACACCCTCCTATGCCTTAACCAGTCCTAACCTGCCTTAGTGCGCCTTAATACATCATAACGCTCCTTAACCAATCACAATCCACCTGAATTTCCCTTAGACCATAATGTACCAACCACTCTTAATCCACCTGTCTCTACCGTAATCCCTCGTAATCCTCCTTAGCCAACCGGAACCGCCCTTAAGACATATTAATCGCTCAAATTCATTTTATTTCAATAAATGTCTTGTAGTCGACTCCTATGGGTTGGAGTACAAAAAGATTCGGCGCAGTACACTTGGATCCTATGGAGTACCATGGTGGCTGTAGAGCCATTGTAGGAATAGTCTTACGTAACGTTGGTCTATGTCCTGATTCCGCTATAACGGCAGAGGGCTGTCTGCCCCGAGTCAAATGCTTTCTAGCAATCTATGAAGGCTACATATAGGACTTAGTCATACTCCGCACATTTCTCTATGAACTGCGTGTGTGGAAATGGTCTATCCGTGAGTAGCATTTACGAAATCCTTCTTGTCGTTATTGTAACTAAAATCTGCGCAAAATCTCTGAGCGGTCACCTTCGTGACCGCTGACCTTAGTAGTGAGATGTCTATAAAGTGGCCGCTAACAGTAGTAGCTGTCACCTTATCGAAAACTGACAGTAAGCTGAGCAGTCTATAATTTTTCAAGTATTTAATGTCACCATTTATGGATTAAGATGATCGCATTCTTCCGAGATTCTGGTACGCTTCCGTTCTTTAGGCACTACGATATAAGGCT
This sequence comes from Hyalomma asiaticum, assembly GCA_013339685.2. NCBI lineage: Eukaryota > Metazoa > Arthropoda > Arachnida > Ixodida > Ixodidae > Hyalomma > Hyalomma asiaticum. The sequence goes on from CM023484.1 coordinate 112,188,881, forward strand.
GCCGGTTATTCTAGTATGGCCTGTCCGCCATCCTTCAAGCCATCTGCTGCTAGCAACCAAAGCATACCTATAGTGTGGTATACCAAGGATGTGGGGAAGTGAAGTGAGCTTGAGCTTAAACTATACTCTGCCAGCGGCACAGTATAGTATAAGGGTGAGAAAGGGGGGGGGGGGGGCAAGGGTGAGGAGTGATGTGGGAGTGAGGAAGAGGGAAACGAGGGGGGCGTAGGGTATAGCGTAGGATGCTCATGTACAGCGTGGTAGAGCAAGCACGTTGTAAAGTCAGGAGAGGTCGGGGAAAGGGGGAGGGCAAGGACACCAGAGCCACGGTACCTAACCTTGCGCCCCTACTACGAGCCGCCCATAATTCCTGTATTTCGGTAGAGAATCGTCGTGCGCGTGGATTCGAATGGCGGCCATTTTGCACGTTGGGCCCATGTTCTACCTCTAAGCCACCGCTGAAAAATGGCGAACCGTCTTCACAATTACAAAAATGTCCTACGCATGGGCGTTTTTTTCTATCGAGAAAAGAAACTTCAGGATTCTCAAGTGTCAATCGATGGATCGATGGTCCTTCGTTGTGAAATCTTGATCTACCACTGAGCGCTCCACATAATATTAAGGAACGCGTCGTCCATGGATATACAAACGCACAGGCATGCTTTCGTAAGCCAGAGGATTAAGACGGATTGTGGGCAATAGCGCCTCCAGGGGCACACTTTTGCTTTCCTATAGTGGAACGGGGGCCTTTGCTTGAGGGAAACGGGCACCTTCGGCCGCCCAGAGGCCTTGGTTGGAATCCCATTTATACCAGCAAAGTCCCTTCCCAGAACCATCATTATGGATTGAGATTTCGCAATGTTATCATGTCATCGCTTCGTGTTCGAAAATCTCTGTTGTTGGTAAGTAAATAACTTTTGGTCGCGTTCAAATATAATGATTGTGGACATCAGCGCGGCGGCATAACATAGAGGGAATCGCGGTGATGCTCCGGGAAGCGTAATTTAGGTTACGAAAGGTTAATTAGGTTATGTATTAGCACTATACTATGAATCGGCGACCTCCATATATATCGCTTCGATAATTGGGTTGACGTAGAACGATGTCCTAATTATTGTGTTATGACACCCACATGAACAATCTATGTAGGAATCGCTAGTGAAACATGCTGCATGACCATTTCAATAATGCCATAAGTACCCACAAGCTTCATATGCAAAAACTTCAAAACTGTGAGAGATACATATCTTAAATGTATATGTACTAGTTCGTAAAAACTAAAAGGAATATTGGGCGACTAAAAGAACGTTTCAAAAGCGCGTGTGGAAGTGATAATCAGTAAATTGATATTTCCCTTGAACTACTGACACATGCTGAAAAATATATATATGAATAAAGGGGAGCGCTTCTCAGTTGCACGGCAGGTAATAGGCAGCATCAATGTCTGAGATCATTAAAGCCGCCTTACGATACTTCTTGTATATGCACAGAAGACGGTACCAATCAGCCATCAAGTTCCCGTGGATATCTGATCCATGTATTGTTCCGCTGAGCGAGCTAGAAGATATGCAGTTGGATTTTAAATATAACTGGAAACTGCGTGCTGTTCTTTTGGCGAATTACGTCCTAATGCGCAGCCGCTATGTCGCTCGACTGGAAATACACCATTACTGAGCGTGTTTGCGCGATCATTAAGTTAACTACTGCTGGTTCTGCTGCACGCGACGAAGAAAGGCCTTGTATTGACATTATTTACCTCAAAAAGGACACATGGTTTCCGATTGCATTTGGAAAATACAATCGGCGAATTGGAAATTGTCCAGTGCATGCAGTGGAATAATATTTCACTCACACAGTTACAGGAACCTCCACGGAGCCTTCATTGAGAAGTTGAGAAAGAACTTATCAAGAAAGCTGACATTTATGGGGATAATAAAATCCACACACGTCTACTTAGTTACACGCGCACTTCTACAGAAATGACAAAAAAAAGCAACAACGGGAGTTTTGAAAAATAATGTAGCGCCTGAGGCAAATCCGGACGACTCCGTGGTTTCAGTATTTATTTATTTATTTATTTATTAACAGTGAAGTGTTCAGCTCGGCAAACTGCAGGAAGGCGTTCGCAAAAATGTAGGCGAATCCCGGCGGCACTGCCTCATGGAAGTTTCATAAAACTTCAGGCCACTCGAAGTTGCAGCTTCGACCCTTTTGCCCGCGCCTGCATTTTGCATAGAGAGAGAGAAAAAGAGAGAGAGATAGGCAAAGAAAAGGAGATAGAAACACCTGCTAGAGGCGCACCTCGTCGCTTCCTCCTTAGAACTGCTTTACCTGACCACGTAAAATCCGTCGCATGACCGAAACAACGTACAATCCCGTAACACCAAATCACGTGGAGTGTTCCCGCCAAAACCACGAGGCTTGCAGGCTGAACTAGGCTAATCAGGAATAGCGATACCGAACGCAAGCTCCTCCGTTACTTCCTGCCTTGTACGGCTAATGGAAGCTCCACTAATATTGATCTGCCTATTTAGTCGACAATGTTCCTGCTGTCCAGATTTTGTACTTTGGAAACTGGAACCATTGCTTAAGAAACGCTGAATGCTGAACAGATTTGCAAGCCCCTAAGTGGGGAAAGCCTTTATGCCACATGTGGGGAGTTCAAAATGCTCAACTGAGGTTGCAATGTTACAGTGCATTTCTTGCGCGTTTTCAGGAGCAGCATGCGTAGTCACACTATGCTTTCTCTATGAGAGAGCTAAAATGTACTTTTGAACGTTGTAAGACAATTACTACCGAAGGACAAGGTTAAAATAAACATCCATACACTGGAACCACCGGTGGGAGAACGCTATTTTATTTATTCATTGACTTATCCGTAAAGGAGCATGCCGCTGGTCCTTAGAAAAGAGCTTTCATGATACCATTGACGCCTGGTAACCCTTCCCGTTGTGTCTTTTTAGCGTCTGAGTCTGACGAGTTCAAAATACAAAATCTAGGAGGAAATGATATACACTGGCATCAATGACGGTGCCTGTTCATCCCAAGCGGATGAAATTGTTTTGACAACGGCTGCCCGATGAGGATGCAATTTAGATATCGCTACTGGCGCTGAACATGAATGCACTAGAATAAACGGCAGATTGGAGGAATAGACCCTTTTCATAATTGGCAAGTGCGCTTCTCTCCACTGCACATTTGCCCTACTAATGGCGGCAGCTGTCTTTATTTAAATGCTGTCAAAATTCAAGTTGCACATGCTCCGGCCCGATTTTGGGGAATGTTTGTATCAGAAGGGCTGCGTCGACATTTTACACGCCCTATCGGAAGCAAACTGCGCTTGCACACGCTGTTTGCCGGATTGCCAATGCCGCCATTAGTAGGGCAAGCTGCATTGCAGGGAAGCTACCTTTACAGTTTATGAAAAGGGTCTATTGTAGAAGTTAAGGAAACTTGGACACCTTTAGTCACGTCCACGTATCTCGTTTTTTCTTACAAGTGCGGTACTTTGCCGAAAGCACTTAAAGGGCACTAAAAAATTTTTCGAGCCGAATGAGTGAAAAGTAGGCGGTTTTCGAGACATTCCCACAGGACGCTTAGCGTACAACCTTAAGTGCATATTCCCGAGCGCAAGCTGCCTGCATGCTGTTTCAAGTGGAGCAAAATGTCAGAAGGCTGCTAGAAGTTTACTCATTGTTCGGTGGTCATCCGTCATTACAGCTTTATGAGGGCTCATCTCTAATGACACCTTCGGCAAAAAAGCAACGCATTCCAAATTTCCCCACCACTCGTTTGTCGCACAGGATGTTTTCTTTATTGGGTTTATATGAGGTCTTGCGGACAGGAACCGTACACCGCTCTCTTTTCTGTAATGATAAAGCCACTGACGGCAAGGGCCCATCGAGTAATCTCAGTACTTGCTCAAGTGTGACAAAGTACCAGCCTTAAAAGCAGCGGAAGCAACACGGACACGGAAGATGAACATGTACACTGTGCGAACTATGAATTCTGATTGATTGAACACACATGCATACATACTCAAGCGAAGGAAAACGTGATCGAAAGAACAGGAAAAGAAGAGACAATGCATAGTGACTGGCAATGAGAAAATGTATCTCGATCTGAAGCAGCACTGCTGAAGGCCTCGTGACACATGCTTCATCGAATCTTGCGGAAAAATTCCTTCTTGTCTTTTGATCTGGCGAGCACGTTTGCTTCTTCCAAGTCAGGCACGCAGCCGCAGCACCTCTAATACAGCAAAAGATTTGAACACCGTTGTTCATTCAAACATGTCTTGTGGTGCTTAATTGAAAGAAGGAACTGTGCTCGCAAACTTAAAAGACGATACAGCGCGAAAGGTTTAAGAGGCGATTCTTAACACCCTTTGAATGTAATCAAAGAATTGACGAGACTCTTTGAACATAGTCAGAAAATGGTTTTAATCAGTCGTGGTGACTCCTACGGTTCCCGTCAGTCTCGTGACTCGCGTGAACATGTGATCTAGGTATTATTGCACTTCACGCGCCAAGCAATTCAAAAATTGGTTTCGAAAACAACAGGGGCGACATCGGAGATTGCTCCTTCCGATCGCGTTTGGTTTTCTTCGCTTTTTTCTGGATGTCGCTGCCAGGGGCGTGGCCCCTGACAGCGACATGCCACCCGGTAAGCCACGCCACCCGGTAAGCAGCGTGGGACGGCCACATTTTTGTATGACCACGTTTTCTCTTCAGTGCACGCATTTAAACTGAAGAAAAAGAAACTTTTTCGTTTGCACAACATAGTGTTATTCATATGCAGCAGAAAAATAATTCGTTTTGTAGTGTGTTGCCCAAATGAAGGCGGACATCGAGACATCCTGTAAATTTTTGGTATGTTCGCCACTTGCGCAGTGACTGTTCTCGCCGTCCCGTTTTCGCATAGTTTATAGTTCAACCTATCGCAAAACAACATACGCTCAAACAAAGAAGAGTGAACAATCCTGGAAGCCTCCACTACACTCAGTCGCGCCAAATCCGCAGCGCGCACAAGAAATGCCGCACCATCACTTCATGAGGTTGCGGCGAGCAAACGCGCTGTGTTCCCAAAAATAGAGCTGCGATCGCACCTGTGTAAAGCACCTGTTCCACTTTCAAGTAATGACGTCAGTGACAGCGGTCTGACTTTTGTCGGTGCTCTTTAAAACGTATATGTGCTTTTTTTTTAACTCGGAACACACAGGCAAAGCATAGCAGGTCATCTTTCAGGGACCATGAGTGCCAGTGCTGTTTCTGCTTCAAGCGATTTACTCGGTGTCTCCAATGACGTCGTTTCCAGAACGAACATATGCTTTGCAACTGCGTTTGAGACCAAAATTGCACTACAAATGATTGCCAAGTAGGCGACGGTGTTTTAAAGCAGGTTGCCTTCAGGAGCACCAACAGTACAGCTGATGACTGCTTTACGCTTTGGAACATCCTTGAACATGAGATATTCTAAATTGAGTCATGTCCTAAATGCTTTGCTACAAAAAGAAATAAACCGTCATATATGAGGGTAGCTCCATAAATGAAGTGTCTCAACAATGAAAGTGCAAATAAAAGGTGGTTTAATGTGCACGTATATCAAATAGCTCTTTATAAGGTGTGCGAAAGTCATCAACAAGAGAAATGCACATATTCGCTACGGGCACTGTAGCTTATTTTAAAAAAATGAATATGGAATCAAACAGTGGCCTATTTGATTTGTCATTCGAGTCGAATAGCGTTCACTTACAAAGCACAATATATCCGAATGCGCTAAGGATGTTTCGAGTGCTACCTTCAGCGAAGTAGTTGCAGAAATGTGCGAAGGTAAGCTAACTTTCATCCCCGCCTGCATGGTGCAGGCGTGGAGTATGCGGCCGCATGCAGAATGCCAGGCTCCTTCACTCGGGAATTGACTTTACCGGCTATGCAACAACCACTGACGCTTTCTGAACAGGTTTCTAAATGTGTACGGTAAGCTAATTTCAGCCGGATGTTACATTTGGGCATTTAATGGTATACTTATGAAGGTGATGACCGTCATGTCAATTTATTTTAGCCGTAAGAACGACTGTTCAGTACACCACACCCATACAAAATATTCAAGGTTGTATTGGATTTCATTACGTTCTGTCAATATTCCATTAGTAAACTGTGCGTTCCAAAAAAAATGTGGGCTGTCTGCATTAGTTGTGCTAGGCTGGACTGAGAACAAGGCTTGCGGAGTTTTTCAGGCTGCACAACTTCAACTGAGCCACGTGATACCTCACGCGACTATCTAGCTCTTACATGGTTTGGGCATGAATACATCGCGCGACAAGCTGTGACTGCCCGTTACGTGATTTCAATTGCGTGCCTGAGTATGTCATGATTTGTTTGCAGGGAAATGTGGGACTGTGACGACCTCCTCTTTTTCCTCCTCATTCTCACGTCATTCTTCCACACACTCACCTCCCTTCCCTTGTTATAACTCTACATGCCTACGCTATGCTTCAACCTGTCCCCTTTTCGTTACTCTCATTCCCCTTTGCCATCCCATTCTTACACTATAACGTAGAAGGCTGTGCTATGCTTCAACCTCTACGCTCCTAATTTTCCTCATCCTTACCTGTCTTTCACACTGCTTGCTATAATACACTGCACATGTCCACTCAGTGCTTCCTCTTCTACCCCACTCCTTTGTTTTCTCCTCACCCTCGCCTCGCTTTCGCGCCATTCGTTATACTGTTGCAACCAAGGCTACGCTACTCGCCCCCCCCCCCCTCGCTATATTACACAATGCAATCCCACGCTGTGAAACGCCGCATTTATGTAGTAGTGTGCTGGGGGAATGAGCCCAGCACAAGAAAGTTCGCGCGCACACGCCATGCGCTTTACACGCGTGCTTCTTTCCTGATGAGGCTAGTTTTATTCGACGGAGCACAAGTTAACCGTGCACTTAAAGGCTACCCTCATAAAAACGCTGCTCACACACGATTAGTCGCTATTACTAATACGCTGTTCTTGCTTTCGTGTGAAGGGCGTCCGTCTGCCATAGGAACAGCAGGACCGTACAACCGGAGAAGTTTCCTTTCGCGGTGGACGGCATAAGGAGCTCTGTAGACTAGTCCAAGGAGAGGTACCAGCCATCTAAAAGCTTATTGCGTTTTAGCTGCGATAGGAGGCCCTTTTGAACCTCATGCCGTCAGAGGTCGGATCTGAAAACTGTTAAGTCGAGTTACCAGGCACACCGACTGCACATTTCAAAGCATGAGGTATCTGACGGTACGATGCAGCGTCAACGCCGGTGTCCGGCGCCGATATTTCTTTTAGTTCGGTTCGGATTTACGGCTTTGGGCTGTGTTTGGTTTCGGCTCCAGCGGGGGAAATACAGCAGTTCGAAGGAGTTCTCAGCCTTCCAAACCGGCTCACACGGAATCAGGTGGGCTTAAAGAGTTGCACGTCATGCGTAGTGGCAAAAAAATATGAGTAAGAAAATAGGCCGTTTCAACTTTGAATAGTAGTTTCAAAGATCCATGGTCGTAGAGAGAGACTCGAGAACGTGTTTTAACAGTTGCGGTCAATAGCTCATGAACTCGGAAGCACCGCAATTACGAGCGAAATTAGCAGTACTTGCTGAAATAGTACGCCTGTTTTAGGTCAGGATATTTGATGATAAGAGTGCATTATAATGTGATCACCGTCACTTTCGCGCTATTAATGACTTCTCCGACGACTCCGAGAAATTAGTGTTTTGCTGAGTTATATTTATCAAGCTGCAATGAATTAACAACTCGACAACAGATGCCGCGTTCATGCGCTCTTCAAGATATTAAATATATGTGTATTCTTCTGGTGAACAGAAGGAGCCATGCGACCTGCTGCTTGTAACGTTCAGGCGTTCGCATCCGACTTGTTTACTTGTTGCTGTTGCGTCAAGTATTTTTCACTTGAAGAGAAGCCCAGCGGGAGAGCTGCCTTCCTGACGAAGAGAAGGCAACTTCTCGGAACGTTGGCTCCACAGAAATTCCCTGTTCTACATCGTTTTTAACGATCTGCTCACCGATGCAAGTATTTTGTAATATTTCTCTGTTCCTGTGCTCCATCTCCTGCGTCTTCCACGCGCGTTAGGAAGTTTTCTTCTAGATTTGATGTTATAGCATTAAACGAAGAATTTTATGTAAATGTTGAATGTACAACATGAATGCATATGTTGCCAATTTAGTTCGAGCGGTTGGGGGAATCTTTACTTTAAGAAACAGCTGCGTCAATTTACGCCAATCAAGCAACGCTCCTGCTTTATGCGCACCCACCGTCGGGGTCTTTTTCAAGCAGAAACGCAATTTCACATTCAGAAAGTCTTTGCATTTAATTTCGTATTAAATGCCAGGAATTTTTAACGAACGAAGCCAGTTTGTCCCTATCTATCTATCTATCTATCTATCTATCTATCTATCTATCTATCTATCTATCTATCTATCTATCTATCTATCTATCTATGTGTCGGTGTTCTACTGATATATCAGGAATATGAGTCATACGTCCTAACACCAATGTCATCGCATGAGTGTGATGCGCCCTTATGTCCAATATGAAGAGGGCGACTTGGTGCACATAGGAATTTCTTGTCCCGCGCGGATGAACTCGTGCATGTTGTACATGCGCGAATTCATCCGAGTTCTGAATGCTTTTGTGCTTGACAGCTGCGTTGAACACTATGTCCTCTTTAATGGTATTTCAGTGTTCTGTCTCATGTTGTTCTTGATTGCACCTGCATGCCAATAGCCATTCTATCGCGTGTGGCCCATGCACGCATGCCAGAGACCCGGGAATCTCGGTATGCGCCCCACGTTCTAGATTGTCAATCTTCATAGGCGGTGCACACACAGTAACGTGCAAAACAGAGCGAGAAAAAGAGAGAGAGTACACTTTATAAAAGCCTGTTCCGACAGTATTTCTTCGGCGCGCGACAGACTAAAAGTTTTATGACAGCACCATTTGTGCGTTGTGCGGGCTTAATTGAAGAGTTTTTTATTTGGTGATAACAACTGAGATGTCACACAAGCAGAACGAGAGAAACTTCCTGATCCACAGTGATCAATCAGGTCTCACATTGGTGTGACCTTTTTTGAATGCTAAAATTTGGTGAGGCAAGCTTCACAGCAAATATTGACACTCTTCCCGCTGGCTCCCTCTAGCCCCTACCAGAATAATTCCTACCTCTTCGTTCTTCAGCACCGGGGCAGGAACAGCACATACCACTCTGAAGAAACGACGCTGCCAGTGCAACAGTGGCTCTAGGTCGCGACAGTTTTGTGCATATGAATCACCTCTATAGCGCGAATGCGGAGTTTCGTGGCCAGGTAGAGTGACGTCGCAGCATGTACTACGTGCCTGTAGGCGGGCACGGTTATATACATGAAAAACAACGTCATTGAGCTCGGTGACCGCTTAGCTATAGTTTACCTAATATAGCATGCATGAAGGAGCAACGCGCTATTGGCAATGCACACTGACGATGCGGACCAAAACGAAGATGCGTCTTCCAACCGTATGTCCATTAGAATAGACTAGCACGATTGCGTGGGCTTACAAAAACAAATGTGAAATGAGGCATATATTCCCATAGAAACGATCTACTTTCCTGTTTTCGGCCGGGGTATTATTTTAGCGGCACTGTTTTAATAACAGTGAAAGGCGTTGCGACGAAAGAACTTGCATCAACGTCTTTCGAACATTACCTTGCTGTCTTGTAATAGTTCCCTGTGTAAAACAGGGAGCGACAATGCTTTTGGTCACATCGTGTTTGCGGAGGACGCACTCGGTCAAGAGCGGATCCGGCTGGTTAGATCCAGACAGGTGCAAGTTTATAGTAATATGTGATATTAAACTACCTTATTGCGTTCCTGTTTCAATATGTAGTCGAACAATGTTCAGTACAACACTAGGCCTAGTTGTTCACGACGGTACCTTACAATGTAGACGAGTTTCGATTGGCGCATTTGGCAAATTTTAGAAGAAAAGGTCACTTCAGATGCCGTGCACATACACAAGTGCATGGCCTTGTCAGCCTGTATTTACTCGCATGCATGTCGCAACGCATAGACAACGCGTACAGCTTATTCGAGCCTATTTTCGTTGCTGATACTAATGGTATTTGGTGGGTCTACCAATGTATATCGCAAGTGTTTAAATATCTCCTTAAGCTTGCTGGCTCGCATAATAAAGCTTTCTTTTACTGACACTTCGCAAAAAAAAACGCATGCTGATAAGATGATACCTCAAGGGCATTTTTTTTTTAAATAAAACGTATACGTTGCTTAACCTGCGAGTGTATTTGTCATCCTTACATGAGGGATAATAGAGAAAGCTGACAAATGCCACCTGGAGGGGCACAACACCTGCCTGCTCTCCTGGGAGAAAGAAGTGGGGGAGGGGGAGAGTGTACAAAAGGGGGAAGAAATGGAAAGTAATAACACACGGATACACAGACAAAATACAATTACAAAATATGTCCATTGTGCTGTTTGCACTATGCTGTTTGTATATTTTCTATGCTGTTTGCATATGTGCTTGCAGTGTTGCCAACTTCCCACCCTATAACAGCCCTGAAGGGCTCACAGTATTGAAAATAAATAAATAAATAAATAAATAAATAAATAAATAAATAAATAAACGAAACGCCGGGCTAGTCAGCGGCGTCCAGAAACGTTGACAACGCTCGGTGGGCCTGGTCCCGTCGGTAAGCACTCCCCCTTAGCAACATATAATCGTCAACGGTCGCGCACTTCACACGAAGACCTCTATACTCCGTAATTAGCGAAGATAACAAACAACAACCCGCCGTGGTAGCTTGGTAGCAAAGCAAATTCGCTTGGTTGTAAGCCCGAGGTCAGGGAAATCGAGTCTCGGCAAAGGCGACAGTTGAAGAAGGACAGTTCTTTTTCTGACAAATGAAGGAAGTGCTCACACAAGCTGGACCTAATGAGGATATCCGTTCTGCCTCCGTGTATCACGTGTAAGGTTGTCACGACTTCTGCTGACAATAGTACACTGTGAAGGGATCGATTCACATAGACAGGAACTACAGCGATTTGATAGCCAACTATCACGAGCCGTTTTAATTACATTGCGTGCATGCTCCTTGAACCGGTCATTTAAGCAATGTACAGTCTGCTGTGTGTACTGATTCCCACCTGAAAGCGCAATGACGTAGACTGCATAAGTAGTACAGGCAAGACCCAATCCTTTTTTGTGTTTTCTCACAGACATCTTGCGCCCGACCTTTGCTCTGGTTGCAGATTTCGATCAGGTTCTGTGGGGCTGCAAAGACACCCACTGTCATTCGACCTGCAGTCGTTTTGATGTTGTGAGACGATTGATGAATATGTGGAATTACAACGACATTATCGCGTGCATCAGATGACGCAGCCTGCGAACGGTTGTCTGGCATGCTCATTTTGCGGAGCTTGAATTCCAATATAGAGCTCTGAACATGCGTCGGGTATGCAGCTTGTGACGATCGCTCAGATTGATAACGGAGGCTGAAGTACATCTGATGTAGCCAATGCGTTGGTCCCGGGTTCTAACCTCGGACCAGGACGAATTTTTCGCCAATTACGAAGCTTTCATTTCTGAGAAATCCACGTGGACTTCTTTGTGGCTTTGTGCTACAATACGGGTGGATGCTAATCTTCCATTTCAAGATTTGCTTTAGTGAATTAAGACAACAGATTGACAATACCGCTTTCAGCAAGCTTGGACTGCGCAGATGCATACGGACACATCGGCTTATTGCTTCGTGGTACACCAGCACCAGCAGATTATCAAGAAACTTTAGAGCTAGTTAGCAACTGATGCGTCAATTCAAGTGATTTAAAACAGTATTTAAACATGTCAAGAACATCAAGAGTTTTCTCTTGTGACGTATCCATACCACTGGCAAAGAATACGTTGTAGACACCACTGTGAGGAAAAACCTCCCGCATGCCCTTGCAAACCAAATGACCCAGAACTACTATGTCCAGTTGGGCTAAAAATAAATGGCTAAGAACTTGTGCTGCGCACAATACAATACATATGCCGTTTTTTTTAAGGTGGGGCTTACCTTGCCATTCAATCGATGGCAAGGTAAGGTAATCGCAGGAGCCAACGTTTCGACCAACTGGATTTGTCTTCGTCAGGACGGCGACTGCCTTCTCGACCGCTCGTTTATATACGCAATTGCACGCTCTCCCCCGTCCACAGAAGGAGAAACGTCGGCTCCTGCGACAGTTTCTGTTCTACATCGGTTTTAGCGATATGTTCATCGATTCAAGCCTCCGTCTTTTCTGGGCTTCTCTTCTACCTTGCCATTTTATATAAGTCGACCTTAGAAGGTTAAAAGCTCTAAGAAATCGCTGACAGAAATGTCAGAACAAATCTCAAATGCTGTAGATTCATCGCAGTCTATGCATTCTTCTGGGGCAGAGAGCATGTTGTTATGAGGTAATGAATAAAACAAACCGTTAATGTCAACAGAAAAGGCGCAAGGCTTTCACCGCTTGTGTCTAAAAATGTAACATTTCATCTAACTATTGTGCCGCAAACGAGTCATGTATTTATGATAGTTTAAGGCACTCCTTTAGCAATAGCGCTACGGAATTCCGCCAACTATCGGCGCGAAATAATGACTCTAAACGGCGTGTCGGGTCAAGAATACGTCGAAGTCCTGCTGCGATTTTGAAATGTCGCTTAGTACCTAGTTGATGTTCATTCTTTTTTGCGTAGCTTTTTGTCTTTGACTTTCACCTTACAAATTTGACCTAGGTCATGACATTCAAAAGCTGAAGCAAACTGCATCGTCTGCCTTTGCGTCAAATGAAACAGAGAAAAGAACGGCAATTGGCAGGAGCACCAGAGATTTCGCCTCTAGAGGCGTCGACACGCTTCAAGGGATTCCGGGTGGGGCTTGCCTGTGCTGGAGAAAAACATCGAAGCCTTCAGACACACAATGTTCCTGCCTTCTTGCGGGGCTTGACGGGACACTTGCCGAACAAGGGCTAGCAGCTTGGGAGCCCTGCGTGTAGGTTCTACTGCAAATGTGCGACCGAGGCTCAAAACGCACCCGGCATATGGCGACAATGCTAGATCTTCCGCTTTGTGAAGAAGACATATCTCAGCAAGCTCTTTGTTAGGGATGCTAGCCGGCAACACCAGCAATTGTTGGGCCCAGAGAAATTTAGTTGTCTGGTCAGCAGTCCTCGTGAACACTTGCAACTGGCGCTTGGCTGCTGATGCTTCACACTGTTGTAGCCCCTGTGCAGAGAAGTATTGACGGTGCAACTTGGCTTGACAGTGTTCGCGATATGGCACACACGAATTTCATGCCCGAACGAATGTAAGAAACCTCCAAAAATTAGGTTTACGTCATGTGGTAGCTACCTGTTCCGTATGCAGAAGGATAAAGTGGTGCTCTACAGGTTAGCCACAGCAATGAGCAATGCAGTCGCACGCGGGTCGGTCGACACAGAAGCGAGACAGTCCGTTGCACTTGAAATGAAATTCACAGTCGCAGTGACTTGTGCTCCATAGCTGCAGATCAGCAATGTTTGGTAGCGTAATAAACACGCACACAAAAACACATGGGACAACAATGAGCGCTAACTACCAACAGAAGTTTATTGAACACCGCACAAGAGGTCCGTGAGGTCAGCTCCCAGGCCATGTCAAACTGCTCTGTTACAAAACCCTTCTACGGCCAGTACTAGTGTACGCTAACTCGGTCTGGATTCCTCACGCAAAGATCAACATAGCCGAATGAGCAAATATTCAAAGAAAGTCAATACAGTTTATTCACAGCAAATACAGAAGCGCTGACTCGCCAAAAGAACTTTTGGCGTCATCTAGACATAGACACAGTGGCAATCAGAGCAAAGCAAGCGCGTTGAAAATTCACACATAACCTGATACACAACCGATTTAACATAGATTCTTCAAAATATATTACTTGCTGTGTGTCCCGGATTTCCCGACATAAGAATAATAAAGCTTTTGTTCAGTACTTTTGCGAAACGGGCACTTTAGATATTCATTTTTTCCTATTGCTATTAGCGAGTGGAACCACATATACTCACCTATAATGGATATAAAATCATCTTCATGCCTCTGTAAGATGATAGAAAACAGTACGGAATAAATACCAACACCATTTTTATCCTTACCTAAGCTTGTTCTTTGAGTTTTTTACCAATCTGTTGTGTTATGCTGGATTATGTAGATTTCTGGATCGTTTGTAAATAGTTACAATCGGTTAAGCTCACACTTCTTTCTCTTTATTTTTTTTCTTTTTGTGTTTTTCACGGTTTACTGCTTAGATATATGTCGCGCTTTGCCTCTTCTTGGTTTGATATGTATATGTTTTATAGTATACGTTTTATGCACGCTTGCATTGTAACTATAGGCCCACCTGCTGTAGTAGAGACACAGAGCCTGGCAGTATGGAACACTAAAAATGTAGTTCCACTGGTCTTTGGAACATCACCTCTGTCGACGCGTGCGTGATCCTGTGGCTAGAATCGCCTCTGAGATATCGTGGCTACCAGAGACGACTGGATCTTCATAAATGCAGCGGATAGCTTCCTACTGTTCCTTCATTGACGTCAATTAACGAATAAGAGCAATGTATGAAACAAAGCGTGTTTGCTTTGTTTGTTCCATGCCAATACTTATCACTTTTAATGTAGCCTGAGCTGAGTAAAAACATTCTTGTCTCCACTCATGGTGACGTCACTACCGCCTCCTCACACCACGGCCATTATAATATCTGCACAATTTCGACACCCACCCACGCACACATACACACACGCACACATAATCTTTTCGCTTTTCGCAGGCGCGTGAGAAAAGACCCCACCGAAATATGCACACATCCTTGTTACAAACCCCTCTATATGACACACATGATCGTCTATGCACAAAACCCTTTGTGCTGTATTCAATATTCCAATTCAAGTAGGTGTCGTCCTACCCCGCACAATGAAGCGCTTTGCGTTGGAAATACGTCTTGGCCAACTCGACACATAATTTCCAAATGAAGAGTCAGCATTCTCCAGCGCGGCTGGGTCGACGGCTGATGTGTTCTCTAGCGGCCGAATTGAGGGCTGCCGCCAGGAGGTATACACGAAGGCGCCGAGAAGATATGTGTATTCTTTTTATGCTTCTCTGTGCAATCTGCGACGCGCGAAGAGAAACTGAAAACGGGGAAACCGAATGGAGCCTATGAAAACAGAAATAAAAGATATCGCCGAAAACGACACGAAGCTGAGGTAGTTGTCATGGAGAAATTATGAAAGCAAACAAGGCGTCCAATGCAGACACAAGATAGGGAGACAGCGGGAACGCTTGCGCTCTCTTCTTCTTTTCTTTGGTGTCCTTGTTTTCATCCCTTACAATCTCGTATGAAAGTTCACGCAGCGGAAAGATCCGCTTTCTATTTGGACGTCAGAAAAATGGAGAGCCCCGACGCACAATGCTCGCGTACGTGTTGGTCTCTTGTGAATCACGCACAGGATCGGTCGGCTTACTTCAAATTCCAGCAGAGCGTTTAGCTAGCACAATGAGTGTCAGTTCAGCGAACTATCAACATTTCGCTACGATGTTAAGCGCAACTAAAAGCGCGCGCGTTCCAGTGACGTCGGCGCGGAGCATACGTAAGCCGGATAAACGTCAACAACGATGTTCGGCCAGTGATACATGAGCTTTTGTTCGCCACTGCAGCTGCTTTGTTGTCTATCCACAATACGCTCGCTCATATGCTTTTCCGGAGCAAGAGCAAGCTTTCACGTTGTATCGCCTCAAAATAAAACGAAAAATAAAACGCCCGTTTAGACGCTTGCCATTTGTCAGCATAGAGCTGACAAATGGCAAGTACCAATTTTTCATTTTTTTTCGTGAGTACCACAAAGCAGCTACAGAGTATTATGAAACTGTTGTTTCGTCAAAGATAAATAACATCGATGACACATGCATCCCGCGCCAATAAGCGCGTGCATCACTGCTTGATTTGAGTTATGATTTATGAAACATTTCCACCCAGATATTCACACCTGATTTTCCTTACCTGGGTGGATAGTTTGTGTCCTATAAAGTGTCGTGGTAGCAGGTATGTCTGGACCATTATACGTTTGCGAGTTTTCTATTTCTCACACGATCTTTACCTCAAACGTGTTTCAGGCCGGGGTCCACCGAGACTTCGTTAACAGGAAACGTCGGCGTGGAATGCGCGTCAACAGATAAAGAATACCTCCAAAGAGGAATATCATTATCAATGCGGTTGGAACATGCAATGTCACTGGACTTGTGCCCCCTACACCTCCGAGAAGTGTAAGGGTTAGCTGCAGAAAACACGGGCCTTATATCACCACTGCATCGCTTTGCAACTTCCCTCTGACTCATGTCCGGTTAAAAGGAAGGGCATCTGGCAAATACAGTTACCATAAAAATTACTTCTCCTGCCTTTCACTGCACGCTTCCTTCACATCGGTGGTATACTAGTGCACTCTACAACGGAGTAGCGAAGTACAATATTGTAATGCTAGAGCGCGCCGATAACGAGCGCTTCGGTAGTCTCAGCGCAGCGGACGTAACTGCTGATCACGAAGTTTTTATTTTATGCCTCATCTTTGTCCCAAAAGACGGGTGAGTTCATGTTCTGAAAGATTTACTCCGACTTAACTCAACAAAATATAACAACCTTACATAGACGTTTCGCCACCTATGCGGGTGGCATCATCAGTATGCACTGACACACATTAACGGAGGCCACCCAGTCTACTTTAAGTCAAGTATGTCCTTGTAAATGTCCGGTAGATTGCCGCGGTTGTTGTTGCACGCCGATTGGTCTCGACGGTTGAACCACGACTCCAGGAATTTTCTTTTCCCCCACCTTTGTTCCCGAGCCAGCGTCGTCGCATTGTTGAAATCTTGTTGAAAGCTCGGGAACAAAGGTGGGAGAAAATTCCTGGAGTCGAGGTTCATCCGTCGAGACCAAGCGGCGTGCAACAACAACCGCGGACCTCTACCGGACATTTACAAGGACATACGTGAGTAGCAGGAGACTGGGTGGCCTCCGTTCATGTGTGTCAGTGTATACTGAGGATGCCACCCGCATAGGTGGCGAAACGTCTATGTAACGTTGTTATATATTTTGTTGAGTTGAGTCGGAGTAAATCGTTTAGAACTCCTCTTTGTCCAATAACAGCCGAAGCCTTTGTGCCCAGAGTGCAGCCTCCAAACGCATCTACGGTGTTTCTACGCCCCCTTCTGTTTCATGTACTGCGGCATCGAATAGAAAACGGCCGGAACGGAAAGCCATTAACGTCAATGGCCGAATGTCGCATGGATAGACGAATTCACATCGGAACACCTGCCCCAGCTTAAACCAGAACGCATTCGCGCTTTCACAGCTTAAACTCCCAACACTTCTTCAGGAGGGGTTGATAAAGTTAAAGCGCGTCGCAACACACATAGCTACCATGCGCACCACACAACAGGTGAAATGGTTGTACCATGTCCCGGCAACCCGCCGAAAGCAAGAGTGCTGAGAAAGAAATTACGCGCCTTTTGCTGCAGCGGATTGTGAGGTCCCACAGCAGTCCGCTGACAGCCCGTCGGTTTCGCTGGCACGGTTTTGCGGTTTTCGAACGCTTCTGATTTATGGCAGGTTTTCGCCAGGCTCTGGAGCGTGTATAGTGGCGTCTCTGGGGAGATGTTAGCCCCTCAAAAACATGCGCTCGCGTGCAGCTGTCAGAGATCCCTGTGCAGTGTCCAGGTGCCACTGATGTCTGCTTAGAACGTGTCTGCGCGTCCTGTGTACCCAACCCTCTCACCCCTCGATTAGCCAAATAGTTGCTTATCTATTAGACGCCTTCAGTTAAGGCAAATTTCACTTTCTTGTTATAATGATTGTTATGACAGAGGGATCAACCACATTTTCTACGACATATATTGCACCATGATGGTGCGACAGCACGTTTTCAAGCTAAAGTATTCATTGTACATATAAACGTTGAAATTCGTTTAACAGCTTCAAAATGCCGACGTGGTAACCCTTAGTCACAGTCTATTTGGAGAGCAAGCACAAGAAACTAACGACCAGACACAACTGGCTGGGGGAACAAGATACTGGAGAAAGTATTCGCGGCTCCACCAAAACGCAGGCCACCTAACGGGTATGCCTGGAAACAGGCGCTGCAGGGTCGGCAGCGGGTTATCGCTTTACCGCACGTCCAAAAGCAGCTGTACAGTTGCTCAGTCGTCGCTATGGGGCCGCGCGCCATCGCGAAAAGTACAAAACTCGAGCAAGAAGACTACTGCTGTGCACGTGTGCGTATCTTTGTTGCGAAAGATCCTCTGAACTTTTTGCGAGAGAAGCAGCGATGGTCGACGTGGAGTAAGAAACTCGCTCAACAGCAAGATATTGAGAAACGCCTTGCTCTTTTCTACGGTAAGCTTCACTCACGGCAACTGGCTTTTGCCCCTTTGAGTGGAATATTATTTACGTGTGTGCAATTTATTATCACGTGAACTTCTCAAAAGTAGGTATCTATATTCGATTAGCCAGGCTCTTTCATGTGTATCGCGTGTACGGGAAATTTCGCTACGGCCAGCCATCGCGTTAATGATGCTGAAATAAAACGGCTGAACCGTATACGCTCAAGTACGTTTCAACGCTTGCAACGTAGTATAAAAAAGCGAGACGTGTACTTTACGGATGACACACAGACTCGTACGAGCGTTATGTCTACGCACGTGAGGAGATACACAAACGTAGGTACGTTAGGCAATGTATGCGAACAATGGTGCGTCTCACTTAACATGGCGTGATGACAGTTCCTATCTCTGCAAGAAATATTTGGGCCACCGCAAATAGAGCTCCTTCTACACTCCGTCTCACACATTCGGTGCAACGTTTTCAAAGCTAGTGCTCGTGTTTACGCTGTGCACTTCCGCAACCACAAAGTAGTGCTTTGCTAGCAATAAGGTAAAAACAATAAATGCCTCACTCGCAGGCTTAGGTCATAAAGTATTTATTATCAGCTTGAAAAAACGCTCTTACTGCTGGGGGAACAATCGAAATGTGCGAGTTTCTTATTCCTGTTTCTCGTTGGTTTGTTAGAGCGTTACACTTCTACTTTTCTTCTTTACGAAATACTTTTGTAGCATTCACAGCGTTACGACTAATGTATAAAACGCTGTATAAGCTTTGGGACATTGAACCTAAGCACAGTACTACTACTTCACTTTCCGACACTCCGCGAAACTGAATTCCGCGGCAATAAATCCGTTTCCAAGAGATGCATCGCTCTCAGAGGCCTCCTTCACACAGACATTCGCTTACGTCAACCTTCGGCTCCCTGGATATGTTCCTGATTTTCAGAAGTTATCTGAAGGAGCTCGTCGAACTTGGCGGTTGCACGTAATGCGCATGGATATATATACATATTGTGGGCGTTCATTAAGCACGTCTTCATCATCTGTATTTTACCATCATCATCATGCGTTCTGCGTGTCTTCTTCATCGCTGGTGTGTGATCATCGATATCGGGTTTGTGCCCATTGCGTTGGCATCATCGGGTGACCTGCCGAGCTACTGAGGAGAATAAACGTCGTCCAAACCGAGGCCTCATACGTGGTGGAGGTGAATCTACGATCCCCTGTACTCTACCCGCACAGTCTTCTCGCTGGAGCTTCGTTCCGGTCGCCGCTTGCGCCCGCTGTCAGCCACCATGTCGCAGGACCAGCAGCCCGGCGCCTTTCCGCCCGCCGCCACGACATCGCAAGCCCTTCCCTCCTTGATTATCAACAGCCACCACCGCGACCCCCATCTTTTCGCTGGTATGCGAGGCGAGGATGTAGAAGACTGGCTCGACGATTACGAGAGAGTAAGTTCCGCAAATCGGTGGGATAATCCTCTCAAGCCCGGCCATGTCTCCTTCTACCTTACCGGTGTGGCGAAGACGTGGTTTTACAACCACGAGGTTGATTTCACTGACTGGGACCGCTTCAAACAGCAGCTTCGCCAGGTGTTCGGCACTCCGGCCGTCCGGTCAAATCTGGCCAAGAAAAGCCTCGAAGCTCGCAAACAACACCTGGGTGAGTCGCATACCTCGTACATCGAGGATGTCGTTGCGCTCTGCCGACGTGTCAATTCCTCAATGTCGGAGTCGGACAGGGTACGGAACATCCTGAAAGGCATCGGACCCATCGCCTTCAATTCCCTCGCCGCCAAAAATCCGACTACCGTCGCTGACGTCGTTACCACTTGCCAGCGCCTCGACGAGCTGGAATCAGTTCGCCTACCGCCTGACATTGACGAAGTTCGTCCTGCAGTGGACCACGATCAGCGGGCACTCATACGCACGCTTATACACGAAGAGCTGCACGCGATGGGCTTGCAGTCGCCTTTCGCGTTTCCCACTCAGCCTTGCGGCGCGTCATTGCGTGACGTAATCCGGGAAGAACTGGCGTCTTTGACGAGCTCTGCGCAAGTGCACACCCCCGTCCACCACACACTAGCAACGTATGCGCAAATCGCTGCCACGCCTCTCGGCAACGCCACTTCTGCGTTGCCAATCACAACTTACTCGCCGGTTGCTACTGCGACCCCGGTCACCCTTCAGTCCATGCCGCCTGAAAGTTCATCGGCCCATGTGACCGCGCTAACTCCCAGTACGCCGCACCCTGTTTACACCCCGCCGTGGCGTCCGCCTCGCCCTACATGCTTTTATTGCGGCTACCGTGGACACATATCACGTTTTTGCCGCAAGCGCCAGGAGGACGAACGTCGTGGCTGCGATACTGGTGAGTGGGATTTTTCTGCTGGCGCCAACGGGCCTTATTACCAAGGCCAGCGTTACCATTCACCTCCGCGCCGCTCTCCATCGCCACCTGCTTCTACTGAAATACCCGGCAGTAGTTACCGTTCGGCCAGACGCCGATCACCGTCGCCCTTCTGCCGGTCCTCGTCGCCTCTTCGGCCCGCCAGACTCACTTCCAACGTCAGTGATCCATAGTGCTTATTTAGCGCAAAAAAACAGTACACAGGAAGGAAGGACAGGACAAAGCGCTTTGTCCTTCCTTCCTGTGTACTGTTTTTTTGCGCTAAATAAGCACTATGGATTCACACCAACTAGCCCGACAACGCATTGTGTTCAACGTCAGTGATGCAGTTTTCGGAGGAGGAACTGTATGCGCGAACTGGACTGAAATTCCTCCGATGCGCCAGGCCAACATGATTTCTGTATTTGTCGAAGGGCTGCACGTCGATGCTTTGGTGGACACTGGTGCGACATTTTCTGTCATTCAGGCTAATTTGTGCTCCGGTCTCAAGAAAGTTATGACGCCTTACAATGGTCCCACGTTGGTTGCGGCCCAAGTGAGCCCTATTCGGCCTTCGGCTATGTGTACAGCGCGCGTACTCATCAACGACATCGTTGATCATATAGAGTGAGCTGTGCTATCCCAGTGCTCCCACCAAGTAATTCTGGGATGGGATTTTCTATCCTCTGCGTCTGCCGCCATTTCTTGTGGACAGCGTGTGGTGCACCTTAGTGAAACCGACCACATGCTTGGTGAAGAACTCCACAAGCCCTTTCGCCTGATCGCTGCCCAGGATACGGAACTAACCCCCGGACTACACCATATTGTTGCCCTCAAATCCATTTACATCGATCATGGCGATGTCTTGGTGTTCCCGTCATCCTACTGCATCAGTAAAGGCATAACCTTTTCGCCAGGTGTTGTTAGGTTCCACCGTGGATCTACCCTAGTCACTGTTACCAATGAAACCCCAGAGAAAATTTTACTTCCGCAAGACACAACAGTAGCGCTCGTTGCCGATATGGAGCCTGTATACGCCTTGCCGCTTCGACCAGTCTCTCCTTGGGACCCTCCTCATGACGAATCTTCTTCTGCCACCGCCCTTAAAGCGATCATCAGCACTGATCTGACAGCTGCGCAGACGCAACAGTTCGTTGATTTGTTAAAAAACACGCTAATTCTTTCGACGTCTACTCCACAACACTGGGCCAAACTACCGTCGCCGATCACCGCATTATAACAGATGACACATGTATTGTGAGGCGCCGCCCGTACCGTGTCTCTCTAGCCGAGCGGAAAATCATCGAAGACGATGTCAATGACATGTTGGAACGCAAGATAATTCGTCCCTCTTCCAGTTCGTGGTCGTCTCCTGTTGTTTTGGTCCGCAAGAAAGACGGTTCCGTGCGCTTTTGCGTCGATTATCGGGCGCTCAATAAGATCACTCGAAAAGACGTATACCCCATGCCGCGCATTGATGACGCCCTTGATTCTCTCCAAGGCGCGGAATACTTTTCGAGCCTCGACCTCCGCTCTGGCTACTGGCAGATCCCGATGCACGAACATGACAAAGAAAAAACGGCATTCGCAACACCTGATGGGCTATATGAGTTTAACGTAATGCCTTTCGGGCTATGCAACGCGCCTGCAACTTTTGAACGCATGATCGACGCCGTGCTGCGTGGACTAAAATGGAAGACCTGCCTTTGCTACTTGGACGACATTGTCATTTTTTCATCAGCGTTTTCTCAGCATCTCCGACGCTTAGATGAAGTTTTGACATGCCTCGCCCGCGCAGGTCTTCAGCTAAACACCAAAAAATGCCGTTTCGCCAGCAAAGCCATTAAGATCCTGGGCCATGTCGTAAGCAAGGACGGAATCCGACCGGACCCTGACAAGATTGCTGCGGTGGTTCAGTTTCCGCGCCCTGAAAGACCCAAAGTGGTTCAGTTTCCGCGCCCTGAAAGACCCAAAGACTTGCGCAGCTTCCTCGGCCTTGCCTCTTATTTCCGCCGTTTTATACGGCAATTTCGCCTCCATCGCAGCCCCATTACACAGGCTACTACTCTCTAGTGGTGTGCACTTCGTATGGTCTCAAGAATGCGAATCGGCATTTGCACAACTGAAGGGCGCCCTTACGTCCGAACCGGTGCTTTGCCATTTTGATGAGGCCGCACCGACTCTCTTGCACACAGATGGTAGCGGCCATGGTATCGGTGCTGTCCTACTGCAACGCGACAACTCTTCGCGCGAAAGAGTCGTAGCATAAGCCAGCCGTGTACTCACCGCTTCAGAAAAGAATTGTACCATCACGGAACAAGAGTGTCTGGCAATATATATATTGTGATAGTGATAGTCATGTTGTGGGTACAGGCGGTGTTAGCCTGGAAGACCAAGCCGGCAATTGCTCCGCCCGAGCGTCTCTGTCCATGTCGCATTAGTAACCACGTGCCACTCAATCCTGTCTCTTGGAAAAATATTACAAGCAGGGCTGACACCTTCTTGCGAACCGTGCGTGTACCTTCCGGATATATAATTTGTTCAGTGCTCGCATGTGGAAGCCCTCTTTTTTGCATGTTGTCCATGAGTGCTTTTCTCTCAGTGCAAAAGCGCTTGCAGCACCACATGTAGTGGTCAATGTCTCCCAGTTCATTGCCCTCCGTGCACAATGGCGAAGCAGTGCCCCTAACTTTAAATGACCATGCAGGAGTGCATGCTGACCCCGTTCTGACTCGGTACCGTAGAGTTGATTCGCTGCGGCTAAGTTCTTTTGTCACACAAGGCTGGTGTGGTGGCTCCCACAAAGAACGGAAATAATCACGAATTGATTGTTTTGCTAATATCTGATTAACAGGAGCTCTTGTCGTCGGTTGTCTTGAAAGCTCCGTGGTGGCCAGGGCATCTGCTCTTTCGTTGCCGTTGATACCAACATGCCAAGGTATCCACTGGAAAGTTATCCTAATTCCTTTTTGGCCGCTTTTTTCAGTGATACCAATGATTGTCGGCAGAACTAGTTTCGATGAGTTCAGCGAGAGAGTTCTTGAATTACCGACATGGAGTCTGAGAGAATATACGGCTTGTTTTCTCGGTTCATTCTTCAGTTTGCATAGCGCAGCAGCAACAGCAGCACTCTCTGCAACAGTTGAAGAGGCTACGTTGTCCAAACGTCCACACCATGCATAACAAAGAGATGGAATCCAGTATGCCACAGAGCAGCTGCTTGTATCCATACTAACACATCCATCTGTGTATACATGTAGATAGCCGTTGTATTTATCATAGAAATACTCAAGAATCTGGTAGCATGCTTCAGAAGGACTTGCATGCTCAACGAAAGACGCTGAACGAAACGCTCGTATCCACATTCCACAAGTAGGCATAACGTGCAGCTGCGCGTTAAGAATGCTGCAGCTCCACGTAGGAACACAGGATCGCGCAGCTCGTTGGAATGAAGCAGAGGCACATCGCCCCTAACGCTCCTAGTTCTACTCTGTATAATGATCCACCCGTCGCTGTGGCATTCATTGCTTCACCCTTCTCGCGAAAGTGACTTTTGAAAGAAATCCGGGCAGCGGCATGTCGGTAGTGCGAAGACAAAAGATTCAGCGTAGCTCATGGAATTCCCTTCCTCCTTTTCCTTCTCCACAACCTCACTTCACATTGCCACTCCTCGCCACACTATAGAGTCCAAGGCTCTTGCATACTCGCCCGTCCTCTTTTCCCTCGTCCTCAATCTCGCAAAACTAATTTTAACTCTTCCTACTGTTCCGACGCCCCCTCTTGTCCTTCGTCCTCATCTCACTTCTCTTTCCAACTTCTTGCCCCACTATACTGTGCGGAAGTATTACATGCTCTAAACTCTCACCTCCTCCTTTTAGTCACATAATTCCTCCCCACCCTCAACCCCGTTTCGCATCCCTACTCCTCAACCTCACTTCGTTCTCTCACTCATTACTGCACTGTATCCTCTCCTTGTTCTCTTCTCCTCGGCATCGTGTCATTTCTGCAAACTCTCAGCTATCTTTCCCACTCTTTGCTACATTATACTGTACGAGACCGTGCTAAGCTCCATAAATATGTTATTTTTTATATATATTTGGATCATCCATTTTGTATTCTTGTAAATTTGATTATTCCTTTGATATTTTTCTCGATGTTTTCATATTTGTTTATTCTAATGTTCCCCTCCTGTCTGGTCATTAGTGACCGCAGCATTTTCCAAATAAATAAATAAATAAATAAATAACTGTCCGCTCCAATTCCTCTCCCTACTTTCCCTCCTGCTCAACCTCTCTTTTAGCAGTGCTTGCTACACCTTTCAACACTATGCTGTGATGCATAGCATACTGTGCCCGATGTTGCGCGAGGTGGTGTGCAGCCGTAGCTTGGTTGTTGCTAGGCAACGGCATGGAGTTTTCTGTGGACTTTGAAAGTTTCCCCTTCAGCTTTAATAGCTGTTAAAAGACCATTACGTTCTGTTATGTAGTGAGCTTTCCATAATCATGCAGCGATTCTGTCACTCAGCTCTCTCAGAATGCAGCGACCTGCGGGTACATTTCGCTCCGCAAGTTGATACTCATGTTCCATGTACACATTTTTCAGCGATAAAGCGTACTGATAGGGCTATGTTGGATGTGAAGCGATTGATCAGTAAGAGACATCAGAAAGATTGTGAATTTGAGAGCTACAGTTTCTTTGAAAAGAGGGAAAGGGGGAAAAGTTCCAGCTCCAACCCACGCTTTCAAGGCGGCTGGACGCCGCAGCCTTGTTCTCACTCTGCCGCGCGACTCTATTTTTTATCGGTACAGGTGAGGGATGGCGCACCACCACCCCTGAACATGCGCCGCGCCGGACGTTTTACGCGCATGCGCTGCGCTCCCCTCGCCGTGTACCTCTCCTCCTCTACCTCGCTATGCTGGCTAGCCTTCCTTTTAGGGGCGAAGCTCCTCTTAGTCTAACCTTGTCACGCGTCAGTCGTCAGGCGTAACCCGCGTGCTGGGAGGCACGCGCTCGCCCTCGGCGCGTGCCTCTCAATCTAGCCCGATTCACTTGTTTATTAAGTTGCTCTCTCTCCCGGCGCGTGCCTCTGCTGTCTTGTGAGAGAAAGAGAGACAGAGAGACAGCGAAAGGCGCGCGTTGGCTATGGAAACGCTCTTTCTTAGAGGAACGCTACCAGCTCGCAAAGAAGGAGAACTCGCCCTCACCCGCGAGAGACAATGTTGGCGCAGGCAGCGTCTCCTAGCGAGATTCTTGATTGAGAAATACCGACTGCTCGCGTTGGAGAAGCGTTCACCGGCAAAGGCAAACCATATATATATATATATATATATATATATATATATATATATATATATATATATATATATATATATATATATATATATATATATATATATATATAGGCACTGGATCTTGACTTGCAATGAAGTGCCGGTGGGAGATTTCACTTGTGCATAGTTGAACCATGAGGATTCGTAGCGTGCGTGTTAACTAAATTAATCCGGAACTCGGCACGATCTACGATGAACCTCCCGAGCTTCGCCCACTCATAATCATTCACTCCGTGGATATGCTGTAATTTTTTTTAGCCTGGACTTTTCTGTTGACGCTCACGAAGCGAATTTCATTGGTTTGTAAAGGTACACAGATTCGCTGTAAATATCAGGTTGCTAAAGATAAATACTTCTCTGGAGTTGGCGTCAATGTTAAAAAGTAGCCTGGAATAAGTGACGGAATATTTAAAATGAATTAGCACCGGATCATTCGACATCGGTGTTCCCTTTACTGATGACCGCGGTAAGCCTTCCTTTTTTTAGCACTACCTGTCAGTCACTGAGTAATCCAGACAAAGTGTTTAAGGTATGCCGGAACTGGTCGTCACATACGAGCTATTTTACAGCATAAATGCGTCCGTTGTTAGTGCGACTGACGCCATACCTTTTCATGTGTTAAATACTTGATCTGATATTAGACACACCGCGGCGTTTGATTGTAACTGAAAGCATATAGCACTGCTTGCTTGCCCACGGAATTGTACCCAAAGAAAAGGCAGCTTCTCTAGCAAGTGTTTGTAGCAAAAGAATGGAGAAACTATTGTAAAGTGCCGTAAGAAACACCTACACAACAGTAATTTTAACCGAATCTCGTCATGGTTTTCGGAATGGTGCTTCTTGTTCAGTGAGATTCCTAGAATTAGGGGATGATCCTACTTTTTTTTCCTTTCCATATGATTTCGCTGTAGATATTGTATTTCCTAGATTTAAAAAAAAATATTCTGTTACCGATGCGTTCGTGCTGGCCAAGCTCCCATTCTTTGATGTCTCTATTTCATTACTAGACTGGATTCACACCGAACGCATACAGTGTAGTGTAATAATTGGCTAACAGTCTGAATATTGAGATGTGCGTTTGTTTTGGTTTGTTCATAGGAATCACATTATCGCTTCATTGTGACGCGAAGCGCGGGCCTCGCTTATCTTGTGTGCTGGTTCGCGAATGGTGTTGACCTTTCTACAAACTTTGCATGCCCGATGCGTACGTCTGAGTGTTTTGCAGATCCTGCGCTATCATGAATGATGTCACCAGAATGACAGCAAGCGCTTTCTTTCCCGCATACATTAAGCTAGTGTAATTGGATACCGCAGAAAACTGCCTATTGACGAATCGTTGATGCAAGTATTGCTTATTGGTGCAAGTAATACTTTTGGATATAAAATGGCACGAACATGCTCTTTCATTATTAATTTTCTTCATCTCTGTTGTGTTACTTTTGTTTGCTAAGTTGCTCATTTGTTCAGTGATATGTAACCTTGTGTATTCACTCCCTCTCCTTTGGCACTAAGGCCTCGGGGTGCTGCACGTACCAGAAATGAATAAATAAAAATAGCATAGCTTAAGGAACGTACGCGTGTAAAGTGAGAACTGACAGTTTAATTCTAAGATAATAAGAGTGGTTGGAATCCTCTGCTTCGCTTTGTAGCCATTTTGACGCATGGGAAACGTTTGGCGTACCTCCAAAATTTTGTCACTTGGATACCGCAGCTAGTAGGGCGTCGATGACAACTCAACATCTGTGGACGTTTACACCAGCACCTTCGAGTAGAGAGATGCTGGCGCATCAGTGATGGGTTAAAAGAAATGAGGAGCAGCAAAGCGACCTTACACTCGTAGAGCCAAAAGCGCGTTCCAGGAAAGCCTCTGCGCCTTACAACGGGAATTCATGCAGATGTGCGTGTATCAGCAGGTAACGCAGATGATCATGGAAATGTCGCAGCGGTTTGATGCCCTCGAAGGTACAATGACACAGCTGGGAAATGCGTTGAAAGATGTATGACGCCCAGGAGCGAAGAAACAAGGCGTACAGCAGAGCAACTGCGGCTGAGAGCAGCTGCGCGGAGAATACGCCTATCCATGATGGCGGAGCGCAACGAGTACACGGTTTGGCCTTGGACTTATCGTGGGTTTCGCCGTAAGTGGGACAATGTGCATCCACTCGTAAAATTCAAGCAAGCACTTGACATAATCTACCTCACAAAAACAAAGGGGACGGGGGGGGGGGGGGCGGCGAATTATCGCGATACAAATCGTATAGCACTTCAGCTGAACTAGCTGCAGTAACCGCTGTGGCACACCGAAACAATGCGGCGTTAGAAGACGACACCGGCGCACGAAACGTGGACCACATCGTACTCGAAATCGTGGACTCCCCATAAAAGAAGGGGAGCCTGTTTGTGCGGAGCGTATGCAGCCCACAACGACAAAAGAATGTTTCGCTCGCCTTTCAGCATAGCGTTAAACGTTGTGGGGAGACATGCACTGATAGTCCTTCTGATGCACTGATCATCATGGGCGAGTTCAACGCAGCACATGCGGTCGGAGCTAACACCATCGAGAACGTTAAAGGCCCCAACCTAGTAACCACGCTAAGCGTGAGGGGCTCACGCTAATAATTGCTTCATAATACTCCACAACAATGAGCAATAGCGTCAATGGCGGCATTATTATGAATTAGCCGGCGTTAGTAAGGAGCATAGGCCATCCGTACTGAGCTAACATGGACGTAAATCTCAGCAGCGATCCCTACATTGTGAACACAATGCAACAGACAGGGCAGCGTAAGCGGCAAGGTGCGAAAATAACGCTCACCTTGTGGGACAGCTTTATTAAGCTTTGCGAGCAGGACTCGACAGTAACCATCGAAGAGATAACAGAAGTGGACGGAGACGCCCCAGTGTAGCATACAGAAAGTCACCTATACAGTACCCGACGAAGCAGCCTTGGAGAAAAGGGACACCCAAATTTTACATACTTGAGCCGGAAAACTGACTTTGTAAAACAGAGCAAACGTGAAAAGCACAAACGGCGTGTAAGAGGGAATGATCGCTCTGGACAGAGAAATAAAAAGCACGCTAGCGGATTGTATCAGCCGTAGTGGGAAGCCACGTGACAACTAAAAGAGGGAAAGATGGACACTTACAAAACTTGGAACATACTCGGAGGCGTCCTCAACCCAGAGGGCACGTAGTCAACACAAACACAAGATCTCCACTTTGTACTACACGGGCACGAAGGCACATTGTGAAACACTACGCCGAATATACATAGATATCACAAGGACGCGGCTACCAGAATACCAAGTGAGTGATGACACCGACCTCGGCGCCCACATGACGGAGGAGCAGAGTCAATATGAACTGGTTCGACTCAACCTGAAGTACGCCCGTGACCCCCATGGTGTGAGAAATAAAGCACTGTGCAACTTAGACGACAAGCCCGACACACCTAATAAAAGGAATATTGCATCCGCAAACTACATTAGCCAACGTTATGACAAGGGAACCTCACCTCAGCAATAAAAGCACGGCCAGGCCTTATTAATAGCCAAAGGTTTTAATGCCACACAGAATATCTCAGGCGCTTTTCGTTCAGATGGAAAATCTGAAAGTAAAACTTTGTTCTAATGGATCTCGGCATATACACCCAGAGCAGGTATCTATACCCACACACCATGATCGGCTGAAACTCACGGCGCAGGACGTCAAGCTGCAACTAAAGAACCGAATCATAAACGCTCTAACACATATAATGGATCAAAAGCCATCGTGGGTCTCGGCCTGCAAGTGAAATTTGATAAGATCACACACGACGCCACTTGACGGAACTGGTGAATCTTCCACATAAGCCAAGGAGCTTACGACTCTGTGAAAGATTTGCTTTCTCACCGTCAGGTTACAATGGCGCTCGGGGGCAAGTTATCCGACAAATAAAACTTAGCCACAAGTACCAGCACAAAGTTTGGTGCTTTCCTCCATCATATTCAACGTGGCGATGCTCAGCCTCTGCGAAGATCTAGAACGCGTCGAAGGAGTTCAGCACAGCCTGCATGCTGACGACACTATGTAATGGCTCGGGGAAGGTAGCGACGGGCAGTCGACGAGGTTCTACAGCAACCAATCAATAAGGAAGAGAGGTACGTGTAGAACAAGGGGATAAAGTACTTTCCACATAAATTGTAGCCATGTATCTACAGATGCAAGAGCAATCAAGAACAACCCAACATATTCATCTCTAGCAGGGGGTCAACAAATTTTCCATGTACAACACCAAAGAGTACTGGCACTCGGTATATTTGAGAACGCACATAGTGGAGAAGGAATAGAAGTACCGAATAACAGCGCCCAGGAAACCAGCACGTTGATTCGAAGAGTCGCCAGCAATACTGTGGAACGAAGGAACACGTCCTACCACTCCCATCCAAGCCTTTCTCATCAGCCGCATTGTGCACGTAGGCATCAACCCTCCGCGATGTAAGAAGACAAGCAAGAAAGGAAGGAGCGGATGAGTGCATGGTAAAGCGTTACATTGCCCTCGGCCCATTACACACTGCTAAACTTGACCCACTCTTACTGTCAGGCCACTGATACATGATGATTGGTCTGAAGGTCGAGAAAGAAACAAGGATATTTGTGATAGCGCGTGCGGGTGGTGAAAATTCATATAGCAAATGAGAATGCAAATACAGAACCACAATTCATACTTTGTGGAACTGTTTCAATTTAGCTGCTTCTGTTTGTTTCAGGTATATATTAATTTGCACTTGACGTCGTTGTGAAAAAATTAGTCGGAAAATATGGAGTTGCAAATGTGGCGCTTTAGCGATGTTAACTTGTTTTATAATATTCAGCAATCTATTCTGTGATAGCGCAAACAAGTTAGGGCAAGGACTAGTTAGTGGCGGGAAGGAACGAGAATCTAGTACATGGGCTTTACCGCGGCGCACTTGTTTTTATGCAGGTAATAGAGCTAGTTCCCTGTTGTGGTTCCCCGACTAGCTGTAGCTGTGCTCGAAAGACCATCGTATCATGATATTTGGGTACCACTAGGGAGGAAGATTTCGTTTCACTCAGGAATTTTGGCACTTAGGTACTAGAATCGCCCTTTTAAAAAGGTCATATAGTATGTGACCTCATGTATGATTTGGTAGTAGCAATACCTAAAGTGCGGCTATCATGACTTGATGTTTAGTGTGACGTAAGCATGATGAAAGGGATCATGCATTGTTTTCTTGGGGGACTCATGTTTTCGACAATAATATAGCGGGCGTACTGTCTCGCTGCCATGCGAATAATTATGCGAAGAAAGTTGCCTGTTTAGATCTTGAAGCTTCCGCTACTACTAGACAAAAATGGATACGTCTTTGCAAAACTAAAGATACTGCTTAAGAGCTCCTACAGTCACGTAGTTTGTGTATACAGACCTTACAAAAGGGATAGCATATCACCGAAAATGGCAAGGAAAATTAACGATGCGCGTACATGCGCGCACACGCAGTATAATAGAGCACTACAGCTACTGCGACTGCTAGTGCCTGCTAGTGCCTCCTAGTGCTAGTTCGACTAAGGGCAAAGTAAGCCCTGTTTTACGTAGCCAGTCGAAGATAAGCGAAAGGTCAATTCTGAATTAACAAGAGTGCAAAAGAGGCGTAGTAGACAGAACAGGCTAAACCCGCCGCGATAGTCTACTGGCTATGGAACTCGGCTGCTGAGCCTAAGGTCGCGGGACTGAATCGCAGCTGCGGTGGCTGTTCTTCGGCGGAGGCGAAATTCCAGAGGCCCGTGTACTGTGCGATGTAACTGCGCATTAAACACCCCAGGTTGTCAAAATTTTCGAAGCCCTCCACCACGGCGTTTTTCATAAACACATCGCGGTTCCCGGAGCAAAAACCGCAGATATAATAGTAATAATAACAGAGCACAAGCTAAACAGATAAAAAACAGCCCGTCAATCAACTTAGCTGTCAGGCTGCTTAGTACCACTTCCCCGTTCGCTTTTTTTTCGCATCTAGTAGAAACCTTGTAGGAGTTTTGTGCGCCAACATGGTATTGGAGGACATATGTATGAACATTTCACAGCGATCAGGGCGTCTCCTTAGCTGACAGTATTTTGGAACTCCTCAAAGCGGAGCGCGAATGCGTACATTTCAGTGCATGCCCCCGACCGGTAGTCCATCCTTTCGCGGTGAAGGTGCTGCCACCTACAACCAGCGAGAACAATATCTGCGACAAGAATGCGTATATATGGATTGTTGCACTTCGCTTGCAGTTTCCTTACATCAGCAAAGATTCCCGAGGTTCAACGTGGCGCTTGCGCACGTATTTACGGCGATGACAAGAAGGCAGCTGATATTCCTTATAGGGGGAACACACTCCATTGACAGACATACGTGCGCGCGTACATACATACATACATACATACATACATACATACATACATACATACATACATACATACATACATACATACATACATACATACATACATACATACATACATACATACGCAGCCAACAACACGAGCGAGCAGGAACGCAGACGCGCCTACGTGGAAATTTTTGCGCACAGGGCAGCTCGCTACTACTGTTCCTCTCAGTGGCGACACAACCCCCCTCCCCAATGCAAGTTTCGCCATCTCGCCGAATATGCACAATTAGTAGCTGTAGAGAAAGCAAGGTTACGTTGTTACCAGATAGGAACAACGCGCAGTAGTGGATGGTGTACTACCGTAGTTACATAGTTATTTCAGTCTTCCATAGTTATTTCAGTCTCCCCCGCAGATGGCATGAGGTGGCGCGTACTTAACAGCTGTCGCGCTGTCACATACATACATACACTGTAGAACAGTCGTCTATGCTCCCTTCTTCGCAGTCCCTTCTACGCTTCTTCACTTCGCAGTGAAGAAGCGTACTCGCGGCTAAATTTGGTATGTAGTAAAAGCATTAACCTCTTCGCTGCTGTCAATAGGGGATCCCCATAGCACAAAGCCGGTAGAATTAAGTCAATAAAGTCATGACGCACAGCTGCGCGCAACATGGAAGCGAGGCGTAATTCATCGTGCTATGCAGCCTTTCTTGCAAAGACAGAAGCCGCAAGGTTAGGCGGAAGATTCGTCCATTTTCGACTGACGCTGCAAGGCGTGACGCGTAAAGCACTCACAAAGGAGTAACTCACTGTTTTAAAGGAGTAACAGAGACCAATTATCTAATCTCTGTCGTATTTCTAGAGTGCATTCCTTTTTTGCTCGTGATTGGTTTAGAGCCCAATACATTATTACCCCCTCGCTTTGTGAGGGCCAGACGATGTCGTATAGAGACCACTCCGCGCATGTGTTGTCGCCTGGCAGCGCATACTAACTCGTTCTAAAGAAGGATACCTACTGTAGTTTTGAGACAAAGTTTTGCATATGACAGATTTATCATCCCTCTATCATGGTTAACGCGCACGCGCCGTTTCCTTCGGTACTGAAATGGCGGCATGATGCTCATAAGTCTCTCACAAATATGAGTGGCGCACCTCCACCACTCTTTCACCTGCGATGCAGCGCTATAGACTTCACGCTTTTGCATTCCTTCCCAATAGTAACTCCTAAACATATATCTGCGCGTCTTGAGGATAACTTAATAACAATGTCTCGTGGAGTAGTGTTTCTCCGTGTAGTTCTAGACCGTTATTCAATCTTCATGAGCAATCGCTCAATCGCAAGGTAGCCTCTGGAATACCCGCCATAATGAAAACTCGCTCATGTATTGAGTACACATTCTTCATTCTCTTTATCGAGCACATAATCACAGCCATCCATCTTCTTTCGTATCAGCCTGTGGCACCACAAATGCACCCACCTGCACCAACTTTAACGTCTTTTTTTTTTCCAGAGCTATCTTCATCCTAGAATTTCTTTTGCAGGTAGGCAGGTACAAGGTATAGTGCTGCCATGATTTGTACTATAATATAACCATGCCACACTAGTCCTGTGACTAGGGCACTCGGTTGCTGATGAATATCGTGCTGTGGCGGCTGCATTTTAGATGAAGGTGAAATGCTGAGGCCTGTGTAATGTGCGATGTCAGCGCACGTTAGAGAACCTCGGGTGGTCGAACAATCCGTAGCCCTCCACTACGGGGTCCCTCATAATCATAACGTAGTTTTGGGAAGTAAAACATGATCAATGCACCAGTACGTTGCAGCCTGTGATTGTCCATTCTACACCAAAGTCTTCTGCCGTTTACGCCTTGCTAAGCAGATATGATTCTTTGTTTTTCGCAATGTTCATTATGATAAAGAAACGCCGCAACCACTTATTGACGCATATATCATATGTTCATACTCCCGTTCGTATAGCGCGTGGCAGCCCTCCCGCCTTCGACAGTTTCTGACTTCAGGGCTCCCCTGTGTTACAGTTCTTTTGGACTCTTTTCTGTAAAAATAGCTTATCTATTAAAACCAACTTGAACTTCAATGCCCTCCGCAGCTATGCTTATTTCCTCGCACTGCTCGATGATCACGCAAGGAAAATTCTATCAGCGATAGATCCTGCGGTGCCCGTACACTCCATTCCTTGAATAGGTATTGTTCTTTGTTTGGTATTGTTTGACGACTTTTTTGCATGACATATGTCTCTTCGTAGATGCTGCCTAAAAAAGCTCGTATTGAAGGCGTATTTTGCCGAGCGACACCACTGATCTGCGTTGTCTGCGTTTCCTCTCCTAAATATTCGGAGCTGAATACTTTGCTATCAATCTCCTAGAGCTCGCGCCATTAGCGAGCGAAAATTACTCGTAGATCAGCGGTAACGCTAGAAATAACCCCCTAAATCGGCGAACATAACTGAGTGGAGATAAGGCAACCAATTTTGCTCTTATGGCGCAGTGCTGCACTGACATGCTACGTCAATTTTTGCTGCCATGACACATGTCTTGAATTTTGGCTTATTTGTCGATAGCGTAAGCGTGCGATACGTGCCCTTTCCTAAGACTGTCGTAGCCGTTCGTAATGACTCTTGTGTCAGCTGACCCAAAAGCACACCTGCTGTTTCAGCCTTGAGTGTGGGTTCTGGTGATGAGACTGCTGATACTGTAGCAGCCGACAGCTCTTCTTCACCTTAAGTAAGCGTGAAAATTAATCGCTTATTTTCTGACGATTCATGTCCCAAAAGCACCTATGATTATGACAAACGGCGTTGTGGAGGGCTCCTGAAATTTTAAACAGCTTCTTTAAGGCGCGCTTACATCGCACAGCACACGATCCTCAACATTCCGCCTCCATCGAAATGCAGCCGCTGCTGCCAGATTCGAACCTCGGATCAGCAGCCGAGGTCCATATCCAATAGACCACCTTGGCGGGGCAAGCGTGAAAGTTGTATTCCAACGCTAATTTTGTAAGGTGCTATGCGAAACTCTCTAAAGAACTCAGACATGTACTGGCACTTGTCATGAACGAGCAATCAAGCCAGCGGTAGATGATGCACGCAGTAACGCCATACTGCGTCGACCACGATATAAACTGCGTAACGTTTGCTGCAGCTTTCTCCCTTTTGCTAGTTCACGCCTACATTCCGCGTGAATGGTGACTTGGTCGCCCGTAGCCTGCTTTAGGAAGCTAATGTTACTGCGACAAAGTCGTTATTTATATGGCGCATTTTTTTTTTCAAATTTCTCTAATTCGCCATTGACTTAGACGTATGAACGAAAAAAAAATTTCCTGAACTTGTAAGCGCCAGCATACTTCATATGCACCTAACAAGGTTCAATTCTTCATTAAGCGCTCTTTTTATTTATAGCTAATTAAAAGGTTATTCCTCTGTGTTTATTTAAAAGCATATTGCGAAATGCTGAACACTGCGGGAAATAATGCTAAGTTAACCGTGTTCCCGTGCTGTTCGGGGTTATCTTTTAAAACTCAAGCAAGTTAACTGAAACACGCTGTATGCGTCCTGAGATCCCGTCCCTGATGCCACTCACGGGAACGTCGCAGCAACCATCACGGCTGTTAACTCGCATAATAATAATGCACGCGTCACACTCCTCTGGTATTTGATAAACATTGAGCAGCCCTTCTCTACGGTTAATCGTTTTAGCCTATTTCATATTGCATCCGCGTGATGTCAAATATGCTTACATGGAAGAAACGGCGACCCCTGATAAATAATATTGATCACAGTGTGGAACGGCTCTCACATGGCAAGTCGTCTTAGGATGAGCTAACAGATAGAGGAATTTTTAAGGCATCCTTGAAAGTTCGCATGTTCGCATCAAGATGCGGTCACCGCGATTTTTGTGTATGCTATTTGGATATCATTCTACGCACACATACCAATGACAACCTCGGCACTAGATGGAAAAATTCCGTTTCGAAGTAGTATAACAAGCGGAGTCTCACTTGCATATGAGAAATACTGGGGTCATTTCAGCATTTAAGCGAGGCATGCTTCTTCATATAACATCGATGTTGCAGTGGAGCAACATCGACGGACGCACCATACGTACACCAAAACTGTGAAAAACTGGTGCTCGCTTACCTGAGCTACATTTTTGTCCACATACGTAAGTTGAGATTAACGATGCTGTAACAAAATTTCCATATCCACTAATTGTTTATTTACACATATAAATTAATAAATCTTAATCCATACCTTGCAAGGGATGATGCTATACAAGTAAATTGGGGGCAAAAAGTGGCTGTTCGTTTGTTGGAAACGCAAGATAACCAGTGCATAGGACAACTATCTGTAGAGCCCAGATGCCATTAAGATCTGAGATTAATATTCAGAAGTGAGCAGGCAGTAGCTGCAGTACAACAAGGACAGTTGGACAATGCAAGTCTTAAGAGATGAGTCAAAAACACAGCAACACTTTTATGAAATGCAAACTGCATGATATGCAAATTGTACTTTCGCAACCAATCACGATTCACAAGAAACTTTCTAGCTAATTAGCTTTAAAAATTCTTGGTTTCAATACAACTTTCGTACGAAATTATATTGTAAACGCTTTGTAGTTTCGATTAGGAGGCATTGAACCAAAAATAAACGTATGCTTATCCTGAAGGCGTCATATGTGTCTTCGTATTCAGTGGAAATTTGGTTTTCTATCATGGCAACGTGCCCGCATCATCGCATGTATGAGTGTTACACGTGGCATGTACGGCCTGTGCGCGACATTGTTGTAACAGCAGCAACCCCCATTTAGTAAAACGTTATAAACGCAGTTTTACTGCACCTCAATGAGCGTTATGAACGCCGTATTAATGTGCATGGTCTTGAAATGTGGTACTAGAAATGCAAAGTGCAAGTTACAGATTTAACATGTTCTGGTTTCCAGGTTAGGCCTTGAATGTACTGATGTGCTTTCAGGCATTTCGCATAAAAAGAGCCGACATGCTTACTTTTCGTCCTGTTCACTGCACCCAACAGGCTACGAGAAAATCTTTGTTGTTGTTTTTTTTTCTGTCCGCTATCTCGATGGTTCTTGGCGATGATGTGGATTCTGGGCAAGGTATGCACGTGGTCACTCGAAGCTACCTATTAATGAATGTCGGGAAAATGCACCTTACCCAGCCACTTCCTAACATGCCTCTCAGAACACAAAGGAATCAAATTGATGTGGCCAACATCAACATTAGTACCTAGGAAAACATAACTTTTCTGCACATCAAAAGGGCACGGCCGCTTCCACTTATGCGCGCATGTCCTACTGCATACAATAATTCCCTCCAGTGCAATTTATACCAGGATATGGAGAGCTAACAAAACACAACTCGTCCAAACACGCGTAATCTACCCTCCAGTAGCCATTCATTTTGTTCTATTGGTTCATAGTGACGGAGAAATGGATTACTTCCCAACTACACAACATGGGTAACTCCTCAACTTGCATACAATAGTGGCCTTCGGTTTGCTCTGAGAGGCGGTCATAGTAACTCCTGAAATTTTCTGCTTGAATAGTTCGCTGTTCCAATTCACGGCGTCAGTGCATTCTTACCTGATGTATTTCACTTATTTCTGGAGTTTTACATCGCAAACCACCATTGATTATGAGAGATGTTGTATAATGGGATCAGGAAGTTTCGACCACCACAGTTTTTGAAAGTTCACTGCCATAGCAGAGTATACGCGCCTCAACATTTCACCTACACTGAGATGCAGCCGCCGTGGCCGGGATTCGATCCCGCAACCCTGGCATCAATTACCTCAGTTTATGAAACAACCCATTTGTAGCTCGACACAGAGTGAACTGCATTGTTCCTGCACTCGTATTATCGTTTTTCTCGTGCTTTAGTGCTTTCTGTAAACGTAGCGGCTGAAGAAAGTTGGGTTTCGTACAGCGACGAGAGATATTCAGCTATTGTGCTCAAACGATTCTATGTAGTGAGCACAGGCATGTGCAGAAAACGGTGAAATTACTACTATGGCAGTAAAATGGTGTGGGCAAGCACTTCGCTTGTGTAAGCAGCGGGCTACACAACTAGCAAAAGCGTACTCTCAAGAACACGGAGCAACAAGAGTTGCGAATGATACCTTCTCTGGTGGCCACTGGAAATCGATCGCTAAGGCACCCAGCAGAAACAGAGGCCATAAAGTGAAACACAGCGTTCACCACTAAAGCTTTCCGCGGTCGGCGAGAGGTGCTTATGCACAAGGAAGGCCCATTGCAACTAGCGGGAATGCTCTATAATTCGTGGCACTCTGAAAAACTAGAAATACACCATAGATTCCCTTGTTTGCGCATTTCCAACATTGGGTCTATATCGCTATGATAGCATCCCACTTAGATTTCACAAAAGAAATGAAGCGTCGCCGGCGTCGCAACCTAGCAATTTACCTTGAAGAAAGTGTGGCGATTCAGACCTGAAATTACACAGATAAACTTAAGTATATCCATATTAAATCGCAGAGTGCTGTGCTGGAAGCATTCCTTGAACAGGTGCCCTTCTACATACTTGCTCCGCTGAGAATAATATGGCGAAGTTCACAGAAGTTTCTTTGCACATTCTCACCATACTACGGTGTCCTTAACACGTAATATTATGCAGAAAATATTGTAGTCATATTGATCAAGCAACGCTACGGTAGTAGGCATGGACATTTCGATTAAATCTATGGTTCACTGTTTCGTTGTACGCCTTGAACCGTTGCCATATCTGCTCCATTTCGGCAGTCGTCTTGTTATACCAGCCTGTATGAATAAACATAGTTGTATTCTTGGGAGCGGGCAGAGTATTTCCCCTACCTATTATTACGTACTCAGCGATCTGCACTAGGGTAACGTTAGCATACTCTGCCACGACACCTGTAATATACACGTCATCCACCCAGAAGAAGCCTACGTCACTTGAACCTTCGTATATCGCAAACAATACGGACGGTTGCATAATCAGGGCTGGTCCAGCGCAGTAAGGCGGGTAGACTTCGCCCGGGTAGTACATCGTTGCTCACATACCACTTAGATTTCTTGGACCTAAAGGGCTTGGCGCCTTTCCAAACCCTGCAGTGAATTCCTGTCAGTGCCATCACACCACTTTTCAAGTAGGCAGACAAGGCGGGCAGGTTCACCAGCACGTCGTCGTCGAGCTTCACAACCACGGCTGTTTGGTCGAGAAGGCAGTTGTCGGCGACCCACTTTGCTCCTTGCATGAACTTGTACGTTAGGTTCATGTAGGTGTCTGTGAAGTTGAGCACAACGAGGTCACCTTCACGCGAGGCTTCTTCTAGTACCTCTTCGTGGTCGTTGAGTTCGGGCGCTTCTCCAACAAAAAAGACGATTGCTGAATTCATTTCGGACTCGATTGTAGGATCACCTAAGGTCTGTCGAATCCAGCGACGTTCCTTGGTGTTCTTTGGTGCCGTGTGCACGAAGTACAGTATCCGCAGACCAGGCCTGCGACATACTGGCCTTATTTTCCACGCGGACGTGTTATCCGCCATTGCGTCTTCTGATGACATAACACTACTAATGTTGTCTTTCATGCTCCATTCCTCAACGTGCAGAATGTCTCTCAACTTGCTGAAGAACAGAATGGCGACGAATAAGGAGTAGCATACCACGACGAGTGCGATGATGCGTTTCTTTCCTGAGTGCTGCATAGCTCTGTCTGCGCGCACACACATGTTGAAAGTCTTTCTACTTTGTTTTTGTCCAGGAGTACTCCAGATGTCTGAGCGTGTCATCATCCTAAGTACTGTGACATTCGACGAGGCGTAGAAACCGAAAGCGAGTGCTCGCTAGGTACCCTTGCTACAAGTCGTAAGTCACACCGCGAACTGAAAGAAAAGCACCGCGAGCTGCTTGCAGCTGTAGCGGCACTTGTGCGTGTTCGTGGAAATGGGTTGGTATTTAGGTAAGGAGAATGGGAAAGGGCAACATCTGCGTGATATTTACTGCATGAACACTTACGTGTTTTTTCTGCTGTCGCTGCTAGGGAACGAAAGCCATGTGCACGAAAGGGTCGCTTATCCTTTGAGAAGGGTATTTCAATACATCTGTCTGCAGGGCTCATACAGGGTTGTGTTTTCCGACAGTAATAAATAACTGTGCTCATTAGCTGCACTTGAGGCCACATGCAATGGTACGCATCGCCCCGTAGTGAATAGGCGGGCTGTGCCTGCATGTTTGTGAATAGGCACGCGTTTGACAAGCCGCGAAAGCTGGGTCCATCTTGCATTTTGAAACAAACTTTTGCAAATTTTGCGCGTTTGTTGATACACATATTAGTCATGTGTGAGCGAAACATCTGAGGTTATTTTCTATGGCAATATTCACTTTCGCGCGACACACACACGCACTTATGCATCATGAAGCCAACAGGAAATAGCGCAACCCAAAGCATAGACAAAGACATTTACTATATCATCTGCCATTTGGATACCTTGGAAAAAACTGCACAACTTTGCACGAAAAGACTACGCACCACCAGCGTATCCTAAAACAGCAACAGTACAAGCATCCTGCACTAACAGGCACGACAATGGTTTTTCCCAGTGCTGGTATGGCCGTAGCCTCATGATATGAGTCATCTGAGCAAGACGTCAAAGAAATGATGGAAAGAAAAGTGTGGTGCAAAGATAATGCTGAGATCGTCCTAATGAGCACTCAAATGTTTTAAATTTGACTAGCCCTTAGCGCTTGCTCTGCGTTTGCTTCTGTGAGCCGGACTTATGGTTCCCTGCGGTAGCCTTTAGGTTAACACTGGGAGGACTGGATAACACCACACGTACAGTTCGGGTACTCTCCACACGTCATATTTTTAACGCGATGGCGTTAAAGAGGTCGTTCAACACAAATTCCGTTGTCGGCATCGTTGGTTGTCAGCGGAAAATCACCGTTGTCTGTGAGCGAAATTTCGAGGTAGATTAAATGAATGAAAAGAAACCTTCGCATCGAGTGGGAATTGAACGTGGGAATCCCCACTGCGGAGCGCGATGCGCTACGCACTCGGCTACATCGCAAGTATTGTTATCAGTGCTGAATGCAAGCCATTTATATACACCATTTGCCATTGGTGGTGCATACATTTCAGAGGTGTGTTTCGGAGGTCCTTCAGCGTGGCAGAGGCCTGGCTGTCCACGAGATAGCGTAAAGGGCCCACTGCGCTTAGTCGATTATGATAATGATTGTTTGGGTTCAGTTATACAAAGGACGCTAATTCCTGCAGTCCATGCCGAGAGCACGGCTAAGCGTCCATGAGGGTAAGGGAAAGGCACTGAAAGAGATAGGAAGAGCAGCAAAGCCGTAGTGGAGGGCTCCGGAAATTTTGACGAGCAGGAGTTCTAACGTTCACTGAGCATATATAGAAATACTAACGGCACCGTCTTTCGCCGCCCCGTTGCGTGGAGCACGCAGGAGGACGCTCGAACTTTGTCTTAAGGGCGCGGTCGCCTGTGCTTGCACCTGTTCTCGCGAGCGTGCAGACGTTCATTCAATGAACGCCATGCTGACATGCGTGTGATCGATTCTGGGCTCTCTACAAGCGCCAGGCGAACTGCAGTGTATTCACCATCGGCGAGTTTTGATGGCGCGTTGCCACTTTGAACTTTGCCCATTATATTGCAGCAATGAAAATTTTAACTCCTCGAGGAAAGAAGTACAAGACATGCGGTGCCATGACAGTTACGTTTCTAGGCGACAGAAGAGGATAGTAAGCGAAAGAGAGCTCGATGAGAATGGGGCCAGGCATCGCTGTGGCATCGAACTCTAAGGCATAGCTTAAGGGTCCCACAGCTGTATCTTTTTCTTCCATTTTTATGTGCGGCTCACACTCGTATATCAAGTGTGATGCGGTCCCCCCTCCTTTATTTGCTTTCGTTAGTTACCCTGGTGACTATATTACTCTTTTCTGTGCTAAACTTACCCTAACATGTCCCTAACATGTTAACATGTCCTTCATATACTTCTAAACCTTATGCTTTCCGACGGTTGTTATATTTGTATATTCTTATTGCCGTAATATTATCCATTTCCATCTGAATCAGAGGTGGTGAGCAAGAAACAGTGTCAGATTGTGCTAACGCCATAACATCAAAACACATCGACGATGTGTTAGTACGTTTAGACGGTGCACTTGCAGCGTCGTCGATAAAGCACACTTGTACGCCAGAGTTACTTATAAGCTTTCAGCAATAAACAATATGCTTGGCCGCTGCGGGTGTCGCTACTCACGTGGTTTTCAGTTAAGCAAAGCTCAAGTGCACAGCAATAAACGGTACAGCATTCTTGTTGCTGCTGTGTTGCGTCATTTCAGTGTCGACGAGGATGGCATCGAGGCCACCGGAGATAGCCGAGACAGCAAGCAGTTGGGATGCCTACCGCGTTCGCCTCGAGGCTTACTCCGAAGGCATCGATAAGGAGGAGTCCTGAAAGCGCCAGGCACTTTTGGTAGCTTCGCTCAGTGACAGCGTAGTTCGAGTTCTTCAGGGACGATGCCCTTCAACGACCCCGAACAGCTACGCCTCTGAATCGTCGCTGTCAAGTTCAGAAAAGCTAGCATAACTCAATACATTATCGGATGACCTCGCCACTGTCATTTGTCTGTCACCAGCTCCATATTTCTGATAGCGGGGAGGCTGTCACATCATTGAATACCCTGAAAGAAGCGTCTACCCGTTTCGGTTTGAACACCCCTTTCAGTCGGTTATTTAAAATTATTGGGCGTTTCCGAGCCTACTAAACTACGCTGGATGCTACTGGACTATCAGTGTCATTAGAAAACATTTATACCAGGTCATGATGAAAAAACAGCCGGAGTTGCCATTTAAGCATACCTTAGAATTCCTCGAAATGAACACCCTTATGACGTGGTTTTAGCCCCGTAACTCAGCATACAGAATTCGGTAAGGACGTCCGCAGCCCTTCAAACAT
Source organism: Hyalomma asiaticum (assembly GCA_013339685.2). NCBI lineage: Eukaryota > Metazoa > Arthropoda > Arachnida > Ixodida > Ixodidae > Hyalomma > Hyalomma asiaticum. The sequence continues at coordinate 112,232,405 of CM023484.1, forward strand.
AGGTGTTCAGGCTGGTGCCACCTTCATAGATTTTTCTAAGGCATTTGGCTCTGTCTCGTTACCTAAGATATTGCACAAGTTCGCTACACAGGGTGCTGTCTTTTTAGGTTACATGTCCGACTTTTTCCCCAGCGTTCACAATAACCACGTTTTAACTCTACTAACTGATTACTGATTTTGCTTTCATGAGAGATTCCCTAAAGTTGTGTGCTATGTTTTAACAATACTGCTTGCTGGCCTATGGTATTTACTTAAGGACATGATGAAGCCGGCACTAGAAAAATATACACGCAAAAGGTAGAAACACAGTGGCAGGACAAGCGGGTTTCGAACTAAATGGTTCTGGGCGTCAACATAAGAATAAATAGTCAAGATACATGCGCAGTCTCTTCAAAAGCCTCTTCTCCGATCTCTTCTCCGAATCGTACAAAGATGTGGACATATCGCTGATACAGCTTCTCCCTTCCTTTTTTATATAATTTGCTTCCATCAACTCTCGTGTAGTTTGATTTTTTGCTCCTGCGTAAAATACTGATCTCTTTAAAACGTGCTTGACACGTGCAGCTCTTGCTGTGTATTGGCAAACGCGCCAAGCCATCCTTCAATACATTTAATTCGTGTTCCCTAGCTCGTTCTCTTATAGAGCTTCCTGCATGGCCGATGTTCGAGTTACCACAGGAAAGGGGAATTTCATAAACCACGCCGTTGGCACATCTACCGAAAATCGTGTCGTGTTGCTTGCCACAACCCTGCCGGCTAGTCTCCTCGCGAGTGATTCTCGGGCACAACTGAGCCAGCTTAAGGGGTGCACAATCGGTACTCTATAACATTTAGCTGGAAGTGGCGCTTGTCCTGTCGCTGTCTTCCTGCCTTTCGTGTGTGTTTTTCTAGTGGTGGCTTCATCATCTCCTTGTGTGCTAGGTTCTCCCTTGATCCTGCTTTACGATATTTATGTCCCCTTACGCACCTTTATTAATATACGCTTTTCGCTCTTATGAATATGAATGAACGGGTATTGTACTGTTTATTCTACGATCGAGAATATCAGCGTTAAAGATTCCTTTCATGATTTTTGTAAAATGTCCAAATTACGGGAAGTGCGCGGCAACTTTACCAAGTAGACTCATTGCGTCATTTATTCGATGTTCACGTCACTTCCGCTTTCACTCGGCTCGTGATGTCATATTAAGGAAGATGTTCGATTTCAAGTGTCTAAGTATACTTAGAAGACACGAGTCCTCATGGTGAAAACACACGGATCCCAGCTTTTAATACTCTCGTACATACAGAAGTCATTTCTGCCATTGTGGAACATGGTCGCGCAGTGTACCACCTGTATAAGAAATGCGATGTACAAACATGAAATACGTGAAAAAAGGGAAATGCGTGTGGTGTTTTCTTGACAAGGATATTTTACGCTTTTCTTCCTCATCTAGGTACGACTACACTTGAAATAGTACTCATTATGAACGCCAGAAATTCCTTTAGTTTGCGACGCGTTCTATAGACCATTATGTTACGTTTTCGGGACCTTTATTTACGAAGAGCAAACATACCCTTAAGAATTCCACCTTTCCCAATGGCATTAATCGCTTGAAACGACGCGATTACTTTTTGTGAAGAGTCGAATGACATGGAACGGATGCTTCGCGGCCGTTCCATGTAATTGAAACAGTTCTGGGAATTCCGCTGACGTGTAAGCAGCGCATTTTCTTTCCAACGACAGCAACGTTCTCATCCGGACTGCGCTATGTACAAATACAAACTGTAAAGCCCACCGATCCTTCACTTCGTATATACTAAAGTTGACATCGAAGGGTAAGAATATATGACTAACTTGCCTTATAACCGATAGAGTGATGTGCTTGTCAGTGGCGTAACGATTAACGATACTAATATCTCGTGCGGCTGACACCGGTGTTGAATATCTGTATGCGCGTCACACGTGATTCATTTTAACCCTGGCAGCTGTTGGAAACTTTCGTTCATGAGAACAGTGTATAGCAGCGCGAGTTGGTGCAATTGTGGCACAAAACTGAAGAAGGAACAAACGAGAGGAGACAAGGCCTTCATATCTTCCCTCACAACGAGTTAATCTGTGCTAATGTGATGTCACATGCTGAAAGCAATATTGGCTGGTTTCCAGCTGTGTTTGAAACGAAATTCTGAATTCCCTCTTGCGTGCTAGGTGGGCTGCGTGACAGGTGGGCGGGCAGATGACATCAGGAAGTGTGCGGGGATAAATCAGGCACAGTTAGCACAGGAGAGGGGTATCTGGAGGTCTATGGAAGAAGTTTTGCACTGCAGTGGGCGTAGACAGGCTGCTGCTGATGATGACGATGAACATGTTCGAACGAGACTTCACGCCTGGCCGGCACTGTTTTCTGATTTTGCTCAAGAAATGTTGTAGGGCCTATTTATTAGTGCACCCAGATCCACATTGTACCAATATTCAAATGATCATAGTTTACCTCGACAAGAACGAGGCAAAGCGAGAAAGATGGTCAGTGACACCCTTAATGAAAGGCAGACCTGAGAGCTTAATGATACAGGGGTTTTAAAAGACACTGCGGGGGAAGGCAATTTGCACCCAAGTTTACAGGCATGAGTAAACTTCACAAGCACTACTTCTTTGCAGAGGCCAAATCGTTAAAGCATGCATGAGACGAAAATGCAACTTTATTGGAGGACGCAGCCTTAGCACGCCAAGTAACACGTCACACATTCGTACGTCACATCGTATTGACGTCGCCATGCAAATATAATCGACGACGTCACCACGGGAAACGATGTGGCGAAGACACGTGTCACAAAGTGTTCTGGTTGACGTCAATACTCTTAGGGAACTGCAGCAAAAATAAATGCTTGATGAAAGCAAATCGCCCCAAGTATTTAGCTATCGCTTAAGAGGTGTAAAGGCGACAGCGAAGAGTTTTTCTTAGTTGAGCAGGGAACTTAGAGGCTCGAGCACCCAACCTGTGGCGGGAGAATACGAAAGCAAATCTCATTTGCTATCGCTAGTACAGGTTACTGTGCAAGCTCTTCCGCCTCATTCCCGCGATCGAAAACTCGTAAGAGAAGCAGTTGGTTCTATTTTCATTAGTGGTGTCTGTCGGTGTTAATCGTGCCACGACTTATCAGCCGGTGTTAGCTAATACCTCCGCATTTCTGTGGAAATTTTTTATATATCCTATGTAAAGAATATGCCCGTTTTCAATTTTCCTGTGCGATATTTTTCTGCCACACGTTTCTTGAAACTCGTGTTGGTATGAGGCGCATACGTCTTTTTAGGTTTATAATTTCTAATTAAATTTTTATGAGATGTTTTGCCTTAGTGGAACTTGGGAATTGAGCTGTCTGCGCCTTCTTCTGCTCTATTGGGCGAAAAATAACGGAAACAAGAATAGGCTACTTTTTCACCCTACCAAGTAAAATGGCATACGTTGTAAAGAGTGCAGTTCAACTCCACATGTTCTCTTCGGCGGAAACATGTAATTGGTATTTTCGCTGTGCATGAATCAAAAAAATTTACCGATAATGTAAACTTGTACGCGATGATAATTTGTAAAAAGAGCTACGAAAGTTTTAGAACACACGCCACGAAATATACACACTTCGATATTTTGAATCCCAACTTTTTTTATGGTTCTTATATTTTCTAAGACGGCCCATTTGCCTCAGCGTTGAACGCCTCCCAGCGACGCTTAAATTAGGACAGGCAGATGCTTAATTCTCAGAACTCCTAGGCTAGGTGGGCAGCGAGGCACTTTCGGATATACTCAGCCTAACGTCGACTGCGCTAGAGTACGTGCTTTGTTAGAATAGTTTAGGCAATTCAATTTGTAGCGTCTTGTTTATGTGGCATGCTGGTCATACTTTGCGGCCGTCCGAATCGCACATTTATTTTCGCATGGCGCAATCCTAATTACTTGGAAACAAAGAAAGGGCAATGATGACATATAAGCACACGTAAAAATCGGGCAGATTCCACGCATCGTGGAAATTGGTGTCATGAGAAGCAGTCAACAAGGAAGGTAATGGTCAATCCCGAATTACTTGGCATCAGCCAACTGCTGCGAGAACAATCAACGTCTTTGTGCGAGTTCACTGGCTGTTTGCATAACGGGGGCTGACTAAGCAGTTGAAAGTACCGCGCTGCCTCTGCACTTTAGGACACGGATGTCCGTTTTGTCAAACAGAGAGAATCAGGCTATGGTGTGCTGACGTGCATATCATAACCGTCATTTGTAGATGTATTCCTATGGGCCCATGGAAAGCATGGTGAGTCGCACTGGTACATATGTATTTTTTCGGACTTTCTTGTAACGTCGACTAACCCACACGAAACAAGCGATCGGCATTAGACAAGTACCGCGAGCCGCCGTGAACGAGTGGTACGGAGCGCTTGCTCGAAACATATGGGTGCCGATTCGATCAACACCGACCGCTTTTATCGTTGCCTTCGGTCGCCAGCGCATTTTCTGTGTCTTTCTGTTTCTTTATCCACATTTCCAGATACAGCAAACAGCACACTTTTTCTCTGGTTCAACCCCTGAAAAGTGTGTCCTAATGAGATTTTGAGTGCTTATTTTTGTTGGTCGTTGATTGACATCGGCTTTAACGCTGACATCTAATCAGCTGTGGCGCACACCCGCAATCCCATGACCCATAACTACGCGTATAAGCCACTGTGACCATGTTATCGCTCATTCCGACGTGCATGATAAGATTAATCATTCATGTTAGTCACACGTTTATGGACTACAACTGCAACATCGGTAGATGCCAAGTGAACGAGACGACCAGCTGAGCAGCGAGGCATCGACGGCTAGATAGACATGTAGCGGTTATAGTGGCTGAAGTTCGCCAAGAAATGCTTCGGATTTATGAAATGCAAATGTCATATCAAATAAATGCGTGATGTCCAAAAGATACATGGTTCGGCGCCATGATGTACAGTCCAGTTAAGGCAAGACCAAATACCCTCTCATTTTATGTTTGCTTCCACGCAGATATTCTCCTGCGAATAAACTTATTCACACAGCCTCTCATGCCCTACAAATTGCATCAAGTCATAGTGTATTTGTCATTGCATCATTGGAAGATATGTATTTCGATCCTTTATTTAATAATGTGCAATGCAGAAGAGCGAACGCTGCGTTCGGTGTGTAAACGTTCCACGAAGAAACTAATTGCGTACTTTCTTGAGTTATTGATCGTTTCGTGCATTTAATGGATGGAGCTGCGAAGAAATACCTCGGGTAATAACAAATTTAGGGTCTAAATATTGTGGGGATTGTACATATAACTATTTTATGCCTCTATCACGAATGTACCTTGCTATACCTTAATAACGCCAAGTGTCAAGAGGAGGACTACATGTTCATCATTAGAAACAGCGACAAAGCGATCTTGCTTCTCGAGAGGTCGGCAGGCTCTCTTTCTCCAGAAAGCCGCTGGCTAATGCCACGACCCATGTCCAGGGCCCCAAGCTATTTGCCGTAAGCATATTGCCCTACGCTTTTCTCTGGCTTCTAGCAGTTCTAAGGCCTCAACTCCACCGTTCTTCTGGCGTTGTAGGCACTCCAGCGCAAAATGTGTTTGGGTGCGCAATGTGTTCTAAAGACGGCGTAAGTACGTGAATATTCTCGGGCAAATCCAGTGTATAATAATGTCACGTGCATACACGTTCCTTTGCAGTTTGCAAAGGCTCGCGGTTTCCTCCTTGTTAGTTGTCAATGAGGTGGTCGCTAACTACTTCTTTCAATCAGTAGAATATTATGATTGGAACATCTAGTCCCTTGTCGTTACTGCAGCACAATCCTTGGCTGGAAAATGAGTTATACAGAAACCCGCTGTTGTTGTTGTTTTGTGGTGTTTAACGTCCCAAAACAAGTTCTGATTATGAGAGACGCCGTAGTGGAGGTCTCCGGAAATTTCGACCACCTAGGGTTCTTTAACGTGCACTGACATCGCACAGCACACGGGCCTCAATATTTCGCCTCCATCGAAATGCAGCCGCCGCTGCCGGGATTCGATCCCGCGACCCACGGATCAGCAGCCGAGTACCATAGCCACTAGACCACCGTGGCGGGGCATGCAGAAACCCGCAAAATCGATAGTGCGTTATGAAGGGAAAGCTTGCATCCACCCATTTGTAGCGCAAAGCTACAAGGAAATACGCACGGATATCTATCTATGCCTCTATTTCTACGCCTGTGATTATATATTACTGTGCTTCGAGTTGTCGATAAATTCGACCTCGTACTGCAAAGTCCTATCCTACTGGTTGGCTGAATTGGTAGAGCAAGCGCCCCGGAGAGGCGTTGGTCCCATGTCCGAGCCACAGCCAGGAGGAATATTTCGTCAAATAAGGTGCTTTCGTTTCTGAGAAATCCATACGGATTTCCTTGTATCATTGTGCTAAAAACGGCTCGATGCTGCATTTCCTTCAAGAAATGTCAGCTTGTATGCTCTCAGGCGACAGGATGTGGTGTTTCGTTTCCTGCCGTGTGCTCGTGGTCTGGAGTGGACAAGACGCAAGGGTTCAAAGCTTCGGGTGAATGCCTCTTTGTCTTAGGATGTTCACTACTACAGCAAGGAAGCTTGAACGGTCATTACATCTTCAACTTTATTACATTACCGTAGTCGTCTCCTTACGAAGCCTTCTGTACGCGAATCAGTGTCTTATTCCTTCTTTTACATAGCTAAATCTTAAAAATGTGTTAGATTTTTATTCTGCCGGTATATAATTTCTGCATATTATGTGTTGAGTATTTACACCCGCCATGAAAATAATTAATTGAGCAGACATTCAGTACCGCCATTTCTAAGTCACTACATTATATTATCCGCAGTAGGACAGAAGAACTCCCTGCGACGAATAGTAAAATACAGTTGTTCGCATTGGTGCCATCGCTCTCGATATATACTAATTATTCGAATGAATCTGAAAGCTCTCATGCAATTACGTAAATAAATATATACAGCAAATATTATTTACACAGAGTTCGCGAGCACCGCATTGAAACGTATTCAAAACAAAGGCCCCACGTTGTCTTCAGCCACCATCACTACACTTGAGGTATGTGGAGGCGTCGTAGAGCTAGCTACAATACGAAGTAGCGGCGAGGCATTGCGGTTCATCGCTTCGCCCTTTTCAGCCTCGCTAGCATGAGGCGCGAGGAGATGCACGAGGCTCGAAATATTATAGGCTATGTCCAGTTCAGTCTGTCCCTGCAAGAGGTTCCAAACGGCCACGATAATAAGTGTTGATAGTAGAGAGAAGGTTGCGCCAACGAGGAGCAGGCTACGAGTGAGCAGCGACAGTCTCCGGAAGCCGCCCTCAGTGATGACAGCGTCGGTAGATGCACCTGTTGTACCACCATCCGGCCAGAAAATGCGCCCGTCCTGTGAACGAGCACACGGATAGAGACACATAAGTACTAGTTTCCGGAAACCCTGGTTTTACCTACGGTGTTAGCTGAAGTGTCCGGCCCACGTTCACTAACTAGTCCATTGTGAAAAATTCGCTAATGGCTGTTTCTTAAAATTGTGTTCTACCAGCTAGCGCGGTTCGAGTATCTATGAAGGTTGCCTCGATGACTACTAAAGACTCTTTACTGCGTTTTAGCCAGAAAAATAGTAAAACAAAAATAAAGTTTCGAGGCATCGCGATACTGGAAGTATGCGAAGAGTGTCGAAGAAAAAAAGGAAAGAAAGCTAAAATTTTCTATTTTCAGCACGCTCTTCGTGAGTAGGGAGGACAGATTCTGTTCCTGTGACATGCACCTGGAATTCCGCGAATGACTCGTGGATTCGAAAACAGAAAGGATCTTTCTGGCAAAACATTCACAGCCAAATGAGTTCCAGCAGTAAGAGCTCATATGAGGGTTACCTTAAAAAGTTTCCTCTGTACAAATGTAGCGTTAATCACCAATGCGCAAGACCGAACGTGTGCACGGTTAAAAACATTTCCACAACAGCCCGCGAAAATACTTTCGTGCACACACCGATTGAAAGGCCTGTCCGAGGGGGCATCACACACAGTATGATAACCATTCCAGAGTCGACGACACCCCGCTAGTGAAGTCCCCGGTTATTTCTCTATCTGTACGCGTCGGGTCGCACGTGAAGTAGCACCAAATGTTTGCTACTAAACCTCGATGAATGTATATGCCAGCTACGAAGTGCTTAAAGACAGTCAAGCTGCCGAATCTTTGGTTTCGCTGCATTTATTCCACTTACTATGCACGTAATAAAGAGTGTGAAGAAAAAGATTAGACGAAGAAAGCAAACATTCGGTCCCTCCTTAACAGGCCGTACCTCAATCGCTTGTTGCTCCGGGAACAGTGATGTAGCACTGGTAGTCGGCGGTAGTATGCGCTGTTCATGCAGTAGAGAGGTAGAAGCGAAGTGCTGTTGCGCTAGCCTGACTGGCGATGACGCTCTAGACTTGACACCTGTCATGACAGCCGCCAGTTCAGGCGCCGCCGACTGCGCCGTTGTGCCAGCTATATGGCAAGAGCTGCGTTGTTTTGGCAGTGGAGGTTGTAGCTGTTGGAAAAAAAAACATGTGCAAAATTAGCTTTAGCCTCTTGAAGACGTTTATTTTTTTTCAGGTAGCCTAAAGGCCCAGGAGGCATTACACGGGACGAATTACAACGACTCGGTCAAATAATGCCCAAAATATACCACAAACTAGAAGTAACGCTTGAAATAAGATATTCAAATACAGAACAATAGTCACAAATACTATGGAAAAAAATATATTTAAAATGCTTAACAGTCATCATCATCATTACCATATGAAAATGATAACGACAGAACTGTATAAAAGAAGGCACGGAAAACAATATTAGGCATAAAACATGGAACAAAAAAAGCAAATTAAAGACTTACATGAGAAACTGCGTATCTCACTCAACTGCCGAATGGCAACATGGAAATGACATTTTGGCTTTCCACTTCTCTTATTGCTTACTTTTTAAGAGGGGGCAGCAACTGTTTCCGCAGTACTGTTTAAACGACGTGAACCTATTTACGAATGAGTCATGATTGACAACGCACGCGATATGTACACACCAATGAAAACTCCAGCGCGGTAAAACGCGAGATAAATGCCGAATTTAGTGGTCCCCATATCGCAGCCGTGACCGAAGAGCCTGACGGCAAACACTTTTACTCCGCAAGGGAGGACGTTCTGCGCTAGAATGCAAGCATTTCTGTAAGTACCTCGTAATCTATCCATAGCAGTGTAACTTACAAGTGCACAATTCTAGGCGCAAAAGCAGCTTGCGTTGCAGAATAGGCGCAAGTGCGCTTCATGTCAACAGCACTTGCCCGAGAGAACGTCATAGCTGTTTTTCGATGACTGAACACGCTTTGATGAAATATTTTCAAGGCCTATGAAAAGGTGATTTCTACTCAATCAACATTTTTAACACAAAAGTTCTCTATACCGAGGTCCACCAAGAAAGCACGAACGTACTTCCGTACGGAAGTGGATGTCTGAAAAATGAAAACACATTTGACATTGAAAAAGTACTACACGCTAGTAGTCAAAGGCACGACCAAGTGGGTGCGACTATGGGAGCTGGAAGCGCGACCGACCATACCAACGTCATACTTCCAATATGAAGGACAAAACAGGCCTTATATCTTTACTGCACCGCTTTAACAATTTGCATCTAACTGATGCCTGCTAAAGCGAAAATATTTAGCCATTGAAATTCTCTTAAATTTACACCTCTTCCATTTCACTGCCCTCCTGATTCTAAGCGGGGGCGCTGCCATCTAGGAACCATGGAGCGAAGTCGCAAATTGGGTTAATAAGCGCGCCCGTACTTCGCGCTTCCATAGTTTCTACGCCTCTGTCACCGCGGTGGTATCGGTCTCCTACCGGCTCGTTCATTGGGCTACAACGAGGCATGCAGCTACATAATTTGTCTGGTGTGACGTGTAGGATACACAGTTCTGTTGCGACGTGCTCTGCTCCAAGAACGCAAAGACACCCGTCGAGAAGCAAGTGATGCGCCTTTCGCATAGAGAAGTAAGTGTCCGTTCACATGACGATCCGCTAACCAAGAGTTCGGCTTCGTTTGCATTTTTTACCGTTTACGGATGCTCCTGGTTTACGACAGCCTTTCGCAGAGCGCTGGCGCGTTCACTGCAGTCATTATCGCCATCAGCCTGCCTACTGGGCGCCCACTGCAGTGGAAAGGCCTTTCCCATAGATCTCCAATTATCCATGTCATGTGCTAACTTGGACCAAATTTACCCCGCACACTTCTTGATCTCATGGGCCACCTAACTTCCTGCAGCCGCCTGTCATGCTTGCCTTCTCTATGACTCCACTGTTGCCCTTAATTACCAAGGTTACCTTGTCTTCGAATTATTATGTGGGCCGCCCATGCCCATTCCTTCTTAATTTCTATTAAGATGTCCCTAAAACGCCTTTCTTCCCTCACCCGCTCCGAAACTGCATTGACTCCGAGGTGGTAAATGCAATGTCTCCTGAAAAATGTGAGTCGTTCGAGAACTTTAGCTTGTGCGCAACTGTCCAGGTTCCCTGTGCAGAGGCGCGGTGTTGCTGACGAGCACATGCAACGGGTTCGCATTTCCAGCGTGTCCAACCTATCTCCCGCCCCTGGATTCCCTAGATTTCCGCTTACTTATTTCACAGTTTCGCGAAGAAAGGTTTCACTTTCTTATTGTTCCAATTCCAATGACAGAGGTATTAAGACCTATTTGTTTCGTCTGAGTCTATATCGATTCCAACCAAATACGAATAAATTGATTCATTTGTGGGGCTTACAGCCCCAAAATCAGCTCTCATTATGAGAGGCCGTAGCGGACGTCTAGGGAAATTTCGACCACCTGGGGTTCTTTACATGTACTGACAACGCACAGCACACGGGCCTCCACATTTCACCACCATCGAAATGCAGCCGCCTCCGTTGGGATTCGATCGCGCGACCTTCGGAGCAGCAGTTGAGTACCATAGCCACTAGACCACCGTGGCGGGGCGAAATACGAATAAAGAATTCAGGAATGGGGAGTTGCCCTGCCACGGTGTTCTGTTCTGTACGTCGCCAGATGTAATCCCGGCCGCGGCGGCGGCTGCATTTCGATGAAGGCGAAAGGTTGAGGCCTTTGTACAGTACCATGTTTCAGAACGCACGTTTCAGAACCGCAGCTGCTTGATATTTCCGGAGCCCTTTTCTACGGCGTCTCTCACATTCATAGCGCGGTTTCGGGACGTAGTAGCCCCGTAAATCAATGAATCAATCAATCAGTCTGATATGGGTCCCACACATATGCACAAAGGGGAGGGGGAGGGTGTTATCAAATTACCGCAACAGCTTCAGTTAAATTTGTGTTCTTACAGTGACTTACGCTATGCCCTTTTGTCCCGGGAAACATTACATCGCGGTGGATCAATACATCCACCTTAAATTTTAATTGAGTTGAGGTAAGATTTTCGTGCACACGTATGGTTGCGATGTGTGCGTTCTTCTTCTGCCACAATATGTGCCGATTGTTCAGTGCCTGTATGGTCGTTGTTTTTTCGTGTGACTCCATTGCTACATTAGTGATCTCATAAATTCTTGCTGTTAGAGTAACTGTATTTTTATTTACATGCATCCATCATAGCAATGTGGAGAACCACGATGAACTGTGGAGTAGGCTACAAAAGTGAAAGGAGTTGACACCAGAACAAACCACGCTTTTCGAGGCCACTCTTGTTGCTGAACGCAAAAGCAGTATTAAGAAGGGCGAAAGTAACCCTACCCTCAGCAGTGACAAACACAGTAATCTATGATATTTAAGTTATTGCTACCGGCCAAGCGTTCAGCTTGGGTTAACCTTAAATTTGGAAAGCCAGCGCAGTATGCCGTAGCTATCCTGCGGTGTTCCAAATTTCTGTGTGTAGCGTATCGCATACTCTCGTGGAACTGCCAGGCACTAAGAAATACCGTGGTAGCCTCAAGCATAAGGTACCACTACAAAAATCGTCGCGCCACCGACCACACGCATGACGTCACATGCGGTCTTCAACAGATATTCTGTGACATCCGCATAATTCTTTCTTCCGCCCTGCGTTTCCCCTCTAAATATATGGCGCTAAGCTGTATGAACGGCTCACGAACCGGGATATTATGAATGCGAACGCTCCTATGGAAGCTTCGCTATGAAGCGCACATATCCCTTGTTTCACGTTTGATATCCAAACTAGACGAGGAGCTCAGGAGAAGACGGAGGCCATGGAATCAATAAACAGATTGCTAAAAACAATAGAGAACAGGGAATGTCACTGGAGCAAACGTTTCGACAAGGGGAGTTGCTTTCGTCAGGACGACAGCGAAGACAAGTCCGCCTGTTCGCCGTCCTGACAAGTTAGCCGTGCTGAAGAAAATTCCACTTGTCAAATACCCTGACTCGGGCGCCATTTCCTGTTCACCATAGTGTTTAGCGATATGTTCTTTGTTTAGTTATTTCTAATCACTTTAAGTATCTTTCTACTATAAAATATCCTTTTTGAGAGATCACTATCACTGTTCACTCAAGCAGCAATCACAGCACTCGATAATCTGCTGATGCGCTTGTCTGAATGAAAGCTTCTACGAAAAATAAGAATAGCCTCAGCTTATTTCACTCAATAATTAAGGAGGGCAGTCAGCGGTGCTGCATTACGGAATGGTTGCAGACTCTGTTGACCATATGAGTAATCATTTACCTCTAGCTTCTGCGATGCCTCCTCGGGAAGGAGATACCTGCTGCAGCAATGGCTACTGGACACCGAGGAAGCGGGATCGAGCCAGCGTTGCTTGAACGAAACACGTGGACGTTTCATGCGCCGTGATCGGTCAGATGTAGCGTGTTCGTTCGATGACAGCAGCACCAAGACATCCCCGGAGTGTTGTAGCTCTCCGGAGCTTGGTAGATCGCAGCTTCTAGCACACGGATGCGGTGAACCGTAGCGGAGGCGCCATTGAGGAATGAGGACGCTGCCCGCAGCCAACTCACTGGAATAATTAGCGAGCAGTTTGTCGTTGCCCGATTCGATGTCGTTGTCGGCAACCGGGGCGCTGGAAATATTGCCCATACCCGATGCTGCTGCGGCTGATGATGATGACTTTGTACGCAGTACGCCCCTAGTACCTTCTTCATCCTCTTTTTGAGAATGTATAATCACAGTGGAGCGACCGTGAAGGCAGGAACAAGGGGGTGCTTAAAAGCTATGGTAGCTGAACTTGAACGGTTATGCACAAACTCGTGGTCATGTTTTATATTTACGTAAATACTTAATCGTAAGTAGCCCTCACTTGTAACCGTTCTTCGATACTAGATAAAAAATGACCCCTGTTTCAGACCGTGAGAGCCGTCGGACAGCCTTTTGTGGACCTTCCACAGAGACGATTCAGGACACGCGCCCCCAGAAGCAAGTGCCGAAAAAAAGAAACACTTGCGTTGGCGAAAGCGAAGCAAAGTAAACATCGGTGCCACACCTCGCAAACGACGTCGTGCAAAGAAATACACCTTAATTCTCATATTTTTAATTTCGCCCTGAAAGTGGTGCAAAAAACGCCGCTAGCGACACCCAACAGCGTGTTTGTCAATTTCCAAGTGTACGAGAACCAGCCCACGCAGGTATGCATACTCTGCTGAAAAACTATTATGTATGTCTTACATGCGTACTTCACCCTGTGAGACACCTTGTTATAGCGTGCAAGAGCAATTTGTTCTTTTTTTCGCTGCTTTCGGGGTGGCGCATGTGGCGCTGCCTTCGAATTCGTCTGCCTGCGGAGGCGCGTAGTACTGCGCTTGTCATGCATGCGGCGCTGCATGTCCGAGACGCACCCCCGCGCGCCGACTTTCCCTCGCCTCTCCTCCTCATCGTCGCCTCTGGAATGCCGACCTTGAAGCCGGTTCGCGTTGAGATGCCTCCCGCGCCCGAAAGGGTTTCCAGGGAGACGACGACGCATCATGCGCGGTACCCAGTGTTGCTGGCATGCCTACACTAGGAAGGGAGCGACTTCGTGGATGAAAAAAATTGCTCCATTAGAAATATTTCTACGTAATAATAAAGAAAGGGTTGTGTGTGTGTGTGTGTGTGTGTGTGTGTGTGTGTGTGTGTGTGTGTGTGTGTGTGTGTGTGTGTGTGTGTGTGTGTGTGTGTGTGTGTGTGTGGTAGTGTTAAACACTACCACACACATGGCACACACGCAGCACATGGCTTCTGCGCGCGGGTGCCGTGATTCGCATCCCACTACCGGCAGCACAGTTAGCGTTTTTCAGTTTTTCTATTTCCTTCCATTTGTCTTCCTTTACTTTCTTCGATTCCGTCTCTCTTTCTTCCTTTGCTTCTTTTCTGATAGCAAAGCCTATCCATTCATGGGGTTCAAATATCTCCTCGTCTCTCAAGCGGGTGCATGTGATGTAGTGGCTACGATTTTGGTTTCTGTGGGCATGGGCACTTCTTCAAATGCTAGCACCGTCAAGAGATTTGCCTTTCTTCTTTCTTTCTTTCTTCGGTAGAAAACCAAGACGTTCGCATAGTATGCGAGACGAATCTGCCACTAGATTAGAAGCACGCGCACTTACACGTGATTGATCAAACAGAGATCAATGCCCACTAAGACAGCTTTGCTGTCTTAGTGGGCGTTGTGAGCGTCCCTAAGATTACGGCGGATTATATGCCTTTAGCTACTGATGTTGCCTGGAAAACAGTGGAGATCTTATCTGTAGCGGTGAAGCAATGCCCCGCACAAGGGCTCGGTGCTTTTGGAGACGCGTCCTATGCCCGAATACTTGCCGTCTTCAACTTTCGGCTCGCTAGAAAGGCTCCTTCTATTTAAAGAAATTTGGTGAAGCTCTCCGGACAGGTTGAATGTTTTTACGCAAAACCCAACCATCAGCGTTGCTTCACTACCGGAAAACCTGAAACCAAATGTTATAACGTGATCCATCTTTGTTTACTCGAGCAGTGTTGCCAGATGAAGCAACGTTTCCTGGAGTTACGAGTTGATGCAGATTTCATTCTGCAGTCAGGAAAATGTGGTGTTAACATTTTAGCTGGTTTTCCACTCACTGTACAACCACTCATAACTATGTTTCCTATTATTTTGAGGCTCCTGTGTCCTTAGTTTCTACAGATTATATTAACTTGTACCGCAGCCGATTTAATTATTTGGTAGCTTCGCCTTGATAAGGTGAAGCGCTAGAAACCGCCAGAGATACATCGCTTAGACCAGACTGTATAACCTGCGTCGTTACGGGCATACGTGAAAAAAAAGGAGATATAGGTGCTTGAAGGAAGCAAATGGATTCAGAAACAGAAAGGGAAAATAGTACCTAATGCAATATCGACAATAAAGAATTTTTAACAATATATGCAATGCCCATATGTTATCATATTGCTACCAGTGACTCTTGTCAATCATCGATTATTGAGTCTGATAGGCGGCGCGACACGTGTTAGCCGAAACTCCTAATACGCACGCCAGAGTGATCTTGTAATGTGTCGGACCCCTAAATATTATATCACTTGTATTATTTTTGGCCAAACTTTATTTCGAATTATTGCTCAGTTGCCCTTATGCCGATACACAGCACGTATAACTTCGAACTGAATGTGCTACTAACATTTGAACAACGAAGATGTCTTAGTGCCTAGTCTTTATCCATGCACCTTAGTCAGTCAGCGCCAATGTCTCGGCCCAAGCGCGTCATCAACAAATGCTAACGCACTTGACGAAATCATCATCACTACGAACTGTAGCGGGTGTGTGCCTTTCGAAACAACGACGATAGCGGCACGGACACCCAGCTGCCAAGACATGGGAAACCTGATAGCCGCTGCTGGCGAGGATGTCCGAGAGAGCGCGACAAACCAGTTGCTCGGAAGCACTTTCACCGAAGCGGAAGCATCAAGCGACATCCCTTCGAACCAGCACCGCGAGGGGCACCCCACGGGCACGGACAGCAGCGGCTCCATGGTGCGACGCGGTCGCAAAACATCACGAAAGCCATCTCCGACTCATCTCTCCTTGGGAAGCAGGGCGTCTCTCGTCCCAAGGGAGCCGAGATGCTCACTGTTGGCAACGCAGCGAGCGGGATCTGCGAGAGGCCGCGGTCCGAGCGAGAATGGACGTCGAGAGGCGGTAAGAGCGAACTCCAATAACACCGTTTCTGGCACTGTTTATAAGTTACGGTGCGCGATTTGGGGATCTAAAGGAGGCGAGATGGAAGCCGTCCTGGGATGTCGCATTTTCGAAGGAAGCAGAAATGCTAGAAGTCCGTGAAGTGGACGTTAAGCAAACCCAGGTAGTCAAAATTACCGGAGCTTACAAATGTGGCGTTCCTGTCCATTCTACTCGTCCAGGCCCTTTCTTTGTGGTCATGGTTCCCTACGCAGCCAGCAGAGGAGCTGCAGTGAACTGCATGCATCGGTTCGGATCCGTATAACGCTACCCGAAGAGACGTTGCGCCTTCTTCCCGACAAAGGCTGCAGGAAGTAGCGGCCTTTCCCTAGCCGAGCCATTATTATTATTATTTTTATTACTACTATTACACAATCACCCTCTCATTCAACGCCATAGTTAAGACGATGCCACTTGCCCCTGAAGTTTCGAAGATTTTGCCGTGAACGGAATATTAGGCTCTGTAGCCCCGCGCCTAGCGGCAAAACGTAAGCGTATACGTACAAAGTAAAGGACACGGTGGCCTCTGTTCGTTCATTACAACTGCTGTATTACAGGTGCGATTTTTCATCAAAGGTGGCTAATTACGCTAAAAGGCACGTGTGTTTACGGCGCTGTACATTCAGAAGGGCTGTTTTCGTGGTCCTCCGTATGGAAATAGCATTGCTCGTGAATCATACAACACTCGAGCTGCAGGTTCCCTTAATGCCAGACATCGAGACAAAAATCACAATAATAAATACGGGACTCAGCCATCGCCACCAGAAACAGTTGGGGATTAAAGACGATACTATATATGGTAATGTCGCAGGTCAACAACCACCCCTTGTTTGGGAAAATGGTCTGTCATAATCACAAAATAATCGGCAATTCCAGTCGAACGTAAAATGCGTGAATTGCGTGTTGCGAAAAATACCTTCCGCAATAATGACACTAGAAAAGAAGTGTTTTTCGCGTGGTCGAAGCAGTAAATTTCCGGTAGACATTTTCGCTTTGCTGCCTAAGCAGCGCGCTTTCTTTTGGGGCAAATGCTGACTGCGATCACGTCTTGGAACGGCGCTCTTCGGGAGTAGTACTCCCGTGATGCAAGCAGTAAATTTGACTGACAATCAAGCACGCTTCTTCGGACACTTTCGAGCAGCACGGCAAGGCTACACTAGGTTGATAAAAAAATACATATATTTTTAAGTGATTTCTTTTTCTTCCGTAATATGACCCACCCAACTTTTTGTATCAATTTCAGGTGGCGAGTTGGTTGGTGATGACCGGTTATATTACACTAAAGATTAGAAACGCGTAGTAACTGGAAGTCTAAGATAAATCAATCCCTACGGCACAGAGACATTCTCATCAACAGGCACTTTGTGTGAACAGCTCGGTTTGGGGTAAATAACAATCTTAGTCTTCGAACTTACGGAATATGACATGCACTATCAAGTACTTTAGTAAGGTTGACAAAAGAGAGGATCAAGCATTAGACAACTTCGGAAAGGCTTTGCGGAAGGCATGCAATTCCGAACTCACAATTCAAGATGCCTTCATGAGCTTTAATTTATGCGATTTGATCGAATAGGATTAAGCTAAATGCCAGTTTTTTGTCACGGCAAAAACTGCTGCAGACAACGAATGAAGAAGTCAACTTGTTGTTGACCGAAATTTTGTCCATCAGTCAAACTATGTAACAGTACAACTGCAGTACAACAAGCGCATTCGCAGGTTGTCTAAATCTTATGCGAATTGATCGGCTATTCGTGTGCGAGTCACGCCACATTCCAGCTCTATCGACACACCCTTAGCGCACTCGCGAGTGCACTCCACAACTCAGTGCGATAACAGCATTCCGGAAAATGCTCTATTGTTTTGACATTTACTATCCCACAAGGCACTCCTTTCGCAGAATGATAACACCTTTACCAGGTAGCCATAAACCCCTACATTGTGGCCCTCTTTTATTCCACCAGTGAAATGTAATGAGCGCTGTCTCTGGAGAAAATCGCGATTTCTTTTTTTGTATAGTCAGTGTCATGAAGGAGGAGGCAGTGTGCAAAAAACATGGCCTGAAACATTAGCAAAACTTTCTGCGGATTCCACCCACGCATTATGGGAATCGGTGTCTTGCGAAGAATTCGAGGAGGAAATTGACTGTGACGACTTCTTCGGCATTCGTTCAAGTGTGACGACTTGGATCAAGGTCTTCGTGCAGTGCGCATGAGAACCCACCCTTATGTATGCTTAATGTGGGCTAAACAATAACGTCGGCAGTACCGTGGCGTCTCAACGGTAGCTTATGGTAAGGCGTAACGTTGTAACTTGCTGTAGTCCTAAGCAGAGAGTTTTGTTTTCTCGAAGGAAAAGGCAGTATAGTTATGTTGATAGGCTATCATAAGCGTCGTTAGATGAAGTATTCCTACGGTATCGAGCAAAGTCGCACAAAAGCACACAAAATGGTAGCAGAACATACGTTATTTATGATAGTGCTCGTCACGCGTTAGAAGCGCAATGCATGTAATGCAAGCACCATTATAACAACTGCTGGTTTATTTGATATATATACATATACCATTGGGAGAAGCCGGCGTAACCCAGTGGCAGCCTGACTCCTTCGTACACAGAGTACCCGTGTTCGATACCCCGCTATAACACTCGGTAAGTTGCGTGTGTGTCTGTGTGCTTGCCATGTCTACATTTAAATCGCATGCAAGGACAAAAAGAGCGGAGCTCTTTATGACGGCCGACCCGTGTGCAGGCCGACACTGGAAGCAGTTCACCATGCGAGGTGCCGAAAACTCCGCGTGGTTGCAGGATCGTTAATGGTGACGTAGATGATGAGTATCTCATGTTTGTGGCGTAAGGATCAGTCATTCATGTTCGTCATAAATTTATACCCTACGTGGGTCTAGCCGGTAAACGAAGTGACCATAACAGCACCAAGACGTAGGCGGCTGGATAGATAGATAGATAGATAGATAGATAGATAGATAGATAGATAGATAGATAGATAGATAGATAGATAGATAGATAGATAAAAAGTCACTGAAGTTCGAGAAGAAGTGCTTGGCATTTGAAATTAGTGTTACGGAACACGTCTTAAGGTACTCAAGACCACGTATGCAATGCGAGAGAATCAAGGACAGTGCCTCCAAACAGTCACATTCCACAAATCCGCCGTCTATAGAAGGTTACATGTAGGTGCTACTGATGATCTTATGAGTGGTTTCTTAAGTGCCGCCACCTAGGGCTGATCGTTGTCGCTTTTCATCTGCAGAGATCATACGAACGACACTGAAATGGAATAATACGCATGAAAACAGTTGCACGTAAGCATTTGGTTAGTTAGGGCTGTCAATTTCTACTCAAAGCGGGAACTTCATTGGTGTAAGAAACCAAGACTTCGCTGCCCATAAGGCTAGGGTAAAGTTGTGTATAGTGTCTCGTAACCCCGAAGGAAATGAGTTCACGAGTTCGTGTATTAAGACTGACTCAGTGACATAATGCTCTTTTATAGTTTTTTGCTATGGCCAATATGGCACGGAGGCACATATTTCATTAGTGTAACACGGAAAGAGCAGACTTAAATAGAAAGGAATTGGAAGGAACAGGTGTAGAGCTAAAAATTGACTGCACAGTGTGACAGACATGTCCGAAGTAGATTGCAGATGACCTGCAAAAGACTGAAGATTACGCTGGGAGATGACGTGTCTACGGAATTTCTGGCACATTGCCTTGTTAGTGCGTAGGGCGCGACATTTTACTTGTTCTTTCGTTCTATCTGAGTACGCTGGTTTCCATGCTGCGCTAGGAGATGTGTCATTTCGACCAACTCGCCCAGCAGGAAGCTCTGCATTCTATATAGTGCTACTTTTCATGCCGCTATCTATATCTAAGTAAATGACAAAGAATGAAATGCAATTCTTGATGTTTGAAGCGGACACGAGTTCATCAGCGTCCCATTTTATTCAAAGGAGGCGCTTTGTAAAGGCGTAAAATCCACTACCCGCTTGGAAATATCTGCTGTTGTCGTTGAAGATCTTTGAGAAGTTCACGCTGCATTTCCAGCACAACTCATCACAGAAAAAAATTCTTTCGTCAAAAGATAAACCTCCAAACTTTCGAGTGAACGTGTTAGCGGTAGAAGTTGCCCAAATGAGGCCCCGCATGCGGGCACCAAGAAAGCTTCGTAAAATTGGCGTGAGATGGCGCCTATACGCCATGCTTGCGGCGAATATTTTGAGCCGCGACATTTGATTTGCGCTGGCGCACCCTTTCCGATATTTGTAGCCGATTGCTTTTAAGCAACGGCTTATTATTCGTAATCGTACGTGTTTCGCGCAGACAGCGCTCCCAACCGTCTTGTGTGTCTGCGTCTCATTCAATTTGTGCAGTTCGCAGAGATACTTTAACCGGATCGACGCAATGATGATGTGGTAGCGGACCCTGTGGATACTCACTCGCCTTTCTTTTGTTGTTCCTCTACCTCTGGTTGCATCCTTGACGGGTTGATGACAATGAGATGACAATGACAATGACAAATAAATAAAAGACGTTGCACAAAATAAGATTTCGGCTGCATCATTCGCCCACCTACCCTTTGGCTACTGATGCAGAACCCCTCCCGAAGAAAATTGCTGCCTACGACCCTGGCAGTAGCTCAGCTCTCGGTGCCTTTTTAAAGACGGTAGTCTTTCTTGCGCCACCTAAACGCGAAAAACTTAGTCCGTCTTCCTGTCTGTCACTCAATTCGACTACCTCCTGGCCAAAACCGATTCAACGAGCTGCGGAAACCGAGATAGTAGGACTGGTGGCACGGAGTTATACACGTGAACATTATACAACGCGAAGGAAACCTCTGGCATATTCGAAGCAAATTATCTGTACATAAACGTGGTACGCAGTGTTCAATGAGGAATAGAGAGCGGACTAGTTTTTGCGTTAGTAAATGAAAAATCGACGTGTTCGAAAAGGAGTCGAAGAGACGGTAAGCGTTCAAGACAGCGGCTTTAACAGTAATAAAATGTAAAATGTCCCAACAGATGATCCGAACGCAGGACGAACGCGAGAAATTTGATTTCAGCAAAAGTACCATTACACCCATCATGGAAGGAGTGAGCGGGGAGGGGAAGACCGTGAGGGATAGGAGGGGGGGCTTTACGTATCTTGGGCAATCGAAGAGTATCCTCCTTCGACTTCATTTTCAGCGAAGGAAGCAGATATAGGGCCATTGCTTTTTCCCGTACTTCTGCAAGACCGACACAATTATCACAGACAACGTACGTTGTATTGCCTGCCGTCTAGGCACTCACACAAGCAGTTTTCCTTACGCTGATTCACTACACCCGCTATAACCGAAACGTACTTAGCTGTTGTGGATTTTTTACGTACCACTGCCCCGATATCATCATGAGATTAGAGAGTAACACGGGATACATTTTCACTACCAGGCCGTGCCCGCTGACGTTAGTGTGTAGGTCTTATTGCATATGCGCTATGTATATCGGCGGCCGGGGCCTGTAATAAAACTGGTGTCCTGAAAGCGAGAAGCGATTTACTTAGTCCGTTAAAGGCAGAGCAAAGTGAACAACAATTTTTCTCGTATTAGTAGGTTAGCTTTTCAGAGTACGAAATGCGCCAGTCTTGGGAGGAGAAGACCTTCGGTAAGCTAGGAAACACTCAAAAAGAAAGTACGAGTGATGACGCCGCTATGAAATTCGAGCACTAAAACGTGGTACGAGACAGATATGTGACGCCGTCTGCTCAGGCCTACATAACACTATTTATCGTGTAAGGACGAAGATGAGGACGCTTAAAAAGCCCTATCGCCATTGTGTGGCTCGTACCAGGTTCGCTCGCTGGCTGTGCCCTACGTGCCGACGTGACGATTGTCGCTGCTACTCGACGTCGCCAATAAAGCTCCTTCACAATTGGTGGAAGTGCCAGGTACGGTAGGAAACCTGCAACTCAGGAACCGGACTCTCCACCTCGCCTCCATGATGCCGGAAGACGGACCACCTCAACCACAGCCGGGTGGCCCGCGGTGTCTACCGTGGTTTACCCTGGCCCTCCGCGCCAGCGCGATCCACCCATATTCAGCGATACCGAAGAGCATGACGTGGAGGGCTGGCTCGCCTGACTACGACCGAGCGAGCATTCACAATCACTGGGACTATACCCAAAAACTGAATTACGTGTCTTTTTATTTGAGCGGTGTAGCCAGTGTGCGGCACCGAAATCATGAACGTGATCTTCCGACGTGGGCGGCCTTCAAGGCGAGCATCACGGAGGTATTCGGACGTCCCGCCGTTCGCAAGCTTCGTGCCGAGGTACGCTTGCGTGGCCGTGCGCAGCAGAGCGGTGAGACATTTACAAGTTATATAGGATGTCGTCGACATCTGTAACCGCGTTGACGTTGAAATGGCTGATGCCTAGAAGATCAGGCACATTTTAAAGGGCATTGAAGATGATGCCTTCCTGATGTTGTTGGCCAAAAATCAGGCAACAGTGTCGGAACTCATCAGCCTTTGCCAAAGTTTCGATGAAATGCGCAAACAGCGTGCAGCCACGCACCCGTCTCATCCTCAGGTAACATCGCTTTCGAGCTTAATGGTGACCCCTGACAACAACTCGCTTCTGCGACAAATTAAGCAGTTCTTCCGTGAAGAAGTCGCTCGCCAGTTTTCGCTGCTGCCGCTTACTCACGGCCAATCGACTCCTCCGCTGGAGCTTCCCCTCCAATACAACATCAAGGAGCAGGTAGCCGACTCCATCCCGCCTTCTCTCAACCAGGCTCCCACTGCTGCTCCTGTGACGTACGCTCAAGTCACATCGAGGCCTGTACTCCCGACCTACAATCCACATCGCCCGCCTTTGCGGTCGCCATTATCCCATCCTCCTGACCTATGGTACAAAATGTGTGACCTCGAGATCCGTGGCGCACGGAAGACAATTGCCCGACTATCGTGGCGGTGCTGGACATGTGGCACGTCTCTGCCATCAACGCATACAACACGTGTCCAACAATGTGCCTCCACCATGGGCCACATATGCGCCGAGCTTTCAGCAACGCCGCAATTTTTTCTACCAGCGTGAATCTCCCTCTGTCACAGAACGCGCATTCGCTACTCGCCGTTCGCCTTCTCCTCGCCGACCCTGCAATCGCCAAGAAAGGCCTGTACTGTACTCCAAGGAAGTCGCAGACTTAAGGAGTTCCACCTGTATTGTGCTCCAAAGAAGTCGCAGACTTTACACAGGGAGTTCCAGAAGATATTATGGAACGAATTTGGCGAGAATAGAAACAAAAATAATTAATCGGCCTTCTGTCGTCAGTAGCTTCAGTTACGGCGCGAATTTCAAAATTGAAACTCCGACGGTCCTCATCTCTTTTAATGTCGAACATAAAATGTTGAAATTGACGACAATCGAGTTCTCAGAATATAAGTTATCAATTGTAATAACTTCGACCTTTTCCCTTTAGCGTGCCTTCGAACTTTGGATTGACTAATACTGTGGTAAACGTTAAATTGAGTGACTCAGCAAAAGAACTGAGGGCGTCCCTCTCTTTTCGCCCAACAGGACCACAGTCGCACTCGGCGTCTGCAGCCCCGTGTGGCGGTCAGTGCTGCCAGACACTTACCGAGGGTGAGCCAGGCTGCCGCGGTGGCAGCGCGAAATCGTAGGCCTCGCGCATCGCCCTCCTTGCCGCCTTCGTTGGCTCCTGTGGCTGAGCAGCCATCACCGGGGTCAGCATCTGACGAGGAGCGCATGCTTCCGGGGCCCCAGCGCAGGCCTCCGATATCGGCGCCAGAAATACGCCATGTAGAAGAGGCAAGCAGGCATTCATTGATTTCCAATATAAAAGTGTCATATATGGCGATATCAGGAATTGCGCATATCTGGCCATATATGCACCTGACCATATGTGGCCGTATTATCCAAAATCGTGATAGAAGCATATGTGGCAATGAAACACCAACATGAAGAGTGCCATGTAAGACTGATATGTATTGGGCAAGTATGGCCACATACGGACACGTGCCATATATAGCCAGATGTGCATATATGGCCATATATGCATATCTGGTTATATATAGCATGTGTCAGTAAACCATAGGCAAAGGACACCTTCGCCATCAAATGATATAAAGTTACTGGCTTACAAAACCTATTCTGGAGTACGCCTTCGTGGTTTTGGGCCTGTACACTGAGAACACTGGTAAACTGTCGAATGTACGCAGGAAATGTGATGTATATAATTTCCGCTCATACAACCACTATAGTTCACTTATGACTACGCTTCGGACAGAGAACCTTTAATCCTTCCAACTGCAACAATATCGCGAAAGATTAATATGCATGCTAGCTGGATCACGATCAACTTGGCGTCAGTGCAAGTGCATACTCAGGGGAATCCCAAGTGATTGTTCTGACGCGCCTACTGTCAGAAAAATTTATCGAGTCTCTTTGTAGCAATAACGTCTACAAGAGAACTTTTCTTCTTGTGCGCGCGAGTAGAATGGTTTCTTGGTAGGTGTAGTGGAATCAGCAGCTCTGCCTTGGCTTCTACAACGGCTCAAATAAGTACCGTAGTTTTTGTGACTTGTTAGTTTCGTTTCCTTTCTTCTTTCTATACGTCTCTGACCTTGGCTTCTCTGTTCTTTTTTTTTCGTTGACGTTATGCGCTGAAAAATAATATTTGTGTTGTTATTATTTACCTATGGGTCCGATCGTCCCTGTGGTCCCGATTGTCTCTTTGATCCCGATCACTGTGGCAGTCTTTTTTTACGTACAATTCTAGAGTGCGCTCTCGTCTATGCTACCCACTCCTGCGTATCCCTTTATTCAAAAGCTATCACAAAGCCCTCAAATCAGCGAGTCAAATATATCTGTGTTAATTGCTTTGGAGCAGTGCCTTTGTATATGTTTATGCTTCAGTAAACGGCAAATGTTCGAGCACTGCTCAATACTATGCAAGAAGCTAAAGAGGGCAGCGACAGAGTGAACGTGCACTCTTTGCTCTTGAAATTTAAGACTGATTGAAAAAGTGCAGCGCATCGAGAGCACAGTTCATACTTCAAAATTTCGGAAGCTTCCTTGAAGGGGTTCCTTGACATTCGATCCAAAAATTCTTCAAAACATAAGAGTTTATGAAATTATTGTATTCAGGACACCTAGCGGTACCGGCAACTTAAATGCGAAAATTTTCACGTGGCATCATGATGCATGGCTTGGACGCAATAATGCTCTTAATTCAATGCAATGTCTTTTAATAAACCAACGCGTCAAGGCAAAGGGGAGGTTTTTGCAGGGAGCTGTGAATGTTGTGCAAATATTATTTCTCAAGATTCCTTATCAGGTATGAGAATTCAATCATTGCAAACGTCTTACCGATGCTATAGTTCCTCCTTATACGCTCTGGCAGGAAAGTTGAATTGCGCATATGCCCGTTATATGCTAAGAATCATTCCAGTAAAGTGACCTTTTGCGCGCACAGGGAAAAACTTAAAGGGCAACTGCGGTGATTTTTCATTTTCTACTGATCTCAGTGAAATTTTCAGTATATGTTATCCTCGGTACAGCAATATCTTATGCCGAGCCACTCAGTTGCATGTAATTTAGTTTTCTTAAAAAAGAATTTTAAATTTCATTAGTGGATTCCCGCGCGAGCCACCCCGTGTTTTCGAAGTGATTACCTCAAATTCTGCCTACCCGGGCTGGAGGGACGTCTAAAGCAAAAAGGGCGATACTTGAGTGCTCAAATAGTCGCTGTTACGTTCAGGAGGGCCCAATACATCATTGGATGACATGGCCATTCTCATTTTTCTGGCACAAGCTCCATATTTCTGATGGCGCGGAGGTTGTGACATCATCGCATACGCGGCACGAAGTGTCTCCTCGTCTCGGTTTCGGTTTGAACGCATCGTCCGTTCGGTTATTTAAAATTATTGGTGAGTCTTTGAGCAAACTGAATGGCCTTGGCTGCTTCAAGGCTATCAGCACCATTAGGAAACGGCGATATCAAAATATGGTGGAAAAATACGCCGTAGTTCCCCTTTAAAATGTTTGCAAGAACCCATCCGCTGCGCGCTTGGTACGGTCAGGTCACCGCCCGACAACGCCTGAGAATGTGCAGAACAGGAAGCCGATGGAACGCAGTAGTCGCTTAGCGCCGCCTCTACTGTAGTTGCAATATCTGCGTTGAAGTTGAAGATTCGAGGTTATTTCTTGCCGCGTGAAAAATATGAGCGAATGGCCACGCGAGTGGGAGGAAAGAACACAAGAAAACATACGCGACGCTGCTCCCTTTCGTAGCATAAACAGGAATGCTCACTCATTCCGCCCCGAAGACCTTCCTACGAGTGCATACATGGCAAAATATTAATATTTATGGCAGTCATGAGATCTACGTCCGACGGCTGCAAAGCCTTGTTACGGTTACTCTCCAACACAACGCTCACTCTGCTGAACCGTTATCTGTGCTTCACTGTCCATTGATGTTAGAAATACCTGCGTTAGATATTCAGATTGCCTGCGCAGTTCTTTCTGAAGGCTAGCAAGGCGCAAGAAATGTAAAAAGTAAATGTGAAAAATTTAAAGGCGGCCGTTAGCCATCATGGTGAAAGAGCTTGGCGAAGGAGTATACTCTGCGGATAGCGAACTATGCGATCGATCGTCCGTCATCATTTTGTGGTCATGCTCACCACGCCTAGTCTTCAGCTGCAAAGGAAGTTGCTGTATACTTCTTCAAGATCCCCGACTTCAAAAAAGGCTAATTGTTGCTCTCCGTGAATCTGTTAATTTTGTTTTTTAACGACTCTTGCAATCGGCGGATATGTGACAGAAATAAAGACCGAATTGTGCTTTATCATCATTGGGTATAATAATCCTAGTTACTAAACAGGCGAAAGTAAACAAAAACATCGTTCTTACTTTTGATATGAAATACATCCTGCATGAGTCTATTGAGTCGGCTCAATTCAAACCGCGTTTGCGTGTGCGTTCAAGTTGCAATTTTGTTGCAGTTCATTTGTTTTTAAACATTGAGGCCTCTCAGCCTCGTTTCTTTTGGTTTCATTTGAATGTCGCCAGTGGCCTCGAACATTTCGAAGCGTACATGCAGCGCCCAGACCCCAGCACACCGGCAGCCGTTCTCCGTGCTAAATAGTAGCCGTGGCGGCCGCCGCGTGACATGTTCCCACGCCACCGGTGCATGGCATCATATTAGCATTAATTACGCGAAGCGCTAAAAGAGAAAAAAGGAAGGAAGCAAAAATACTCCGGGTCATTGCTTCATCGCACAAAGGACAAAAGAAGAGAGGACGCTCTGCGAGCCTTCGACAAATCCCTGTAACTCTGCATATACATTGTAATGTGGTCGTGGCGATGAAAGAAGCGGAACACAAAGTAATCACAGCGAAAATGTTTAACGGAAGAATCTGTGTCCACCAAAGCAATCAAATCGGACTGTTGCTTGCTTGCTCTGTCGGCTCTTGACGTGCCTCATATACCACGTGCAATATTACGGCCTTATCACTGACGCTCGCGTAAGATCTGCACCGCACTCGCGCATGCGCTGTGGGAATGCAGAGTTTATAGAACATGCGGAATCATTCGCGAAGCTTCATGTAATTTCGAGCGCCGTCCTACGTCGACCGATAACGTGCACAAATGAACTACGAGAAAGGCGGTCCCCGTGAAAGAAAACAAAGCAAGTGCTTATTTATGACTGATGGGATCCAGCGCAAGAAAAGGGTGAATTACGCAGAAAAGATTTTTTTTTTTGCGGCAACAGATCTGCCAGGCAATACGCTCCTACTTTGCGATGATTCGGCGACATCCTGGGGCGGTTACTTGGGATACCTCTGAGATGTGCTATTTGACGGCGTGATTCTTCGTGATCAGTTTTAAAACTTATGCTGTTCTTACCGTAACGTTACGAAACGCTCATTTTATCACGTGTGGATCTTCTCTCGTGTCAAAAAGAATACACATACTCATGCCTTGGTATGCCGTTCTTCATTCGCACAACACACGAAGTGTCCACGCTGCCGCTCCAGGCTGCTCGCCTCAGTGCATAGATAAACAGAGCTTGGCTACGGGTTACCCCAAGTAATCAATTCAGCTTTATCGGTAGCACAGACAGTAAGGAATTCTTTCAGCTAATTAGCAACAGACGGACAGGAAGTCTGCTTAAGAGGCTAAATATGTTCGAAACAAAGGTCATGGGCGGCTCCCTTGGACAATCATAAACTAAGGCATAATTTATCTTTTCTACTGCGCTAATTAAGCTGACAAACCCTCCGTCGTAGTGTAGCGGCTAAGGCGCTTGCTAACGAAGCTCGTAGGCTGCGGCGGACTCCGTTCGGTGGAAGTGAAAAAAAAAACAACAACAAAAAATGGGTGCAGGGGTGCCCTGGAGCGCCCCGCGGGGTCACATTTACTCCAAAGCCCTCCACTACAGATGCGCTAATAATCTGTCGTATTTTTGACGCGCAAAACCTCTTCAATTTATTTTTAATTGCTAAAGCACTCGACGCGATGTGAAGTAACTAGACAAAGTGCCTGTGTAAATCACGCGGTTTCGTGAACACCAAGCACCGTCAACTAACCGCGATTCACTGGTCTTTTGTGATAGCGTGACTCTTCAGAATGAACAAAGGACACAAAGCAGTACTTGATGGAGCAGGCCTTCGCAGCCAACGTAAACTGGCGCTAATGTTCGTGGAGCTTGAAGTCGCCTGAAGCTACCGTAATGCGATCACCTATTCGGAACCCACTTTTGTCAATCGTCGTCTTCTAGTATGCATTATATTCTTGATCAACCCTTTCTCTATGTGTTCCGGTTGACAGCAAGCGCATCTCGGCTGTCATTGCAGGAACGAGATTGCCAGCCACCACCCTTGCCAGTGGATGCGGTCGTCAACGCCTGCCATGCCGCCTCAACGCCTGAGCGCATTCCGACGTCTTTCGCAGTTCAAGCGTGGCGTGCTCCTGTCGGGCCTTACCCTGAGCCTGGCTGCAACCGTCCTGACGGTGCTCACGTTGAGGCTCATGCACGAGCCACTCGGAGACGACGTGGCGAGAAACGCGTCCCGCCTTGCACAGATGCTCTTGCTCAGAGGCGGAGACGCGATTGGCGACAGCGCACACAACGCTTCTGCCGCCAACGAAAGCGCCATAGCTGGCGTCATCGGAGATCCGGCTCCTGTCTCGGCACCGCCAAGCGCTGAAGACGCAGTGCCACTTTTTTAGAAATTCAACGGCCGAATTGTTCTTCTTCTGGGCTTTCCTTAGGTAGTTTTTTTTCACCAGTACATATTAACAAAGTATTCACGCTGGGAAATTATACATCGAGGACATGCGGTGCTGTTTTTCTACCGGAAGTTAGCAAACGTCAGCATATATTTGCATAATTTACGAATGTGGGGCATCATGATTTATATCTGTAGTGTAAGGCTACGTATTTTCGCTTTCGCGATATTCGTAGTGCGCCTATATTTGTCACCGGTATATAGTAATACGTCTCAGACTAATATCAGCTACAAAAGTACCAAAGGGTGAAGTTCATGTTGACTTCGTAACAGGTGCCTTAACATTACGACCATATAATGCTACAGTGAGAATTTCGTTCGGGCCAGAAAATGGCAACACCTGTAATACGTTTCCATCTTTCGTAGAGAATGACAGCATGCTGTCACAACACTTCACAACCAACACCTGTACGAGTAAAACTCTGACTACTCTATCTAGCAATATGAGAACTATATGCATATGCTCTTGAGAAGCACACAGTGTTTCTCTCAAATAATGCTTTTAATTACCTAAACATTTCAATGCCAACTCAGCGCGAATTGTACCGTTGCTATGAAAGCGCTTATCCCACATTGGAAGCGCAATTCACGTTACACAATCACTACGATTACAAGTTCTGGTGCGAGCCGCCACGGTGGTCTAGTGGCTACGGTACTCGGCTACTGATCCGAGGGTCGCGGGATCGAATCCCGGCCGCGACGGCTGCATTTCGATGGAGGCGAAATGTTGAGGCCCGTGCGCTGTGCGATGTCAGTGCACGTTAAAGAACCCCAGGTGGTCGAAATTTCCGGAGACCTCCACTACGACGTCTCTCGTAAGAACTGGTTTTGGGACGTTAAACCCCACAAAACAACAACAACAAGTTCTGGTGCAATAGGTTTATTTACTTTATATATGGTGTCCGAGAAGTCGCCGCAGCGCAGTGGCAGCGTGCTTGCTAGAAACACCAAGGCCCGTGTTCTACAGCCCTATAACGCTTGGTAAGTTGCATGTGTGTATGTCTGCTTGTTATGTCTATATTTCAATTGCAAGCGAAGACAACACTGTTGCTTTCTTGTTTTGGGAGCGGGGCCTTTTAAACCGGCCTTGCGGTTTCAACCGACAAGAGTAGTATGTGGTCCTTCTGGAAGCAGTGCACATTGCCAAGTGCCGAAATCAATCAGACGTCGCTCGAAGTTGCGAGATCGATCCCCGCAGCCGCGACGTTTCATATCTCAAATTAGTTGGTCCTGGATTGACAGAGGTCCTATGAAACTCAGACACCTGTGGCACATATGCGCATAACGTGGGCCTAGAACTACATGTATGAGCTACATGTGATAGCAGTATCGTTAGTCGTGAGGTGAATGAGGAGTATGTAAACATAGTGATCACTCATTCATGTTCGGTATACATTTATACGCGCCCATCCAATACCCGGGTATACCAGGTGAACGAGACGACCAGAAGTGCACCGAGATGTTGGTATAGATAGATAGATAGATAGATAGATAGATAGATAGATAGATAGATAGATAGATAGATAGATAGATAGATAGATAGATAGATAGATAGATAGATACGGCAAATATGAATTGAGTTCGCAAAGATATGCTTCGCATAATAAAAGAAAGGAAGAATTTGACCGATACAAAGTGTTGTCGGCATCGTTGTCATGCGAAGCAGTAGGCGAGGAAATTGCATGTGCCGAATTCGTTCGCATTCAGTGAGATGTTACTACTAGGACCAATGCATTTGTGCAAATTTTGTGGTTGTGTGCCTAATGTGGGCTTACGAAGCTCGTCCGCAGCTCTGTCGTACATAGTGTAACACTACGGTGTCAGCGTACTTCAGTAACCCAGATGCCTCAGTGCACCACCGACGTCTGTTTTGTCAAAAAACAGATGACTGCTCCGTCGAAAAAAGAATGCATGCTATGGTGCGCCGGGGCGCAAGTCAGAAGCGTCATGCGTGGGAGTATTCGTGCTGGTTTAAACAAAGCATGCCATTACCCTACTTAGTGATAATACTGCGTATGTTTTTTGTTTGTGACAAATGCTGTAACAGTGGTTAACACACACCACAACGGCCTGGAAATAGCATACCATAGACGAGCGGTGGCGTTCCGGCTTGGCACCACGGAGTTCCGGGTTTAATTCCTACACCCTATGGTGTCGCAAGTTGGCGTTCGGCCTTTAAGCGCCTTTGTTTGTGCCTGTCTGCGTGTAATGCCTACATTTAAGTCACATGCTAAAAAAATCTATATTTATTTGTTTAATCTTGTCTTTCTCTTGTTCAATCGACGCAAAGTGTGTTCTCATCAAATTCTCACAGCCTTTTCTTTGTCCTTGATTTCAAAAGGCTGTAATTCATTCCCACATTCCCCAGGAGGGTATGAGCGTCATTGTGTTATTGTTAATCGTTACGTGTATGAAAAGCATTTATTTTTGGCGATGTCAAGATAAATCACTCATGTTGGCCGTGCATTCATACGCTACGATATCGACTGCGGTGCACGCTAAGTGGACGGAACGACTAGAAGACGATTAGTGTGTAGATAGATAGATAGATAGATAGATAGATAGATAGATAGATAGATAGATAGATAGATAGATAGATAGATAGATAGATAGATAGATAGATAGAAGAAAATGTTGAAGTTCAGCAAGGAATGCTTCGCATTTAATTCATGCAAAAGAGAGAATATCTTCTTGGCTCAGGTGCGTCTTGGGCCCAGAGGCCAGCACTCGAAAGCCGAGTTCCTTACTGAATGCGCCATACACCCATATTTTCTTTCAAATGTAAATAATTTCTTGGCGAACATAAGCCAATTTAAGGGTATCTATCTATCTATCTATCTATCTATCTATCTATCTATCTATCTATCTATCTATCTATCTATCTATCTACGTCTCGGTGCTTTTGTGCACACATCCTTCAAATACTATATCTGCACATAAAATGGTGACGTGGGGTTGGTAATATGTGAAAACACGAACGATTGACCATGACATTACCGACATACGTGTATCAGTGTTAAAGACAATACGACTTCATGTGCGCATCACCCACTTCATAGCCCGAGGTACGAGTTTATGCACCAAAAGTGATTGAATGTTACCATTAAAACCTATGCAATCAAGGACCGACCGTAACAAAGGGTGAATGTTTCATAAAAACATGCATCACCTGGATTAAACACAAGAAAGGACATACCATTTGTTTTAGCTTGTGATTGAGTTGTAGATATAACACGTAAGCCCACACAGGAAAGCTTGTAAGGCTGTAACGACTCACGGCAACATGTGACTCAGCCGAGGGGTAGGACTCGGAAATGGGCCCCATGGTGTCAATCAAGCAGGCTATCACTCGTCCACGGAGGGCCTTCCCAGGCGGCACAAATCGTAAATAAGCCTATTGATGGTGATTGTGCTTGTCTAACGTGAGTTGCTCTTCTAGCTTTGAGAAGCACTCTTACGACGGCGTAGTAAGCTATACAAATCTACTATGGTCACCTTCCATGATCTTGCCAGGCTTCGCTCAACCCCGTCGAAATACTCCAACAAATGACTCTAATAATATGGACGTTATCTCTTTCTGAACTAACCTGAGTGCCCACGCTACGTCGTTCCGCCGCAGTGCTGTGGACGTGACCAGTAGGTCCACGACACGCTCACAACTGTTCAGCTCCCACAGATACGTTGATGATACACGTAGCACTTGGTCGAATGCCGAACATTTCGACAAAGGTAATTTTCCCGCTGATTGCTTCCCTTAGCGTCAAATCGCACAATGCGTCTAGTCTGCCGGTTTACTTCGTTGCTGCGCTTCTCAATCTGAGTCGCAATACAACTTAATGTTCAGACGTGATGCTCGTGATGTATCGGTTGGAGCAACAGATAATGACAAATTATCAAGCCTCACTTCTTAAACATTCATAGGCCTACATGCCAAGTTACACCATATGCAGACGCCGGAAATGATAACATCGAACTGTTGAGCACCACTCGAAGTGCAGTAAAATGCTAGTGTGATAAAGCTCTGTTATTGCACACGAGGTTTTGGCGAGTAAGCATATTGGTAACGGTTGCTCATTTTTGAGGTAGATGCTAGCCTCCATGCTTGACATGTACTGTGGCGGGAGCAGCAGTGGCTGCTATCAGAGCGTCCATACGGGAAACATGGTCGACAGAGAAATGCGCGGAGAATGACCAACCCCTGTATGTAGCCTTCGTAGATTACTAGAAAACATCTGACTCTGTCGATATCGCAGCGGTCATGCAAGTTTTGCTGAATGAGGGCGTAGACGAGCACTACAAAAAACTACCGGAAGACATCTACAACGGCTCCAAAGCCACCATCGCTCTCCTAAAGACAGGAGTAAAAAACCTGTAACGAAATGTAACGCATGGGAAGGGGTCAA
The DNA here is from genome assembly GCA_013339685.2 of Hyalomma asiaticum. Lineage (NCBI taxonomy): Eukaryota > Metazoa > Arthropoda > Arachnida > Ixodida > Ixodidae > Hyalomma > Hyalomma asiaticum. The sequence goes on from CM023484.1 coordinate 112,266,314, forward strand.
GGGCTCGTTTATTGGTTAGAAAGAACTTAATGAACCAGCAAACAATGAAGCGTAGCAAAGCACAGGCGATGTTGTTGAATCTTCTTAGTCGTAGTATTGTAAATTTGGCATAAGTAAAAGAAATCAAAGTTGAAAAGAGAAACCTGCCTTCGGTGGTAGCCGAAGCCACGACCTGCGGATAACGCGTGCTATGCTCTACCGCTAAGCTACGAAGGCAGTCGTGCCCCGTCCATTTTATTGGGTATTTATATACATATAGTCCTGGGAGTGTTAGGCAGTGCCACTCCTAGCCGTGATGGCAGAAACTCAAAAGCAACAAGGATGTGATCAAAAAAGGACGAATAATGCGACCCAGGCTATTCTATACTGTTCGCGCTAGGTTATTTATATTTATTATTTGAGTTTCGCTTGCGCATCCTCGGCAGGTTTTAATTCTTTAGTTAATGTAAAATAACGTATCTAAAGACAATATGTAATCCATCTAGTTCACAACACTAAGTCCCTATATTGGGTGGGTTTCCATTTGGTTAGGTCCATAGCCACTGTCACTGTCATAGCCTACAGTGTTTTACTTCGCAAATGTTCGCACATTTTGGCTACGCATACAAGCAGCTGCTAGACCCGACAAAAAAAATGTATTGTTGCGAGCGGGCACAGGAGAGAATGATTATTGCGGAAACGGGCACGGCGGCGAAAGGGAAGAAGAGAAGAACGACGTTCGGCGAGTTGCCTAGGGGACGGCGCTTGCACCAAGCCAGCATACGTCCTTCGCGGTGGTGTAGTTGTTATGGGGCTCGGCTGCCACCCAAAAAACGCGGGTTCAATCCCGGCAGCGACGGTCGCATTTTAGATGGAGGCCCGTGCGAGAGGCCCGTGTGCTGTGCGTTGTAAGTGCACGTTAATGAACCTCAGGTGGTCTAAATATCCGTAGCCCTCTACTACGGCGTTCCTCTTCTATCTCTTTCAATCTCTTTCCTCTTCCCCCATGGACGCTTAGCCGTGCTCCCGACATGGGCTGCAGAAATTAGCGTCCTTTCCTTAGCTGAAACACAATCAATCAAACCAGCATCCACTCTTCCAGTGTGTCCCCCCCCCGCGGTGGTCTAGTGGTTATGGCACTCGACCGCAGAACCGAAGGTCGCGAGATCGAATTACGACCGCGGCGACTACATTTCGATGGAGGCGAAATGTTGAGGCCCGTGTGCTGTGCGACGACAGTGCACGTTAAATAACCCCCGGTGGTCGAAATTTCCGGCGACATCCACTACGGCGTCTCTCATAATCTGAGCTGGTTTTGGGATGTTAAACCCCACAAATCATCAATCATCATCATCTTCCAGTGTAACATTTGGTGGAGGAGCTCGGTACCTTTCACGCGGTGCCATGTCCTACAACGGAGCCGTCGCCTTGCCGGGCTTTAGCCATCGCGCACCATGACGGCTTCAGAGCAAAATTCCCCATCCAACAGAGGCCCGGCCATTGTGGCACAAGTGGGGAAGACTTGGATGAGTGGCTGACCCATTATGAAAAGCGAAGCTACTAGAAGTGGAACGCTGCCAACCAGCTTGAGAAGTCGTGTTCTTTTTGGCTGGCGGGGGATTGCTCTGGACGACAACGATGCCGACACGCTAAATACTTGGGCTGGTCTGCTTGAGCAGATGAAAGAGTGTTTTGGTGATTCAGATACTAAGAAGAAACAGGCGATTGCGCATTAACTCAGAGAGCTCAGGTGGTCGGTGAAAGTTGAAACGTGTACCACTTATATTGATTAGGTTCCCAAGTTGTCCAAGACTATGAAACCTGGAATGTCAGAGGACGACAGTCGGACACTACCTGAAAGTCGTTGCGGAAGACATGTATAGCTTCATCACTTACAAGGAAAACTTGAACACCATGCCAGACGTAACACGTCACTGCCGCACATTCGAGGCGCTGAAGATTCGCCGCACTACATCAAAGTTTGGGCGGCTGCCCAATGTAACGACTGCGGCAAGCGTAGACATGAATTGCCAAACAGACGTGACGAGGTACTACGGCACGAAGAACAGGCATGTCATGCGGCCTCACACTGATACTCCGCCACTCTCCAGGATACCGTTTCTGCATCCCCTTCGTCTATTGGCAGCACTCCATAAACGTTACGGAATTAACGGTTACAGAGCCAAGTTTTTAGCAGACCGCAACATCATATAACGCCTCGCTTGATCAACGCTTACGCAACGCGTGTCCACGAAGACCTGATTAATGGATTGATTTGTGAGGTTTAACGTCCCAACACCAGTTCTGATTATGAGACGCGCCGTAGTGGAGGGCTCCGGAAATTTCGACCACCTGGGGTTTTTTAACATGCGCTGACATCGCACAGCACACGGGCCTCAACATTTCGCCTCCATTGAAATGCAGCCGCCGCGCCCGGGATTCGATTCCGCGACCTTCGGATCTGCAGCCGAGTGCCATAACCACTATACCGACGTGGCGGGGCCACGAAGACCTGACACAGCATACAATTTCCGAGGGGAGGAGCTTCGCTACTCTCAACCTGCTGCGAAAGTATACTATTACACTGTAAGCAAAAATTAGCCGAGATGGGAGCTTTTACCAGCGTGTCAACCGAAAAAACTCTCATGCCCCAACCATTTACTCCGTCATAGCAGAGTGAATTCGGCATATGACATCATTTTGCCACCATTGCTAAGTGACGGAGTATAAAAACGACATGACCTTATTATACTACCCACGCGGAGTTTCAGTTCACGTGGTCCCAACCTCCACAAGGGAGTTTTTAACAGCCGTCTTCGGTTGCGACGCTCTTGCGGCGGTGTGATGTATGTGTGTATGCGCGCTCGCGCTCGCGCGTCTGTTTAGTGCTTCCGTGTGATGCTCCACTGCATTGGTTGGTTCGACGTATCGTCGGTGGGAGTTGTATCTGTGCGTGATCGCACGTGTGCTTAGTGCGTCCAAGTGAAGCACCACTTCGTTTTTTTTTAAACGAGTCTTGAGTGCGCAGTGAGTTTGCAACGGCCGATCATTGTTCTGTGTAAACGTGTCAAGGCTCTTTCCACTGGTGACCGCTCTGCTCCTCCAGCCAGAAGCCGAATGCCGCGCATCCACCAGACCACCACAAATATTATGTTATGAAGTGGCTGGGGCACCACCACCCAGCGAGCGTTGACGTGGTTTTAGGCTTCCGAAATTATCAATATTGTATGCGGACAAACCAGGATTATCGGAAAGCAAACGTCAAGACTATCGACCGGAAGGAGAAAGGACCAAAAGGATACCAAATTTACCCAGGTAGATCGAATATTAATAAAATTATGCGAGAGATTGTCCCGGACCACGCCTACACTCTAAGCCAAAATGGACGAAAATGGGGTATGCTGTTCGTCCTTTCGGGGACTAAGTGGGCTGCCACAGATTTTGAACCAATTTTGGAGTAACTGCAAGACTAACAGCAGCGGTTCAAGTTTTTCGTCCCCTGCAGTTACCACTCGATGGCTTAACGGTTGCCCTCGGTGGACCATTCTAGGCAGACGAACTGTTGGACCAGTTCCGACCAAACGCAAAAAAGAAAAATGGAGGCTTCCCATTGCGATCAGATTTTCACTCGATCTATCAGCATTTATATCACACATGCATACGTTATCAGCATTTAATATCGCATATACAGACTCCAATGCATTCAAAGGAACATCACACACGTAGACACTCAAGCTTACACGCAAGCATATCAAAGTAATGCACTACATAGACCACTCAAACCGCACACCGACGGTCGGGTATATATACTCACACATATTGCCCCACATGTAGTGCCGGTGGTAAGTTGCTGTTCAGCGCAATTGTTTTGTGGGGTTTTACGTCCCAAAACCAGTTCTGATTATGAGAGACGCCGTAGTGGAGGTCTCCGGAAATTTCGACCACCTGGGGTTCTTTAACGTGCACTGACATCGCACAGCACACGGGCCTCAACATTTCGCCTCCTGTTCAGCGCAATTACAAGATATATATTCACAGAAGAGCCGTGCGGTTAGCGTTGGCTCTTAGATAACCCACCACTGCACAGATCTGTTAATCTAAAGCCGCCATATCGTGAGCGCGTTTTTAATTAACGAATTCCAATTAGTAGCTAGCACCTCGTCGATTGAAGCGAACGAGCGTTCGCTATGCCGTGCGCGAGCTCATAAAACACCCCTGAGCACACACAAACACAGTAACGGCAAGCATTCTGCCGCGGCGGCGAAGAAACGCGATGCACAGTTGCCCCGCCGGTGTACCTTCTTGCCGAAGTCGTCCCTAGGCCTCTTCCGTAGAGCACGGCTGTAGAACAAACGATCACCGGCGCTCACAAAATACCCAGTCCTGTGCTATTTGTACGGTCGTTATTCCGCACACAAATGAAGAACAAGTCTCATCGTCACTGTCGCGGCTGAGATGTGATGTACTTACCCCACTCACTATGAACGAGACGGCTCGCAGTCACGATATGCAGCGTAGTCGCAGCGCGCCGGCGGCAGCACGTTGGTTCGGTCTGCCACGTATCGGTGCTCGCCTTCGCGATAGCTGCTTCACAGTGGTCGTCGCACGAGGCGAAATACACAATTTTAATTACACTTTATTCTACGATACAGACAGTGTCTCCCGGAAAACAAAATGTACTTTTCTTTTCCTTGCGCCGGCGATAGCTCACGTTGGCCGCCGTCGGGCTCGATGCCGACGGCATGCGAAGTTTCTTCTCGCGTACAAATTGCAGCCATTTACTCTTCGGGCGCTCCGCAAGCAACCGCTGACGATTAAAACAACTTACTTTTGTTAGCGATGTAAATATCCGTTGTAATTCGGCGCGTTCAAGCAATGTATCCACAGCGTGTAGGCTAGGAGGCTCGCACTGGCGCACACACACTACGCCAGCCTCCGCAGGCCTGAGACGGCAGCCGAGCGAGTGGCGTCCAAACACAAAGCCGTTCCTTCCAGTTGTTGAGGAATGCATGTTTGCTTCCTTTTGTATTTTGTTGCTCTTTTGACAACCCATGTGCTTGAGCCTCTGACAGGAAGGGGGGGGGGGGGGCAAAAGAATAGCGCAGTGGGGCAGAAGCATGAGAACGACGATCGGCAGACATACTCGGGGGAGCGGACGACAAGCGTCTAAATTCTTCCTGAACCAGTCAAACTGCATGGCGCGGCAAGGCAGCGCGGAAGCAGACGAACCAGCGCAGACCAACGGGTGCTTTTTAGACCCCCCATTGGTACTTTTCGTGGCGGGCTTTTGCACACGACACGCACTGGCGCAAAATTTGGTCCTTTCGGATGAACCGTTCAACCGGTGGTCTAAATGTATGCAGTTAGTCCAATTTTTCCCAATTCTGGTTTAGAGTGTAGGTTTAGCTGGCTTCAGCAAAAGCTCCTACATGGATGTAAACATGAACTCCCATATAGGTACCCGCAAGAGCTCCGCGATGGATGTAAACACATACTCCCATAGCTACTCGCAAAAGCTCCTCGATGGATGTAAATATAGCTCCGGTCAAGCGGAGTAAATCTTTTACTCCGCTTGACCGGAGTATATTAAACTCTTACCGGGGAATGCGCTAGAGGACAGGTCCATTTATTCCCATCTCGGCTAATTTTTGTTTACAGTGTACAATCCGCAAGTTCGGCCGCTACTCGTATGGCACTGCTGCAGGACGCCTGGTCACGATGTTAGGTATCGTAGCCGACGTCAAGCGACGAGCTATACACAGTCAAAATAACGTGCGCGGCCCGATGGCTAACACCTGAACACTCCGTGGCTTGGAAACTTCACTTCGTGAGGCCGCTTCCCAGAAGAACAACGCCATAGCCCCACTCCCGAAAGATACTCTGTAGAAGAAAGGCTCCGGAAACGCTACTGTTCTCGAGCTTCTGATCGTACCTTGTTGCCACCACCAGCCATCCGGGCTTCCCGATCACCATCCCCTCGGTTACGATTCACGTCACCATCTCCTGCGCTCGTTCGCAACATTGCGAGTCGCGCAATGTTACGTGCGCTGCTTCGCGTCGCCCCCGCGGGGAAGCTATAGTAAGCACGGCCGATGGAGGTGACGTCGCAGTAAAATGCTTGCTGACATCCCAGATACCTCCAGCTATCTTCATGTTGAACAATCAGGTTAATGCACTTATGACGGTGTTTCGACTGTGGCTTCGGTGGACACGAGAGCAACCGTTCCTATTATGAGTGTGCTGTTTAGGGGTTTTCTTGGGTCGCTAGGCCATGTTTCGTTGGGACCGGGGCACAAGTTTTAGTAGAGTGATTGGTGTCTTATGTTACCCATTTGGTGTATGCAATGTGGATGTGCCCTTGGGTGGTCGAGTTTTTAGCACGGAATTTCCTGTTCTTGGTTCTACCCATGACGTGATTCTCAGGATTGACTTTCTACAACTCTGTGGTGCAAACGTTGACTGCCGAACGGGAGAACTTAGTGTCAAAATGTTTCGTCCGTGCTCTTAGAAGACCCACTTTGTCAAGTAAGTGTGTTTTGTGTGTCCCAAGGTACAGATGTACCCGCTTTATCTGTAGTGCTTCTCTTAGTCTCCTACTCTCGTCTCTTTCGACACCGCAGAGGAACCTATGCACGGCAGCTGCCTCAAGAAAACGTGTTCCGTATTGCATGGTTTCGGTCATCAATGGATGCACTGGGCTATGGGTGATAAATGGTTCTACTGAAGCGGCAGTGCTACCTAAAGGGCTCAACCTTACCACATTTCTGGGATATTCACCTGAAGTAATGGCAGTGCTCACGGGACCATCTGGATGCAGACGATAATGGTGGATCGCGCCCTCAAGACGCAAAAATACTTCCCATGGTCGCTAAGTCCCTCACTGATCATGAGCGCAGGGTGTTGGTGGCCCTCCTTTTGAAACATTCCTCAGTATTTGACGTTGCGCAACACGACGGCCCGCCATTCACTCCTGCATCCGGAACTCGCCATGGCATCAACACAGAATCTGCCCTACCAATCCGACCAATGCCTTATGGCATGTTTCCCGCAGAGCGCAAGATAATCAGCGACGAAGTTCAGGAGATGCTGAGCAAGGGAGTTGTCCAAGAATCGCCGAGCCCTTGGGCAGCCCCGGTCATATTGGTGAAAAAGAAGGATGGCACATGGCGATTCTGTGTTGATTACCGTCACCTAAGCATCGTTACTAAGAAGATGTATACCCGTTACCAAGAGTTCAGGACGTCATTGGATTGCCTCTTTGCGGCATCTTACTTTTCTTCGGTTGATTTACGGTCAGGGTATTGGCAAATCCTCATGCACGAAAACGACAGAGAAAAGACAGCATTCTTAATGCCGAACAGACTATTCGAATTTAACGTGATGCCTATCACGTTGTGCAATGAGTCCGCAAAATTTGAGAGGTTCATGGACACATACATAAGCTATACGCAGTTACTTTGTTCAAGAAACCAATGTCCTTTAAAAATATTTTTATGCTTTCCCTTCAGAAGTCTTCCTGTTTGAGTTGCATATGAATAATGTTATCTTTTGCTTTTCGTGTTTGTGCAAAAGACTGCATTTTCGTAAAATTGATTAGACCGTATTTTCTTGTACTCCTGCATGTTTATTTTACACCAGTATGTTTACCTTCAATGTGGGTTATTGAATTGTGTCGACATGACTGCTGTCATAGCCAATGAGAGGGCGTGTGGCTTCGTCCAGCTGTCTGTACGACAGCGTTTATCGCCCGCCACTTCGTATCATTACTGTGTACTGACGCGAAAAATAAACATCATTGTCATTGTTATAATGCGCAGCTTAAAACGGGAAGTTTGATTATGTTACCTGGACGGCGCTGTCCTTTTCGGACGGACATTCAATGAGCACAACAAACGCCTAGACCTGGTACTGCACTGCTTGGCAAAAGCCGGCTTTGGGCTCAATTCAAAGCAGTGCTGCTTTGGTGAACGACAGGCGCTTGTGATTGGACACTTAGTTGACAAAGAAAGCATATGAGCAGATACCCAGAAAACTGCGGCGGTAGAAGCAATCAAGTCGCCTCACTCTGTCAACCATTTGCGAAGTTTATACGGCTTGTGTTATTACTTCCGGCAATTCATTCCCAGGTTTGCTGACTTGGTCACGCCACGTGGTGGCGTGAAGCCGACCAGCGTGTCACAAGGCGACATGGCAGAAAAGACCAGAGAGCCACGGGTTCGGAAGAAGAGCCAGGCAGACGTGGCCGGGAGATCAAGGAACTAGGGCGCGGGAGTAGAGGCCCGTGGGGTTGCAGACTGGAAGTCCCAGCAGGCTCCCATCTGGGGCCGTAACAGCCATTCCTCTCGCTTCGGGCCTGGAGTGGGTGGAACGTCGCCAGGACGTCCCCGCCAGGCGAATCCGGCCGCCACTACAGCGAGCGCATGCCACCGTCCGCGTTGAGCAGTGCAGACGCCGAACGCGCTTCAGGTCAACTGCCTTCCGCTGTGAGCAGCGTTCCTGACAACAGCATCGCGAATCGTGTACACCGTGCCGCTTCAACTTCGACCGTCCCCTCCCTGCATTCACCTGCCGCAGTGACCGATCGCCGACGTGCCCATCGGTGAACGTTTTCAGGTCTTTCCTTCTGCCCTACTAACTCTTTGTACTCATTTAATTCTGTAGTCCTTCTGCATGTTTTTTTTTCTTCTACGTCATTTAATTATTGGATCATCTTAGTTCTTCTGTAAACACCGTGTTTGTTGCATAAACGGCTTTCGTTATTTCCCCGAAGACTGTCAGGTCATCGCCGCTATACAAAAATACGAGCGTCTCTCGTTTCAAGATAGCGAGTTTTTGACTGCTCGTCCCCCGCTCGTTACGCTATCTTTGAAACGTAATATCGATGTCCCCGCTGCTCTAGTTGCATTTCGAAAAGAATTTGGCTCAGATCTTAGCAGGAGCCTTGAGTGCCGACCGGCAGCAATCTCTGACTGCGTTTTAAGATGCACTTCATTGCCCTCTTAAGCATGCTTCATGTAGTGCAGGTTATCGCGCAAACATGGTTTATCCTATTATCGTGACAGTGGGTTGCTGCCAGGAAAATTTGAATATACCTGTGAAATTCTCCGCACGATTTGACAATATCGAGCTATATCTACATGTCCATGTTGTTAAAATGTAGGTGTGACGCAGTTAGATTAGTACCAAACAACACGGTGCACGAATTCCACCACCTTTCCTGCTTTTTGTGTGCCGAGCTCGCAAGTCGCCATCGTGCAAGCGTACCTGCTTCGCAATCTGGCGCGCACACTGGCTGATAGAATTGGCTCCGTAGCATGCGGACACATCCTCAGCTACCCGCGTCGGAATTAGTCTGGTCCTCTGGGAAATTACTTGCAGATACGCGCTCGAGTTTCTGACTTGGCCTTCGAAGCTAGAAAGCCATACTTGTAGAGCCACATGTGCTAGCCTCAATTCACAAGTTTCCGGTGTGTAAGGTTTGAATAAGGCGTTGAAATAAGCGGTAGTTCTATCTGGTTACACTCAGCGAACGAAACATCTATTTTATTTATCATTTGGACACACAGGCGTGTGGCTAATACGGTGTCCACTTGAATAAGTAAATCACTGCAGGCTTAGCGTTCTGCTGAACACATGTTACTTTACAGAGATGCATGAACATGTTACCTTACGAAAATGCTTGAGCAAAGTTCGTTCTTACTGAGCGCCAAGCGGTTAGAAGTTCTTCCTTCGATAAAGATGTTACTCGATTGCAATTGAGCAGAAGAGGCCTCACGTGTCGAGTCTACGTGGAATTTTCTGTTACAAAACAAATGCACACCGAACTTTTGATGCTCATGTAAACCTCGAAGTTGGCAAATATAATGAGGGACTCAATTTATTCAATTATTTAGCTTGATTACGTCTTGCTGCTTAGGATGAAGAATAGTTCGTATGATGGCCACAGCAGATGAGGTTATTCCTCTAACCTTCGTTAGGCAAGAATTTACGTACCCGCATCTAGGGTATCGTAAAGAAATGCATGAATTTATAACTTTCAAATAGCACTTGTAGCAAAGTCTTGCATATTGTCACGCACAGCGGGAATCGGTGTCATGCGGACAACTTACTGAAGAAATTGGAATTATGTAATCGTGCTGAAATCGGTCAAGTGGTGCGAACGGGATGAACGTGTGCAAAGTGCGTTAGTATAGGCGCGTGCTTAACATGCTCTAACTAGGAAACTTGATAGCAGTTTTTTTTATTGAAGTGATGAATAGGAGATATTGGTGCCTCTAGTGCGGCACGGGCTACTCCTTCTCGCCTAGCAATCCTAGCAAAATTTCAATAAAGAAGTAAGAAAAAACAGCAAGAAAAAATGTTTCACAAGACATACACATTTGCAACACTAAAAAGGTCGGCGCTATATACAGTTCGACAGTGCGTGGACCAGAGTTCCGTGCTGACTTTCACATAGGAAGCGTGAGCACAAGCGATTAGAATAGTTCATATGAACGTCTGTGCAAAACAAAACACACACAACACAACTAATTAGACACAATCTGAAACATGTGAGAACAACAAAGAACACTGTTGAATACATAAGGGTTACATTATTCGTTGGGTCTCTGGAATCAAGCCAAAGTTAATATTTCCAGAGGATATTTGTGTCTTCTAAGAATTTTTTAGTGCATAAAGTGCTCTTTTCTGAAGGACCGCTGTTGGCCACGGACCAAGGATCTTTTTTAGGTTAAAAGGTCTTCTATCTAAATAAATAGTAAAAGCGACAAATTGGCTCGCAGCACACTCGGTGGCGAATCGTGCTTTGTGCGCTCGAGCAGAAGATGATGTATATCTTCGTCTGGGTGGCCACATGAGCACTGCGGGCTAGACACCCGTTGGATCCTGTAGAGGAAGTGCCTCGTAAATGCTGTACCAAGCCGCAGGCGGTGCAGCAATGTTTCAAACTTTCTATTTTCGTTCAGACTTGGTGGAATCGAGAGTTGTATGCCTGGGTCAATGGAAAATAAGTCTGATCTCTTTGATTTTTCGTCAAACCAACCCTCTTTGTTGAGCTCAGAGGACATTTTTCTCAGGAGTAGACAGATTTCATTGCGCGAAATAGGAAGACCAATTGTCTCTGCGTTACTGTGTGCACGACCTGCTGCTGCATCCGCTGCTGTATTACCGGGAATGTTGCAATGTCCTGGTATTCACTGAAGCGCAATTGTGTGGTTCATAGCAGTGCGGTGAATGAATGGTAGCTCATGGTAGGACGTAACCTTGATAGTTGCGTTAGTTCCCATCACCGGACACCTGTATTGTGGAAGAAAAGTACAGCCTGCGTTGCGCTGATATGCGTATTACGAGAGTCGTTCGTTGAACTATTTCGAAGTTCGCTATCCGACTACACATTGGTGGCTTTCCTGCGGAGATTGCAACGCCTTCGACGTGTGTGTCTCTTTGTGTGTTTGTTAGTTCTGCATTTCAATCTCACGCTACCACAAATGGCATGCCTTTGTTGCTTTTATGTGTGTTCTAATGATACGTTACAGGCCTATTTTATTTAGCCCGAAAGAGACATGGATTATCCAAGCATTTATGGCGCATACCGGCATATCATGAGCCAATGACTACAGGTATGAGCCACACGTGAATGCAGTGTCGTTAATGGTGACGTAGGTGACGGGTAAACAAGATCGTTGATGTAAACATTAATCATTCATGTTTGTCGTGCATTCGTGCCCTAGCATAAATACATTGGCGTCAATAGGCTAGACGACACGACCTGGAGGTCACTGAGATGAAGGCGGATATGTCGATAGATACGGTCAAAATTGCTCAAGTTCGCCAACAAATGATTTCGCATTTATTATCTGAAAAAGTATAGCTCTGAAGCAAGTAATATAGGCTGAGAAATTAGAGTTCCTAATGGTATTCTTTGTTCATCATTTATATTTCCCGTTATTCAAACAACTGGTACTTTCTCGTGTCGTACGCTTGTATAAATAATCAAAGGAAATGGCATTCAAGTAGCTTATTGTCCTCCCTCTGATACTTTAACATTAACACTTAGGGAGCCTTGCCACTTGCCTTTCCAGAAAAGTATTATGACTATTAGTTCCCATCTAATTTTATTACACCTGAGGGGAACATTAACACACCAAATCAAGGTAATAACATTGTATGTTAGGGTCATGGCACGAGATCTACTCTGACTGCGTCCACTTTTCCATACTGACGTACCTCGCATGCCTCCCTGCCGGCGACACGTAACGTAAATCCTGGCACCTCCGTCAACGTGTGTAGGCTATATCCGAAATCGGTATTGCGTAGTGGCATGCTCGCTGTGTATACGAGAGATCGCCAGTATTGCGTTGCCACGTATGTGAACGAAAGGGCTTGTACGGACCGAAGTGAGATGTGGTAATGTTGGGTATTGCCCTTTCCTCCGCAGCACTGGCGACTGTAACAATATTTATTGCATCATTACTACGGCGGCTACGACAGAGTTAAGAAACGTGCCTTTAGTCTATCGAAGTTTGGTATATCTTTTATTGCCGCGTATTCCTGGTGCATTCATATTATACGAAGAGTGCGATGGTCCGCTGCTGCTGTGTACCGCGCCCAGGACGAAATCACCCTGCTTTCCGCGCTGTCTCAGTGCGGCAGCGTATCACACATATAAACACGTCCCATGCGCGCTGCGTTCCCTGAAACCGCTGGGGTTCCTAGCGCGAAACGCGAACCTAGGACGAGCCTTCCGCATAGAAAGCTCGCGATTTTTCTGGTACAACAAACAACAAGCAACAAAACGCCGTCTACGGCCTAGACACGGCGCAGTGTCGCAACTGAAGGGGCCGCAGGGTGATATTCGTTGTTCTGCAACCTGGACCTCCCGACTTTTACGATGCACCTCCCTGTGCCTTCCATGTCGCAAGATCTGAGGCAGTACAGAAGAACAATTTTTCTCACCGCATTCGTTCGGCGATAGGCAAGTCTGGGTTTTCTTTTTTTTGTTTTCCTGCAGTCGGGTATCCCTACATTCCGAGGCGCTGATGCCACAAGACGTAGGTTAGCTATTTCAAAATCTTGTCAACGCTCAGGCGAAAATACACCCGATTAGAAGTTGGTGCCAACTCTTTTCTGCCTACTAATGTAGACCGCTGGGGTTACAACTTCTTGGTAAGTTGTCTTCTCTGTGCACGCTTATTTTGTGCTTTCCTGGCAGACGTTGTTTCACATGGGTACTTCAATGTACTGACACCATCCGCGTAAATGTGGGTTACTCACTTTCACCCGAGCGAGATTGTTAATGCGGAGTTTAAAACTGTCTGAAAATAGCCTTTATGCTAGGCGGCAGGCTCGAAGAAAGCCAGTCATTAGTGTTTCATTAAAACTCCTCAACTGTTAGCCAGTGGCCGCAGTCCTAGGAAATATAGCGCACAGAAGGTGCAGAATAAGTTATCGATCGCGTCGACGTGATTGGTTCAAGGCTTCTTGTAGGCCATATGTCACAATTTCTTCTCAATACCGTGGTGCCGAAATGCGCATTGCTTCCGCAGTTCCAGTCCGGCCTTGCGCTCCAGCCAAACGATGTGAATATGAGTTCGCGGATTACACACAAAGAAAAATAAAGTTGGTGTAATTCCGTTGCTCGCAGCATTATACAGAGACGAGAATACTTCCCGTTAACTGGGTGCCCTCTCAGAAAAAGGTGTTCTAGGTTTTACGATCGCCACCGTGAGTCGGCTAAGCTGCGGCCACTCATGCTGATATCGGTTCTAAGAATATTTAGCGTCGCCCGTCTAGGGCAACTCAGCAACGCGCCAACTAACTTTCCGGCTAATTGTTTATAGCCATCAAAGCGGGAGGATTAAGACGGAAAAGATGTTGATTCAATACGAATCATCCATAAGTCAACGATATACAATCGCGATTATATTTCAATACCACTCTTTGTCGTGCTCGTTAATTGGTAAAACGACCTTCTATCCCCATAAAAAATGGATTTTATCCAGGCTTAATAACGATAGATTGTAAAAGAGGCCTAGATCCGCCAGGACAGAATCTTTTATAGAGGCCGGCGTTAATACCACCGAATCAACCAGTGCTCCTGGATGCATATAAGTGAAATCCCACAAATCGTCCACACGCTTGCACTGGCGTCCATAAGTAATTTAACAGGGCTAAAGGCTTAGCTCCTGGATGCTACGCAGAATGTCACATGCTGCTATCGGGAGCACATCTGAAGACAGAAATCGAAACACGAGCTGCAGACAACTTCCGTAAACAGAACCATTTCAATATGCATCGATATGGTAAATGCCACACAAGGCGGTTAAAACTGTTAAGATACAGGGAATGTCGATATTGACAGCGAAATAAAAATAACGGCGCAGAGCGGAAGGGAGAAAACGAATGAGAGAGAGAAATACTGAGATATACAACGAACGAACAGTTATATATAGAGAAAAAGCATACGAAGGTACGTTTACGCCAGTAGTTACGGACAAAAAAAAAAGCGAGTGAGATGGTACATTATACTTGCAAGAACTGACAAGAACCGATATAACTAGGAACGCATTACACACGTGTGAAAACTTGGAAACCCTGGTAGGAAGCAACTGCGAAGATAACAGAGGCAATATGGTTAGGCGTTGCTAGAAGTCGTAACTAATTAAAGCTATGTGTTTACGCAATGTTCTCGGCTCAATGCATGAGAAATGTAAAAAAATAACAAAAAACACACGAGACGTGTTTCATACCATACACCCGATGCTGCCTTCGCCGTCAGAGTCGTCTTAGCAATCAATAAAGGGAGCCTATGACTGTTTTTTTTTCTGTGTGATCTTGTCTTCCAGATGTCACCATAATGAAGTAAGCTGCGACAGTTCCCAAAGGGAATTGAATTGTCCCCGCCGCTGACGTTTTAGCTCGCCCAAGAATGACGGGGAATCTTAATACTAGGAAAACAGCGACTAGGCAAATATATCCGTTTATCCGGCTCGTGACGAAGAACGTCACTGGACCGAAATTCGGCGCCCACGCGTCGGTACTTCCTTTGTTCCAGGGAACTCCCTCTCCTCAGAAGGGAATAATAGGTTCTTCTTGCTCTTGCAGTGCTTCCAAGAAAGCCTAGGGAACCTGTTTCAACTGCAGTTGCGTTTAATTATCATCGTAAGGGGACGTGACTGAAAATTTGTTTTCGTGAATTTTCATCGCCCCCTTGTGACAATAGCGTACATGCCTGGGTTCTTCTGTCAGTTTGAGTGATGTCTCGTAGTTTTGTGAGTATTGAATTTTCTGGAATGTTTGCCTAAAAGGCTCGGAAAAACTATTACAATTAGCACTGTGCCAAAGTGCTCGTTCATACATAAGGCCTGCGCATAAAAATATCAATAGGTCAAAACAAAACCGCGAAAGTCGATGGGAACGCGGTGTTTTGGGAATCACCATGCATTTCGTCTGTACAAACATTTAAAGAACCATTCGTTTATGCTAACAAATAGGAATTTATGTGACTTCATGCGAATTGGCATTGGACTCACCCGAAGATCTTAACAAGCACGATGTCGGCTGCTAATAACAATGACACACTTTAGATTGCAAGGCCAGGGCGGCTGCATTTTGACATAGCCAAAATCGCACGATGCCTGTGGGCTTTAATTAAAGTGCAGGTTAGAAAAGTGAGGGACACATTAACACCGTGTACTCGTAATTACACGATGTACCATGTAATTATGTTGTGCGTTTGGTACGCAAATACCAAGCAGCGTCTGTCGCCATTAAAACATCCCTAGCTCCCGCCCTAACTTCGTGGTTGCCACGTAGTTTTAACCGGTAGAACGAATTAAAAGAGAACAGTATAGCTTTGCGCTGTAGTGTTGCGGGTTGAAAAGTAGCATTTAACTGTGCTTAGCGAGTTGTGCGACAGAGATCAACTTCAAATATGTCCGAAATTTTGAAACGTTGTGTTACGTGTAACGATTTTCCTACAGAAAATTTGATGTGTAAAATCTTCCCCTCTTAAGCTTCAATGCGAAGAAAGCGTTCATCCATGGCCTACCTACCCTGTAGACACATCGGCAAGGATGACCATTACCTTAGACAAAATTATATTTGGTCCCACTCTGTACTTATTTTATTTAGATTGCCTGTACAAAGAACCATTATGAGTGTTCGTTTGTAACTCCTGCCTTTTCGCACGTGCTTTCCCTGGGTGGCTGTGTGAATAACGGCAGCATGTTTCGTAGACAAAATGGGAAATACTGATCCAATAATAAGAGAATTTGAGGAGTAAGGAATCTCTTGAGTATTTCGGGCCGTAGATACTCAATTAAAAACTAATAGAAAATAGCCATCCGCGGCCGACTTCCTGCATGAACGTCGACAAACAATATGTTCAGTTAAGCTAAATGCGTGTGTTCAGTTAAGTTAAATGCGTGCTTCAATAATGCCTGTGCTTTGAATGTCATCGTCAGGGGAATGTTTGCAAGTGCAACTTGAAGTTGCTTTTATGGCATTTTGTAGCATAAATTGAACACTGGCAAAGCCACAGGTTTAGGCAATCTGGGGCACAAGGAATTGCGTCTGCGGTCAGTCCACTCGCGCAGACTAAAAATGTCTGTTAAGTGCTTTGTTACAACACAATAAATTACCCGTTGAAATCTAGTCCTTGTGGACAGGGGCAGCTTCAAAAAATATTTTTGAAGAATGATCACCTAGCGACAATGAACGGTTGCAGATGCTTGGAAGCTTCATAAACTTGACACTTTTTACATATCTTTAGCCATTCCTATCTTTCATTGATGCATCTTTTCCTGAATAACTGCTTAGACCCTAAACTTCAAGAAAAGCTCAGGGGAAGATGGACGCTTCAATCGATGAACAGACCGCTAAAAACGATTGAGAAGAGGGAATGTCGCGGGAGCCAACGCTTCGACAAGTGGATTTGTGTTCGTCTGGACGGCGACTGCCTTCTCGGGCGTTCGTTTTGCGCGCTCTCCCCCGTCCACAGAAGGAGAGGAGGAGAAGAGCGGTACGTACGAACAACAACAAAAAGAAAAGGCAGAGTGAGGGGCGGGAGAAGTTGGGTGACTGGTGTTAGCGTGACTAATGTAAATGGAAAGAACGAAAGCTTCCAAGCAATCCACTCGTGGTACGTACCTTGGAAATACACTGTGTGCGCAGAGCTAGAAAGCAGGATAAAGAAAGGAGCACATACGCTAGGTACAGACGTTTCGCATATCGCATGTGTCCCCCCTCCCACCCCTCACCACCTGTGCAGCACCCGCAGTGCATTTCGCCGAAATCTTGCTGCAAAAAAAAAAAAATGACTACACTGTTTAACGCCGTTGTTCTCGTCGAACTGGATGGGGGGTCCGCGCCTGAAAATAGTCTTTCGGGAAGAAACATTTTAGCTTGTACAGGCGAAATACTTTAACCTTTTGACGTCGTTGCTAGCCCCCCACCGTATGTAATGGACCCAAGGGTTCTCTTTGAAAGGTTTATGCATGCTGGCTGGAGGGTATTGAACTTGTATATGAGATACGATTCCCTGTATTTTCTGTCCCTGTGCGAGCGGAAGTTTGCCTGAAGTATGTAGAGTCCGAGTTGGTCAGAATTGTGACCTCCCATATTAAGATGCTGCTCCGCTGCCTTCCGCTGGTTCTTCGTGCAGTCTACGCGCTTCCTGTTTACTCTAACATTAATTGGTTGACCGGTTTCGCCAATGAATTGTTCGTGACAGAGTCAACATTTCAACACTTAAATAACGTTTGAACTGGTGCAAGTGAAACTGGATTTTATATGATGGACGTAGTTACTTCCAGTGCTATTAACTAGGAAGATCATTTTCAATATGATTGCAACTCTTACATGTGGAACGGGAGCAAGTTATTACGCGGGCGGCGCGCTGAGGGTTTACTCTGGCATGTACTAACAAGTCATTAAACTTTCTGTTAAGGCGGTAGGTAAATCTTCGTATTTAGGGAAACGATTTTCTAAGGCGATCGTTGCTTGCTAGTATTGGATAGCATTTACGAAGAATATTATTTATGTTTCGAAGCACATTGGAGTAATTTGTTATGAATGCTAGCGGGTCGCTTATCTGCGCCTTATTTTGTTCTTTTTCATGTGCTGGTGTCCTATGTTCAGCTAAGGCATCCTTAGCTGAACGAAATAATCCGCACGACGCTCTCAACAAGGCCAACAACGATGGGTGTAAACTACATAGGACACCAGCACTCGAAAAAAGACAAAATAAGGGGCAGATCAACCACCCGCTAGCATTCATGCCTCAACCGAACCAAATTTCCTCATCCACAGAGGTGACATCAGGGGTTTTGAAGGCGCGTCCTACAACACGAGAAGTCCTCTAGGCAAACGTTGCTGGAGCGAAATATAATACTACTTACCTGTATTGCGAACTTAATAAGAACATCGGTTGGTCCGACTTGAATTAGGTACCAAATGTATTCTATTTACAACTAAGGCGAAAACACCAGAGTCATTGCAATATTGGCTATAAACGATGAAATAAGGCGTTTCCTCGAGGTTCAAGACTCGAAGGTAGCAAATATTGGAGCACAATGCATGACCACATTTTGCATGAAAATGGTTGCAGAAGTTTGGACTGGACTTCCACGCGAAAGAAAAAGCGCACGTGGCTGATTGAGCCGTCTATCAACATAAGCCGACCACAGTAGACCAGGGGCCAGGGCTGAAACTCACGACGACCAAAACAGCCAAATAATTAGTTTTTGTGTGTGCCATTTCTGGGTGATCTAGAGTGCCGATTTATTAGAACCCGTTTTATGGCTACTTGTATATATAATATTAGACATAATGAAATTATTTATTTATGATCCCGATTATACTTCGCATTAACGAGGCTCGGTTAGGCTGTTTATTGAGTGGATGGTTTACGGCAGTTCTATTCAGCTTATGTGGCCAAAAAACGTTGTTGTACGTACACTTTTTAAATTATGACGTCACGTTGGCATCCAAATGCGCACGCGAGGTGTGAAAGTGAAGAATGTATTTTGACCATCTCCTCTTCGAATCAACGTGTGATACTCATATTGAGATTTGGATTACAAAAGGGAAATTATCCATATGAGCTAACGGAGAGCGCTACTTCAAGGTCTCTTCAGTTTGAATCTGTGTCAGTCTAATATCTGCAGCTGCTTAGCGACGATGCTACGTTCTCTTCATTGTCAAAGCGCCAGCAAAGGTGCAATGCTGCGTGCGCGCTACGTGTTACAAATGCGCAAGTCCATGGCGTGCCGTATGCACTGAATGCATACGTAATTATAGGCATTTATAGCGCACAATCCGAATTCTCAGTACATTTGAAAATGGTTAGGTTCCATACATGAGCTTGCAACAGTGACCCCTGGGTTATGGTCCCTGTATGTTCAGGAATTTTTTAGTCTTTATAAAGCTAAACCAGCTACAACACAGAGATGTCATTTGACAAAATCGACGGACGCAGAGGCACATACACTCAACGTCCGTAGCTTTAATGTAATAAACGGGAATGTCTGGAAAGCCTCGTAGATTGCTTATGGATTTAGATGTTTGGATCAAGTTCGCACAATACAGAAATATTTGTGGTTGACTGGGTGGCTTCACACTACCTTTTCTTCGTAAATTGTGAGCTAGGAGAAGCTTACAGGTTGCAGCTATGGGGTACAAGAAATGTGCAGGTATACGCGCATTTCGGTACAGATACGAGTGCGTATTCTCTGATTAATCTTAAATCATGTTCGTGCTACATTGCGGCACCTTCACCTACTATTGTGGAGTGTGAGGGACGTAAGCCGCATACTTTAATAGGTGGCGTTTTTCGAGGCAAAAACGACCAGTTTCGTAATATAACCTTAGTTGGTAATCAGCAACTTCTCATGGGTACGGAGATGAAAAGTGAGTGGGTGCTTCGTTTAAATTCTGTAGCAACTCGCAATGGGCCTGCCGAGCACCACAAGCAGCCTGGTGCATTCTGACCACCGGATCGATATTTCTCTGGTTGTAAAGGCGCTGCCATTGAACGGAGCGCCGCGGCCAGCTGCCAAGGTTGATGCTTCGCTTTGAATTAGGCGTTCCACAGCGATCGAAGCCCGGAGATCGAGTGAAGAGAAGCGGTCGTCCGTTGACATGCCCCGGGCCACTGACTCAGATATTACCGGGATAATCGCCTAGCCCCAGCACCGCGCAAGAGAAGACTGCTGCCTCTCCCCGCTTTTGTCTTCGCCCTTCATTAAAATTTCAGAACGAGAGGGTCACAGTCATCTCACAGTGGCAGTATATTGCGAAAACTTTTCTCTCTGGGCGCGGTGACATAACCTCAGTCTCGCCAGGGCGTGTCCTTTGGGTGCAATCGCTGCCTTCGGTAGAACTCCATTGACTAGGCTGAGTGGGCACAGCAACGGAGTAGGCATACGTAAATTTTGCTGCACAGACAGATAAATGCATGACTTGCCTGTTAGCTATCCCAAATGACATGGTGCAGAACAAAAACACCAACTCGACCGCAAAGGGAAAACAAACCGGGCAGACACCACGCACTGTGCGAATCGGTGTCATATGCCAAGCCGTCAGCGAGGAAATTAACCTATGGGGAAACGAGTGGCAGTCAGAGAAGTCTTACGAATAGGATGACCGTCTTTGGGGACAGAGCGTGAGTTGGTACATGCTTAGCATAGGCTAACAAAGAAACTCGACACACCATGGTGACTGAATGGTAGCTCGTGGCACGACGTAACTTTGGGATTGACGTTAGTGCCCCACAACGACGCCTGCGGCATTGCTTGCTAGGCTGGCAGCAGCGCAAGAGAAGTGCATGCTACGGTACGATGATGTGGTTATCATGATTGTCGTTCGCTGAACTATTGCGAATGGATCGAGCAATGCTTGGCAAGAGCATGGGGAGCGTTGGCATAACATATAGCTCCTTTATTACGTTGCTGAGAAAGCACTTATCTCAGAATAGAAGTGCAACAGACGTTACACAAGCGCCGTCATCACACCTGCTAGTCCATGAGGTTTATTCACTATATCTACCATGCGGCAGCATCCGTCGTAACCTAGTCGTAGCGTGCCTGCTTGACAGCTTGGTGGCCGTGTTCGATAGCCGCCTACCCAATAGTAGGTTACCTTCAGAGAATACAGCGCGTTCGTGTGTGTCTGTCTTTTGTCTACATTGCAATCCCATGCTACGACAAACGGTGTGCCTTTGTTGCTTTTGTGTCTGATATAATTGCAGATTAAATGCATATTTTATTTCATGCTTTATTGATCGCTTTTATATAAAATTCGAACACCTGTGGCGCATACCCGAATACTACCGGCCTAGCACTACTGGTATGAGCCGCACGCGATTGCAGTATTTTTCAAGGGGACGTACATCACGAGTATATTATGTTAGATCAATCATCAATGCTTTTCATGCATTCGTACCCCACCATCTAAACGTCGGTGTATATCGGGTGAACGAGTCGACTCGGGAGCACCGAGACGTAGGCTGATAGATAGATAGATAGATAGATAGATAGATAGATAGATAGATAGATAGATAGATAGATAGATAGATAGATAGATAGATAGATAGATAAGCACGCTGAAAGTTTCCGAGAAATATTTCTCATTGAAAAGCATGAGTTGGCGATGTCCCCGTGCACACAGCTCAAGTCTGTCCAGTACAGGCATTCCATCACAAAATTACCTGGAACTGTGTGCTTTGAGGCAGCTGTGCACGCTTGCAAACCACTAATCCAATTGGAAACCTCCACAAACCATTCAGATACTTGTCCTCGGAAATTATGCAGTAATTGTTGCAATCGCATTTCGCCTCTGGCTAGATCTCTTGCAACCACTTCATTCAGGAAAGCTCTGTGCTACCCTTAGGCCATCATATGGCGTAAAACAAACGCTCAATTTAAGTTGACAGATTCCTTCAGGACAATGTAATTTTTTTACACGAAAGTGTGTTATGCCGGGGTCCACTAAGAAATCAGCGACTCACTTGCGTAATGGAAGAGGATCTCTCAAAAAGTGAACATATATTCACAATGAAAATGTTGCGTCCAGTCGGACTCCAACCCACCTTCATCCGGGATTTGACGAAAGGGGCTGGAAACTCTACCGATACACCACCGAAACTACCTTTTTCTTTGTTACCTGTTTTTTGTAACGTTAAATATAAAACGGCACAAACAAGAATCAAAATACAGCGACACAATGCTCATTGTGAATTTCGTCGTATACACCAATAATTCTTTGTTCTTTATTCGGACATATTCCCGCTTAGCCCGAAACCGTTACAGCAGGGGGGATACAAACATGAAAAAAGTTTGGTTGATCCCTTTGTCATAGGAATCGGTATAACACGAAAGTGAAACTTGTCTTCGCACATAAACGGCAATCTGCGAATTGGGAGGGGGGAGACGGGTTATGTACTCTGGACACCCCTTTCGAAGTACATATCAGAGGCACCTCGGGACTCTACAGGGATTTTCGACAGTTACACGCTAGCAAAAAATCTGGAACGACAAATTTCTTCGGACAATATACAACACAACTTAATGGACCAACAAATAATGAAGCCGCCAAAGAAAGTACAGGGGAGATTATTCAATTTTCTTAATTGTATTATTGTATATGTGGAGTATGTAGAAAGGAATTAAAGTGGAAAAACAAACCTGCTTTCATCCTGAGAACCAAACCCACGACCTCCGGATAATGCGTCCAAAGCTCAACCACTCAGCTACGAAGCCGTTCGTTTGCGGCCTGCCCTGATGCTCCAGGTGTTAAGTAATTATTACGCTATTTACAATGACTACATCCTAATGGAAGACGACTGTGCAATCACACGCATACACGCATAGAGATATGTACACATTAAGACGCACTTTTCAGCGATTCATTTACCCATGTTCCCTGTAGAAACGATATCAATGCTTTAGTGCTGCGCAGCAGGCAGGTGGGATCTTGACACGGGCCGAGGCGGTGCCACAGCGTGAGCTCGAACCTTGTTGCAGACGAAGCGCTAGCTTCTATCCTTCGCTCGGGGTCACACCTCTAACAATTGTATAGGACGTGTTTAAGCTCTTTGGGTTGCATGTATATAACAATGCACGATCCGACTGGTGGAAAGTGTGCCTCAAGTTCCTTGTGTAGGCTACGCGGCGTCTTATTAGGTAAAGAAACACATCTTACCCGCGTGAAACTCGCGGAATATAGAAGCTGCGGGACTGGTCAACTGCATGCGGTGGTCCGTACTGACTTCTTGCGCCACACCAGAAGGAGCGCTGCAGCTTCCAGGCAAACGCCGATAACAAAGGCGCCACATTTCTTCGTCAGAAAGGCATGGCTGTTATCAGTGCCGCGAGGCCATGTGCTGCTCTGGCAGCAGAGTTAGCCTGTAGTACCTGGCTCCGAAAACTTCAGCGGCCTGCGGTTCCGTGATGTGCACTGATATCGCACAACATATGGGCCGCTAGCATTTTGCGCCCATGGAAATGAGCCCGCCGTGGCCCGGACTCTATCCCGTGACCATTGCATCAGCGGGTGAGCGCCATAGCCATAGACAACCGTGCCATGTCATCTGCCAGGATTATCATCACTCCTGCAAAAGTAACTGAGGCCTGTCCAGCATTTGTTATCGTGATTTATCGACTCTTCTTTCAATACATTTATTTCTTTTTGGATTGACTGGCTTGAATTGACCGCCTTGAATCGTTTTAGTGATCTGTTCATAACTGCGCAGGTGTCACGACAGAACATGCCTTTCTTGACACTCTGTCTCCGATTTGTGTTGCCTCTCTCGCGGTCGGATACAACTGAGTTAACCTAGATGGCCCATTAGTACACGCCGATGAGGGAGGCTCCGTAGTGCGTGTGGCATCATCATCATCATCATCAGCCTGTCTACGCCCACTGCAGGGCAAAGGCCTCTCCCATGGATCTCCAATTATCCCTGTCCTGTGCTAACTGGGCCCAATTTATCCCCGCTAAACTTGCTGATCTCATCTGCCCACCTAACTTTCTACCGCCCCCTGCTACGCTTGCCTTCTCTAGGAATCCACTCTGTTACCCTTAATGACCAACGGTTATCTTGTATTCGCATTACATGGCCCGCCCAGGCCCATTCCTTCTTCTTAATTTCTATTAGTATGTCCCTAACACGCATTTGTTCCCTAACCCACACCGCCCTCTTGTCCCTTAAGGTTACACCTACGATTTTCCGTTCCATAGCTCGCTGCGTCGTCCTTAATTGAAGCTGAACCCTCTTAGTTAGCCTCCACGTTTCTCCACCGTAGGTGAGTACCGGTAAGATGCCGCTGTTATACACTTTCCTCTTCAGAGACAATGGTAAGCTACCATTCATTATCTGAGAATGCTTGCCGAATGCACTCCACCCCATTCTAATCCTCCTAATCACCTCAGCCTCATGATTCAGATCCGGGGTCACTACCTGGCCTAAGTAGACATATTCACTTACTACTTCCAGTGCCTCGCCAGCTATCTGAAATCGCTGTACTCGCCCAAGGCTATTGAACTTTAGTTTTCTGCATATTAATTTTCAGGCCCACTGTTATACTCTGCCTGTTAAGGTCCGTAACCATGCTTTGTAATTCATCTCCCGAGTTACTTAGCAAGGCAATGTCATCAGCAAATCGGAGGTTCAGTTCAGTTCAGTTTATTATTATTATTCCTTGACAGTAAAAAGTTCATTGTAATAGTATACAGACGAGGGTCCCAAAGTCTAGCGACTGAGATTCCCCATTAACCCTTATACCCACCTCTTCCCAATCTAGCGTTCTAAATACCTCTTGAAAACAAGCTGTGAATAAGATTGGAGAGATTGTGTCACCTTGTCTTACGCCCTTCCTTATAGGTATCTCGCTGCTCCATTTATGGATGACTATAGTGGCTGTGGAGCCGTTGTAGATGTCTTCCAGTAGTCTTACGTAGTGCTCGTCTACGCCCTGATTACGCAATGCCTGCATGACTGCTGAGGTATCGACCGAGTCAAATGCCTTCTCGTAATCTATGAAGGCCATATATAGGGGTTGATTATACTCCGCGCATTTCTCTATCACCTGATTGATAGTGTGAATATGGTCTACTGTTGAGCAGCCTTCACGAAACCCTGCTTGTTCGGTGGGTTGACTGAAGTCTAAGGTGGCACTAATTCTGTTAGTGGTTACCTTGGTAAATACCTTGTAAACTACTGACAGTAAGCTAATCGGCCTGGAATTTTTCAAGTCCCTTGTGTCGCCTTTCTTATGGATTAGGATGACGTCCGCATTCTTCTAATATTCCCATATGCTCGCACTCATTAGGCATTGCGTATACAGGCTTGCCAGTTTTTCCAGTATAATCTGCCCACCATCCTTTAACAGTTCTGTTGTTATCTGATCCTCACCGGGTGCCTTTCCCGCTTGCATCTCTTTCAAAGCTTTCATTACTTTCTCTGTCAGTACTGGTGGAATGTCAGCCTCTTCTAAACTGCTTCCCCGTTCACTATTCTGTCTATCACGACTACTGTAGAGATCTCTGTAAAACTCCTCGGCTGTTATTACTATCTCATCCCTATTCGTGATCACATTGCCTTGCCTGTCTCGTAATGCATACATCTGATTTCTACCTATGCCTAGACGACTCTTCGCCGCTTTCAGGCTCCTTCCGTTCTTTAGAGCATGCTCAATCCGCTCCATGTTATACTTTCTTATGTCGGCTGTTTTACGCTTATTGATTAACTTCGAAAGCTCCGCTAGTTATGTTCTGTCAATTGCATTTGATACTGTCATGCCTTTCTGCTTTCTAATCAAGTCTTTCGTCTCCTGGGAAAGTTTGCTAATAATCTCTCTACCGATCTTACCTCCTACTTCTATTGCACATTCCATGATAATCCGCGTTTAATTATCGCTGACTTCCTGAACGCAATTGTCTGCTTGGCCTGTTAGAGCTGCATATCTGTTCTTCAGCGCTATCTGGAATTGCTCGACTTTCCGTCTTACAGTTAGCTCATTGATCGGCGTCTTTCGCAATAGCTTATTGCCGTCCCTCCTCAAGTCTAGCCCAATTCGAGATCTCACCATCCTGTGGTCACTGCACATAGCTCTGCCCAGCACTTCCACATGCTGCACGACGCCAGGGTGCTCGCACAGTATGTAGTCTATTTCCTTTTTATGCTCGCCGTTCGGGCTTCTCCACGTCCACTTCCGATTCTCCCGTTTACGGAAGAACGTGTTCATGATACGCAGATTATTCCGCTCGGCACGGTAACATAATACTGAAACCATCACGTGAGTGTGGAGAGCACGTGCGCTGCGGCGCATTCTGCCCCAACGCCAAAGCTATGGCGCCTTCTGTCGGCACCCGCGAGCCGTGGAAGAGCTGCACGCGTATGCAAATGCCATGCGCACGGGCGCAGCATTGGTGCCTCCGTTATAAGTGGTGTAATCGTCTGGACGTCGTCGTAACATGATAACTTGCCTCGCGACAGAACTAACAGTTTTCTCGTAAAAACAAATTACAGTTCGAGCAATCTTGTGCACAGGTATTACTGAAATCGCAGTTTGCAATTTTATGATGGATTTTACCTTGAGAAATTAAATTGTGCTAATCAAAATGCATGCGTCATGGCGGATGTCTTGAGTGATGTGTCCTGAATTGCTACGAGGGCGACAGTAGCTCGCAGTAATTATATCCACTGGGCACCTACGGCCACGCTGATGCCGACGCCGACACGATATTTTCTGCGGTACGAGCTGCCAACGCTATCGTGTTATAAATATACATGTGTCGAAAATTGGTTGCCAGGGGTAGTGCCCCCGCAGGGGCATTTGCTTCTGCAGGCGTTTGGTGTGTGGCGATACCACAGACCCGAGCCAACGGGGGGGTTTCGACCCTCTCCCACGTCTCGCCGTGTGTGGCTTAGCTGTGTCCGCGGAAAAAGGGACCCTGGGGGTTGAGCCGATGCCGGGCGATTGGATCTTTAAGGCCCCCCGGCGGAGGCAACACACCCCTTTGGCCCCGGCTTCGCATAGACGGCACCCCCGGGCTGACCCACCCGGGGGAAATCGGCAGTCGCCTCTTTCTGTCCTTGTCTTCGCTCTTCGTCTTTCTCTATTGCTTTTAATCTTTCTTGTCTTCTGTTCTCTTCCGTTTACTTCCAACTTCCTGGCGGCTAGGGTTAACCTTGTGTATCTGCCCTCCCTTGGGCATAGTACATTCGGTTATAGCGGCAATGTGCGGCAGGCGTCTGCTGTCCTTTACCTTAAGTGCTGCAGCGTCCCCAAGTTGGGCTCTGTGGTAGCTGGCCGCCATTGCTGCCGAACAGCAAACACACTCACATGGGAACTCCTGCCTTTCCCCGTCTTGATCATCACCCTCAGAAGAGGGGGCGATCAAAGCCTCAGATGAGGCGATGGACACCACCGCGACCAGT
The DNA here is from genome assembly GCA_013339685.2 of Hyalomma asiaticum. Lineage (NCBI taxonomy): Eukaryota > Metazoa > Arthropoda > Arachnida > Ixodida > Ixodidae > Hyalomma > Hyalomma asiaticum. The sequence goes on from CM023484.1 coordinate 112,293,732, forward strand.
GAGACGGCGCATAGAGCGCCTAGGGTTCGCCGAGATTCACTCGAGCGCGCCACAAAGGGCAAAGCTCTTATTACAGGGCCTGAAAATGCTCTGTAAGGTAACACCAAGTACAGCTTAAGACACACAGCAACTTTCATTTACACATAAACAATATAATTCAGTGGAATGTTCAGGGACTTCTCCACAACCTAGACAACATTCAGGAACTTTTACACAAATTTAATCCAAAAGTGCTGTGTGTCCAAGAAACGCATCTTAACCCTAGAAGCGGAAGCTTTCTCCATCAATACGTTATTTTTCGGAAAGGTCGTGAGGATGCTGCCTCATCATCAGGAGGTGTGGCCATAATACTCGAAAAAAGTGTAGCCTGCCAACATCTTCCGCTACAAACCGCTCTTGAGGCTGTGGCTGTTTGTGCTGTCATTTCAGATAGACTGGTAACCCTATGCTCGCTCTATATACCGCCGAACTGCCAGCTGAATAAGCAAGAATTTCAGTCTTTCATTAATGAGCTCCCCGAGCCCTACCTCGTGCTTGGAGACTTCAACGCACACAGTGGTCTCTGGGGTGACTGTCGCATCGATGCTCGAGGCCGTCTAACTGAACATTTCCTTTTCTCATCCGGTGCATGTCTGCTCAACAAAAAAGAGCCCACATATTATTCTCTCACAAACAAATCCTTTTCTTCTGCAGACCTCAGCATAGCTTCTCCATCCTTATTACCTGAACTTGACTGGGAAGTTATAAAAAACCCTTACGGGAGCGACCATTTTCCAGTAGTGCTTAGAACACCAACACAATACGAATCTCCGCCACATGCTCCCCGCTCGAAAGTTGATGCCGCAGACTGGGAGAAATTCCAAACACTCACCAGTACTGTTTCGTGGGCGGACATATCTTCGCTCGGAATTGATCCTGCCGTCGACTATTTTACTAATTTCATCATAGATGCAGCGTCGAAATGTATTCGCCAAACAAGTGGAATTTCTAGCAAACGTCGTGTCCCATGGTGGAACGAAGAATGCCTGAATTCGCGCACTCAGGAGAACATGGCATGGAGACAGCTCCGCGATTCTCCGACTGTTGAAAATCTAATCAATTTCAAGAAAATCAAGTCGTAAGGTAGGAGAACGCGAAGACAAGCCAGAAGGGACAGTTGGCAAAAGTTCTTATCGAGTATGAACTCTTACACGGATGAAGCCAACGTATGGAACAGGGTAAACAGAGTAAGAGGGCTACAAACACATCCGCTTCCTTTGGTACACACGCAGGGAGACAGCCTGGAGGATCAAGCGAACCACCTCGGTGCACATTTCGAACAGGTATCTGGTTCATTCAACTTTTCTCCGGCATTTATAAGATACAAAGCAGTCATAGAAAAACAAAAACTAGAGCGAAAGAGCACTGGAAACGAACCATATAACTTACCTTCTTCCCTAGCAGAGCTGCACGCATCGCTCAAGTGTTGCAACAAATCTGCCCCAGGCGGTGACCGTGTACTATACGAAATGCTGAAGAATCTGCCTTCAGAAACGAAGAAAACCCTTCTCTGTCTGTGCAACTTTATATGGGCCTCCGGCGAGATTCCCTCAGCCTGGAAAGAGGCCACAGTTGTCCCTATCTTGAAGCAGGGCAAGGACCCATCGTCCGTATCGAGTTACCGGCCTATAGCTCTAACAAGCTGTGTCTGCAATGTTTTTGAGAAAATGATAAACCGGCGTTTGATGCATTTGCTGGAATCTAACAAGGTCCTTGACCCTTACCAGTGTGGATTTCGCGATGGCCGATCCACCACCGACCATCTGATACGCATTGAGGCTCAGATTCGTGAGGCTTTTGTGCACAAGCAATTCTTCTTGACCGTTTTCCTCGACATGGAAAAAGCATACGACACCACATGGCGGTTCGGAATATTAAGAGACCTTTCACACTTTGGAATACGTGGCAGTATGCTGAACATCATTGAAAGTTACCTGTCCGATCGAACATTTCGTGTCCGTGTGGGTGATGCCCTGTCAAAATCATATGTGCAGGAAACTGGAGTACCGCAGGGTGGTGTACTCAGTTGCACCCTCTTTATAATAAAAATGAGCTCTCTGCGTCTGTACATCCCACAAAACATGTTTTATTCAGTATATGTCGATGATGTACAGATAGGGCGTGCCTCGTGTAACCTTGCAACCTGTGAGCGTCAGGTCCAGCTTAGTTTGAACAAGGTATCCAAGTGGGCCGACGAGAATGGGTTTAGGCTTAACGCAGAAAAGTCTACATGCACCCTCTTCTCCAGAAGGAGAGGTCTGCACCCTGATCCCAAGATTGAGATGCAGGGTGAAGGTACAGCGGTAAAAACGGAGCACAAATTCTTGGGCATAATCCTGGACGCCAAGTTAACGTTTATCCCACATCTAATGTATTTAAGAAACAAATGCCTAAAAACAATGAACCTCCTGAATGTGTTGTCTCGCACTACATGGGGTAGTGACAGAAGATGTTTGGTCAATCTGTACAAGAGCCTCATCCGATCACGTATTGACTATGGTTCGATCGTATATAACTCTGCGATGCCAAGTGCATTAAAAATATTGGACCCCGTCCACAATCTGGTCATTCGCCTTTCTACGGGTGCCTTTAGAACAAGCCCCGTAGAAAGCCTTTACGTTGAATCCAGTGAATGGTCGCTCCATCTGCAGACGGCGTATTTATCTTTTATGTATTTCTTAAAAGTGAGCTCAACCCATGCACACCCTACTTACACCGCTGTAAATAATCGGTCAAGTGCCCTAATATTTCACAACCGTCCTTCTGTGAGAAAGCCTTACTCGAAGCGAGTAAGAAGTCTCGCCGAAGAAATGGATGTTTCGCTGCATGAGGACGATGTAATGCATCCGCCTGTACAGCTGCCACCATGGCAATGGCAGATGATCGACAGTGACTTGTCCTTTGTTGATGTAACAAAGCAAGCGCCAGTCTTGCATATTCGTATGCACTTCCGGGAACTGCAGCGGAAGCACGCTTGACCGGATTATTTCACTGACGCCTCAAAGTCACACGCCGGTGTGTCATACGCTGCGGTTGGTCCGTCCTTTTCGACTGCCGGTGTTCTAAACCCAAACACAACCATCTTTACAGCGGAGGATTACGCCATCCTGGCGGCGGTGAAACATATAAAAAAATTAGCCTATACCCAAGGCAGTCATCTATACTGACTCTTTAAGCCCATTGAAATGTCTGAAACCTCTCGGTAGGCACAGAAGCCCCGTAATTACAGCCCTTTACTCTATTACCTGCATCGCGTATGCATCCAGTCAGCAGATCGTGCTGTGCTGGGTGCCACGGCACCGCGAGATCGAAGGCAATGAGCTCGCTGACAGGTTAGCTACATCCGTTCACACGGACGTTGCCACTCCGTCGATGGCCGTCCCTGTGATGGACCTTAAGCCCATTTATTAGGAAAAAGGTTAGGGCCTATTGGCAGTCTGTGGGACAGTGAAACAAATAATAAACTGCACACTATCAAGCCTCATCTCGCTCATTGGCCGCCAGAATCCAAGACACGCCGCACACAGGTTACTCTCTGTAGACTCGGGATAGGACACACATACAGTACACACGCATACATATTGTCCGGTGGTGATCCGCCTGTATGCAATTGTGGTGAGCCGCTCAGCGTACTTCATGTCCTCCTGCAATGCCGTGAACTAGAACCCCAGAGGTAAAGACATCACGACAGCACCTCCCACTGCACCCTTCTATGTTCTTGGGCAATGAACCTCTTTTTAAATACCAATCTCTACTTGCGTTTTTTAAGGATATACATAATTTCCGAGTCATTAATCCAGGTGACCTGTAGCACGGCCTCTAAACAGAGGCCGCTGCTGCGGCATTTTCTTAGAGAAAGCACGCGCTTCCTAGCCTTTCTCCACAAAGGCTTTCTGTAGGTGTCATGCTACTTTCATATTTTAGATGTTTTAGTACGATGACCATTTCTCATTCATTCCCGACCCATAGATCACCCCACACGTCATTGCCGTAATTTTACCCTATGTTGTTTTTACGCTCCTTTACAGCGATTTGTCTTTAGGCCCCCGTACAGCCACGTACCATCCATCATTGTAACGCATCAATCACGGCAGACATACTATTCACTGTCTTAGCGCTCTTTGGCCACACTTGGCCCTTGCGCCACAAAACACCAAATATCATCATCATCATCATCATCGTCATCATCAGGGGTAGTCGCGACAGTGCACAAATATATTAGCTTGAACTGCGCTGTTTATACTGTTATTGTCTTCTCTAGCTAAGAATTATAGCCCTCGTCAGCTTGGCCAAGAGAGAGAGAGAGAGAGAGCAAACATTTATTTTAACGAAGTGAGGGATCTTCCTCGTATCGTAGGGTGGAGCCCTTAGTTCAGGGCCCCATTGGCTCGCGCCACTCCACGTGCTCGCTGGATCAGCCGACGCTGCTCCTGCGGCGCTGAGCTGGTCAGCGCAGTCTCCCAGGAGGAATGTGATGGTGATGGGATAGGGGAACAGTCCGGTGGACATGGGCATTCCCACGTGCAGTGATAAACTGTGGGCTCCGCTCCACAGTAGGGGCAGTATGAGGGATATTGTGTGGGATGAAAGAGGTGTAGGGTGAAGAGACATGGGAAGGAATTAGTCTGTAGTTGCCGCCACACGACAGCTTCCTCCCGGGTAAGGGAATGGTGTGGTGGGGGGAAATAACGTCGGCTTTGTCTGTAATGTTCTAGAGTGTCAGCGTAGTTCAATGGTTCTGTTGGTGCGTCGTCTGGATTGGACAGCTCTTCCGATGGCGCCCGGTTTGTGAGCTCTCGGGCTACCGCATTAGCGCGTTCATTGCCATGGAGAGAGGCGTGTCCAGGTGTCCAAACGATACGCACCCTGTGTAGTAATGAGGGGTGTAAAGATGTTAGAATACGGTGTGTGTACGGTGTCACCATTCCTTGTGCTGTGTTCCTGCAGGCAGTTTGAGAGTCAGTGACCACTGTCGTAGGTTCGTCCCGGGCTGGTAGGAGAGAAGCATGTACAATAGCCAGGGCGACAGCCGCCTCTTCCGCCATGGCACTGTAGTTAGTGTTAAGCGTGGCCGAAACGCTTACAGTGTCGGTGTTGTCTACTACGACAAGACACATGGCCTGTCTTTGTGGGTACCGTGCCACGTCAGTATAGAGGACTGGCGTATCAGAGGTACCATCGCCTAGAACGCGCATTAAAGCCTGAACCCTTGCACGTCTCCGGCCTTTATGACGGTCAGGATGCATATTTCGTGGAATCGGGGCCATCTGAATTTTGCTTCGAATCTCGAGTCCGAGGTTCTGGCGTTCTTGTAGCGCTTTGTTCGGCAGGGTGTATCTCAACCGGGAGAGAATATTAGTACCTTGCCGTGTTCGTTGGAGGCGTTGAATTTGATTGTTCAGGTGGCCTTCCACCAGTTCTCGGATCGTGTTGTGGACCCCAAGTCGCAGTAGGAGCTGCGTTGACGCGTATTGGGGTAGTCCCAGAGCCGCCTTTAGTGCCGTGCGAAGGAGGGCGTCCATCCTGTTCGTCTCAGTTTGAGTAAGGTTGTGGTAGGGAAGGTGGTAGGTGAGTCTGCTAATCACTAGAGCTTGCACAATTCGGAGGGTGTCTTTTTCGAGAAGCCCATGTCGGCGGTTTGTAATGCGCCTTATCATGTGCGTTACTTGGGCAATTTGCTGGCGTAGTAGTTGGACAGTATATGTAGCCTTGCCGTTGTGTTGGATGTGGAGCCCTAGTATACGAAGTCTATCTACCCTTAGAATTTGGTTGCCATTCAGATGCAAGGTCACGTCTGGCGGTTTGTCTGTCTTTTTCCGTTTTTTGAACACGAGCAGAAGTTCCGATTTTTCAGCTGCGCAGGTGAGTCCTCCGGCAATGGCGTACCCTTGGACTACATTGACGGCTTCCTGTAGTGCATCTTGAACGGCGCCGTCCGACCCTTTTGTCACCCAGATTGTGACGTCATCGGCGTACAGCGCGTGCTGCACATTCGGAAGTTGTTCCAGGAGCGGTGGTAGCTTTACCATGGCCACGTTGAACAGGGTAGGCGATAGAACGGAACCCTGCGGAGTACCTCTGCCAGAAAGCTTTATTGTGTCTGACCGAATTTCACCAAGGCCAATGGTTGCTGTGCGGTCAGATAAGAAGGCTCGCACATAATTATAGGTGCGTCTACCGCATCGGGAGGAGGCAAGGTTCTTTAATATGAGGTCATGCGAGACGTTGTCGAATGCCCCTTTGAGGTCGAAGGCCAAAATTGCCCTCGTCTGCGCCGCACTTGGGCCATCCACAACATCTTCCTTAAGTTGTAGAAGTATGTCTTGTGTAGACATATTTTTACGATAGCCAAACATGGTGTTAGGGAAGAACTCTCTCGCCTCAAGGTAGTCCTGCAGACGCATGAGAACAACGTGCTCGAAGAGTTTCCCGACACACGAAGTCAGGGATATCGGTCGGAGATTTTGAAGGGACAAGGGTTTCCCAGGTTTTGGAATTAATGTGATGTCGGCGTGCCGCCATTCTTGAGGGAGGGTTCCATTTTTCCAATGCTGATTGTAGAAATTAGTGAGCTGCTGGATGGCCTGGTCGTCGAGATTGCGTAGTGCAGTGTAATGGATGCCGTCTGCTCCAGGTGTCGTGTTTCGCCTTATGCCAATTAGAGGAGCCCTCACTTCTGCCTCTGTGATGTCTGCGTCCAGCTCCGTCACTTCCTGGTGTGGATAGTCTCTGTACTCCGGTCGAGGACCTGTAGCTATGTATCTATGCTGCAGTGTTCGGAGTAGGGCGCCGTCATCCATTTGTTCTTTATGAAGAAGAGTGCGGATGGTATTAGTTGTGTGCGTTTTTGTGTGTGTTGGGTTGAGTAGTGCACGGAGGATAGACCATGTTTTAGATGTGCTCAGCGTGCCGTTGAGCCGGTCGCAGAGGTTGTGCCAACTGTTGTTAGTGAGGGTAGCAGCGTATTCTTCCGCTTCAGCCGTGATACGTGCAATCCTTTGCTTTAGCTTGCGGTTGTGCCGCTGCCTCTTCCACCGTTTGACAAGACCTCTGCGAGCCTCCCATAGGTGAAGTAGGTGGCTGTCCACTTCCGGCGTGTTCGTTGTTGTTGTCACTTGTTTAGTTGCAGCTTTGTAGTCTGCCTGTAGGTTTTGTTGTTTTGTGGGGTTTTACGTCCCAAAACCAGTTCTGATTATGCCTGTAGGTTTTGGATCCATTGACGTAGTGAGGGCGCATCACTTTGACTGGACGTGAGCCTCTTTTGTCGAAAAGCCTCCCAATTGGTAATTTTGATTACACGCTCTGGAATGCGTGTCGCGGCCAGCTGGACTTCCGTGGCCAAAATGCTATGGTCGCTACCCAAGTTCTCCATCATGTTATTCCATGAGCATTGAGTCAGCCCTCTGACCATCGTTAGGTCGGGACATGAATCTCTACTGACGCTATTGCCTGTTCTGGTAGGGGTGTGAGGTTCCGTTAAAAGAGTTAATTGATGAAGGGCCAACATATCGTGAAATATCTAACCCAGTTCCAGTGAAGTGAAAGCAGCAGGAAGCGTGGAGCAATAATTAGCCTATGTTGCCCTTGACTTTCGTTTGCGATTCATCATCGAATTAATTTCGGATACATTGACCTCGTTAGGCAATTATTTACCCATAATGTTATTTTAACACGAAAAGGCTTTATGCCGCGGTCCACCACGACTATATACGTCACTACCGTATCGCATATAATGCAATGAAGTAAGCACGTAAGAAAGTAAAGAAAATGCTGGCAGAACCTTCCTTTATCGCGCTGGGAATCGAACGCACAGTCCCCCCGCGCCACGACGAAAGGTGCCCGGTGTGCCACCACTGCGCTAACGGCGCACATGCTCGATGCTGTACGAACGCGCGCTATGTTCCTTCTGGTCGCATCCGGCTCAGCAAGCGCGCAGCCCAGGGCACATAGCCTGAAGCGGTACCGCCATCCAGGAGAGGCGAAGTGAATCACTGCAGAGCCGCGCGGATAGCCGCGTTCCTACAGCTTCAAGTGTATATGTGCCGAGAGCGCAGTGGTAGGTCACATTTCTTTGTGTCACATTTCCCCGCCGACCACTCTTCGAGCGTGATGGGAACAAGAACACTGCTGCCTTAGACATCGAAGCGCGGCAACGACGTGGACAGGTCAATGTGGCGCAAGTAAATATGATAACTGTGGCGCGGCACTTACTATAGTTGTGCGCAATTATTAGGGAAACTACTTGAGTTGCCACAAAGGGTTGGCCTTTGATGTCATGGGGGCGATGTGTGAACGTGCCTTCATCCACGTCAAACGGTGTCGTACTAGCGAAGCACCGGTAGCAATGGGCAAGTTCGCCTCGATGTAATAAGAAACATTCAACTGCTCATGTGAAGAGACATTTCACTTGCGTGTTATACCGATTTCTTTGACATTTTGCTTGTATTATAGTAACCAAGTTTACTTCAGCCATTCTTCTTAATTTAGATCCAGTTAGTTTATTTTGAATTGCTATGGTGGGTTTTATGGTAATTGATTAAGGAATGTAAGTGTGCCTTACTGCGGCGCAGTGATGCACCTGTGTGTCTCTCGTGTTTATCGTAGGCATTTGTTGTGGCGGTTCTCTTTTTTAATTACTTTTGAATATATTATATTATTATTGATTATTCAAACTTGACGTTGTTTTCATATATATATATATATATTTACTCTTTATTTATATACTCATTACAGGCCTCGCGACAGGCATTGCTTAATGCGCACCAAAATATTAGCACAAGTGCACCTTACCGGCTACATAATAAACACAGACTTGGCGTAACGATAACTGGTACACATGAACCTTGAGCATATTACGTGATTGCACATGAATAATTTCAGTGCCTATGACGACAGAAACAAAACACAATTCACAGAATAACAGGCAGTTCACATTTGCATACTAGGGAATAAAAAACACTGCAAAAGTAATAATGGCCATTAAAGAGCAGCGTGACATCAAGGATTACATAAACGTGTATTTCTCTGTTGAATTGCCAAATGCAGAAAAAAGAAAACATATCTCATACAGCAATATTAAATTTGTTCTGACGCGTAAGAATGCAAGAAGAAGAAAATGAAAGCTAGTGATTCTCGTAACGAGAAGCTAACAAGAAGCCTAAAACAAGTGAGCAAGATAGAAAAAAAACAGGATGAAGGAAAGGCGACACGCACTTCGTTGAGAATACGAATGTACTATACTGATCATTATATTATACTACTCTGCTTTGTTTAAGCGTTTGTCATCTGGATTCAATGTAACGATTTCGCTTCAATGTAACGCTGTGACGCTTTCGGGTTGTTAATAGAGAAAACGACTTATTTCATTCGAACGGTGATTGTAGAAGATCAGAAACAAGTCCATGAGTAGGGGGTAATTAGAAGGATAACAACGGGCTGGAGTGCGTTAGGCAGGGACTCCCATGTCATTACTGGCCCCTCACCGTTGTCCTTCAAAAGGAAAGTGTGGAACAGCTGCATTTATACGTAATTACCTACGTGGCAGAAGCTTGGAGGCTCACTGGAAGAGTTCAAGTTAAATTGAGGAGGAATGGAACGGAAAATGATAGGCGCAACGTTAAAGGGCAACTCCGGCGATTTTTCAATGTCTACGGATCTCAATGAAATTTTTAAAATGTCTTCTTGAGTCTATTATAACACGCAAGTGAAATGTCTTTTCACATGAGCAGTTGAATGCTTCTTATTACATCGAGGCGAACTTGCCCATTGCTACCGGTGCTTCGCTAGTACGACACCGTTTGACGTGGATGAAGCCACGTTCACACATCGCCCCCATGACATCAATGGACCCTTGAGTCCATTAGATACGGTAGAGGGTTAACAAAGACAACAAAAGGTTGAGGTATGCACAAGGTAACAATGTTTCTCCCAGAAAGTCTACTTTCTGATGCGGAGCCCCGATCCAGTTCGACGAGAACCGTGTTAAACAGTGTAGTTACCTTTTTTTAGCCACAAGCTTTTGGTGAAATGCATTGTCGGTGCGGCGCAGGTGGTGTGGGGTGGAGGGGGGGACACATGCCATAGGAGCAAGGTCTGTTCCCGAGCGTGTATTCCTTTTTTCATCCTGCTTTCTAGCACCGCGCACACAATGCATTTGCAAGATATGTACAAGAAGCGGATTCTTTGGAAGCTTTCACTCTTGCCATTAGTCACGCTAACACCTGTCACCCAAATACCCCTGCACCTAACCCCCCCTTTTTTTTGTGTGTGTGTTTGTTCGCACGTGCTGCTCTTCTCCTCTCTTTCTGAGGACGGGGGAGAGTGTGCAAAGGCGTACATAAACGAACGCTGCAGAAGGCAGTTGCCGCCCTAACGAAGACAGGTCCGCTTGTCGAAACGTTGGCTCCCGCGACATTCCCTGTTCTAAATCGTACTTTGCGATTTGTTCATCGATTCAAGCATCCATCTTCCCCTGAGCTTCTCTTCTAGTTTGGACTTCTTGGTAGTGTAATATATGCCAAGTCAGGCGGGTGCAAGTTATTTAATTTTCCTTGAAATGAATTTTTTAAAAATAATTACACCATCTCGCGCTAAAGGGGACCATGAGGCGATGCAAAGCAGCAAGGGGGGTGCACACCGCGTTTACATCGGTTTGACGCTAGCAGACGCTGCCTGCGCCAGCGTTGTCTCTCACGGGCGAGGGCGCTTTCTCGTTCCTTGCGAGCTGGTAAAGCGTTCATTGAAGAAAAGAGCATTTCCATAGTCAACGTACACCGTTCGGAGAGGAGGAATGCCGAGAGGAGAGGAGAGGAGGGGGAGGAGGATGCGCACGCGCAGTGCGGGTGTGGACGCCACACGGCGGATGGACGGATGGAGGGAGGGAGTGACATAGCCCCGACCATAAGCTGCTTCGCATCTAAATCTTTTAGCAGATGCCACGCGGGTCACCCTGTGTTTTTTACGTCATCACCTTCAACGAGGCCTGCACGAGGCAGCGGGCCATCCAACGCAAAACGGCCATACTTTGACGTTCAAGTCGTCCCTGTCAAGTTCAGAAAAGTACTCTAAAAGAAGTTGTTGTTGGTCTAGTTGGTAGATCATTTCCAAAACTTAATTAGAGCGTAACCACACGACACATCCGCACACACACACACACCCACCACACACCCAGGCATCAACCACGTACAGCGCTCTGCAGGAGCAGGAAGAAAATGTATGTCTTGATTGTGTGTGTTGGCTTTATTTGATGTTAATGCGCGCATGTGCCACACGCATATATTCAAGCCTTCGTGCGATCAATAAATCAGTTGGAGAGCGCTGGACGTGGTTGATGCCTGGGTGTGTGTGTGTGTGTGGATATGTCGTGTGGTTGCGCTCTAATTAAGTTTTGGAAAAGTTCAGAAAAGTTGGCATAATACCAAAAACGTCGTGTGACCGCGCCACTGTCGTTATTCTGGCACCAGCTCCATATTTCTGATAGCGGGAAGGCTGTGACGTCTCGCATACGCTGCACTATGCGTGTAACCGTTTCGGTTTCGGTTTGAGCACACCTTTCATTCGGTTATTTAACATTATAGGTGCGTTTCTGAGCAGACTGAACAATCCAGGCTACCACAAGACTATCAGTACCAATGGAAAACATCGATATCAGAACATGGTGAAAAAAAGCCGTCGGAGTTGGCCTTTATGGGACCAGAAGAGAGCGGAGTGGGTGTGGTAACAGTAGAAGCTAACAAGAAATGATGAGCGTGCGTAGGGCATGTAATGCGAAGGCAAGACAACCATTGGTCGTGAAGGGTTCCGGAGTATATCCCTAGAGAAGCTGAGCTTCGGAGGGGGTGGCTGAAAGGTAGATGTGCGGGCGAGGTCGAGAAGTCTGTGCGCATAAAGCAGTCGAAATCAGCGCAGGACGGGTATAATTGGAGATCTGTGGGAGAGGCCTTTCCACAGCAGTGAGCGTCGACAGGACGGTGATGATGAAATTAATGGATGTCACGGCGCAACGCATTCGATTAGCCGGTATGACGCGAACGTAAGGAGCAAATACGTCACGTACGGTTCGTGCCCCACTGCTTGTTTTCTTTGGAAAATACTGCTTCTTATAGAACGTTGATATAGGACAGTGCATCTAATTTTAACCAGAGGTCGAGCTCAGTCAACCAGAATTCCACAAAACGCCAGTGCTTCGCGGTGTAGGCAAGGAAGTAAACATTAATGTGAGCTTTCAAACTTTTCTTCTTTTTTGTTATCCGTATTCTATGTCGAACTTATGTTTCTTGCCTGCAAAAGGCTGGAAGAGTCTTTCCAATGCTGTTTATGTTCGTTTAAGCTGTGTTTCGTTTCGCCTTTCATTGATTGAGGCGCATGCCTTTTCAAACACCCGCGGATTGACTCGATGCCTCATCTCCGACGTCGACAGAATCTGGTGCAAAAAACTTGAAAGCGCGACAGCGCCTGCCCTTCAGTTTCTCGCTACTCACTCGCTGATTAAAGCTCTCGTTCGCAGTCAGAAATGCACAACCGCCATCCTCGCAATAGGATCAACCATTAAACCTAAACCTCACGTTTCTCTTTCGCGTTCCCTTAAAGGGCACACGCAAGCGAACTTTTGCAGTGGAGTTAGAGTGCCTCACAACTAAAGCCCACACGTCACGGCCAGTGCTGACGCCGGAAACAAGCAGCAGACGTTACTGAAAGTGTATCAAGGCCGTCTTACTATAAATCGTCCACGTGGTGCACTTCCTTTGAAGAAGCTGAAAAAAATACCGGGAAGGCACAGAACAGACTACTGATGGTAAGAGAAGGTGCGCTAACGAGTCGGCGCTTTTTGTAAGGTACTATTAAATGGGCTCCATTAATCTAGAAAAAAATACTGTCTCCGTTGCAGCTATAATAGAGCGCAGGTTCGGCGGTGAGAGCGCGGACACACGCCGCAGTCATGAAAGGGGGGCTCGTTATAGAGGAACGCGCAGCACTGTACCACATCAAAAGGAAAGCATAAAGGAAAGGCGTAACTATCTTTTTTTTTAATGCGGCGGCTAACGTGAATGGATCGGGAGCATTCACAGGAGAAAGGCGCAAGTGTGTGAAAACGGCATGAAGAATCAGACAAGCTATGACGAGGAAACACGTGTCAGAGGAAACCGCATGCCGGAGACCACCGTTACGAAAGACCGACCGTAGTGTAGGGCTTGGCTGAAATTTTACGTGAGGAGTTAGAACCTTTTAATTAAATGTGACATTCACCGATATAGCTGAGGATGCTTCCTATATTCTCAATCTTACACACGGAAAGACGTCATATGTCCAGAAGACACTAAATTGTTCACTTCGTGCAGTCTGAATTGAATTTTTACCATATTCTTTGACTGTAGGCTGGTATATATATATTACCTGAATTTTGTCCATTTTATCCTCGAGGCTCAAATGCTAAAGTGACGCCCCTTGTTTTCGTATTAAATTCGCTCACGCCCTCTTTCTAAAGGTCCTTGACCATTTTTCTGTCCACAGAATCATCCAATTTTCAATTTCTTTTGCTTTAATCGATTACGGCTTTCCTGAGTCCTTCATTGCACTCTGATTTACCCTATACATGGTTGTTAGCTGTCTTGTGATCGACGCCCCTCTTGTTTCCGTGCGTTTTAATTACAGCATTCCGCGCGGCAGCTGTGGGGTTCTTCCACACTATATTGTTAAGTCTTCCCGAAAGCTAAGTTCACCCTGTTTTTTTTCCTAACTTTACACGGGGACCAACTCATACAAGCTTGCATTTCCTGGCGTGGTTTTATTTTTGCAGGCTGCCAAACCCACTATGTGTATTGATTTGTAGAAGTGTTCCTACCTAAAGAGAGAGAGAGAGAGGAGACAGCCTGCAGAGGGCACACAGCGCTATTCAAAAGCGTAGTGCGATTACTCCTTTCGAAATTTGCCACACCACTTGACCACCCACGGCATGTTTCTGGAACGCGTAGGAGCTGCTCCTACGCGTTTTATCTATCCTTTCTTCTCGAAGAGCGAAAGGTATTTTCTCCTATGCAGAAGCCGACCTACGCATTTTCCTTAAACTGGACGCAATCGTTGGCAAGTTTAGCCTGCAAATGGCGCCCCGCTAACCAGGGCTTAGTTTTTGTGGTTTACGTATAACGGATAGTCAAATATCTGCGACAAAGTAAGCATTATACGAGTCAAATGATGAAGTCCGCCGTTTTCGTAGGGGCTGTCACGTTACCGCGACGGCGAGCTTTACCTTCTCACGGCAGGTGCTTCCTCTTGGTAAGCCAACATAATGTTATGCAAGCATCCTTCCACCAAGGCCTTTGAGGCACGCAGCTTACGGAATAGATGTTTATCACTGCTCACGTAGCCATTCAAAGCGGTGTTTTACGTGCAATAGCGTTTTTAACGTACGGTAACTAAAAGGGGACGTACCTCCGGCCACAATTATGTTGTGTAGCCTAAGAGCAATTCGCGCACTTTTGAGCAAACACAAGCGCACGTACGTTGCTTTGATGGGCATCATAGTGGTCCTGCTCCCGATGCACGAAAGATCATCTCCAGCTGAAAAATTGCGACTTTCGGAGCACTAATCCGCAACAATCCACTATATAAGTGCCAACTATTTATTGTCAAGATAACCGCCCATTTAATCTATCTATCTATCTATCTATCTATCTATCTATCTATCTATCTATCTATCTATCTATCTATCTATCTATCTATCTATCTATCTATCTATCTAATACTTTGTTTTGCCCAATTGTCACCTCGCCGTCGCTTCGTTCGATTGTTTCATATTAAAATTTTTTTGTATTGCGTAACAACAGCGAAATGACCACTTTGCTGGGAACACCATGATATAGGTGCCGCATGCACGCACGTCGTGACATAACTAGGAAAATATTACCGTGGTGGCACGATATCAATCATGGTGAGTTTAGGTGATCGAAGAGACTTTGTGACAATATTATAATTTCTAGCCATGCAGACTCCCGATGTATTGCTCCATCTACAGCATCGTAGACCCCTCGTTGCAGTAAATCCACTCGCAATTTGGATGACTAGAGGCCGCAAGAAGCTACACTTCGAAGCTCTTTGTGCATGAAAGACCACATTAACATGTGCACTGATGTCGCTAAGAATTCGCATTAATCGCAAGCGTCTATACGGTCAAAAAAAATCCTTAGGGCTTGCTTATTTATTTACTTTCTTTGTAAGAGGGGACGGATATAGAGGCCGATATGCACACTAAAGACAACTGAAAAATGCGAACAAACCAAATACATCCCACTCATTGTGAAACGACCAAAGAACGATAAATAGCCGCAAAAACTCAGGTAGGCACCGCAATGTTACACTATGGCGACCACGTCAGATGGTATCGATCGCATGACTTGTAGGTCTACATTATGCGAATAACGAACGGAAATGTTTTGTGAGCACCTAGAAAAATTCAAGAGGTAATTAAAGCCATATGTTCTGTACAGATGCAGCGGGACAATGTTCGGTAAGAACATCAAGAAATGCACTATGTTTTGTTTGGGAGACAATGTCGTCTAGGGGGAGTTCCATTAACGTGTCGCATTCATTCTACACTTAGTTATGTCTTGAAGCAGTTTTGAACGTCGGCCTTATTTGATAACTACGCTGCAACTTCCTCATTGCCATTATGAATATTAACAAGGTCTCACTGTTTGTCATTAAAATCATCACCATCAGCCTGTCTACGCCCACTGCAGGGCAGCGGCCTCTCCAATAGATCCCCACTTATGCCGATACTGTGCTAGCTGAGATCACGCTATTCCCGCAAACTTCTTGATCTCATGTGCCGGCCTGCTATCTGGCACTCCCTGTCAAGCTTGCCTCCTCTAGGGATACACTCTGTTACCCTTAATGACCAACGATTGTCTTACATTCACATTAAATGCGCTGGCCACGTCCATTTACTCCTGGTTTCTACTAACATGGCTTTGTTCCCTGATCCAATCTCATCTTTTCTTGTCCTTTAACGTTACAACCATCATTTCCCGTTCCACTTATGTGCTTACTGTACGTGTAGGCAAGGACTGAGGGCATCCTCCATTTGTAGTATGTCAGTCCCCGGGCATAGCCCATGCGCCTCTCAAGCTTCTGCTGTCTAATTTAGAACTCATTGATGGGCCCCATTAACGCATTGAAGATTGTGTTTCGACGCGAAACAATCTCATTTTGAAGGGCCATCACTTAGAAGCAAGGGCCGCGTTCGCAAACCTTCACTTTCTTTAGAGCCTTTTGCCATTAGCTGACAGGGTTTTTAATTATGTGTTCCACTTAAACATTAGCAGAAGTGTTCTCTCGCGAATATCATCGGTGCAAGACGGTCTTGTGAGGGCGAGCCCGATATTCTTTTCTGAAATATTTTTGTGGGAAGGTGACGTTCCAGGACTTCTGAGAACCGTTGCATCTGCCATGTGAATTCGCTCGGTCATGTGCTTTCAGCTAGTCCTCTTCATGTTCACCAGAGAAACAAGTCAGCATAAACCTACAGTGGCGTGTAGTGCTGGCGGACAAGGTAGGCAGGCGGCGTAGCCATCGACCTGAAGGATATCTTACAGGATTGTGGGGTAGTGGACACTGGATCGAACAGCATGTCCACCACTTGTGAAGTAGCTGTTGGCTCGATGTATTAGTCTCGCAGTCACATAATGATGATGATGGCAGCAATGAGTAAGTTGAAGGGTGAAGATTATATACACTACATGCACTTGAAAGCAGTGCTCAAGATTTAGCGTGAAGGGACACATTGGGGATAGTCACATGGAGGATCAATGTCATATGGGCCAATTAAACAGCTGCCAGTGCATTGATGATGATATATGGATTTTAGTGGCGCAAGAGCCAAGTGGGACCAAAGAGCGCCATTTGAAATAACGGGATGTTAACAGTGACCCATGAATTGCGATGACAGGATGCAGCACGGTTGTATGGGGAGGTAAAATCAAATCGATGTAAAATGCGTAAAAGTTATATAGTATAAAATTATGACACTGACGGGTAGGGTGGGCTAAGCATCCACAAGGAACGAAGCGTGATCGTGTTGTTAAAAAGTAGAATATTGGGATAGCACAAGTCCCTACCAAAGGCCATTGAACCCAAAAGCCGGGATGGAAGTGCTTTCTTTTAAACAAATACCGCAGCAGGGGCGTCTACTGGGAGGTGCTACAGGTCACTAGAATAAATCACGTGAAAAGTTTGTATGTCTTTTAAGCATCACAATGCCTACTCATAGCTAAAAAGAGGTTCGTTGCGCAACAACATGCAGGGATGAAGTTGTATATGATGATGGGAAGAAAATGCGAACTGTATTTTTCTTTGAGCTTTTAGTTTGGTGCATTGAATGATAACGTGAAGCACGCTAAGTGGCTTACCACGTGGGTCACAGGCATTGCGGATCATCACCGGAGAGAAGATATGTGTGTATGCTGTATGTATGCCATATCCTGAGTCTACATATTGTTACTTGTACATTACGTGCCCTGGATACTGGAGGCCCGTTCCCTATAAGTGGTTTTATCATGTGTAGTTTATTATTCGTTTGTCTGTCCACCAGCACCTACCAATAGGCCCTCACCTTTACCTTTCTGACGGGCTATATATCCGTTACCGGCGCAGGCACATTTGGGTGGGCAGTATGTGTATGGACGGATGTGGCTAGGCTATCAGCTCGCTCATTATCAATCTAGCGATGCCCTGGGACCCAGCATAGCACTACTTCCTGGCGGGATGAGTACAGGACGCGGAGGACTGATTAGTGTTTCTGTATATTTTCGCTGTGTTCAGTTTTTAAAACTCTCAAAGAATCCTTGTATATCACTGCCTTGCGTATATTTAACTGTTTGATGTGTTTGACGGCTGCCAGTATCGCGAAAGCTTCTGCTGTAAAGATACTTTTATCTGAGTGCAGGACGCCAGCATCTGAAACGGATGGGTCAACCATTGCTTAAGACACACCAGCGCTGGAGTTTGAAGCACCCGTAATGAATTCAGGACAGGAGTATTTGTGTTGAAGCTCAAAGAAGTGCATACGGATGTGGGCGAGAGGTGCGCGTTTAGTAACAGTTGCGAAAGAATGGTCGCCGAGTACAAGCTGCCACTGCCAGGGTGGGAGCTACGTAGCGGGAGGCATCACACTGTATTTGTTAGTTGAAACACCCATTTCGTCAGAAAGACCTCTTAAGCAGAGTGAGTACGGTTCTCTAAGTGCAGGATGATTCTGAAAGATTTGAAACTGGACAGATCATGTATAGTTGCGTGTGTCGGATGTTCCTTGTCTGCAGTTATTTTCGGAAAGTACAGCGACCACTCGTTCTACTCAAGGTAGAGACTCTCTACAGGGCTTGTCCTAAATGTAGCTGTAGACAAGCGGATACCTAGATGGTGGATGGGTTCCGGCATCGTCAGTGCCATTGGTGACCCCATAATCTTAGCGTGATCTTATAAGGCTCCTTTATAATTTTAACAGAAACTTTGCGTCACTCCCCCATGTAGTGCGGGACAACACTTTCAAAGTGTTTTTAGCTTTCATAAACTTGTTCTGCGGGACGCACCTGTTCAGTTTACGGACTGGGTTGTCCCGAATTCCATTAACGACATGCGCGTTTCCAGGTTCACAGAGACCCGTGCCTTTCCTGCAGCTGTCTGGCACCCGAACAAAGGGAAATCGCAGCCGCGAACTTCAGCCACCCATTGCTTCAAAGCATTGTCGTCTGCTCGGCTTACCGAAAGTAATGCTGACGGTGCCCGCTAGGTGGCCACCATGTCGCCTCTGTAGGCGCTGCACGACGGGACTAACCAAATGTGATACTCACAAGGTGTGGTAGAATACACAATACCTTTGCCGCCAGGAATATTGGAAGTAAATGGAAGAGAGTAGAAGACAGGACAACTTTAAAGTGAAAGGAAAGTACGCAGATGCGGGGAGAGAGAGTGAGACAGGAAAAGGCGACTGCCGATTTCCTCTGGGTGGGTCAGTCCAGGGTTGCTGTCTACGTGAAGCTAGGGCCAAAGGGGTGCGTTAATTCCGCCGGGAGGCCTTGAAGGTACAAGCACCCGGCACTGGCTCAACATCCAGGATCCCCTTTTCCTCAGGAGGATACGGCTAAGCCACGCACGGAGACGCGTGGGAGGGGGTGGAACCTGCCCTTTGGCGCGGGTCCGTGGTGTCGCCACACACGAAGCGCCTGCAGAAGGAGACACCCCTGTCCAGTGCATTAAAGGGTCCCTGAAACGGTTTATTGACATTACGTCACTGATTAGGCAACACAATTGTGAAATCATTCACACTATAAATAGAGCGAAGCACCATGCGCTAAGGCAGCTATGGCCTTATTTCTGTCGCCTTCCTCCTTACCACTGCTGTTCCTCCTCAACTCGATCTGCTGCGGAGTGCGCGCTAGCGACGACGGTGCCTCCCGCGTGAGCCGCTCTGCCGAGCCCTCCGTAGCGACATAGCGCCCCGATATTCTCACTGAGGTCGACCGCCTCGGCAGTGCTAGCCTCTGTAATAGAACGCCGGCGACTCGTGTGTACGCCGCCAGATGCCGCAACGATACCGTTGGCTGAAACGAAGTAGTATGCTGTAGAAGCACGTTGTTCGCAGCTAGGTTTTGAAGATTACGTGCACGTGACTGGTTCGAGGCCAATCAGCGGCCTCCCATTCGATCGGTCGATGGCGGGGGCGTTTGAAAACGCCTTTTGGCGAGCCGCTGAGATCTTTTGCGATGCACGTGTTGAAAACCTTATTGTAAATTCCATACTTTACGCACAGCGCTGAAATCTGCCCTCAAGTGATCCTAATTACTCGCTCTACTGGATCACCATGTTTGCACAAAATCGTCAAAACCGTTTCAGGGTCCCTTTAACACATACGCAGACCCATGACAGATCATCAGTGTTTAGCAGTGCGACTTCATTGAATAAAAAATTTGAGTTATTCTTACCCGTATCTACATCTCCAGAATCAGCCTATGGTAAACGGCGAATTAGTTGGTTCAGCACACGCACCGCTCCATGAGGCAGAACCCAAGAAGGTGCGATTTAACTATTGCTGTTGGTTAAGTATATTTCATGCGAGTTCAGCGCATAAAAGGGACACGGACGAAAGGAAAAGACGTACACACACCGGCGCTAACTGCGTTCAACTCGCACTAGAGTGAACAACCAAGAAGCCTGCATCGCCACCCTCGTCGAAGTATATTTAAGTAGATTGTGTTCCATATTTATAAGAGCTGTGAACTGGGGGCCAAAGTAATATCATCGGCAACAACCACCGGTGCCAAGCATTGAAAGGCCAGGCAGGCATGGCAGCGGAAGCTTCAGTATAATCACAGCAATACACGGCAGGGCACACAACTTTTGAAGCCTTCCTTCACCACTCTTTCACGGCGCCGTCGTAAACAGCCCGACCATGGCGTAAAACGGAGCGCCCGCTTGAAAGCTTTCACTGATCCTCTACTCGTGCGGTGGCCTCAAGCAAGAAAGCAAAATGCATTCGCAGAAGCAGACACCTAGAGGAAATTGTTTGTTGTGACTCCAAAGTAAATGAGTGAGCCGCACTTGAGACTCTAATGGGAAATGGGAAAAAAAAGAAAGGAGGGAGGTATATCCTTCGGACTTGTCCTTGGCTGTGTGAGCAATCCTGAAAGGCAAGACGAATGTTAAATAACTGCAAGTGCAAGTAAAAGAAAAGGAGAGCAGTGAAGTTGGTGGCAAGTTTTAGCGTAAAAAACATTATCATATTATTGGTGTAATTAGTTCATTAATTACATTATTATGCCATAAAATTAAATTAAGGAAAATTGAAATAAATATTAAGAACGACGTTGTCAAGCCTGGGTTATTACGTATTTCTTGGTGTATAATTAAGGGATCGCGTTAGCCAGAAGCTTAATCATGAGGGTAATACGATAACGCACCAAGCAGTATTTTCGTATACACACACACACACACACACACACACACACACACACACACACACATATATATATATTCAGTTTGAAGTTCGATGGGTCCGGTCCAATGTAGAGTTGAAAAGAGGGACACACGTTCAGAATTCTTGTTTTATTAACGTTTCGGCCGGTGGGCCGAAACGTTAATAAAACAAGAAGTTTGAACGTGTGTCCCTCTTTTGAACAATATATATATATATATATATATATATATATATATATATATATATATATATATATATATATATATATATGTAGAATCAAAGGGTCACGTTGAAAAAACATGACCCTTTGAAAAAACATGGCCTAGTAGCTGTAGTAAGGCCGGCCTAGTAGATGTAGTAAGGCCGGTCTCGCGGCCGAAACGTCGTAATAAATGTTATGTTTTTTCAACGTGACCCTTTGATTCTATAATTGACCTGCTGCCAAGGATTTATCTTTGAAGTATATATATATATATATATATATATATATATATATATATATATATATATATATATATATATATATATATATATATATATATATATATATATATGTGTGTGTGTGTGTGTACTCTGTGAAACCACAATTAGCAGGAAGAAGATATATCTGCTAGCGCTTTACAGCTTGGAGGCGATCACTGGCGACAGCTAAGAACACAATACTCATTTGTCACAGCACTGTTGAAAATTTAATAAGTGAAAAACTGCTAACATATGCCGTCTTGCTAAATTGGTGCGCCCCAGATGCCGGCGATTGTCCTATATCACTGAGCAAACTTAACGCCCACGCATAAACGTTTCGCCTTCGCGCCTACTTCACAATAAACAACGCGGTCAATCAGAAGCAGCGTTGACCTCCAGGAAATGGAAACTACAGTGTCAGCGCGTGCACCAAACGGTCCTCGAAATGTTCATCGGATGAAAAGAAACCTCTATAATAAGCGTTTACTTCCCTTATCTGGGTCACTCTTTTAACAAATGTAGTAACGCTATTCGTTAGCAGCCTCGGTAGTGTATTTGCTTGCCCCCGTTTTACTCCTCACCTGTGGGCTGTGAACACATCTCAAATATCCAGCACTTTTCAACATCACTAATTATCGAACAATCTTCACTCTTCTTTTTAATGTTTCTCTCTCACAAAATGGTAATTTTTTCCTTGTCATGAACGAGCAGCAGGTAGCAAAATGTAGGCTGCTTTAGAAGGACAGACACTAAGAAGCGAACTCGAAATTTGGAAGTGACAGTAAATAATAAACAGAATATACCTTAAAAAATCACGCCTAATAAAAAAGCGTTGTTAATTAAGGTATACGTACCTGAGTCTTCAGCTTCTTGAGATGGAGAACGAAAATTTGGAGGGACACCTAATGGTCACAATAGACAAAAGCGTTGTAGCACGCAAAGGGGTGTGTCGTCATGCATCTATCGCCAGAAGAATGCATGCCATTTTAATTCGGCCATAACAAAGAAGTAACATTAATTGATTTGTGGGGTTTAACGTCCCAAAACAAGCTCTGATTATGAGAGACGCCGTAGTGGAGGTCTCTCGACCACCTGGGGTTCTTTAACGTGCACTGAATCGTACAGCACACGGGCCTCAACATTTTGCCTCCATCGAAATGCAGCCGCCGCGGCCGCGATTCGATCCCGCGACCTTCGGATCAGCAGTCGAGTACCACAGCTACTAGACCACCGTGGTGGGGCATGACGTAACATGCAAAATAGCAAACAAAGATATTGTCACGTGGTCGTGAAGCTCGCAGCACTTATGGCAAAGCACGCAGAATTCAAGCGCTGTCAGGCGAACTGTTTACTGGGCGAACTTGTGCCCAGCAAAACAAAGCCAATTACAATGCACAGCAATAGCGGCGTGAGGAGTCGTCGGTCGACGGAAAGACTGACAAGCGGCAAAATGCGCCGACTTTAATACACACGTCATAACGCATTCTTGCATTGTCTGTGAAATTCTAGAAGGCACTCAAATGTGCGCTTCAGGCATGCAAAGTTTCAAGAGTGGTCCACATGGTTCCCGAAGCGACGTGCAAGATAAAGGCGGCCTGCGCTCCGCATAACAGAATGTGATAAAGGCAACCAGCAAACAACCAAAACAAGTGCGCGTGTCACAGCAAATTGATAAAGGTGTTCTGCTTAAACAACCGAAAACAACCGCACGTGCCAATATGCAGTCCAATATAAACAACAGCAGCCAATAACGATGAACACTGGGACAAGCAATTCAAATTGGCCATTGCCTGTAGAAGCGTGAAAACAGGGCTACTGAAAGAAAGCCATTCTGAAAGTTACTGTGCACTCCCAATAACGCTCAACGTCCACCATGGCTAGCGTATAGACGGTGGCACATTTCGACATTTAAATCGTTTACATGGCAGCAGAACTTCGTGTCTTATCTCTGTTTAAAATGTCGCGCACACGCCCTGCATTGGGTTGCATAAAATATCGCCCTATTCAAGTGCAGAAGAAAGTATATATTCGTAAGCCTTATACGTAATGGGGGTGGTGGACGTATCCTATGCTTTGAACACTCCACGTCTCTGCAGTATTTGAACCGCAGTTGCTCTTACGTTTGGGGCTTTTAGTGGTTAGAGTACCACGCCATCTATTTGTTTGTGCTCATCTATTTTCGTGTGATGGTTCTTCCATGATATGAAGACACGGACTGAGTGAATAGCCCCTGCGGTGCTGCTTTGGACCCAACAAAATGCTGCTACGTTGCGTTTCCCTGCACTATGAGGTCGTGCCCGATGGCTTAACGTCATCCTAGAGCTGTCGCGCAAGAGCCGAACTTGTGCACGTGGTGCACCTTAAACTTCATTACGCGGGCTGATTAAGCGTGACGTCTTGTTAGAATGCTCAATTTATTGCATGCATTCTCACTCTTACTTTCACCTTCTGCCTCGCACGCTGGTCCAGTAGTTATGGCATTCGGCTGTTGATGTGGAGGCCGCGGCGGCTGCATTTAGACAGAGGCGAAATGTTGACGTCCTTGTACTCTGCGATGTCAAAGAACCCCGTGTGGTCAAAATTTCCGGAGCCGTCAACTACACCGTCTCTGACAATCATATCATCATTGCGGGACGTAAAACACCATATATCAATCAACTCTGTCTTGTTTTCAGCATCGGGACGATGCTTTGCCACAGAGGGGTGATGACACAGCCCGCTTCTGTTCGTTTGGGGCCCCGCCGCGGTGGTCGTGGCTATGGTACTCGGCTGCAGATCGGAGGGTCGCGGGATCGAATCCCGGCCGCGGCGGCTCCATTTCGATGGAGGCGAAATGTTGAGACCCGTGTGCTGTGCGATGTCAATGCACGTTAAAGAACCCCAGGTGGTCGAAATTTCCGGAGCCCTTCACTACGGCGTCTCTCATAATCGGAGCTGGTTCTGGGACGTTAAACCCCACATAACAACAACTGTTCGTTTGGGAGTGTGATATCGGATCGTCGATATCACTTTCCCGCGACGCGCAGCGGAGGCCACGCTCACGTTGCATGCTGCTTTCGGAACAATGTCGACTGCTATACAAACTTTTCATGCGCTACCACCCTACTTTAATCTCTGTGATAATACAAGAACGCGCTGTGACGAGTGTACAAAAGCCAGCGCATTTTACCGCCGCTCAAGTTTTTTTTACCCTCTATCAACGTCTTGCAGCGTAAAATGCTTCGCTTTACAGGGCACATACTGACCCACTAAACAGTGTGGGCGTTCATGCTTCGTGCACTGCATCCTTCATCGTCACCACCGCGTGACAACGAGGTTCGTGCAACGCTTTCGCGCCTGCGCTGCTTTGTAGCATGCTGTGCACCTATGGTGCGGAATATATATTGGCACGCCGATCATGAATGCTATCCGACTGCAGAAGATCGAAAGCGAGAAAGGCGAATTGCGCTAGATTACCATAAATTTTCTTAAATTTTTTTTCGGAGCGTTATTGTGTTAGTTATCCCAGAGATATCCCAGAGACACCGAAGCAGTGCTTAACATCATGCGGCCGAGCCAAGCAGTAACAGAAGGCCTGATGTGCCCGCACAAAGGTCGGACACGAAATGTCGGCCTTAATCGCCGAAAGTACGATTGAAAGTGCCATTCAGATAGCAGTGTCTGTCGTATGTATTCCATTTTGCCTTTTCCCTGCGTGACAGTTCGTATTCAGGAGCAGTGATTTCTCCTCACTTAAAGCTCAATAAGGAGCCAATGGGTCTTCATCTTTCTTAATTTGAGAATGTCAAGCGCGAAGGCCCGCAGTGCAGGACAAATTCCTCTGAATCGGGAAGACATTTGCCACGTGGACCGGCGGGGAAAAGCGGAAATTCGCTTCAAGAGAATAAATGGCGTGGAAGACCTTCTAAACATTCTGGAAACTTTGCTTTCAGTGGCTCGTAAACGGAAGGCAAGCATCAACAGAATAAGCTGTATTCTAAATAGTGTTCTCTAATGGTGTGACAGGACAATGGCGTAACATCTGCATCCAAAGAATGAGTGTATCTGCGTTATAAGTGGAATTACGGGCTCAAAACAGCCGGAGCCAGGCTTAATTCAAGCAAGATTTGCATGACGTAGGCCGTTATACGTGCGCGACTATCAAAGACGATAGTCTTTCTTGGGATAATTGGACCCAGAAATTTTGGTCTGTCGTTGCGTTTGTCAGTGTGTCGCACAATTCAGCCACCCGGCCAAAGTTTAAGCACTTGCCTAACGCCCAGCTATCTTGAACTGGTAGCTGCGTTCTAACTTGTGAACATTGTCGATTAAAAAGCAAATATGCATATCTGCGGCGCAACATCAATACGTAAGTATTAGGTGGTGTATTCCCTAACAAGAAAATAGATAGATACGTAATTCTAAAGAACCTAGTGTTTCTTAGGCGGCGCTCAAAATGCGACGCTATGCACGAAAAAGGCCTCTGCTGACGATTTGGTGCTGCCTCCTTGCAGCTGCCCAGGTAATCTGTACAAGTTCATGTTTCCCGACGGCGCGACCAGATGGCGTCCGTATTTCACGCAGCGTAGTACGGCCGGCAGAAGATCATTTTCGTTCGATGACATTTGCAGCGAAGCACACAGTTACGCGGCAAAGTTTTTTATTGGTATTCTGTCATCGCGCTTATGCTTATTATTGCGCTCGTATACCTTGACACTTATACCAACCTTCCGGGCTGGTGTTGCGACACAATATACAATTTTGATTGATTTGTGGGGTTCAACGTCCCAAAACCAGTTCTGATTATGAGAGACGCCGTAGTGGAGGGCACCGGAAATTTCGACCACCTGGGGTTCTTTAACGTGCACTGTCATCGCACAGCACACGGGCCTAAACATTTCGCCTCCATCGAAATGCAGCCGCCGCGACCGGGATTCGATCCCGCGACCTTCGGATCTGCAGCCGAGTGCCATAACCACTAGACCACCGTGGCGGAGCAATATACAATTTTAAACGAGACTTTAAAGTTACATAGAGCACGGAAGCGTTCGCTGCCTTTTTTCACGACGAAACTTGCAAAGAAGTGCCAATTGTAGCCCTGTGTTTTGTATCCTATTGTGGTATCTCATTCATAGAGACTATGTCGTTCCTTTATCGTTTCTTTCCTTGCTGTTATTCCGCATGTCTCAGGATGTCTGCGAACATGGGGCTAGTAATCCGCTCTGCGATCTTTCCGACGTCACTGACGTTGGTACCCAGAAGGACTTGCTAACCAAATGAAAAGCACTAAACTTCTCCGGATAGCAGAAGTCGTTCGCACACCACACTAATTACGATTACGTGAGAGGACAGTGATGTCCTCTCACCTAGGTGATGTCCTCTCACCAATATATGAGAGGACAATGATGTTTATTTAAGTAACAGTTCATGCAAGGAAAGATCAAAACGGCTTTTATTTTCTTGCAGTGTAAGCTGTTAGGGGCTCCTTACAATAGGTTGCAGCAGTGCTCGTGGCCTGCAGCACCTATATTTTTTCGTTTACGCAGAGCAACTAGGCAACGCTGTCCACTGAAACCGGCATCGGACTTCGCCCTGGTCGAAAAGACACGCCTACCCTCAACTATCAACGTGGTATACACGGCGAGCCACAATATTTCGGCCGTGATTGGATCAAGATCCGTGGTTGGAGCTCTGCGCCTGCGTGAGGACTCGGCAGCGACGTCATCCCGAAAAAAACTACAAAAGCTGGCTTTCCTGTGTCGGCCCCCTCAGTTTGGCAGCAGTGCCCGTGGCCTTCGCAGCACTTATATTTTTTTTCGTTTACGCAGGTGAGCAAAACCGCTTCCTTTATATTTTACCCTCGGTAGGCGCCCACACTGCTCCCAAGCTGTGGTTTCTGTGTTTGTATATGTGAAGCTTACCACTTTCATCATGGCAAAGGAGATAACGAAAGCTTTCGATGATTTCCGCCGTGAAATGCGAGCCGAACTTAGAGACATATGCGAAAGCATAAAATTTTGCAGCGACGTTTGTGACAACGTCAAGGAACTGTCAGATGAAATTAAGTTGCTTCGTGAAGAGCTGAACATGCCAGACAAACAATCAACTTGAAGCAGAAAACAAGAAACTGCAACGGAAGGTTGACGAGCTCGAGCAGTACACTCGTGCAAATAACTTAGAAATTAAAGGTGCCCCCACTGAGGAAGAGCCATTACAAATTGGTAAGCAGCTTGGCGACGCCATTGGGGAGCCGATCTTGCCATCAGACATAGACACGTGTCATAGAATACCTGCTGGTAGGTCTTGAGACAGGAGTGTAATCGTTCGCTTTGTCCGACGGGACAAAAGGAACGCTATCCTAGCCAAAGCGAGAAAAGAAAGGCCATCTGCCAAAGACATCGGTTTGAAATCAAATCAACCGATATATGTGAACGAGAACTTGACGAAACATGCCAGGCAGCTGCTCGGTTCAGCAATTGCTAAAAAGGGAGAATCCAACTGGAAGTTTGTGTGGACAAACGGTGGCAAGGTCTTTGCACGCAAAACACAGACGTCCGAGATTATCAGGATTGTTGAGCCTGCAGATATAGCAAAAATGAGAATGTAGCCTGCCCAGCAAGGTCTTATCCTAACTAGACTTCGTCATAGATCCTGTCTGTAGCCTGTACTACGACATCAGCGGGTTCAACAAACTGGTTATTCAAAGCTCGCATACTTTCAGTATCCTACATTTAAACGCACGAAGTATCGGAAGAAAAAGACAATCTTGATATTTTTTCGATTCTTTGGCAATAAATTTTGACGTTATAACATTTTCTGAAACCTGGTTAATACCAAATAATGTACCGCCAAGATTTGTAGGTTATACTTACAGTGGTTTGGTACGTCCTTCCGGTCGCGGCGGTGGCATCGCGTTATACGTCAGAGAACAACTCAATCATGAAATAATTGATGATCTTTCGAACATTTCACCGTGCATTGAATGCATGGCCGTCAAGGTTATGAACGCAATTGTTGTCCTGGTTTATCGGCCACCAGCTGGCAAAAAGCAAGAATTCTTTGTCTACCTTGATAATCTCTTACAAAAGCTACACTCAACGAGTGTGCCTTTTTTAATTATCGGTGACGTTAACATTAATATGCTTGGTGCTTCTCCCAACTCCAAACAACTCCAGTCGGTTTTCAATTCGTACGCGTGCGCAAACACGATAAGAAGGCCTAGCCGCATATCGGAAAAGTCTTCAAAACTACTTGATGTCAGTGTCACCAATCTATCAAGCAGAAAATATATTTCCGGATTACTGTCATACGATGTCAGTGACAACCTGCCTATTTTTTTCTCTCTTATCATTATCCCCAACACAAAATAAAAGGCAGATTGCGGAAGAGTACCACAAAATAAAGAATCTTGCATTAGACCGATTCCGAGCTGAAGTTGCTTCAACGAACTGGAGTATAGTATACGCCGAAAGGGATACAAACCAAGCTTTTAGTCTTTTTCTTAAGAAGCTGAAGAACATATATGACCACGTCTTTCCTGTAATAAAAATTCCCTCGAAAAAGGAGATACGAAGCCATGGATTAACAACGCATTATATGACTGAATACAAGAAAAAAATAAAATGTACCACGCGTTTGTTAAATATCGCAATATATCACTCCTTGAAGATTATAAAGATCGTAACAAATTGAATACTGATATCAAGCGAGCCAGGATATCTTACTACCAATACACATTTGAAAGAATTTACGATAATCCCAGAAAAATCTGGAATGAGGTAAATAATTTAACCGAACGTAATAAAAGCCATGTTGATATCACTGCTTTTGCAGACGGTAAGACAGATGTCGAAGCACTATCAGTCATTCATGAATATTTTGTTAACGCTGGCGACTACATAGACTCATCTTGTGGTGCAGCAGATCCGCCTGTAGCAGATAGAAAATGTCTGTCACACTCACTCTTTTTTATCCCGGTCACACCCTGTGATGTTGAAAGATTAATCAGTAAAATACGTGACAATGTTGCTGCAGGTGTTGACGAAATAGGAGCCAGCCCGATAAAAATATGTAGCGTCACTAATTTCACACCCTCTTTCATACATCATGAACACAATGTTAGCAGCCGGCATTTTTCCTTCAGAACTACAAGTAGCTCGCGTTTGCTCTATCTACAAAGGGGGTGCTAAGAATGTACTGTCGAACCGATATGTTTTAACGGTACTCTCAAGAGTTCTTGAAGGAGTCATCCACAACCGACTTGAGTGTTTTTTTACAAAGTACCAGATAATAAATAAAGCACAGTATGTGTTTCAAAAATGTAGGTCTACGGAATCAGCGCTATTAGATACCAAAGAATTAAGAGATAATAAAGAACATGGAAGACAGAATGTACACTATAGGTCTTTTCATCGATTTGAAAAAGGCCTTTAATACAGTAAAGCATGACATTCTAATATCCAAGTTGCATGATTATGGCGTAAGGGGGTGTGGCAGCTAAACTAATTAAAAATTATCTTACCGCAAGAAAACAGTTTGTAAAGGCTGGTAACATTGTTTCCCCAATGAAAACAGTCAGAAATGGTGTGCCGGGGGGTTCAGTCCCTGGACCGTTACTATTTATAGCTTATATTGTAACGAACAATTCAGGTAGATTAGGAAAAATGAACTATTTATTAAGAGAAAACTTGCGCTCGTTAAACCAAACTCAAACGGAGCGTTCCACCAAGAGATCGGCGTCTTCCTTCTTCTTTTCTCCTTGTCTCGCCCGTGATCGCATGCCACGAACGCACGTGGCATCACGGCCTTTGTGCTGTAGCACTAACGCGCCACTGTCCTCTTGAACGCGAACATGCGCGCGTCTTTTAAACGTGGTTTGTCCTGCGTCATTACTCTCCCGCCAAAGACGCATCGTCCCGATGCGTTAAACGTTTGGCTCACAATTCGGGCGCTGTGCACGATGCTCATTCTCGTTCATAATATGGCTTCATTCTAACTACGTGCACTGTTTCTGTGCGACGTCGGGGTCGGGAAGAGCTTGCTTGTCCCTCTGGCGTCACTTCGTAGTTTATGGGACTGATTCGGCGAAGTACCCGGTAAGGGCCGAAATAACGGCGCAAAAGCTTTTCGGAGAGGCCAGGCGTCCGTACGGGAGTCCATATCCATACTCTGTCACCTGGCACATACTCTACTTCCCTGCGCCGCAAGTTGTATCGGTCCGCGTCGATTCGTTGACGTTGTCGAATGCGGTGTCGCGCCAGCTGACGCGCTTCTTCTGCTCTCTGTGTGAAGTCGCTGACTGCTGGGGTTTGTTCTGTGGCGTCGCTTACAGGAAGCATGGCATCCAAGGGCGTGGTAACCTCACGGCCAAATACAAGTTGGAATGGCGTCAACTGCGTGGTCTCCTGTAGTGCAGTGTTATACGCGAATGTTGCGTAGGGTAGTATCTTATCCCATGTGGTGTGCTCCAGGTCGACGTACATCGATAACATGTCGGTCAGGGTTCTGTTAAGTCGCTCCGTCAGGCCATTTGTTTGAGGGTGGTACGCAGTTGTCTTTCTGTGGCTTGTGTGAGTGAGTTGCATAATGGACTGCGTCAAATCGGCGGTGAATGCCGTTCCTCGGTCCGTGATGACAACGCTAGGGGCACCATGTCGGAGTACTATGTTTGTTACGAAGAACTCTGCTACTTCAATCGCCGTTCCCCGGACCAGAGTAGCTGTCTCTGCGTAGCGGGTTAGGTAATCTGTCGCCACTACAATCCACCTTTTCCCGGATGATGATGTCGGGAACGGACCAAGAAGGTCCATTCCTATTTGTTCGAACGGGGTTTTGGGGGGTTCTATCGGGTGAAGAAGGCCTGCGGGTCTTAAAGGAGGCGTTTTGCGTCGTTGGCAATCCCGACATGTCCTGACATAATGTTGTACAGTATGCAATAACCTTGGCCAGTAGTACTTGGTATGAATGCGAGCGAACGTTCTACTCACTCCAAGATGCCCTGCAGATGGGTCATCGTGACAGGCTTCCATAATTTCGGATCGCAAGGCTGAAGGGACAACCAAGAGAAATTTTTCTGTGCTATGTTCAAAGTTTCTTTTGTAGAGGACGCCATTCTTCAGCACGTACGATGACAATCCGCGGGTGAAAACTCGTGGAACATGGACGGGGTGTCCTTCCAGGTATTTGATGAGGAGTGACAGCTCATCGTCAGATCGTTGATGCTTGGCCATTTGTGATGTCGTCACGACTCCAAGAAACGGAAACTCGTCTCCATCTTCCACAGGGGGAGATTCGATCGGTGCGCGTGACAGGCAGTCAGCATCACTGTGCTTTCGGCCGGATTTATATACGACTGTTATGTCGTATTCCTGCAGCCTCAAACTCCATCTAGCAAGTCGCCCAGAAGGATCCTTGAGGTTTGCAAGCCAGCACAGGGAATGGTGATCGCTGATGGCTCGAAACGGTCTGCCGTATAAGTATGGCCGGAACTTTGCTATGGCCCATATTACCGCGAGGCATTCCTTTTCAGTGGCTGTATAGTTAGTTTCAGCCCTCGAAAGAGTGCGGCTAGCGTATGCGATTACTCGTTCCTCGCCATTCTGCCACTGAACCAGGACGGCACCGAGGCCTAAATTGCTTGCGTCCGTGTGAATGTCCGTCTGCGCTTCCTCATCAAAGTGTGCCAGAACGGGGTGGTTTTGGAGTCGCCGTCGTAGCTCATTAAATGCATCCTCCTGTTCACCGAGCCAGACGAAAGGCATGTCTTCTTTTGTCAGTCGTGTTAGTGGTTCGGCAATTTGCGAAAAATTTTTGACGAAGCGGCGATAATACGCACACAGGCCTAAGAAGCTTCTAATAGCCTTTTTACTTGTCGGTCTTGGAAACTTGTCTACTGCTGCAGTCTTCTCGGGGTCAGGGCGGATGCCTTCGGAGCTAATCACATGGCCGAGGAAAAGCAGTTCGTGGAAGCCGAAGTGACATTTTTGCGGCTTGATCGTCAGTCCTGCTGAACTGATGGCGTTGAGCACAGTCCTTAGCCGTTCTACATGCTGATCGAAGGTGGTTGAAAAAATAACGACATCGTCGAGGTAAACCAGACAGGATTGCCATTTTAGCCCGGAGAGCACAGTGTCCATCATCCGTTGAAATGTAGCAGGTGCGGAGCAAAGGCCGAATGGGAGTACCTTAAACTCATACAATCCGTCTGGTGTGACGAATGCTGTTTTTTCACGGTCTTTTTCGTCCACCTCGATCTGCCAATATCCGCTTTTGAGGTCTAGAGACGAGAAGAACTTCGCATCCCGCAGTCTGTCGAGGGTGTCATCGATCCTTGGAAGAGGGTAGACATCTCGCTTTGTGACGACGTTCAGCCTTCGGTAATCCACGCAGAAACGCAAGGTTTGGTCTTTTTTCTTTACTAGTACCACAGGAGAGGCCCATGGGCTTACCGACGGTTGGATTACGTCGTCTCTAAGCATTTCTTCTACTTGGGTTCTGATTACTTCCCTCTCTTTCGGCGACACCCGATACGGGTGCTGGCAAATTGGCCTCACAGATTCGTCGATTATAATGCGGTGCTTGGCGATAGGTGTTCTTTGGACCTTCGATGACGTTGAAAAGCACGAGGCGAACTCACGTACAAGAGATTCTATCTGGTGCTTTTGGTTGGGCAATAGTGCTGCTTCGATTTTGATGGACGCGAGTATGGAGTCTGCGTTGTCAGAATTGGGCGGTTCTGAGGCAGAAGAGGTCAAATGTGCAACATGGGCGTAATCATTAAGGCGGGCAATGACAGTTCCTTTTGCAATATGCTGCACCTCATGTCCGAAATTCGTGAGGAAGACGTTAGCACACCCATCTTGTAACCGCACAAGGCCCCTAGCCACACAGATGCCTTTTTCAAGTAAGAGTCCCGTATTGCTGTCTGCAATTCCTTCATAGTCGTTGAAAACGTTGTTCCTAACGACGACAGCTATGCTGGATCTCGGTGGTACCGTCACGTCGTCGTCTACAATCTGAAGTGCATCGAATTCTCCTTCACATTCAAACGTCGCGATGGCCTGCTTTGTCGAGAACGACACACACGACTCCTTTAAGTTAATTACCGCACCATTCGCTTGCAAGAAGTCCATTCCTATGATTAAATCTCTTGAGCACTCTGGCAAGACAATAAAACTGGCGACGTACGTGAAGCCATGTATCCCAATCCTAGAAGTGCACCTGCCCGCCGGGTCAATAAGATGTCCTCCTGCTGTTCGCACTTGCGGTCCTCTCCAAGGAGTGATAACCTTTCTAAGTCTTCTGGCAAGTTCTCTGCTCATAACGGAATAATCTGCGCCTGTGTCCACCAAAGCAGTAACTTCGTTGCCGTCTATAAACACCCGCAAATCAGAAGCAACGTCGCTGTTTTCGCGCCTACCCTCACGTCTGTCGGAACACTTCGGAAGCGGCTCTGGAGGTTCTGTTCTTGCGTCGACAGCGGCCTCACCTCCACAGGTCGCCGATTTTAGTTTTCCCGTAGTGGGCTTTGAGAGCTTCGCCTTGGGGAGGTTGAGGACCGACGCGGGCTCGGTGATCGGTACCTTAGTGGTGCACTTGACCGAGGCTGATGCTGCTGCGAGGTGTAAGGCTCCTGGCGCCTCGATAGGTACTCCTGGATTTCCAAGGGACGTTCACCGTTTCTGGGGCAAGGAGCGTTTACGGCAAATCCACGGAGTCCCGCTCGGCGGTACTCGCACATCCGGTAAAGGTGGCCAGCTTCGCCGCAGTGGTAGCACAGCGGGGTGCGATCAGGAGTGCGCCATACGTCAGATTTACGGAATCTGGTCTCATATCGGGGCTGGTTGAACCGAGGTCTGGGCATATAGGAGGCATCCGTGACGAAGGTACGTCCAGGAGTGCTTTGAAGTACCTCCGCGTACGAGATAGTGGGTTGTACAGGTACTGACGCCTGGGGCTTGCATTTGAGGCTGCACTTGAGGCTGCACTTGGGGCTGCACTTGGGGCTGCTGTTCACGAACTACTTGTCGCAATTCTTCCCGAACCACTTCTGCTAGTGAGGAGACTGATAGCGAACTATTCTTCAGCTGTTGCATCTGGAGCTCTTCCCGGACCACGGATCGCACGAGCTCTCGCAAGGCGTCGGCGCTGTTCCCGAATGCTGCTGACAGGGCCTCCACAGACGCGACGGTCACATCTCGGTTGTAAAGCCGAGCTCGCTGTTGCAGTGTCTTTTCCATAGTCGTCGCCTCAGAGCGGAATTCAGCAACAGTGCGTGGAGGGCTTCGAATTAAACCGGCAAAAATTTCCTGCTTCACACCGCGCATCAAATGCCGGAGTTTCTTGTCCTCGCTCATGCTTGGGTCGGCCCGACGAAACAAGCGGGACATATCCTCGATGTACATGGCCACGCTCTCGTTGTTTCGCTGGCTTCTTGCTTGCAAAGCAGCTTCAGCTTTTTCCCTGCGGTCTGTGCTAGGATAAGTCTCCAGAAATTCCCGCCGGAAATCATCCCATGACCGGATGGCTGCTTCGTGGTTTTCAAACCACGTTCGTGCAGAGTCCCGGAGCGCGAAATAAACGTGTCGGAGCTTTCGATCCTCACTCCAGCCATTGCAGTCAGCGACACGCTCAAATCCTTCTAGCCAGTCCTCGGCGTCTTCATAACTCTCGCCGTGAAAAGGCTCGGGCGTCCGCGGCTGATCAACGACAACATGGGTTGCGGTGGTCTGCGACGCCATTTCAGTATCAACACCACGGGCTCCCACTGCTACTGTAGCAGGCTCGGGCAAAAGAGGAAACTCTGGAGGCTCACCTCGTAGACGACGGCTTGAGCGCTGGTGGACAGGCGTGAGCTCGTTGGGCCTAAGTCGGCGTGGCTCCGGACTGCTTTCTCTCACTCGAATGGGGCTGGAGATCATTTACCCAGCACCTCCACCAGAATTGTAACGAACAATTCAGGTAGATTAGGAAAAATGAACTATTTATTAAGAGAAAACTTGCGCTCGTTAAACCAAACTCAAACGGAGCGTTCCACCAAGAGATCGGCGTCTTCCTTCTTCTTTTCTCCTTGTCTCGCCCGTGATCGCATGCCACGAACGCACGTGGCATCACGGCCTTTGTGCTGTAGCACTAACGCGCCACTGTCCTCTTGAACGCGAACATGCGCGCGTCTTTTAAACGTGGTTTGTCCTGCGTCAATATTAATGATCTGTGTGACATTCCACGTTCCCCAAAATTATTTACGCAGATGACACAAATAGATTTTTACAGGCAGAATACTCATGCACCTTGAAGCTGAGGTAAATGAATATTTAGTCCAATTAGAAAAATGGCTTCATCAAAATAAGCTTATGCTTAATATAACAAAGAGTAAGTACATCATATTCCAGCCTATTAACAAGCCCTACGAGGACGTCATTAACATCTTGTTCAAAAACCAAAGGCTCGAGCAGGCTAAATCACAAAAATTCCTCGTAGTGTGGTTCCAAGAAAATTTGTCCTTTCATACCCATGTCGACAGCCTCGCGTCCGAACTAAGCAAGACTGTTGGGTGCATATTCAAACTAAA
Organism: Hyalomma asiaticum; assembly: GCA_013339685.2. Lineage (NCBI taxonomy): Eukaryota > Metazoa > Arthropoda > Arachnida > Ixodida > Ixodidae > Hyalomma > Hyalomma asiaticum. The sequence goes on from CM023484.1 coordinate 112,329,746, forward strand.
CCCACTTATACAGCTTTGGCTGAAAAAGAAGATATGCTACGCTCTTTTTTATTCACGTTTGTATTATAGCATGCCTGTATGGGGCACTACAAGTGAGAAAAAATTTAAAAAATTGGAAGTGTTACAGAAAAAAGTACTCCGTCTATTGGAAGATTACTATGGCGACCCAAAGGAAATGTCTAGCAGTCCACTATTTATAAAACACGGCATACTTAAAGCAAGGCAGGTCTATGAATACAAGCTATTACTTTACATTTATAAAAACAAACTCCATACTACAACGCACGAAAGCGCACTGAAATAGTCGCTCCGTAGACAACGAATGCGCGTTCCTGTTACAAGGACTGGGTATGGTAGAGCCCTAACTACATATCGCGCGCCACTGCTGCTAAATCATTTAGGTGAGCAATTAAATGTTAACCTATCATTAACCCAGTTCAAACATCACATAAAAGATCTACTCGTGAATGGCTTAGAGCAAATATAATTTCTCCACTAAATTACAGGCTAGCTTCCTCATTTATTACTTCCCTTTATGTACCGAACCCATATGTATGCAGATGTATGTATGTATATATGTATAGATGTGTGTACGAACATATGCGTGCATGAATGTATAATGCGAAAATTTCATTTGTGTGTTTTGTGTATTTATTTTTATACTATCGAAAGAGCCACGATGTCTAATTTTTTATGTCAATGTAGCTTATGTTGCGAATTTTCATGCTATTGTATTATGATTATTTGCTGCTGCATACAACTTGACACTTATTACATGGTGTAGCACTGTCTGTTGATTTCACGCAGCAAAGCCACGTCAGGCCGAATGGCCTTTAGCTTTGCTTCGTTTTCCTGCATGTTTTTTTGTTTTCCAGAAATAAAATCTGTTCATTCATTAAAAAAACGAATTTGGTGGCGATGATGTCCGCAAACTCCGTGTCTTACAGTCATATCATTGACGATAGATAAAAAGATTGAAAAACCTCCCGGCTTTTGGGAATTTGAGGCCCGCTCAATAGAGGTCCTGCCATCCACCTTTGACTGATATTAGCAATGGGTTTAGTGTTTTTCTTTCTAACTTGGCTTTGGGAGAAGGGGCGGCGTTTCAGGACGTTATCTTTTGTCAACCATCGGCTGCGGCTTTATGTACGAAGGCAAAGAAGAAGGCGCTGACAAAGAGGATAAAGTATTACGGTACGAGAGGAGTAATTAGAACTAGAGAAACGGAACGATGAAAAAACAGTGAGGAGGGATAATAAGACGAAAACAACGGAGTTTATATACTAATAAACCTACTGCACACATGGCATAGGCTGCCATTTATAGCAATGTATAAAACTATTTAAACTACGAACATGGCGCATTTCCAACTCCTTGGATTAAATAATGCCCAGAAGAATCATCGCGGTATGTTACAGAAATATACGTCAAGTGATTGCATAAATACATTAAGTTAGTTTTGTGTTTACTACATCACTCAACAAACCACCGTGAAAACGGGAAGAGTGGTTCATCCTCGTTTGTGCAAAACAATACTGAAGCACACGTGTTTTACTGTCGAGATGCGGTACTGAATGCTGCTCGCTAGCTCACATACTCCGGCAGTGTCCCGCGTTACAAGAGGCATATTTTAACCAACATGGACACTGGCACAACTCCACTAAAAGCGACGATCTCTCCGAGCAACTACGGGCTGTCCAGAGGGCCTGCGAAAGGGCAGAGAGACACGGTCTCCCTGTTGCTGCGCTGGCGCCGCCCGCCCCCGGACCGCCCGTGATGGGGCGGCTGCGACGTAGTACCTACGGACCTAATAGATTTACGTCTGTCTGTCTGTCTGTCTGTCTGACTTCCGCTCTCGCTTCGTGTCCCAGGTGGATGCAAATAATCGGTGATAGTAAGGTTAAAGTCCCGCTCCATCAATGGAACAAAAAAATTTCAGCCTGCTTCTAATTGTGCGTTTATACTGTGTCTCCGAATAACAGTTTTCTAAAAAATCGTTTGCTCCGTCAGCATAGCTATACTTCCAGTTGTAAAGGGAGCCGCAATCCGTCGTGTTCTTTCTATTTGATGAGGGCGGCAATGTGGGCTTTATGGTAGAGCCTCTTGTGTTTTATGGTAGCGCACGACAAACATGGTTTGACGGCGTAGTGCTATGTGATGGGGACTGCACACAATAATCGCATATTCGAATATAGTAGTATAAACGTCTCCAAAGCAAGCAACATCACTTCCCTAAAGGCGGCCTAATTTTTTTTTACTAAATGCAGTTCTATGTTTCCTCAGAGCATGCGTTATCTATGTGTGTATGTCACTTCAATTTATGCTTAGAGGTTAGACAGCACACAATAAATACATCCAAGCTCACTACGGCATGATTCTCCCTGAAATATTCTCATGTAATTATCCCTTTCTTTCAAAAAACCTGGGTAGCGGTCGACTTCGAAGAATTTATATTTATTAACTAAGTTTTCCAACACAAGTCTAAGGCCTGCAGGTATCAAACAAAATCCTACTGTGTCACAGTAGAAAAGGCAGCTCTCGTCATGGCTGTCATACATGCGTCACTACTACGGTCAGTGGACGAAACTATCATATTCATCACTGATTTGCAGACTGCCTGTAGAAACATACCACAAGACGTGGGGGCCCTCACACAAGCCGTATTATGACATCTTTGTAACCCTCATTATTACACAGGGTCCGCATCGTCTGGATGCGTGAATACGACTCTCTTCATAGAAATTAACACTCGTATGCGGTATTCCGAGAGCTTAGAAGCCGGGCGTGAGCGGAAGAACTGCCCACTGCAGCCTCACTACCGACAGAACCATTCAACTAAACTACAGAAGTTGAGCGCGAATTATCAAGTGTCACAGCTCGGCACTTGAAGTACGTAGTTTCCTTCGCTGCTTCGGTTGCTTTTGCAACTGGACCGCTGTTCAAACTGACAGTATCCATTGTGACAGCTTATTCGCGCTCGTTAGGTGTATATCGGTGCGTTCGTTTCGTGCGTGCTTGACTTGATATTTAGTGCTCATGTTCTGTTTGTTCATTTAGGGGCGTCCTTTGAGCTCGAGGGACGCGCTGGAAATTTCAAGGTTCCTCCACGCTCTTCGCTTTGCGGTATTTTAATCAATATTTCTCCTGAAGATGCGAGCCTCACTTCGTATAGCATTACAGTTTCGTGCTATCGCATTCATTACTTCGCCCTTGAGGCGAAACTGTGACTTTTTTTAGATGCGAAGCATTTCTTAGCGAACTTCAGCAACATTGAGCGTATCTATCTATCTATCTATCTATCTATCTATCTATCTATCTATCTATCTATCTATCTATCTATCTATCTATATCTATCTATCTATCTATCTATCTATCTAGCCGTCTACGACTTTGCGCTCTCCTGGCCGTTTCGTTAATGGGATGTAGACGAAAATTGGTATGGCGCAACATGACTATATGACGAACATAATCACGAGTCATAACATGAAAATCATGACATGCATGAATGAGCGGCATGATTTACATGCCACATCTTCGTGCTCTCCTGGCCATTTCGTTAATGGGATGCATACGAAAATTGGTATGCCCCGTCATGACTGCATGACGAACATAAATGACGGGTCATAACATGAAAAATCATGACATGCATCTCATAAGCGGCGTAATTTACATGCGACGGTCTTGGTGCTCTCCTGGCCGTTTCTTATTGGGATGTATAGGAAAATTGGTATGCCATAACATGGCAGCATGACGAACATGACTGGCAGGTCATAACATAAAAATCATGTCACGCATGTCATAAGCGGCATGGTTTACATGCCATGGTGTTGGTGCTCTTGTGGCCATTTTGTTAACTTCACATGCACCAAAATCGGTATAGCGAGACAACAGTGCACATTCGGTTTACGCTCCTGATGCGTGCTTCGCGTTTCCTTGACTTCCACTACACGTGGGATCTGCCTTTTTTTTCGTACCATATAGGCGTAGGATATTCTCCATGGCTTTTCAAGGTCACTTTCGCATGAGGCTTCTGTAAGGGCTCGTTAAAGTGAATTCAGTTAGTTCGTACGCATATACTCCGTTCTAACTAACGCCCTCGTGGCGGCACAGGCCCGTGCTTCAATGGGGGAATCACCTTCCAGAAACGCGTAGTAGTGCATAATTCCCCGTAACTAGTCCAGATACGACTCCTTTCGGTTCTCCCGGGGCAGCCTGGCGCGATGACTATTATTGTGGCGCCTGCCCACTAATACGAACTCTGCTTAGTTCGTACAATTCGTGCTCCCCTTTAAGTTCAAACTAACGACCTTTTACTTGCGAGGCTCTGGATTTATTAAAGTATGTGGTCGTTCCGATCACAGAATGGTCCCATTTGTATTTCATGAAAATGTTCACTGTATTATTTGATTTTCAACGTAGGTAAAGTGAGCCACGCTATAGCTTACGTAATGAAGCTAGCCCTTTGGATAGCGCAATACTTTCGCACAGTAATACGAAAGAAAGCATCGCTGTCTGCAGCAGGGAGCGAATATGACGTTTCGTTTCGCTGCTTTTCAATGTTACACTTCTCGATAAACGTAGTCATGTTTTAAGATGTTGCTCTTTGTTCACTTTGGACATGTGCAAATGAAAATGAACCATCTTTAAGCGTCGGCACAGCAATCCAACAAGGTTTCGTTTGCGCAAGTTAATTAGGAAGAATGTACAATTGTTTCTAGTTTCTATTTATTATTTAAGCCGTCAACGCAGTGGTCGGGTATTACTACCGGCCTTGGAACGAGCGCACATTATTGAGCACCACAACGAGGCGGGATTCCGTTCGTTTTCTGGAATAGAACTGCAGGCCGTATACGCCAGCGCAAGAAAGGAATGGAGGAATTTCCAACAGAAGCTGCGAATGTGGGCTCCAGTCGAATTCCTCCCCCAGTTAGCGGTTTCGTCCCATTTTCTGGCCATTGAGCGCGACGTAATTTGGGCTGGCAGAAAATGGCGGAGCTACAACAGCGAAACCTCGGCAAGTTTCCACCGTGTTTCATCGACAGTTGTGGCACGTGTGAGATTTTTACAGTTTCGAAGGGAAGTATGCAAGCGTGACGCGCTCCGTGCTAAACGTACGGTGAGCAACCCGTCCCCTCCCCCCCCCCTCACCCCCGCAAGAAAAGAGAGAAGAAAATAAAAGAAACGTGAATCTCGATCTTTCTCGATCTCGGTCTTTCTATCGCTAGACGTATTGCACAGGACAGAGAACTCTCGATTTTTTCTTTCACTTAGGAAAAAATTCTTCGTAATGACGATAGCTATGAAAGAGCGTGTGGGGCATTTTATCCATAGAACGACATCGCGTGTAAGAGTTTGTATTTTTTGTGGCTCGGCTGCGCAAGGATTTAGGCTTAGCGCGCATATTGAATGCACGCGCCCTTCTAGTAGAAAGGACCACGAACTACGAACCACGAGTATTTCTTTTCTCATATAGGGGGCGCAGAAGCAGCCATCTGCGTGTTTCACATTATAAATGATATGCTGCCTCCGTTCGTGGCGACACAGTCAGCTAGCTAGGATTGACAACGTAACGTCACACACACATGAACACACACACATACAGCTCGCGCACACACACCACTAGGAAAGAGACTCTACATATATAAATCTTCATTGAGTGAAAGGGTAACAATTTCTCCAATGTCGTTCACAGCATGTTTAGGAGAAGTATTTAGAACATTGGATTGATTTGATTGATTTGCGGAGTTTAACGTCCTAAAACCAGCTCTGATTATGAGAGACGCCGTAGTGGAGGTCTCCAGAAATTTCGACCACGTGGGGTTCTTTAACGTGCGCTGACATCGCAGAGCACGCGGACCTCAAGATTGCGCCTCCATTGAAATGCAGCCGCCGCGGCCGGGACTCGATCCTGTGACCTTTTGATCAGCAGCTTAGTGCCATACCACCTCAGCTGGCCAGGTCAACGTGGGGGCGCTTAGAACATTGGATTGGGAACAGGTGGGTGTTATGGTTAGTGGTGAATACCTCAGTAACATTAGACTTGCTGATGATATGGCTGCTAAGTTGTTAAGTAACTCAGGAGTAGAATTTCAAACACGACTGCTGAACTAAAAGGTGAAGTAGAACGGTGGGCCTGAAAATTAATATGCAGGAAACTAAAGTAATATTCAATTCCCTTGGGCGAGCACAGCGGTTAGAGACAGGTGGCGATTACTTGAAAGTGGTAAGCTAATATATCTACTTAGGCAACGTAGTGATCCCTAAATCGAACCATGAGGCTTAGATGCCTAGGAGAGCAGGAATAGGGAGGAGTGCATTTGGCAGGCATTCTCAGATAATAAATAGTAGCTTACCACTGTTCCTGTGTACATAACGAAATCGATCAGGACGTGTCATGCAAAGTTTGTCTGTATGCGTATGATTGTGTGAATTATCATTGTCGCCACAAATACTGACCACGAATACTTGCAGCGCAATTTGGACTGTATAACGCGCCGGTGTATTAGCTAGCGTATGTCTCTGAATCACAGTAAGTGTCAATGCATCTCCTTCACACGTGAATACGATGCATACCTGTTTGATTACACATTAGACACCGTCCAGCTTGCCCGTGTAACAGAGTATAAGTATGTTGGCGTTTATTTTGCATCGGCTCCTCACTGGACTAAACACGTTGAATATGTTTCAGCGAGAGCCTGTAGAACGTTAAATTTTGTTAAACGGAACTTCCGCTTAGCTTCTCCCAAGATTAAAGAACTGCTTTATTTTTCGACCGTCAGACCTATATTAGAGTACGCCTGTATGGCTTGGGACCCGTAAACTAAAAATCTTTCTAATATGCTCGAGCTGGTGCAGAGCCGCGCAGCCCGTTTTATTAGTAGTAATTACGACGTTACTTCAAGTGTTCCTGTAATTATGGATAGGACGGGGTCATAATTATAGTTATGTTTTTCTTGTTCGTTTTCTCCTTGATGTGGACTGAAGTCCCGTCAAGAAGATGATCGACGTCGATGAAGCAGGAGGCAGGTTGGAGGTAATGAACTTGAAGGTATATTGTAGCAAAATATTTACAGTCATATGTACATCTTGCCGAAGCACACTGATGATGACATAGACATCAACAGCGTCTTACTCTTCTACTTAACTTTTCTTAAGTTAGAGCCTAGAACACTGTTACTACATACAACGAACTTAGTCTCACTGTTCGACCACCGAGTGGTTACGGCCCAGACAGAAGTTGCATCGTACGGAGTCTTACTGATCGATCAGTTAAGTGATTACAGCCTAGACTGAAGGGAAACGAATCCCGTCCAGTCTTTAGTACCTTGCGGTAACAAAGAAAAAGGGGAGGTGGCCACTGCTGGTCCGCCTCAACCTTCTGTTATCCAATCTGTTTATCCTCAGATTAAGCCACTCCCTAGTGGGCTGTCCCTAATCCCGACAGCAGCGTCTTTGCAGTTTAAACAGGCATTTTGGCATTCTTTCCCATCATGGCTCTCCCTCTCCTTATCCCACGCTCTCAGATATTCTCACAATCGAAATATCGGTATCGTAGCAGCCCTGCGGCATTCGGGCCATCTCCCACGCTCATCCAGTCGAACCCTGTCGTTCCAGGAAACACAGCGTGTCTTCGCCTTTCCCGCAGTTCGGACCTTGCACTGCTGCGACTCAACCCTTTGTTCCAGTCGGCGCGCCGAGAGCGCATGCCGGTCGTTAAAGAATTGGTTGGGCCAAGCGCATTGTCGCTTCGAGCGACGGCGCACTTCTCATGCATTCTTTTCCTACGCGTCCGAGCTGCTCTTCCCCGAAACGGCCACTGAGGGGACAAGTACGGTCGCGCAGCCGCGACCCCCCCGAGCGACGTTCCGCGAAAGGGAAGGGTCTCGTACCAGGAACCCCTGGGGGCCAGCGTGGGAGACCAGCCGCTCAATGGGAGCAGTTTGCTTTCCATTGATAATTGCTGTCAAAGACCATGCAGAGAGAGAGCCGAGAAAGAAGCTTTGTATAGCGTACGGTGCTACGCCGTCCCTTCTGCACGATCGCCTTATGAGCGGCAACATAACACGTCCCCCCTTAAGAGTACGCTGGGCTGTTCTACGCTCAGTGGTACGATAAATCACTGCCGCGATTAGGTCACTGGACTTTCTAAGCATACAACAGTATACACAAACATCAAACACAATTGCGAGACAACACGACAGGAGAATACAAGAAACGAAAACAAATACATGCTAAACGATCAAGCACACCATTGCTGCTTCAAGCAGTAAGATCACTAGTGTCTGTTTCTTGGATTGTCAATCACACAGTCCACAATATACAGCAGCGAGTGGGCAGGAACATTCACGTCCCCCCCTCAGTTGGCATGGCACGGTTATTCTGATGGCTTCCACAAACTATTCTGGAGCCTCGATAATGCATCCGCATTCCCGTTACATATACCCTTCCGATGTTGTACCGAGACATGATATCGCTGTAAAGCCAGCGCCCATCTTGTCAATTTCGCCCCGTGCGGAGTAGAAGTTGTAAGGTACGACAGCGGATTGTGGTCGGAAACGACGTTTACTATGGCACCGAAAAGCCAGTAGTCAAACTTCTTTAAGGCCCATATTATTGCGAACGCTTCCCTCTCAATTGTCGACCAAAGCATCTGGGTCGGTGAGAAGCGGTGGCTTGCAAAGGCGATAGGCTTCTCTTCTCCCTCAGCTGACATTTGCGCCAAACATGCTCCCGCCGCCGTAGCTGAGGCGTCTGTGAAAAGCCAGTAGGGCTGAGATGGCTCTGGGGTGTTTAGCGCCACGGCCTCGCACAAAGATTGTTTGAGCATCTCAAATGCTGCCTGAGCTTCCTCCGGCCAGGGTATCTTATTAGGTACCGCTTTCTTTGTTAACAGCGTGAGCGGGCTCGTCACCTCTGCATATCCTCGGACGTACTCGCGATAGTAACCGCACAGTCCTAACAGGCTGCGTAGTTCCTTTTTGGTGCGCGGTGGTACCAGGTTCTTAATCGCTGCTATTTTTTCAGGGTCTGGTGCGTGTGTCCCTGAACCGACAATATGCCCCAGGTAATGTATATGGGATCGCGCAATCTGACACTTCTCCGGACTGGCTTTCAGTCCCGCCTTCTCTAAGACATTAAGAATAATGTCGAGATGCTTTAAGTGCTCCTCCCAAGTGCTAGAAAAAATAGCAATATCATCAAGGTATGCCGTGGCATACATTTGATGTTGCGACAAGAGTTTATTCACCATTCTTTGAAAGGTTGCCGCGGAATTTTTAGCCCGAAAGGCATCACTTTCAATGCGTACTGACCCTCCTTCGTTACAAACGCGGTGAATTTCTGACTCTTTCTTCCATCGGCACCTGCCAGTACCCGCGCCTAAGGTCCACTACCGTAATGAACTGCGCTCTGCCTACTCGGAAAATCAATTCCTGAGGATTCATCATAGGGAACGCATCCGCTTTGGTGACGGCATTTAACGCCCTGTAGTCCACACACATGCGGATAGTTCCATCCTTTTTTCCGACGCATACTACCGGGTGTGCAAACTCACTCTCTGTGGGGTAGATCAACTTCCAAGTCAAAAGTTCGTCAACTTGCCGGCTGACTTCCTTCTTTAATAGTTCCGGCACCCGATAAGGAAACACCTTTTTTGGCTGGTGGCCCGGTTCTATTTCTATCCTATGTTCGTCTACCTTCGCTATACCCGGGGTGCCGTCAAAGAGTGTGCAATGTCTTTGGAACACCGCCTGTATTTCCGCCTGCGCGTCAGCATCAAGGTGAGCAACCTTCTCGCTCGTTAGCACTAGCTCTTCCCGCTTTATAGTGGTTGGTTGTGGAGCATATTCCACCTCCCCAAAATCATGGTCCTCATCGAAGACTACCCCAATATGACTGACCCTTGTATAGTAAGGTCGAATGTTGTTGGCGTGGACACTTTTCACCTTTCCCTCAGATGTTTCAACGCGGTAAGAGTGTTCGCGCTCACGTCCAACCACTGTGAATGGGCCTAGCCATTTAGGTGACATCTTACAATTCCGATCATTGTCGAAAACCACAACCTGGTCGCCGACGCTAAAAGCTTTGAGCCTGGTGCTGCGATTATAGGCACTCGCGTAACTCTCCTGATGAGTTGCACTAGTTAGCTCAGCAATATTAGCGGCCGTCTCGAGCTGCTCCTTAAGTTGCTGTAAATACTTAGCGGGGCTTTCTCTTAATGTTGCGGGCACCGGCATTTCTCCCGTCCACGTCCTCTGCAGTATTAGAAGCGGTCCCGTGGGATTCCTTCCATACAATAGACGAAACGGAGCTACTCCGGTTACCTCATGGGGAACTTCCCGATAAGCCCATAAAACCATTGGGATCAATTTGTCCCAATTCTTGGAGTCTCTCTGAATGACATGATACAACATGTTTTTCAGTACTCGGTTCCACCTCTCTACAACTCCATTACTCTCTGGGTGTTCTGGGGTTGAGAACCTTGGCGTGCAACCTAATTTCTCCATCATCGTTTGCGTGAGCTGAGATTTGAAATTAGTGCCCTGATCGGAGCAGATCATCTCCGGAACGCCTGTGCGACTGAATATCTCAATCAGTGCATCGCAAGTCGCCTTAGCGGTCAAAGAGCGCAGTGGAACCACCTCCGGCCACCTCGTGCAAAGGTCCACTAAGCACAGCGCGTACTTATGCCCTCTCGCTGACGGTGTGTCGAGGGGTCCGATCACATCTACATTGACAACTTGGAAAGGGTGCTCGGGTCTAGTGAGCGGAGTTATAGGCACTTTATCTGTGCGACGCCTGTCTGACCGAATTTGACATTCATGGCACGAACGACAATGCCCTAATATCTCCTTCGCCATACCTGGCCAAAAAAAATTATACCTAATGCGAGCTCTTGTTTTCTTTGGCCCCAGGTGCCCCCCGCATAGCGACTCATGGGCTAAGTGCATCACCTCAGTGCGCTTATCTTTGGGGACAACTAGCTGACTCACTCGAGTGCCTGCTATTGAGTCGCAGTGATACAACAGTCCGTCTGAAATGAACATGCCGGATTTCCCACTACGCGCATCTTCCCAACATTTCTTTAGCGTAGTGTCACCCAACTGCACTTTGCGGAACTCTTCTCTCTGGCCTAATGATGCCTCCCTTTCTTCATCAATTTGCGCATCTTCGCCGGAAACGTCTTTCTTCTCCAAAGTAAGATTGCATGCCACGACCTTTGGTTTCTCTACTGCTTGTTCTGCCTCGGGAGCAGGCTCGGCCGGTGCTCGACAGGGTGCCAGAGGGCTGCTGGCCTTCGACAAAAGTTTCCAATCTTCCTCGGTCAACAAACAATCTGTGCCCTCGACGAGCTCATCAGTTAATGCGCAGAGTAGGTCGACGCTCTGAGGCTCCGTAACCTCTCGCGGGCTATTTAATTTGACCGGCAACGTAACTAGCCTTGCCTCGATAGTTTTACGAAAAGCAGACACCAATCTCACCTTGCCAGACGGCTCTACTAAACTTCTCGGAAGCAGACTCTCCCGAAAGACAGTTATTTCACTCCCTGTATCCAAAATTGCATCTGCGGATATACCTGCACATGATACGGGAATTAACTGCAGTTTATTTGTGCCTTCACCCTCGTGTTTTAGAGACTTCACCTTTGCGCTAAGTACTCCATCAGGTATTTCAGTTTCCGTCTCGTGGGATAACGTTACCTTTTGGACCTTCCGCTTTGGCTCGGTAGCCTTCTTCGGGTTGCTCTCCTTATCACTAGACTTCGGGCACTCTTTAGCGAAATGGCCTGAGCCGTGACATAAGTGGCACTTCAGAGCCCCTTTCTCTACTCGTGTCGCCGGCTTCTGCCCCATTTCTACAGTTAGTTGCTTTGAAGCACGCCCTTTTCCTTTCGCTTGTTCGAAAGCTTGCAGCACTTTAGCGATCTCAGTTGGCCTAAGCCATCCCTCGCCTTCTCTTAGTCTCACATACTCAAGACCCTCCGTGCTAAGGCCCGATTTTATGCGATCAGCAACCATGAGTTCTGCCATCACTTCTACCGTGTCGGCCTCTCTCACTTGGAGGTAGTAGGAGAAATAAGTTTTCACACGGGACGCGAACTGCGCCCACGTCTCTTCCTTCCGCTTTACCACTCTGTCGAACCTCTGCAGATACTCTGCCGGAGAAAGCTTCAGTTCCGTCAGTACTGCTGCTTTAACTGCCTCGTTATCTGCACTCTCTTCAGAGTTGAGGTTACGCAGTAGGTAACGAACCCGTTCCGTTAGTGCTGGTATAACCAAATGCACGCGACTCTCATACGGTACTTGGTAAGTAGCAAATAGTTTTTCTACTTCCTCAAACCATAATGGCACATCCGCGTCACTCGGCAGGCGGAACCCTTTCAGCACTTTTGCACATTGCTGGACAGAATCGAAACACCGTCGCCCCCGATCGCCCGTCTCCGACCCAGAGTTGGACAACGTGCCATTGAGACGTTCCGCGTTCATTCTACTTTGCAATAGCTTTTCGTACTCAATCTGAAGATTGAGCCTTTGAATTTCAAGTTCGAGCGTTCTTGTTTCACTTCAATTCGGCAAAACCTGAGATGCCTGCTGCATCGATTCTTGCCTCTGAGTAGGCACTCTCGCCTCATTTGACTGATCAGAATTTAGAATACCATGATTTGATGGCTCTCGACTCCGATCCATTGCTACCGCACTCGCACCTTCATCTCCATTAGACTCCATTGTTTCAGCACCCCCGCGTGTTCTCACCATGTGCTCTACACATAAACTGCCATGCCAACTAGAGAAAAACGCAAGAAATCCTGCTCACCCTTTGCTGTATGCACTGTCGTTCCTGGATCTCTTCCACAGTGCTGGAGTTGGCTGCTGTGGGATCGTCTCGACGTTGCCGGTGGTGGCTGACGGATGCCTCGCCCCTCGGTCTCCTCGGCACTGGTCCGGTGTATGGTGCTGTAGAGCTTCGCCGATCCCTGTCCTACTGCGCCAGTTATGTTTTTCTTGTTCGTTTTCTCCTTGATGTGGACTGAAGTCCCGTCAAGAAGATGATCGACGTCGATGAAGCAGGAGGCAGGTTGGAGGTAATGAACTTGAAGGTATATTGTAGCAAAATATTTAGTCATATGTACATCTTGCCGAAGCACACTGATGATGACATAGACATCAACAGCGTCTTACTCTTCTACTTAACTTTTCTTAAGTTAGAGCCTAGAACACTGTTACTACATACAACGAACTTAGTCTCACTGTTCGACCACCGAGTGGTTACGGCCCAGACAGAAGTTGCATCGTACGGAGTCTTACTGATCGATCAGTTAAGTGATTACAGCCTAGACTGAAGGGAAACGAATCCCGTCCAGTCTTTAGTACCTTGCGGTAACAAAGAAAAAGGGGAGGTGGCCACTGCTGGTCCGCCTCAACCTTCTGTTATCCAATCTGTTTATCCTCAGATTAAGCCACTCCCTAGTGGGCTGTCCCTAATCCCGACAGCAGCGTCTTTGCAGTTTAAACAGGCATTTTGGCATTCTTTCCCATCATGGCTCTCCCTCTCCTTATCCCACGCTCTCAGATATTCTCACAATCGAAATATCGGTATCGTAGCAGCCCTGCGGCATTCGGGCCATCTCCCACGCTCATCCAGTCGAACCCTGTCGTTCCAGGAAACACAGCGTGTCTTCGCCTTTCCCGCAGTTCGGACCTTGCACTGCTGCGACTCAACCCTTTGTTCCAGTCGGCGCGCCGAGAGCGCATGCCGGTCGTTAAAGAATTGGTTGGGCCAAGCGCATTGTCGCTTCGAGCGACGGCGCACTTCTCATGCATTCTTTTCCTACGCGTCCGAGCTGCTCTTCCCCGAAACGGCCACTGAGGGGACAAGTACGGTCGCGCAGCCGCGACCCCCCCGAGCGACGTTCCGCGAAAGGGAAGGGTCTCGTACCAGGAACCCCTGGGGGCCAGCGTGGGAGACCAGCCGCTCAATGGGAGCAGTTTGCTTTCCATTGATAATTGCTGTCAAAGACCATGCAGAGAGAGAGCCGAGAAAGAAGCTTTGTATAGCGTACGTTGCTACGCCGTCCCTTCTGCACGATCGCCTTATGAGCGGCAACATAACAATTATTAAGTACACGTAGAAAAAACATAAGGTTAGCAATGCCTTTCAAGAATTCTTACGTCATGGTTAAAATAACTAAAGAATCGTACCTTTTACCTCCGCATTTCTTATCTGAAAGAAGCGATCACTCTTTAAAAATAAGAAATATTTTTGTAAAACAGAAACGATCGAACACTTCTTTTTTCCACACACAATCTCACAATGGAATCAGCTTCCCCAGAAAATCGCCGAATATCGCACAGGAGCATCGTTCGGAGCACTACTACAGCACTGCTTCTATTCTTTTTTTCTGTTTCTGTGTTATTCCTGTTTCCACCTTATCCTTTTCCTGTACATATGTAACCCTGTGTATCCCCTGCCTCCCCCGCAATAATGCCTTCGGGCACTGCAGGTATTTTGAACAAAAATAAATAAATTAATGAAAAAGGTCGCTGATACACCTATTATACTAAACTACCTTTGTTATTTATCAGATGCCTTCCAAGAGCGGTGTCTTTTCACCTCAGACAAGGCATCACGACCGGGCTAACAGCATTCCCTCCCCTGCTGTTTGTGTTATGGCATTCATATTTTCAATTCCCAGCTTTTTTGTGCTCATGGTTGCTTGCTGTGGTAGCTTAGCATGTAAGGTGTGGCACAGGTAAACTGTAGGATGCCAATTCAATTCGCTGCCACTTTTCGCGGCTGCTTTTCGATTGGGGAAAAAGACAGGAACAGCCGAATAGGTTGTATTTAAGTGCATTGGAAGTTATCCGCAGAATCCTTCGTGGGGCCACCACACGTAAAATCGCTGCACTTACTTTGTATATTCACCCGAACTGCTGCTTTTTTCCGCGGTGGTGCAGTGCTTGTGGTCCTTGTCTATTGAGCCGAAGGGTACCGGTTCGATTCCGGCGGGGGCGGTTTCATTTTCCATATAAGGGAAAAAATTTGCAGCATATCCACGGAGTGAATGATGATGAGTGGTCGAAGCTCGGGAGGTTCATCGTAGATCGTGCCGAGTTCCGGATTAATTTAGTTAACGCGCACGCTACGAATCCTCATGGTTCAACTATGCACAAGTGAAATCTCCCGGCACTTCATTGCAAGAGAATATCCAGTGCCTATATATATATATATATATATATGGGTTGCCGGTGAACGCTTCGCCAACGCGAGCAGTCAGTATTTCTCAATCAAGAAACTCGCTAGGAGACGCTGCCTGCGCCAACGTTGTCCTCTCGCGGGTGAGGGCGCGTTCTCCTTCTTTGCGAGCTGGTAGCGTTCCTCAAAGAAAGAGCGTTTCCACCGCCAACGCGCGTCTTTCGCTCTCTCTGTCTCTCTCTCTCTCTCTCTCACAAAAGACAGCAGAGGCACGCGCCGGGAGAGAGAGAGTGAGAGGCACGCGCCGAGTGCGAGCGCGTGCCTCCCGGCACGCGGGCTACGCCTGACGACTGACGCCTGACGCGTGACAAGGTTAGACCACGGCCACCTGGATCGGAGCGCGCGGCAGCAACACCGCCGCGCGCTCCGATCCAGGTGGCCGTGGTTAGACTAAGAGGATCTTCGCCCCTAATAGCTAGAGGGCGTTTTCGTTCCATTGATGCGTTTCCAGTGCGCGGTAAGGGGCTTTGAAAAACCACGCTGTGTATATTAAGGTGCACTGTAGTACAGTTCGTTTTAAGCTTACGTTTAAAGACGCCAGTCCGTCAAATGTTCCGGAGCCGTCTACTGTGGCGAGCATCAGATTTTCTTTTCGGCACGCAATATCCTAGCAGTTACGGTACGAAGCGTTCGTGTTACTGCACTTCATTAGCCTGACCAGCGACGCACCGAAATTACGCGTAACCTTTTCCACTGCGTTCAGTCGGGCCTCCTTTCTTGGCGTCCTTCAGTCCTCAAGTCGTGGCCATTAGCAACACAACAACACTTACTATAAAGCGTGCGTTTTGTCGATAGCTTTCTGTGTTTTCAAAAGAAAAAAACTTTCATTAATACAGGTGGAAATCAGGGCTGCGGAAATAATAAAATACTCTAGATTAATAAGCGTCAGACTAACAAACACGACACACGCCCTTGCTACTACTAGCCGTATACCAAAAAGTACGCAGCCTCCGCTTAGTCGCGCAAGGCCAGATCACAGCGAAGCTGGCCGATCATCATCATAATCATCATGTCTATCATCGCCCTTTTCATCTTGAACTTAATCGTCGTCATCGTCATCTTCATTATTATCGTCATCATCTTGTTCTCTATCCCCTTCCTCCTCATCTTTAGCTTGTCCTTCATCTTCACCTTCACGTAATATGGTGTACTGACGTCATATTACGTGCACGATGTTGAGGCCATACAAGGTTAGGCTCCTAAATGCAGCGTCGCTTGGTTGCTAGGCAAGGTCATTTCAAGGTCATATTTCTTGACAGGACACAGATATGAAGAGGAGGAGTAATAAAGGCAGGGGGATCAACCAGACGCGCGTCCCCTTTGCTACCCTACACTGCAGGCAAAGGGATTAAGCCACATATGGAGAAAATTACGGAGAACATATGGAGATGCAGATATGGACAACGCAGCGTGAGGGGACGCGCGGCTATTTCTATTTAGCACAAGGGGTGTTACTCAGTTACGAACTTCTATGCTTTGCAGCGAAGCCGGCCTCTCGACAGCAAGGAGGGGGATTTGTGACTACGTTATAGTCGCTTTCGGAGCGCAAATAACAATAAGGGCTCTGAGATTACGCGCAAGCGTGCAATTGCATCAGATATGTTTAAGGACATTAGGACGCAACAAGCTCTTGTACCTATTAACGGCCCAGAAAGTATACGCACAACCGCCATAGAAGAGAGACAAGAGAAGAACAAAAAATCCTCAATTTCGCTAAACGTCAGGAAACCACGAACGCCTTTAAAGATCCGCAGTACGCAAGTCATAGTAAGATCATTTGCTCACCAGTTGAACAAATAAGCACAGGTATAGTGCCTAGAAAAAATTTCTAGGCACTGTAGCACAGGAATAAACGGACATAAGCGCAGGCATTCAGCTATGTACGTTGAAGATATAACACCAAATAAAATAAATAAAGAAAATAGATTCAATAAGAAAAAGTAAAGCTATTTCTCGTGTATTTTCGGATGCATCTACTGGATACATATGAAATAACTTCAAAGAACAAAATAACACAAAATAATCTTGGAATGAGCTAGCGAACATTTTTTTGTCATATTTTGTTTGTAAGTGGGACATATGAGACCCCAGTATGCGTGTCAAGCGATGCCACACATGGCGCGTTTAAATTGTCCCTCCTCTTGGCATCAACACCAGCTGCATATTCACGCTTGTTCCTGTTTATTCGTGTCGTTCGTTCTTTAAACGATGGGCGAATAATCTTGCCATGAATTGTTGCCAACTGACCGAAATCAGGAGCATTTTGAGCACGCGTGGTCTGTTACCTAGTAATATCACCTCCTTGGCAATATCTACCTAATGGCCTTGCGATGTCTAAATACTTGCATTGCACTGGTGCAAAGGTACTTCCACCATGTATAGTGTTACGTAACGGAAGTTCGGGTTAAAGATAAGACGGCCACAACTTTGCTTAAGATCATGGAAAGTTTAGCGAACCGGGATGAAGTCTATTGTATATAAATAAGAAGGAAATTGAAATTAGAGGAAAAGGTCGAGCTGCAAACGCTGTGCAGGCGACATTCGTCTTATTATTGTTGTCAGGGGCAACACAAAGCTTTTCATAGAAACTATAATAACGACAGTAAAACGAAGTTACTTACATGTGCAAAAGTTGAAATGGTCTGCGACAGTGTTTGTATGCAATGCTTCTGTGCGGTTGTGGAACTACTAACTCCCTCCATAGTCTACTTATTTGTGAGTGCCTGTCGGGTGGTTGTAAACAACTAAGAAAAAAATGGATAAATAAATGAATGATAGCTCTTATTAGTTCGCCCTTATGTAAGAGTAAGGGCGGTAGCGTGTGACACTTTGGGCAACCACTCCGAGGAGAGGACTCTTCACGTCATCGTCACCATCGAGGGAGAGAAGTGTTGAAGCACAAAACTACAACGGTAACGACATCTCCCCGTTATTCCAGATCCCTTTAGTCCCAGCGCTGCAGCGAAGGCAGGTTATGTTTAGGTACGAGTGCAGCTTCGCTGTATAGTACACTAAGGCTATGGGTTCCACTCCCCCTAGGTTAGGGGTTAGATTCCTAACACGATACACTGTAAACGAAAATATGCCCAGCTGGGAGGTCTCGCAGGATAATACTCCCGCTAACCTCCGGTGACGTCACCATATACCCGATGCGTCGGGATGTGCCGGAGTACGTGCGAGGCCTCGCCGCGCTTTCAATCCGGCGCGTGAAGCACGGAGGGAAACGGGGCGCCTTCCATGATTATCCTCCGGCGAACAATGACCGGAGCTCGTATTTCCCTCCGGTACCTACCCGCAAATCCTCCGGTACCACCGCCTGACCGCGCCCGGCAGCTCTCATTGGCTGCTGGAGGAGTGACGTCGCAGCCCGACAAGGCCTCTCAAACCTAACATGGCGCCGGTCCTAGCTACACAGTCGAACCGATGCGATGCTTAGGCGAAATGGCAGGCCTTCGGCCGCGTTAGGAAAAAATGAAATCGTTTCGTGCATCTTGTGAACGTTACAAGCAGAGATGAGCACCAAGGGACACTGTGGCCGACAGCAGCAAAGCGTCGCTGGAACCAACGTCGTGCTAGTGTTGTGGAGTGATCGAATGTCAGCCACGGAGAGCAGGCACAACGACTGCGTCGGTGAGTGAGCCAGTATACTTTTTGAAGTGCGTGCGTTATTTTTGTCAAAATCAAGTAAAGTTTGGTGCAGTTTAACAAATAACAATATCGGTAATGTAGAATTGAGTAGTACTAGAAGTAACGGGTATGTTACAGAGAAATATAGGAGTAAGAAATTCGGCCGAATTCCCATTGTTTGAAACACGTGTTTTTAAAGCTATATAAATGGGAATAGCTTCTACAAATTTGCACGTAGGATTGTGAGATTTAGCGCGTAGAATGTCTGCATGGAGATGCGTGCTATCTCGCAAAACTATGGCGGTAGCTATATTCATAACGACGTTATAAAGATATTAAAATTGAGATGTGTTTTTATGTTATATGTCACGTATCTATCAATTTATCTTTCTCTACAATGAGTATAATAAACGCTGCGTCATTGTATATTATCACCTGCAAATTATTTGGATCTGTCTTGTAAACTGGCCTAATAACAACTAAAATCGATAATATGCCTTTTTAAAATGTAACGAAACGAGCTATACAATTCTTTTTGTATTGCCTTTGAGAATGCATCTATGCGCTTAGTCTAGTGACGTGTTTAAATAGGGTATGTAGAAGTGGAGATATCAGTCGACCGATTAAAAAAATATTGTAAGTAGGCCTTCCTGCAACGTTTATTTCCAGCCGCTACTGCGGTCATGGTGGCATGGCCTTGGCTGCGCTGCACGGAACTACTAAAACAGAGTGTAGCTGCAGGTACATTCACGTTTCTGAGCAAGTGCAGTGACCAGGCAGAGGGGGGCACGAGGCGGGCAAAGCAAGAAGGGGGGGCGGGGGGGGGGTGTTGAACGTCGTCGATACAGCGGTCGTGGCCATTCCAGACGGGCCGTTATGTAGCCACAATCACCTCTGCATGTAAATATGCGTGACTCCCAAACAGCACCGCCGAGGCAGTGACGTCAATCTTAGCGCTCCTGTAGGAAAGAATGCATGGGAAAACGAAAAAGAGGAGCGAGTGTTGAACATTTTCCTAGAACAGTCCCATTAGCTGGTAGCTCAGAAAAGCTTTCCAAACTTCTTGTGGCAACGAACAGGGCCGAGAGACTCGCTAGAGGAGGCCGCATGGAAAGTGAACTTTCCAGAATATACTTCGGCTATCCACCCCCCGTCGAAAACCGCATTTTTCTTCTGCTGGTTCGAAGGCTGACACACTTAACGAGCCGCGACATTCGCGTAAACCTTTTTTGTCCCGGTGCTCGCGGCTAGATTCCTCCCTCCACGCTGTTGTGCATCGAATCCTCTTGCCAGCACTTGCGCTCCAACCGAGGACTGTGTCCACTGAGTGCATTTCAGGAATGGGAGCGTGCAAAGCAACCTCGCTGGCCGACGCGAACAATGAACACCGCTGGCGCCACTGCGGGCTCGGGCTGGTGCACCGCGAGCTGTTCAGGCAGCCATGGCTGTACAGCGATCTCTTCGCTTTGTCACGGCCGTGCAGAATGTAAAAATCTTGCATAGTCTTTTTCTTTTTTTTTTCTCGGCCTGTCGTCCGTTCTGGCTCACTGACACTGCAGGATATGCTACTTAAGCATTTTTCAGAACCGTGTACGCGACCTCTGGCAAACCCTTTTAGTTATTTTATATTTATTATTTTTCCTGTCACTCTCCCCCCCATCCCCTCTTCTCCTGCGTGAAGCCTTCTCGGTCTGGGGTCCACTCTGCCTTGTTGAAAAACCCGTTGAGCAGTGTTCGTGGGCGCAGGTGTTTGTGCGTTCGTGATAATGCGCATGAGCGCAAGTGCCCAGAGCTGCCGGAGAAGTCGTCACATGCAAAAATAAAAAAAGCAAAACAAAAAAAGCGAGGGAAAACCCGGTAGTCACCTGACTGGCCGCGAAAGGGAGCGCGATGTCCGTCATGCGAGCGAAGTCGGCGGCTGTGCGAAGTGTGTGGTTATGCTTTATTCAGACTGTTTAATTACCCTAGTAAATAGTTTTCATCTTTGCTCCCTTGAACTGTGCTTTTATTTTTCTTTCGTTTACTGCCATCCTGATAGCTAACAATAGGTGTACCTACAAATGTAAGAATTTACAGTCCTCTCCGTCTATTCTATTTTTTTTTTCTCATGGTACGGTGCCCTTCTTTCTTTTGTGTGTCCGAGGAGAAGACGGACACGACAGGAGGGCCTCTGCAAAGAAAAAGAAGGAAAGTGCACTGCCACCAAGCCAGCTGACGTATTTTGCTTCGACAAGTTTGTTTGGGTCTTTCTTCTCCCCTCTTCTATCCAAGTGCAAGCTTCGACCGCGCTCCCGATCCTTGGCCTATACGCGTGTGTACCGGGAATACAGCTTGTTGCAGACGGCAACTGTTAAGTACGTTTTCGGATTAAATTGTGAAGCTTTTATTTTTTTTTTGTTCTCAAGGCAGACATGGCTGTTGTAGTGTCATCCTGATAAAAGAATTTCTCTTGCCTCAACATGTTCTGTAAGGAAGTTTCGCGCACTCTAGGAACTGTGACATGGATATGCGACTCTGACTTATTACAACTTGCTCATTTCTTGTTCTTTTGTCGTGCATAACACATTTACTTTCGCCGTTTAAATGCTTTGGGACGTAGTTTACCTTGTTATGAGTCTCCCTTCACTCTTTGTATAAGGTTTCAGGAATGTTTCTCGCACAGTCATGAAGTGCGAAGTTAAGTAAGAAGAAAAATGTCTATTTTCGCTTTTGGCTGGTTATGTAGCAATCAAAGGCGGCTTATGTCGTGGTATAAGCTAATCTGAAACTGCTACTTGCCAGCAGTGCAAAGTTGCTTTTCTCGTGTAGCGGCCGATAACGACCCTAGTCGCCCTTTATTTGCACATTGTCATAATCAAACAAAAGCAAAGGTGTACTGTGATACCTTTATTGCTGCCGAACTTTCATTGCAGTTTGTTATTTTGTTACGTGCTTTAAATCTCGTTGTTGGTATTTGGTGTGGCATGAGTATGCCAGATATAGTTCTGTCTGACGAGCTGAGCACCATACATTTTTCTCTTTTTGGTTGCCCGGACACATACAGGATGTCCCACCTAATTGTAACCATATTTTCAAAAATGATGGAGCGTCTTAGTGATTTGCGAGAAACTCATACATGTTGAGGACAAAGTGCCCTAGTGTTACGATTTTTTTTCGTTTTCCAAAATCAGTAAATTGGCCTAAACTAATGAGATAACTTGTTTAATTATTCGCTTCATAAAGAAATTGTCGCTGAGAATCTTGTAGATCAAATTGAAATGTGAAATGGTCTGCTTGTATGTGCCGTCAAAGAAAGCCCGCGATATGCAAAAATAACCGTGTGATAGCGCCACTAAATTAGCGCTTCCAGACAGCCGATCAGGGAACAACGTCCGCTTGTCTCTGCAGCGCTGTCCGAGATATGCTTGGCGTTTGCGGTGGCCACAAGATGCGTGTTCGTGCGTGCGCGGGCTTCATTCGATGAATCGAAGAGAATAATATCTTTATGCAGCCTACATTCTCATGTTCCCACATTTAATAAAAAACACATCTTTATGCAGCGTCACTAGGGAGCGTAATAATGCACTTTCGTCGTCACTCGCACTGTGCGTCTGATTGCTACAGCGCTGCAGGTACAAGCGCATGTATAGTTTTTTTTTTTTTTGCGCCGAATTAGTGGCGCTGTCACGTGGTTACTTTTACGTTTCGTGGGCTTTCTTTAACGCTACATATCAAAATACCCATCAATGCTGCTTAAGGGGATTTTTTTTTATTTGATCTACAACTTTCGGGGCATTGGCATTGTGGAGGAATTGGGCGCACGCAAATATGAATTTGTTGTATCGACAATTTCTTGATGAAGCGAACAAATAAAGAGTTCGGTAATTAGTTTATTCTAATTAATTGATCATGAAAAATGAAAAGAACTCGTAACACTAGGAGACTTAATCCTTAACACGGCCGAGTTTGTTGCAACTCGCTAGCACGCTCCGTCATTTTTAAGAACTAACATTAAGTTTAAAAAATACATTACGTGTAAGTGGGACGCCCTGTATATCGCTTTTTATTTCGCTATTGCTAAAGGTCTACTGAATGTTTTAATGTGTGCGCAGAAAATATATCGCACAGCCAGCCGGTGTTGTGTTTTAAAAAAGGAGTTTCATTACAACAGCTCCAGTAGGGTGAACAGCCCTTTAACTGTTAAATGAAGCAGGTAGCTTTGTTAGCTTCGTGATTTGTCGACCGGAAGCAGAAAGGGGTTGTCGAAAACATGGTAACACGCGGGGTGCGTCAGTTAACAATTACGCCAGGGTTTATAAAAATTCACGAGTGCACTTCAAGGACGCAACCATATTGGTATTGTTGACTGTTATCTTGTCAATCTCAGGCTATTGTTTCAATGAACTGAGGTAATTAACATTATAGTTACCCAAGTTTCAAGCAGTTGCGTTAAACACAAATTGCTCAATTGGGAATTTTTCAGCATGTAAATTATTGTCCTGATAATGTAAAATCATGGTAATAGGTTCAGTGGCTTTACGTTTTTGGGCTCCTAAAAAGGTCTGGGAGATTCGAAAAAGTACCACGTGACGAAGCGTTTCCAAGACTTGTCATCAGCACTCTCAAACATGCTACAACAGGATGATCGGTGATGCGCGAAGACATACAGCACTGGACACGCCACAAAAGTATTGATAAGACGTGGCCACACTTTACGCCCTCTCGGCTTCTTGATGCGTACGGTCTATGTGCATCATCAATTGCTTGTTGGTATATGTTCGAAGGAGCTGATGTCACTGCACGCAAGTGCCCAGTCACGTCGTATATTCGAAACTTGCGCACTCTCTTAAAGGGGTCCGACAGCACTTTAAACAGCAAAGCTTTTTTAACAAATCGTTCCTTGTCCGGAGAACCATATATATATATATATATATATATATATATATATATATATATATATATATATATATATATATGATCACCTTTAGTTAATGTCTCCTAAAGAGCGGGCGAACTATGCAATGCCGAATGCGCAGTGTTGATGATGATGATGTTCCCGAACACATACGACTCTACCACACGCGCGATTCTTTCTTCTCGTGCGCACATGGCCAAAGCCCACTACTATACACTGGCAAAACGGCGGCTGGCGGTCGCCAGCAGGAGAAAGAAAAATCCTGTATGCGTTGATATGCCTGGTGCACAGTGTCTCGCGAAGCTCTGCGTTTGTGCATTGCTTCGCACAGCGAGAGCATGCGTCCTCTCACGGCGCGAGGCTATGCACAAACGCATGCAGCCATGGGTAGCCCGAAGCTAAATCGCACCCGCGAGGAAGAGACCACGATCCGAAAATCGAAGGCTTGCCGCTACGCGAGAACGAAATCGACGGCGCGGAGCAGATCTGGAATGCGTGGTCAAGTTCAACCTCGTCACAACAATAAGCATGTCACCGTTCAGCTTCGCTGTGCATGAGCTTTTCGCGGCTTAGTGCAAGCTTAAAGCCCTCTATTATTTTTCTTTTTTTTTTCTGGGTAGAGTCAGAAAGAGGTGCCGATCAGTCGTGAAGGCTGCTGTGAACATGTGAGCCAAATGTTATTGCACTGAACGCTCCAGGGAATCCAAGATATTGTTTCGAACACAGCTGGAAAGCGCCCGCTCTTCTTTCAACAAATGACATCACTGAAGGCGCCGGCTAATTCGCTTGAAAAAAAAAAAGAAGAAACAGCGTTGGCTGATTTCATGAGAGCGGAAGATAATCTGCTATGCTTTATTTGTTCGTTTTGAATTCAACAAATTAAGGAAATGGGTGTGTATGTCTTAAAGGACTGAAAAAAGCAAGTGGCGCAGTCGTAGCCCCAGTGACGTCATTTACTGAAATTAAGAGCAGGCGCTTTCCAGCTGTGTTCAAAACCAAATTGCGAATTCATTGGTGCGTGCAGTGCATTAATATTTTCCTGACATGTTCACAGGAGCATCCTGCATAGACCTGCACCGTTCTCTGACTATATTCAAAAGTCTTTTAACTTGTAAGGTCCCTTTTAGTCCCGTAAAATTTTAAACCGATGCACTATTAAAGTACGTTGCCCGTACACTAGTTTGAATGGTTTCAACTTCTCGAATGAATATTTTTCGTTTAAAAGCACAGGCTAAATATAGGGCAAACAATAAGCAAGAGTTATTTGCCTGAGTTCATTGAAAAAAAAATGTGTCAGATGGTCTATACGACAGTAAATACTAATATGATTGCATCCTTGTAACGCACCTGCGGAACTTTTTTTTTTTTACAATCTGAGGCAAATTAACTGAAAGAGCCTTTGTAATAAACTTCAGTGGCCTTGTTAATATTTCACCAAACATATGAATCAGAAGTTTTTGTTTTTGTTTTCTTGAGGTAAACGCTAAAAAAAAATACATAAATTGGCACTGCCAAATAGAAATTATTCAACTTCAATGCAAGCACTTAGATCAAGCAGTTAGTTCTTTGAGCGTGCCCTGTGGCCTTTTATCGAGTTGGACCCGCTTCTGTGATTTTAAATGTAGTGCTTCAAAATAAGGGCATAGAGAGGGAGCATAACCAGAAAGGTGTGTGCTTTTGCTACGTTCTTTTCACCTCTTGATTGTGCTAGAGATGGTGACATTGCACTCACATGTCACATTCAAATGCCTAGGTTCGCACTGTTGAGCTAAATCGACGGGTGCCACACCTAGTGGCTGTTGCAAGCGCACTCCCACTACTGCACAAATTTATCCGCTTTATAGCTTTGAAAAGTGTAGAGCTTGTCTTGAATCTTAGGTGCTCTACGCGGTTGACGTACAGCATAGTGGCGTACACTCAGTCTTTATATCCTGCCCAATCAGTCAACACAAACCGCATCAGTCGCGGGGCTCAAGGCCCAGCTTCCTCTGCCAAATACTGCCGTACGGCGCGGCCGTTGGCGTAGAAGCGGACTTCAGGAGCAAATTAAACGTTAAAATTGTCTTATTTCAGTATTTTCACTTGTGCAATATTATTATTATTATTATTATTATTATTATTATTATTATTATTATTATTATTATTATTATTATTATTATTGTTATTATTGATGATGTTAACGCACACGCAGAATGAGATAGAGGAAATAGCAAGTAAACAGTATTGTTCGATCTAATTCTTCAGTGTAGATGGTTGCTTGATGCTCGTTGAGTGGAAGAAACGCTTGGATATTTTCACGTTATTTATTTACATGCATTGGCAGTTTTAAACAAACGTAATTCCAAGTGCACCAAACAAATCTCTTCGGAGCGGTCGTCCTTGGGTCCCTTCTCGTCCGCTCTCCGAGTCGTTCTTGTCGTTCGTTCTCACGGTCCCGCTTCTACAATCCCTTTGTTAGCTCCCCCCCGTCTGTCCCTCTCTCACTAGTTTGAGTGACAGTCGTCGTGCAGTACTTAGAAGCATTGTTAGAAACGGCAAAGCCCCAGCTATTGGTCTTTCCGTGGTTTTCAAGAAACGCAAAAAAATATATATATAAAGAGGAAAAGGAAGGGCGCGCGTCTGCATTCTCAACAAGTATAACGCAACGTTGCATTAGAACCATGTTTGCGGTGCAGAGCTACGTTAGTTCGAATGGCCCACACCACAGTACTGCGGCCAAAGAACATATGGTTGGCGTGCTGACAATATGCGCCAGCAGGCCTGGACACAGTGGAATACAAACCGACTCGCAGCATTATCCTTCATAAAGAGTTCCACTGCCTCTTTTCAAGCTTTGGCGACAACAGCTAGCGTTGTGTTTCTGACACGTTCCTGCAGATTATATATATAAATATTGTGTTCAGTGCGAAAACTTCTGTTCCTTGTTTCGTTATTTTGCCTTTCCTTTACTCCAGCAAAACCGTTTGTTCATTGCAGCCTAAATAACTGTACAGTGTGAAAAAGTGCTTATGGTTGTCCATATTACTGCACTGTACTGCAATTATTGTACTATTTCTTGCCATTTTTGGTGCTTTATTTGTTTGTGTGCCCTGTTTGCACGCTGCGCGAAACATGCAATAAACTTTTATACAGCATTTGTTTCTCAATGTTTTGTGTTGATGATGGGGTAAAACGATTACTCGCAATGCACCACACATCTCCAACCTGGCCGATTAATAAATACCATTTAAATGTCTGAAAAGAGGCATGCAGAGACTAGCCAGCCGTAGCGGGAAGAAAAATACACAGAGGTACTCCTGGTGCGTCACGCAGAATTCCTGTCCCGCCGGACTGAAATAATAAAAAGTAATCCGGAGGCACCACACAATGACTCCGGTCAGCCGGAGTGAAAAACAGCAATAATTAGTCCGGAGGCGTCACGTAAAAACTCCGGCGCGTCGGAGTAGCATACAGCGAAAATTAGTCCGGAGGCGCCACGCAAGAACTCCGGCTAGCCGGAGTGAAAAACAGCGAAAATTAGTCCGTAGGCGCCACGCAAGAACTCCGGCCCGCCGGAGTGAAAAACAGCGAAAAGTAGTCCGGAAGCACCACGCAATAACTCCGGCGAGCCGGAGTGAAAAGTAGCAAAATGTAGTCCGGAGGCACCACGCAATAACTCCGGCCAGCCGGAGTAAAAGCTTTACTCCGGAGGTCCGGAGTAGAAAAAACTCCCAATAGGGGGGTCGCTAGAGGACAGGCATTTTACTCCCACCTGGGAGTATTTTTCTTTTACAGTGTACTGATGCTAGTTGCCAAGCTGAATTCTGCTTACTTGTTTTTTTGCGAGTCTACTCGAGTTTTCCGTGAACTCGACGTGAAATTGCGCGTGCGGGTCTAATGCTTATTACCTTAGAAGTGCAGACGCCATGGTCTCGAGTTTCGCATGCTTCGCAAGACGCGTAGCACCACTGATCAGCGGGAGGTAGAATGAATTGAGTCGTGCAACGTCCAACTTGCTGTTAAGTTAGCCGCGGAGTTATCAGGTAGGAAAGAGCAATTCACCTGAAAGCCCAATCGCGGCGGTTTTCGCGATCAATGAGATAAGTTTTTACTGGCTATCTAGAGAGGACCAACTGGCTTCCCCCAATAATTTGCCAAGTTGTTTGTCGACGTAATCGAAGGCAAAACGACGAAAGCGAAGGAGCGCACGGACTACCAAACCGTGGCCTTCGAGGTTTGCGCGTTGTGGTATGCTAGAGCGAAAAATTACGAAAGCCACGATGATTTCAAGGTGTTTCGCAGTTTTACCGCCATGGGGAAAGGAACACCTGCGGTCTTACGACGTAAAAGGCTGGTTGACTCATTTGACATAACTCGAAGATGGCAGTGCCTGCTTGAATATAGGTTTTGGCTTTGCACCATTTTGCTTATTCAAGTTATTTTAGCAATGGCTGAGCATTTTTGATGTCAGGTGCGCGACAGACGCGTCTCTGGAACAAGATCGCCATTACCTTGGCAGGGTTAAGAGGTCTACCGAATTGGACTTTCATCCTGCACCACGTTGCATATATCCCTACTGAAGAGGTCCCGTTCCGTATTCCAATAATTACATCTTTTCGATATGAAGTCCATAAGTTCGCCACATATTTGCCGTATATTTTCCATATACTTCCATGTGATTTTTACGGAAACATACGGAACTATTGGAACAGCTATACGGAACGTTTGAGTAAGGATGTGCTTTGTGAATTTCGGACCCGTAAAGTAATGAATGTAGCTGCGCCAGACGGATGCGTCACCTAACCTCCATAAAAAGTATCTTTGTGAATGACTTTCGAGACCTATGGAAAACAACGAAAGCAAGTGCAAAGGCTTAAATTGCGAGGAGCCGTAATCGACGCTGCTGTGACGTCGTAAACTGCCACAAACACGGGCTAGATGCAAATGCTCACTTTTACTAGTATTCATCCTGGTCGTGCAAAACATAGGCGCGGTAAAGTTGGGTATGGGCCCGCGAACGCGCTGGGCAAACTAAACTTTTCTTGACGTGTCGTGTCCTGCACCGCATCGCTCCACCCAACATTCATCGCAGGGGGCAGCGCGGCGTGGACGAGAGGGATTCAAGAAAATAAATTTCTGCAGGCAATTTCTCTTCGGTGCCACGTAAAGCATGATGGGTATAATATAAAGGCAGACTGAACGCGCGCGCTCGATCAATGCCATTGCGATATCTAAAGATATTAATGGGTGTCTTCCACACAGCATCGTGCGCGTTGATTTTTGAAAGCATAACACTACGGCTTTAGCTAGCGAACTATACTACAATTCGCCTATGAAAAGGGCACTACAGGGAATTATGATTGTTCAATGTTAGGCAAATTACCTTTTCACATTACCAAAAGCAACGCTCACGCTTGGTAAGCTAGAAAATGCCCAAAAAAAAAAAAAACTGAGAACTGCAAGCAGCGCAACCAACACGAAGTTCCAACACAAATGTGGTTGACGTCATACGTTTTTGATGACCTTCACTATGTTCTGCATATTCTTTATGGATAAAAGACATATACATTGCACTGTAAGGCCCTCATTCCCGTATGATCTACTTCAAGGAAATGGCCCACAATTTCTGGACCTCTACATCATGCTCGCAGAACGGTGCGTTTAAAGGCGTTACCATCCTGGAGAAAACAAAGATTGTCCCAAATGTCTTCTCTGACCTTCAAAAACTGGTCGAACGGTGCCCTAGGGTCTGCGATAGCGACAACGTACCTAACGGCTGTGGAAAGAAACACATGGAGCAGTATGGACTTTGTATTAGCAACGCGGTTTCCGAGATACAGCCATCGTGTGGAAATGTTTAAGTGGGTCAGAGGCACTTTACTAACCAGCGCGCCACGGAACATGAACGTTCATTAGAAGCTTATTTGAGGAAATTCCTAATCCTACTCACCCACGGCAGCAGTTGAACTGACTGGGAATGACTACTTGAGGAAATCAAAATTTTACGACGCAGTAAAGACCAATCGGCCCGCGAAATGTCGGAAGCGTGCTTCATTACAGAGAAAGCGCGACATGAGCACCAACACCACATTTATTTCGTTGCGTGACTGTGAGATTACTATATTAAACAAAAGGTAATAGTTGTGCTTTTTAACTGCCTTAATCTATCTTTCCATTCGTGTAGCGCATACGTTCATTGTCATTTGTTGTAAAAAGAAACTAACTACGACAGTATGACGTCCACATTCGGGGCGACTAAATTATGGAATAACTTGCCCTACACAATAAAATCATCGTCTTTATTGCATTCATTGAAGCACGATCTTAAAATTTTGATGATGTATAACTGTGTTGACAGCAATATTTATTTCTTATGTAAAGGTGTCAAATTCGCAAATTTGCGTTCATATTTTATGCGTGCTTATTTACGTGTATGACTAATTCTTGTACTCGTATATTATTGAAGGTGCTTTATGGCATCCAGTTGCGTTGCGTAATTTTGACGTTCTTTAATAATTATTCGTTTTCATGTCATTGTTAACCGAGGCTCCCACTGCGGTCAATGGAATTGGGGGCCCTCGTTCGCATACCACAAACCATGAACCGTTTTTATTTTGAAGAAATGACAAGCTGAAGTGAACTGAACAGAATGTGTACTTTCAAGCGCCCGTCCTGTGTGTTCCTTACTGCCACGTCAGTGTCAAAAAGTAGCGCTGAATAGTTCATGCAGCGTAAATATACCATAAAAACGTTTTCTAATAGTAACGTTTTTGTTTGCGAGCCAACGGTTCTTACGTTTTTAAACACCCTCCGTAATTCTGTAGAAAATTCTGCGTCGGAGACGCACAGACGTGGCTCCAGTTCCTACTTCGAGCATAGAACACTTGAGGATTTCATTTAGTCGCTTTCGTTGATCGAACGGTTCACAAGAAGAAAAAACATTTTTTCAGCTTTATTTAGCAAGGGTTGGCCGATTGCACAGTTACACAACAGTCCGGAGCTGTTGATGTAAGCCACTTGTTTATTACGTTAGCTCCTATGTGCGTTGAGAGCGACCGATGCACGATATCAGTGGAGCGTGTCTTCCCCTCTTTCGGCTCTGCACGTGGAAAGAGACAGAGAGAGAGAATTTAGTGGAAGACGGAGAGATCGGCCTGACTGAGTACGCTCTTCTCTGAATGTGGAGCTGCTCGAGAAACCTTACGCGGCTCTGTTACCACGAAAAAAGGAACGCCACGTGTTGGCACCTACAAAATGCATTTATCCCGTGTGTGCGTCCACTTGACCTCGTGCAACACTCGCTGCTTTCTTATTTGATCCTGCCCGTCGCGCTGTGCACCGCACGCCAGGGAACTCCCACGCCGCGCTGTTGCGCAAGTCTCAGAACAGGAGACGTCTTTCATTTCGTACAGATACACTCTATTTTTGTTCCTTCTCGCGCACAATTGCCGTTGGCAAAAGGCACATTTCCATATTTGGTCGCTACCAGTGTACTCGTTCCTATGTGCGGAACTGACTCCATAATGTGTATTCTACTGCATTTTGTCGGATCTATTGGTCCGTTTTGTTTACTACGTCTCTATTGTACATAGAAATGTAGAACTTCGGCGGCATTTCTGTGAAAGTAGCACTGAGAGCCAAGATACAACTCATAACTTGTGTTGAATATTGTGCGCGTCGCGGGGAAGACGACGAGGAACTAGGGGAGTGTAGCGGCTATTGAGCTTGTTGGCCTTGGTTTCTTCTTGGACGCCATGTTCGGACGGCATCGCTCTCGGCGCCAGGAAAGGCTGCAGAAAGGAATTTTGCACACCGTTTTTGGTGCCAAAACCCTCGCAACAGCTGCCGCACCAGCAGTAGCTACGCCAGTTCCCTCCTCGCAGCATCCGGTGGCGGGCACGTTCGCAACGACGGCGGGGACTTGCGGTACAGCGGTGGTGGTTCGGCGTTTGCTGGACATGGCGCCCCTTCCCATCAGGGGCGTCATGCTGTCCCGCCAAAAGGAACTGCCCAAGCTTCCCGCTCCACCGCTGAAGGAAACACTAGATCGTCTGTTGCTCTCGCTGCAGCCCATACTGAGCGAGCAAGAACTCCGTACCTCCCGACAGGCAATCGACAAATTCGGGGAACGAGGGGGCGAGGGCGAGTATCTGCACAGGATGCTTATGTACCGCTGCAAGCGCGTGGAGAACTCGCTGGACGAGTGGTGGCTGAACACGGCGTACCTGGACGTGCGGACTCCCCTGCCGGTACACTCGAGTTCGGCAACTCTCTTTCCCCGGCAGACATTCTCTTCGGAAGAGGACTTCCGCCTATTCGCTGCCAAAATGACTGCTGCTTTGCTGGAGTTCAAGGACATGATCGACAGGCAAGCTCTTCCGCCCGATACGGCGAGGCACCTCCCGCTTGACATGACCATGTACTTCAACATCTCCATGCACCGACTACCCAAGTCCGGGCGCGACGAGCTCGTCTCGTACACCGACGAGCCTGAGCCGCCGCGTAACATCGTCGTCATGCACAACAACCACCTCTTCCAGGTAACTGCTTCGAACGGCCGCAAGCCGTACAAGGAGCCCGACCTGTGTTCGCAGCTGTTGTCGCTGGTGAACCAGTCCCGTTCGGCGGCGCCGCCCGTCGGCATTCTCATCACCGATGACCGGGACTTCTGGGCCACGGCCTGCCAGCGGCTCCCGGCCGACGAGACCAACGCGAAGACACTGGAAGCGGTGCAGCGCAGCATCCTGGTGATGTGCCTGGACGAGGCGACCGGTGAGACGGAACCGTTGGAGGTGCGCTGTACGCTGCACATGCTCGTCGGCAGCGGAAGTGCCCAGTGTGCCGGAAACCGCTGGTACGACAAGACTGTACAGATCATCGTGAGTGCTGAAGGTGACGTGGGTCTAATCATGGAGCACGCGCCCGTCGACGGAACTGTCGTGGTTCCTATCATGGACTACTGCTACACGTACATGAAGAAGACGGCAAAGCACAGGCTTGAGCCCCCCTCCTGTCCTGACGACAAACCCTTGAAATTAGGGTTCAACCTCACCAAGGAGAGCCTGGAGGACATCGCTGCTGCCCAGGCCAAAATGGAGAGGTTGGCTCGGGACGTGGATGTCATCGATCACGGGGTTGACGATTACGGCAAGGACATCATCAAATCGTGCCGCATGAGCCCTGACAGCTTCATCCAGACGGCCTTCCAGCTGTCCTTCTTTCGGTTACACGGCCACAGCCCGGTGACGTACGAGAGCGCGTCGACGCGCATGTTTCTGCTGGGCCGCACCGAGGCCATCCGGTCTCAGTGCACGGAGAGCGACAAGTTCTGCCGCGAATACCTGAGCAGGAATCTCAACATGGCCGAGAAAGACACCCTGCTGAGGAACGCCATCGCCGCTCACAAATAATTCGCCTCCCTTGCCATGTACGGCCAGGGAGTGGATCGAGCGATGCTCGGTCTCAGGAAAATCGCCCAGGAAATGAAGCGGCCGCTGCCGGAGATATACAGAGATCCCGGCTACGTCAAGAGCAACACTTTCGAGTTGTCCACCAGCCAGGTGTCGGCGCACAACGACATCCTCATGACATTCGGCTACTCGGTGCTCGGAGGCTACGGCATCTGCTACAGCAACCAGTGCAGCCAATTCCGATTCAGCATTTGCACACGTCACTGCAACAAGGAGACGTCGGCGGTGAAATTTCGCGACGCGCTGGTAACCACGCTCTTTTAAACACGGATGCTCGGTTTTGTGTGTCATTAACTGGGTGCCACTATACGCTCAAGCGCGGTTTTCCCATACCTCGCAAGAGAGTCCGATTTCGTAATGTCATATAGCTGTGCTCAGACAACAAACTTTATCGCAAGGAACTACTAAGTCGTAGTTGCTGGCCGCACCCACGTTGGGGCTGGAAGGCCATCGTCCTCCACCTGTTCGCGGGCCCTTTGGACAATCCTTAGTTGGCCTTGGTGATTACCGCTTCTAACGCTTTGTAAGGGTACACTATAAACCCAAATTTACGAAAATGGCGTGTACTGTTTGTCCTTTCGGGAACTGAGTGTGCTGCCACAGATTTTGAGCCAATTTTGGAGTAACTGCAAGGCTAACAGCAGTGGTTCAAGTTTTTAGTCCCCGGCAGTTACCACTCGATGGTATAACGGTTGCCCTCGGTAGAGCGTTCTGTTGAACCGGTTCCGACCAACCGGAAAATAGAAAAATGGAGGCTTCACATTGCGATAACATTTTCACTTGATCTATCAGCATTTATATCACGCATACACCCGTTATCAGCATTTAGTATCGCATATACAGGCTCCCATGCATTCAAATGAACATCACACACGTAAACACGAAAACTTACACGCAAGCATATCAAAGTAATGCGCCACATAGACCATTCACCTCACGCAACTGTACACTGACATCGGGTATATATACTCACACATATTACCTCACATGTAGTGCCGGTGGTAAGTTGCTGTTCAGTGCAATCCCAAATTAAATATTCACAGAACAGCTGTGCGGTTAGCGTCGGCTCTTAGACAACCCTGCACCACACAGAGATGTTAAACTAAACTCGCCATATAGTCAGCGCGCTTTAATTAACGAATCCCAATTAGTAGCTAGAACCTCGTCGATTGCAGCGAATGCGCGTTCGCAATGCCGTGCGCGATCTCATAAAACACCCCTGAGCCCACACAAAAACAGCAACGGCAAGCATTCAGCCCCGGCGGCGAAGAAACGCGGTGCATAATTGTCCCGCCGATTTACCATCTTGCCGGAGTCGACCCCAGGCCTTTTCCGTAGAGCACGGCTGTAGAACAAAGGATCACCGGCGCTCACGAACCACCCAATCCTGTGCTATTTCTACGGTCGTTATTCCGCACACAAATGAAGAAGTCTCATTGTCACTGTCGCGGCTAAGATGTGACGTACGTACCCACCCCACTCACTACGACCGAGAGGGCTCGCAGGCACCGTATGCAGCGTAGCCAGAGTGCACCAGCGGCAGCACGTTGGTTCGGTCTGCCACGTATCGGCGCTCGCCTTTGCGATAGCTGCTTCACAGAGGTCGTCGCACGAGGCGAAATACAGTTTTAACTAAACTTTAATCTACGATACCGACAGTATTTCCCGGAAAACAAAGGCGACGTTTCTTTTTATTGCACCGGCGAGAGCTCATATCGGCCTCCGACGGGCTCGATATCGACGGCATGCGAATTCTCTTTTCGTGTACAACATGCAGCCATTTTGCTCTTCGGGCACTCGGCAACGAACCGCTGACGATTAAAACAACTTACTTTTGTTAGCGATGTAAATATTCCTTGTAATTCGGCGCGTTCAAGCACTGTATCGACAGCGTGCAGGCTCGGAGGCTCTCACTGGGGCACGCACACTACACCAGCAAACTCGCCGTAACCCTACAGGGCTGAGACGGCAGCCGAGCGAGTAGCGTCCAAACCAGCGTTGTACGGAACGTCGTTCCAAGGAACGACGTTCCTGGAGCGAGTTCCTTTTGGGAGGAACGAAGGAACGCCATCGTTCCATTTGAGACTTGTGGAACTATAACGGGAACGCGTTACATTTACGAAGGAACGGCAAAGGGAACGGCGTTCCTTCTACACACACACGTTCCACTCCACGACGATCGCACGTACGCAGCACATCATGCAGGGCGGATAGGCCGGGCTACAAGAAGTGGTCCCTGGAGTCCCCGTTTTCTTGCAGCCACTATCGCTCCCTCATAGAAAAGCACGCACGAAAACGCCATTCCATTGCGGCTTCGATTATTCGACGAGGATGACGCTTCCCCTTCACTGCGGCCGCACGACGTCAGAGTATCCCTCTACTCTTTGGCGGTGGCCGCTTACTATGGCCGCTGGACAAGTAGTTTCCGACTGTCAGACAGCCCTGTATGGGTGTACGGGAACGCGGGAGGTATTGCGTGTAATAGCAAAGTTCCTTTCGTCCCTTATGATCCTGCCGCCAGGGCTCCCTCCGAACTAAAACACCGTCAACGCGTGCTTTACTATATCGCGTCTCGCCGCATTGGTTATGAGAACGCGGTTACGGCCATGGTTGTCCATACGTGGGTGCGACGGCTCCTCCTCCTCCTCCCACCTCCCTCGCTTTAAAAACGGTGCGACGCGCTGCAAGGGGGGTTCTTTCTGACAGGAAAGCTGCGATGCAGCGCTATAGGTTCTCGAGGCCGCGCGTGGTCTGAGCAGAAATCCCCAAGTTGTAAATGTTTTACAGCGTAAGCTGTTATGAGATCACAACAACGGCGCCGTAGTTGTCCGCCGCCGCCGGTGTCCGCCCGTGTCCGTAACCAATATCGCTCCTCGTGAAGAACAGGAAAACTGCTGCCATCTATCGGCGCTGATTTCCTCCGCATAGCCTTCGAAATGTGTTTTTACGAAGCGCCGCCTCGTGAAGCAGTTTTGTCGTATCGTTCCATGCGTCACGCGACAGGCGACGTGCGCAGCCCCGACAGCAACCTGACTTGGCTCTTCGATATACCTGATGGCGCCTCCTCGCAAGATGCGGACCGCTGCTGAAGAAGTGAATCGCAGAGCTACGCGCGCGGCTGCAGCAGGGCAACGACGGGCACTACAGACCGCTGTGCAGAGAGAAGCCCAAACCGCAGAGTTACGGCGCAGGGGATACCCACCACCTGTACTTGCATTAGTTTCCCCAAGCGTTTACAATGGCCTCTAGGAAGGTCGCTCCTTCAACTTACGCTGTCGCTGTCCTGCGATTCCACGCAGGCATGTTTCTTTTTTCCCTGTAGAACAGTTTTCGTTGCGTTGCGTAACATGTGAATATTCAGTGTATGTAAAGGCTCTCACCAAGAACCTGCTCGGCAGAATCATCGTCTCAGCCCGGTATCCAGCCCCTGGCTGAACGAAGAATAGGAAGAACTCGTATAATTACTGGCTTCCTCCCGGTCCTCTCGTTTATTTAAGTTTATTTAAGGGGCGTTCTCTAATGCAGAACATTGCCAGAGCGTATGCGCTAACGAGGAATGCTCTTCATAGCACTCAGGGCAGCGTGGGTCTAAGTCTGCAGCAAAACGGCTAAGCTTCTCTCTCAACCGGAAAGATCCCGTTTGTAACATTCTCAATATCGAAGATTGGGGTCAACTTGGGGTGTGTGAGCGAGAATTTCCTGCGATCAAGTTAAGAGAGATTTGATAGTGCTTAACTATTTTGTGAAAGGACAGTAATGGGTCGGTGTTACGCTCGTAACCCGAAGTGTCTTTGCACGGGCCATCGCGGAATGTTAGACCTTGCGCTTTTTCATTAACTAGCTCATTCGGGCTGCGTTTGCTAGGATGTTACATTGGTTCCCATGTGGGGGGTGAGGGACGTTTGCGGTCCCTTGAGGTTTGACAGCCCCACTTATATTGTTATTATAAAAGATGTAATGCAGGAGCAAGCCTCGAGTAGGACATCGATGAAGACGACAGGTGGTTGGGGCTGCCACGAGCTGAGCGATCTTGTTTACTCTAAAGCTTATCACCAGGGCACGTCAAGCTGCTTGTCGTCAGTCGTCGACTTACAGCATCGCAAGAGCACCAGAGGCAGCGTTATGACTCCCATATTCGAGAAGCTTGCTTTACCTCGGGCGACCTTGCACTGTTCTGGATTTCGACTCGACTCGAACGCATAAGCCACCTCGCCTGCAATGCCCAAGTCCTGACCGTCTTGTCTCATGCAACATGTCTGCATCTCTGGTGTTCACCTTGTCCTGCTTCTCCTTCTTCTTATCTTCTGGCACATACCCGATGCAAGTGAGTGGCCAAGACCCTCTTGAATTAAAGATCGCTCTTATATATGGGATTTCCCGAAGCACATATGATACAAGTTAGATAAAATCATCTTACGTTCAATTCCTCCCTTACAAGACCACGTCGCCCCTCTACGAAATTTCCCTCTTCTTCCTTTCTCCTAATTTCCTTTTCCCGTTCGTTTTCCGACATGACACGTGCTTTCTCTTTATCCATACCTGTACCGTACTTTTCAGAGGCTTCCAAGTCACTGCGGGATTATAGGCAATGAACGGGCCGATCAAGCCGCCCGTTCTGCACATAATATGGAACAACAAGTACCCATACCATTGTCAAGGACGGACGCGGCACGGATGCTCCATCTGCTTGCTCGCAAGTGTACTGTATCGCAATGGGGTGGCACACATTTCACGCATTCCCGACTTCACTCTCTCGATCCGACCTTAAGCCTTCGAGTCCCACCCAAGACTTGCCGAGGAGAAGCCACGCTCATATACCGACTATGGTTGGGCGTCGCTTTCACAAAAGCATATGCGTTCCGCATAGGGATGGCCGACACCGCAGCCTGTGACCACTGCGGTCACGAAGAGACCATTGAGCACATTTGATGTGACTGCCCACGATACAGCGTAGAGAGGCGACCTCTTCGCCTTGCACTCAACAAACTGGACGACCAACCACTGTCGGAAGAAGGCATCCTACGCCATCGACTAGACATCACGTCGCAGAAGAAGGCCATGCAAGCGCTACTGCGCTTCTTGACATCTACCCGCCTTCGTGAACGTCTATAAGTGGAACGTTCTTTGTGTGTGCGTATGTGTGTGCGCGTGTTTTTTGTTGTGCTTGTCTTGAATCTTGTACCCTCTCTCGGCTGTCATCTTTCTAACCCCCTCCCCTTCTCCCCAGTGCAGGGTAGCAAACCGGAATCTAATATCTGGTTAACCTCCCTGCCTTTCTCCTCTCTTCTCTCCCTCTCTTTTTTTTATTCCACTCTTGCTCTTGCTCATCACCTTCATTCTCATTGCTACGCGCATATTTACATTCATTAATATTTCACTTATTAATTTCTTTATATATTTATTCCTTCACACGCCATCATAATCATGACAGCTACTACATCTCTCGAAAATTTTGCTCACAAGTGAATAACACTGTGCTCGCTGTTGTTGTTTTGTGGGGTTTAACGTCCCAAAACCAGTTCTGATTATGAGAGACGCTGTAGTGGAGGGCTCCGGAAATTTCGACCACCTGGGGTTCTTTAACGTGCACTGACATGGCACAGCACACGGGCCTCAACATTTCGCCTCCATCGAAATGCAGCCGCCGCGGCCGGGATTCGATCCCGCGACCCTCGGATCAGAAGCCGAGTACCTTAGCCACTAGACCACCGTGGCGGGGCAACACTGTGCTCGCGCTTGTGTGTATAAATATATAGATCTATATACACGATACAAATTCATTTACTGATATAAAGCACTCTCCCTTTTGTGAATACTCTGTAATTAGTCGTCGATGAAAATGGAGCGGAACACAACGCTGCTTCTCGTTCCTGCGCTTTCGGTTTCTCTTAGCCTTTTTTCTCGCGTCTGTGAGAAGGAAAGCAAATGCGAAATAAAAATCTTAACTTGGAGTTGAACCTCTGGTTGTATTAAGGGCAATGGATTAATTTAAATGTCTAACGTCTACCAGGTATTGTGGAAGTAAATGTCATGCGAAGCACTCAGCAAGAAAATTGCCTACTCCGAATAATCGGGCGCTGAGCAATGTCTTACGAGTAGGACCAACGTCTTCTGCAAATTGGGAACTTGTGTCTGTACCATGTGCCTGCCAGACACGTCGGCAGTGCCTTAGTGTCGAAAGGGTGTATCAGATCTGCTTGTGCGCGCACTTAACTTTGGTTTTGAGCACAAGCGTGCCGGTGTTTCATTTTGTGTTCTCTATCTTTCTTCCCCTCCTTTTCTCACTAACTTTCTCTCCCATTGCGGCTCTAAATATGATGCAATATAGCGATTAGGGGGCGGCTTCCCTCGGTACAAGCTGGCGTCCTTCACTCGGTCAGTCGTCATGACTGATACTTGGTGTCAGAAGTAGGACGGGGATACCATATCTTCACAAAATAGGACCACGGCCCTGCTAGGGCTATCACTATGGCCTTGCGTGGCCATGGCCGCTTCCTTATGCGCACCACATCATCCTTTTTGAGGAGAGGGAGGGGTGGACGATAGATCTCGGAGAAATCGGTCTCACAGAAAAAGAAGTTCAGATCGTAAAACGAATTCTAAAGAAAACTTCCGAGGCTAACTAGGATTTCTGGCTTGGTATTTCTGGCTAAGAAACGGCGGCCGGTTATGAGTTGTGCCATTGTAAGAAGGTATTAAAGATATGCTGACATTGGAGGAATAAAACGACGTAAAAATTGGACATGAGAACCTCATTTTCAACTACCGAAATAAGTTAAGAAGAGAAAAGGAAACAGGAATAATTCACTTACTACAATGATTGAAAGTGTACACCACTGTAACTTCAGAGAGAAATTTCCATTTCTGCATGATTTCGAACAGTCGGCACTGAAACTTTAACATTGGCGCTATTTTACTTTAACATTGGAGCAATTCTAGAAGACTCCATGGGCTAGGACTGCTTAATATGCGGCATTCACAAATTTCCTCCTGCACCTAAGATCTTTGTTCCTATCTGCTCACGTTAGAGCACTCCCCGGTAATCAAAATGTGGGCAAGTCCCAACTATTACGTGCATCATGGTATCAGGGCTTTCGCCCGCAAAATCCAAGTAATTGCTCTTGTCGTTCATGCAACCGCTGTCGACTACGAACGTCGAAACGTCATTTTTCAGCAATGTGCTGGAGTTTCGGCCGTAAGCAGAGGCAGAGGATGACGGTTGCTGTAAGCATTCAACCCTGACAATGTGGCCAAAGGTGTAAACACTGGCAATAATGTGATAAAGATAGTGCGTACTTCTAAGGCGTTCTGGAAACCACCGCTGGCGAGGAGGTGTCGTGGTCGTTTTAGTGTGCTACTTCGACATGCGGGTGTACTCCGGCTGGTGCATCACAAACTGACATGAAACCTTTGTGATATCAGTGTAGCTCACTGGCGACATGTGCTTATACTGAAGCGTGCCGTCATGCTCTATCAATAACCTTGTGGTTTTGATGAGCACTTGGGTTCCTATTATGCAATAGGCCAGCTATCATGTAACGTCAGAAAGACACGTACGTGCGTGGAGATGACCTTGCATTTATAAGAGAGATTAGGGAAGCAGCCTTAATGAGGCAAGTCAGAGACGCCTCCGTGAGTAGCGATGAAGGGATGGACGCTGACACAGCAAATGGACCTATATTGTGACGAAGACAAACACAAGCTCACAGAAAACCACACTAGGAAAATATCTACAGCGTCTGTACAGCGAGTTAATACAAGCGTAAGACTCACGCATTGCGTTATGTCGCAGCTGCCGAAACTGCGCTCATCGGAGCCTCTTCAGCACGGGCAGGCAAGTTCAAGAGGGTTTGTGGACGTAGGGGATCTCGAAGACTCCCAAACGTCAGCTGCGCGTCTTGAGGTGGTGACGGTCCGCTTAGAGTCCCTCGGGTGTTAGCGCCCGGCTGGGTGGCTCCGCCGACAGCTGGGCCAGCGAACGTTGACGTCCGACAAGGCCAGCCCGTCTTCACAGCTTCGGCGTCTTGTTCCGCTTGTCCGGTAGACGTGGTGCGATTCCTTTTGCGTTTTTCTTTCACGTACCGCGCAGGCCCGTAGAGGGCAGTGTCAAAAGCGGGTCCTAACGTCATGGTTCCAATGGGCGTGCTTGCGCGTTACTTCGGCCATTTCTTCTGCAGTGTTCGGGAACTTCACCACACTTGCATTTTGTTGACGCGAAATTAGGGTTTTTGCTACAAAGTGCTATTTAGTCTTCCCGCTACCCCTGGTGTCAAGCCGCTGGCTCTCGATCTACAAAAACTCAGCACCCGTTTACCACAGGACACCTTGACGCCTAAATCATTAAAGCCGGCATTTTTTTTTTCATTCAAAATGGCTGACACAACAGCACATTGTCTTATACGCGTAGACGCAGGGCCTCTGTGAGCATCTGCATTAGTTGCTGCACGAACCGTCCTTGTCAATGCACGACTGTGCTCACTGCTACCTGCTGTTATTCTTGATGCTTCAGCGACTGTGTTCGCCTATATGACAGACTCGGAATTAGGGAGCGTCTGCGCTTTCATCAATCGCGATTATTGCAGAGCGATTAGGAAACAAGAGCCCTGTGTGTAGTCTTGCATGAAATTTTGTGCGGTCACTTGGTGCGTGCTTGTAAACTATAGAAAGTTTGCCGAACAAAATGCGCTGACGCTCAAAGGCGCGCGTGCCGCTGACTGTGAGCTGACAGAAAACGCCTAAGAACGCACTCTCCACTTTGAGGCGAACATTACTATGTTTCGTTGCCCGCTGAAAAAAAAAGAGCCGTTGAAATAGCTGACGTTGACTCATGGTGTTTATTTTGGAAGGGGCCAGAAAGGAAAAAAGAAGACTTACGGCATACTTTTTAAATTGCATTCGGAGCGTTAATAGGATCCAAACGACAAGAATAGGGATGGATTCCTTTATTTTGTGTTATTTCGTCAGCAAATAAACCCCTTTTTTTCCCGAGCAGTGCACCACCTGAACTCAATTCCTCGCGTGTGTAAATATACGCCCAGCCATCTGACTGTCTCGGGGAGCGGTTCGCTACTCCGCTTTTCAAGGTTTATAACCTTGTCCGACGAGACTGCCTCTGGTCCGTGGACTTACTCCCGCTGAACTAGCAGCCATTAGCGTCAGTGTAGGCATTTTTCGCAACAGTGTTTAATTTCCTGGCTGCCCGGCCAGCGTATACATTCATTGGTAGGAGGTTCAACGCACTAAGGTTGTTAAGCAGCCTCCGAAAATTTATCGCCCTCGGGCAGTTCCTAGGTCGTTTAGCCTCGTTTATTGCGGCCGGAAAGCCATCGCCGTAGTTGGGCCGAGCAGCCGTTTGTTCAGGGCGCTGCTCTGGACACATTAAATGGAAACATGACCTGCCGTATCTTTCCCAGCAGACGCATGTTTGAGCCATCGTGTAAAGACCGCCAGGCCCGGAAAACGCCAGAGCAGTTTCGGCACCCCGACATGTTCACCTGTTCATTATGGAATCTAAACAAGAACACAAATCCAGTGGGTAAAGAAACTTAGAGGCATACTTTCTCAAAAAGTTTGTACATTTTTTTTCGTTAGTTAAGGAGCGTAACTTAGATCACCAGCTAGCTCGCGTTCGCGCACCCTAGTCGCTATCGCCGTGATCAATTTCAAAAGTTCGTGAGAGTTGAAAAAATTGCGCCCGGGTGAAACCTTAAGCTACTGCGGCATTATTTGCATGAATTAAGCGAAACATATAGACTGTTTTTGACGTTTCCCCAGAAAATGATTCTCTAACTGAAAATAAAAAGACAGTGAAAGGTTATTTTCATAGCGAAACCGATATCTTAACAGCGTTATGATATGTCATTTTATGCCACATTTATAGCTACGTACAAATCAAATCAAAACTTTATTTCACCTCAGCATGGAGAAACGGGGTTGCGGGAGAAAGCTGCCTTACTGCAGCTTGACTAAGCCCGGCCCCCTGTGTTACAGTTCGACAGTGTGCAGCACTGACTATAGGTAGGTAATATGTTAATACAAGTCAAAGCACTTTGCATAAGTATGGAAATAAGGGAAAGAGTAATACATGTGGCAATAACATTTAACAAAGAGAAATAACATGTGGCAATGAACAATCGCAACCAAATAAGGGAAAGCAACGCAATGACCACATCAGACTCAAATTCTAAGTAAACAGGTAATAAACGCATATGTACATTTATATATATGTACACACACATACACAAGCTATGTTTATAAAGATAAAGCAATACTTCTGGGAAGCGCTAATAATTCATTCTGTTGCGTTTTTACCAAAATGTGGGGTCCACTAACATACTAGAATGCCAAAGTTCACCCCGTCGTCAGCAGATTACTTCCTCGGCAGGTGACCGGTTCTCCCTGGTTTCCCTTATCAGTAGATAACGCACGAAAGAATCTTTCTTCGAATATACAACTCGGACTTGCAATTATTACCACCGCGTCCTGGTGGTTTACTGTACCTATGGCGCGACGATGCGACTGTACATAACGGGAACCTGCAACACACTTCCAACATATTGTCATAAAGCTGACGACTAGTCGTGGAGGTTCCTGTTAAACTGCGTTGTAAATATTATTTCACCATATGGGTCATGTGACATGAAATTATGTTTCAATTGTAGCTGTAATTCGCCTTATTTTCTTTGCGCGAATGACGTCAGCAAGGCCACGGGCTACGTTGATTGTCTTTTGCTTGACACTTTTGATACTTGCTTTATCTGCTGAGCACGAAGGGAACAGCTTGAGCGTTGCAGAGCGTGCT
Source organism: Hyalomma asiaticum (assembly GCA_013339685.2). Lineage (NCBI taxonomy): Eukaryota > Metazoa > Arthropoda > Arachnida > Ixodida > Ixodidae > Hyalomma > Hyalomma asiaticum. The sequence continues at coordinate 112,373,769 of CM023484.1, forward strand.
TCAGCGATAACGAAATCAACTAATGCTAGTTCTGCCTCAGGGGTCATAGCCGGGCCTCTGTGATGTTGTTTGCCTGAAGGAGAGCAGCAAATTTCCAGCTGTATGTAAAAACAAAATACTCAATTCCCCGGTGAGTGTAGTACACTAGCATTCCACTCACTTGTTGAGAGGAGCGTTTGCGACTGGTCGACATAGTTTTCTGACGATGTCCGCAAAGCCTCGAGGAGTTTCTGCAAAGGTACACAGATAGGCAGGTACATTCTTGAACAGATCGACCGCTGCAGCCGCTAAGCTCCCGCAAGCGAAGTTAATAACCACGGCCAAGTGTACTGGGCTGATTTCCCAGTAGAGCATTTGCACTTTTGTACTTGGTGTGGTGGGGGGCGATAATCACGCGACAGAATCATCTCTTTAGAATATGCTCAGGATTTCGCGCGATACAAAAGACCAAATGCAGTCAGTCCTAATGGTGATAACGATTTAAAATCCCCTTGAAGCGCCACATTAGCGGATAGAAAGCACGAACTTCGCGCGCTTTCGCGCAGAAAGCGTGGCGTTTTGTCGTGATGGCAGCGTCTGGTGTAAAAGGTTTCCGATGTCACGGTAGTTTCAGAATCGAAAAAATTGTTCAATGTCACGGCTTCCGCAAGTTCCACTATAATAAAGACAACTTAGCCCAGCCACGTTGGTCTAGTGGTCATGGCACTCGGCTGCTGATCCGAAGGTCGCGGGATTAAATCCCGGCCGCGACGGCTGCACTTCGATGGAGGCGAAATGTTGAGGCCCGTGTGCTACGCGGTGTCAGTGTACGTTAAGGAACTCCAGGTGGCTGAAATTTCTGGAGGTCTCACTTCGGCGTCTCTCATAACCAGAACTGGTTTTGCGACGCTAAACCCCACAAATAAGTGATAACGGCAACTTTAGTACGCAAGAAAGGCAGCGCACACGACACCCTGTGGATTTTCCGAAGGGCATAATCGTTCTGGAATCCTCATTTCTTGAGCCCGTTAATCCGTCGCGCCCACTGGCTGGTTTGAATGCCATTTCGTAAGAGTTGCTCTGCTTTCAAGGGCCCCTAAACCACCCAGAGGTCAAAATTTAGTTGTGGTGTTGCTTTTGTGCCGGTGTCGGCAACGAACACGTAGCCGCAATAATTTTTGGAAACGGTGCCGAAATAGTGGAGTTACACGCGTTTGATTATTAAAACGCGGCGCTTGCTTGTTTCGCTCTCTCCTGCGCCCCACCGGCCGCTCGCCGGTGCCATCTCCTCGCCGAGTGCTCCTCCGTATGTGACATTCATCGCCGATGACGCGCATCCGGTTGAAGCGCCTCCGCCGCGCTCCCGCGTACGCGCAAGTGTTTTGTTGGTGCTGTACCAACACTCTCTGCTAGCACTATGCGTCGTGTTCTGACATTTGCTGCAGTTTCTAGCCGGCTGTACTTGCACTTACGTAGCGTAGCGCAGTTACGAACACGAGCGTGCACACGCCAACACCACGCGAACGACACACGACGAGGGAAAACAAACAGGCAGGGAGTGCGTGCATTTTCTAGCAGACTAACAGGATGTCGAAGTTCTCCTTCGACCAATGAGAGGAGCTCGAACTCTTCTGACGTCAACAAAAACCACAATGTCGTCGCGGCTAAATTTTGTGTGCCAGAAATGGCCGGTGAGGTGCACGGGATTGTTTTTCGAGTTTGTGGCGCGGCCGCGGGGCGTAGCGCTGCCGCATTTGACATCGTTCATCGCGGCGCCATTCTCAACTCGATGCGCGTGTTAACTTGAAATGTTCAAAAAAATGTCGGGGTGGTTTAGGGGCTCCTTAACGATACACTTAGGTGGGATTCACGTCGCCGTCATATCATTGTGAAGCGCGGATGTTTTCCAAGAGATAAGGGACCGTGAACTGGAGCTTACCACGTTCGGTATCAGTGCAGGATTAATGGAGAGCGGAAATAAGAGTAAGTAATAAACCGTAATGAATATTGAGATTAGAACCAGGCAACCAAAACGCCTTTCTGTCGTCTCGTTCTTGTACCGCGCGTTCATTCCTGCGCGCCTTGATATCTCTGGTCATGAATACATTCCAACCAAAAATTAACACCATCTTCTACCCTGATGGGATGCGAAGCAGCAGCGTTGCGCACGGGTGGCGTCACGGGTTGAACGGCGCTAACGCGGGTGCTTCCCATCCCATCAGGGTTCCCCTTGGGAAGATGGTGTTAATATTGCGCGTGAACCGACGAGTCGGCAGTGTAGCGAGCGGCGGTAGCGGCAGGTGTTGCGGGCGAACGGACGAGGCGGCAGCTGCGGGCGCTGCGGCGAGCGCGCGGCAGGCGAGGGAGTGAGTGACGTCAGCGCGCACTGCGAGGGGAGCGTGACGTCAACGCGCAGCTGCGCCGTGACCTACTTGGCACCGCTCCAACACCTTCGGCGAGGGGAGCGCGTTCGTACGGACGCACGGAGGGAGAGCGTTACACAGGCTAGTCAAAGAGCTGCTTCGCATCTAATACGAACTCTCTGCTCTCTCTACTTCCAAACTGATACTCCGTATCTAAAGCAGGTGGTAGCGGTGCTGCTTGCCACATCTCAAAGCGAGGCATTATGGTCGGTTCTCCTCCTCCCTTCGCGGGCTATCCTCAGATTATCTATAGAAGCAATTGAGAGAAGGCTATTGCGAGCATTTCATTTCTATAACATAAGCTGTTATGAGCTCGTTACAATGTCTGAAATTTGTGGCAATGGCAGCCGTCGCCACCTCCGCCTGTTTCTATAACCGCTATCAAGTTCACAGCAAAAAAAAAACAAACATCCTTGTTCGCATGTGAACCCAGTTGTTTTTATGTGTTTTTTTATGTGGGGTTTAACGTCCCAAAACCAGCTCTGATTATGAGAGACGCCGTAGTGGAGGTCTCCGGAAATTTTGACCACCTGGGGTTCTTTAACGTGCACTGACATCGCACAGCACACGGGCCTCAACATTTCGCCTCCATCGAAATGCAGCCGCCACAGCCGGGATTCGATCCCGCAGAACCCAGTTGAATAGGAGCAATGCCACTACACGGGTGGCCGACTCTCACCAGTTGCATTCTCAGCGACGGCTCTCATGTGGTGGTAGGAGTGACATTGCGGGATGTGTTATGTAAGCCAGTGTCTGGTTCCGTTTTCTTCGACGAAGACGAGCAAAGAACAAACTGCGGGTAGGGTAGCCGGGAAAAAACGCGAAGATAAAGGAATAAACAACAAGTAGAAGGCGCAGAACACGTTGTACAACGGAGAATAAACACGACGACGATGAAGATGAAGAGAAAGTAGGCAGCGAAGAAGTGAAGAGGTAGAATACAGGACAACGACAAGTAAGAGGATGAAGAAGAGCATGACTAATAATAATAAGAAGAAGAAGAAGAAAAACGAAGCGGCGACGACCAAGAGAAACTGGAAGTAGACGACGAGGAAGAATAACTAGCTGAGGAGACATTTGAAGCGGACAAAGGAAAACGAAGAAGCAGGAGAGGTGAAGCAGAAAGAGAATAACACCGAAAAAGAAGAATGAGAGAGCTCGCAGGAATATCTAACTTATGCTCCCACTGTGCTGTGTCATCTACGCAGGCATCAGAATTCATCGTACTCATGTCGGCCAATGTCGGCGATCATGGGGCCTCTAAATAAAACCAACGAAGTAACATGTGGCCAGTACACAGTGCACGTAAACAGCGACAAAACAGTCTCTGTGGTTTAGCAGGCGCACGAGCATACGGATATATCCTTCATGCCTGGCCTCAAACGTCACCAGGGGAATTCATGTTGTGTACCGAAAACATTTATTATTATTATTATTATTATTATTATTATTCATGGCGCCCACGTTGGACGCGTGCTTGCTTTGCTCGTGCCCCGTTTTCGGTAAGCATCAGCATTCTCGCTGTGAAACCTGTGCCAAACGTGTCCATGCGAAATGTGTTACCTGGCCGGATGATGAGCTTCAACTTTTGAAGTGCGGATCGCGCTCATTCTTCTCTAATTTGTGTGCTCCCACTTGGCCTACTTCTAAGCCTAGCGACGACGATTCAGCGGTGTGCTCCGGTTACCATTGTCCGGTTCCGCCCTTGTCCTCCTTCCTCCCTTCGGGTAACCTTGGTGGCAATATTGCCGGTCTACGCCGCCTACTTCTCGATCCTCTAGAGGGAATCTCATTCCACAGCGACGAGGTTACCCAACTCGGTGAAGAAAATGAGCGCCTTCGCAATGTCCACTGCAGCGGACTGGAGCAACAAGGCCGCGTTGTCGCGTCCCTTCGTGCTGAAGTTCACTTCCTGCCGAGGAGTTGATGCGCCGTATAGACGCCATGCGAATACAGCTGCCAGTGGTTTTCCCATCGTGCTTGAGCTCTAAATCATCTGTAAACACTCAGCTATCTCGTTGAAAACTCGTTCAAATCTGCTGCACCCAAGACATCAGCAGATACGACCACAATGCTAGCTGACGAATACGTTTCTGATTAAACAAGCTACGGTTCCCTCGTCTGTCTCTCATGCAGGAGCTGCTAGAGAACTGGAAAGTTCGGGGAAAATTCCAAAAAGCCTGCTAACATCGGACTTCTGCAGACATCTGCTGTAGCGTTAGCTCAACGGCGCGGCGACCGGAAGGTAATTTTTTTTGTCGAAGTTGAGACCTGGGCACACTTCTGCGGATTTCACCAAACACACTAACTCTGTGGCCCTATCTCCCCTTTCGTGCCGGCGACTGAAGACCAAATACCAGTCTTACGCATTGTTCTCTTTTGCCGTTGATGAAACCCTGCGTCGCCTGAACGACTCGTCAATGTGGCCTCTGGGATGCCCCTTCGAGCATTTCCGTGAAGAGCTACACGGCGACATGCTTCATCCTCCTCAACTACTACCTGAGATTTAAAGTATGTGTAAACTGGATACCTTATATCAAAACGTTCGTGGTCTGCGTTATAAAATACTTGAATGCGTTTCCAACGTCATTTCTTGTTCTTTTCCTATTATTGCTATTTCGTAAACCTGGTTAGGCGGTGAAATTCCCTAACTAGAATTTTTCCCATGGAACTGTGTCACGGAATTACCGCCGGAGAAGATCTCGGAGGGTTGTACTACCGAGCGCGGAAGAGGGAGTGAGAGACGCTTGACGACCGTAGCGTTTTGTCACAGCAAACCAAACTTTTATCACACGGCAAACGCACACCCAAAAGTGAACAAAATATATACAAGCCAAAAATATAATCAACACAGAGATGCTTACTAATATAAATTAATGATGGGGTTAAGTCTCAATTTGGCGTATTGCTTAGTCCTGAGTCTGGCCACTGTGGCCTCGCCGGCGCCGACGCGATGAACACATGGAAAGTTCTTACGTTGCGGGCGCGGTCCCCACTCGTCGTCACCAAGTCCGCTGCCGGTGTAGAGACTGGTCGGGCGGAAGTCGTCGCTGTCCTTTACGACGGCTAGAAGAGACCGCTTGCTTCCGAAGCCGTCGCCCCGTCTCCACTGATGACGTGGCCTGACCAAGGGTTAGGCCTAGCCGCCAGGCTAAGTACGAGTACGGTCCCCCGCTCGCAGTGGTGACGTGTCGTGCTGGTGAATTTCTGCTGGCCGACCTTCGAAGGGGGAGAGTTGGCGGCGCGTCCGGAACCCTCGGCTGCAGCACCTCCGCGGACCCTCGCTCGAATCTTGGCCGAGGTCTACAGCTACGCCCCGGAGTACCAGCGTCTCGGGCTCCCGAGCTGAACGCCCGCCGTTCCCGTCGACAGAGCGAAGCTGCCGATGCGTCCTTCTTCGGCCGTAGCCAAGCAGACAATCCCCTTGCTCAGCGCTGCTGCGCCCTTTTCATGCCTCGTTTCACGCGCCACGAGCGCACGTGCTGCTTCATGGGCGAACGGTCTTCGCCGTCGTCGTCGTCTGCTCTGCGCCGCCTCCCTTTGACTCATGACATGGGCCCATCTTTTCAGGAGTTTTTTCCCTGAAAAAACTCCCACTGCCGATCCTTTGCGGGTGGTGACTGTGACTCTGCTGTGGCATGGGTGCTGCTTGTGTCGACGTAGTATGCACCTCACTTCACTGTCTCACACAATACACTACACACACTACCTCGTTCGCACACTGCGCACATTGTTCACCACATTTGAGAGTTCACTGAGTTCACGCGCAGTCATGTCACACATGCACTTCACCCGCGCATTTTCACAAGTCACGTTGCACCACACACCGATTCACCACACATCACACTAATACAATGTTCACTTTTACTCCGACTGAATGTTCACAAAGTTCAAATTGCTGTCCTCTACTAGTCTATACACCCCTCTGACACCAACTGAGTATACAATGCTCAAAAGAAGTCAATAATAACTCCCAAAACCTCAAAGAGTATCCATCACTTTCACATCACTTTCATCCCATTATCCCAATCACTTAGTATACAACATGAGACACGAAATCAGCACTACTTCAGTAGCATCGGAGCATATTCTTCACATTTCATTTAAAGTTCATGGTCTCCCAATAGTACCTCTCTATAGTCTCTTCAGATTTTTGTACACTCAACAATGCTCCACTTCACTATCAACACACTTCTAGCAATATATACACGTTCTCACTACCACACTCTTTCCAAATACAATTCTTTTGCTATGCGTATCTGCTCTCTGCCAAGTTTTTTTTCTTTTCAAATCATTAGCGCCTAGCACAAATATTTCATTTCCACCTTATTCCCTGCTGTGCGGGTTTAACTACCAGTTCATTTGCTATTGGGCCTTTCTCTGCTATTTCTCTATGCAAGTTAACCCCAATAGCTCCGTTTTAAATCACCCAGTGCTCCTACTAGCAGTTGCTCCGAGTCTCCACTTGTACCTTCTGGCTATGCTTTATTGTGTCCGTTCATCTACCTATGTATGACCTTGATCCAGTCCCTGTTGTTTTCCGTCAGTAGCCAACGTTCCAATAGAATCTACTTCTTTTTCTTTAGTGGCCACAATGAAAATCGCTCCGCCTTAATTCTGTCCCGTCTCCTTCCCGGCGTCTCGCGCAACGCTCTCATGCACCTTCTTGCTTCTGATAGCTCTTTCAATAGTTCTGCGAGAACGCTGCCTTTCCTCTCTTTGCACTTTGGATGCCTCTCCCTAACATCATCTCTCGAGCGTCTCGTCAAACGCGTCTTCAAAACTCTCTCTCGCGTGCTTCCACCTCTGGCATGTGGTCGCAAACACCTCGACCGTCCGTCGCGTCCGTCCTTCCCACCTGTTAAGCGCCTTCTAAAGCCACCTTTTCTCGTGCGTCCCTTTGTTGCACACCCTGAAAAACACCTGGTGCGGTTGCTACGTTTGCTCTCTTTCAGTGTCAACCGCGTCATCAAACCTCCATCACTCGTGCGTCTACTTTCTGCACGATGTCGCCGACGCAGCTCCCTGCGTTTTTTTCGCCTCTCTCTAGTTCGCGTTCTTTCACGCGTCTTACAACTACGTCCTCCGTTGGCAGCTTCCGCGACTGCCTTTTCAACAGCTGGGACGTCCCCACTCCCACTGCTGTTCCGCCTTTTCTCATTTATCTCTTTCTCATTGGGGACTCCTACTTCACCATGCTCGCTCTCGAGCTCGACACGATCGTCGCGCGGATCGTGACTCTGCTTCAAATCCTCCACTGTGGGGCACACATCAGAAGAGACCCCGTCAAAACTCGTCACCAAGTCCGCTGCCGGTGTAGAGACTGGTCGGGCGGAAGTCGTCGCTGTCCTTTACGACGGCTAGAAGAGACCGCTTGCTTCCGAAGCCGTCGCCCCGTCTCCGCTGATGACGTGGCCTGACCAAGGGTTAGGCCTAGCCGCCAGGCTAAGTACGAGTACGGTCCCCCGCTCGCAGTGGTGACGTGTCGTGCTGGTGAATTTCTGCTGGCCGACCTTCGAAGGGGGAGAGTTGGCGGCGCGTCCGGAACCCTCGGCTGCAGCACCTCCGCGGACCCTCGCTCGAATCTTGGCCGAGGTCTACAGCTACGCCCCGGAGTACCAGCGTCTCGGGCTCCCGAGCTGAACGCCCGCCGTTCCCGTCGACAGAGCGAAGCTGCCGATGCGTCCTTCTTCGGCCGTAGCCAAGCAGACAATCCCCTTGCTCAGCGCTGCTGCGCCCTTTTCATGCCTCGTTTCACGCGCCACGAGCGCACGTGCTGCTTCATGGGCGAACGGTCTTCGCCGTCGTCGTCGTCTGCTCTGCGCCGCCTCCCTTTGACTCATGACAAACTGTGACACTTTCCGATGTCACGGGGACTAGAGTGAAACCAAACAAAAAGGCGTTGGTGTGTCGTTTCCTGCAGACAGCTCAATACGTTACACGGAGTGACATCGAAAGTGTTCCAGAATCGATTTGTTATGAAGTCAGCCTTGAGCGTCGTAACAAAACTTAACAGTGGCACAGCTCTGCCTAGCTAGGATATACGTAGCTCGAGCTAGCCTTGACGTCATCGACGGCATCCTGTTGTTACTGCTGTTGAGATGGTCGGGCATGTCGCTCAGCCTCCCGGCGACGCCGATTTGCTAGACGTTCCTCACTTTGCTCCGATGTCTCCGCAGCACGTTTAGCCTTCTTCTGTTCGTTCTTCCTACGTTCGACCGCTAACTGCCGGGCAACTACTTCGGGATCCGATGGGTTAAGCTTCTCCGCTTTTTCGCACCTCTGAGCGGTAATTTCTCTCTGCTTCTCCATGGCTATACCATAATGGCAAACGCTCCGCGACATCTATACCTCCACTGTACTTCTGCGCATGCGCACAAAATGAAAGGCGCTATCAAGCGACTCCCGCGGAGCGTCAGACTTGGCTACTGCGCGACGGAGGCGCACAGCTGCGCACGCTTCGGCGCCAGTGTGTGCGCCGCGGCTATGACGTCACTCCTCTGCAATGCGCAGACATGTGATGCGTGCGCGTAGGCAGCTCCGGCGCTCCAGCTGCGCGCAGTGTGACGTCACTGCTCCTCGCGCAGGCACTGCACTGCTCTCCTGGAGCCACGCGAAACTGCTCAACCTCGGCCAGTGTAGGTCACGCTAAAAAATTGCTGATTGGAACTTTGAAGTTATCGTATAACGTCTCCCCTTCCTCGTTCCTTGACATCATTTCTTCCACTGAAGATATGCTTTCTTCGTATAGTGGGCACAGATTTATTGTTCTTGGTCACTTCATAGATAACTATTGATAACTTCTATTAGCCTTTTCAGCTTTCAATTCGCTTTTACAGCATAATTTTGTCTCCAATTGCTGTGGTAACATTTCAGATCTTTACCTGTCTAATGATCAACCTGCGGATGTATCACATTCTGTATTCCTTCTAGTTCGTCCTGATAAATTTCACCCATCACTCAAGATAACACTGTCTCAGCTTTCTCCAGCGACATGAACTACTCCCTTGGATTTGCGTTCAAATTTGATTATTACACAAGCTTGGTGATTACCCTGGCCTGTATTTTTACCTTTCCACGATTGTCTGGTCTTTGATTACCGGCAAAACCACCGCTGATGAGAAATAGATCAGTTTACGAAGGTAGTTTTGGAAAGCATGTGCAATTAGATTCCTCAGTGTATACCTAAACAGCGTAAACACCGTAATTGGTTCTGACCTGAACTGATACGCACTGAAACACAAAGCTCGTGCCCATGGGAAGTGTAGATGCTCGCTGTCTACAGAGTGGAAAGGTCAATTCAGCTACTTTCGAAGTCTTTGCAATCGTCTATGCAAACGCGATTATGTTTCCTACATGAATTTCGTAGAAAAAAGTGCGTCTGACCGGCCGGTAGACTTTTGGAAATATATACGCAAACGCACTGGCAGATGAGAGGAGCGTGTTAGACTACCGTACTCGCCTTGCCACCGCGGTCTAGTGGCTATGGAACTCGGCCGCTGATCCGAGGGTCTCCGGCTCCAATACAGGCCGCCGCGGCTGCATTTCAATGGAGGCCCGTGTACTGTGCGATGTCAGTGCACGTTAAAGAACCCCAGACGGTCGAAATTTCCGGAGCCCTCTACTACGGCGTCTCTCATTGTGAGATCGTGATTTTGGGATATTGAACCTCACTAAACAATCATACACTCCTGTACTCAAGCGGAACAAAACTTGAATCCGTCGCTGACCGTTTTGCAGCACAATTCCTCATCCTTATACAGAGCCTAGAGCTCACGCTATACTATTGAGCTATGCAACACAGTTCCTACAACTAGTACTGTCTCACTTGACGAAGAGTTGTTCAGTGAATGTCATCAGACGACTAAGCCATCCTTATGCAGCGGCCCCAATGGCATCCTTCCCGCCATTGTAGAAGCTTAAGGCACTACATTTGTCCCACTACTAACATCCATATTTAATAAATCTCTGAACACTTCCACTTTTCCTAGCATGTGAAAAACTGCTCGTGCTTTCCCAGTATATAAGTGTGTGGCTGCAAGACTGGCGTCTTGAATTAGCGCCCGATTTCTCTACTCGCTTCCACATCAAGGGTTTTTGAGCTTCCACTTCACCAGATACTGTCACGTAGCGTCCAAAACTCACCGATTTCTAATCAGCATGAGTTCATCTCTGGTCGCTCGACTGTCACAATATTGCGACTTTCTTGACGCAGATTTCTTCTCCAGTACTTAAGAGAGGGCAGGCTCCCACCATTTACTGTGAACTCAGTAAGGCTTTCGACGTAGTCAGCCTTTCACTGCTTTTAGATAAACGTGGTCGCCTTGACGTCGACTCCTCAGTTGTTGGCCTCCTCCACAGATATCTGTGGAGCAGAATGTGCCCAACAGGGCACCTCGCAGAATGTGCCCTGTTGCAAATAGGCCCGTCCATATCGGGAGTGTGGCGCTAGAGGCACGTTCACGACAACGCAGTCTGGTAAAAGTTACATCAAATTCATCAGCGCGACATAACAAGAGAACGTATGAATAGCGTTTCCAAATTATCTACGCAAAGTTCAAAAGTCATGATAAACGGCCTGTCATAGTAGCCTGGCTGTAACTACCAAGGTTATTTAGTTCGAGAATTGTGTATAAAAGCGGACGACATAGTCGGCTTCGTCGCTCGCTATTTCGCTTTTTTTTTTGCTAGTTTGGCTCTTTCGCTTTTAAATAAGCTCTTATGCCTAGTCACCCGAACCGACAGATATGGGGAAATAATGGGAAAGTCAACAATCCCAATCATTACGTGCTGTGTCTGATGAATATATTGACAGGGAAGCCGTCAATACGGGTACCGTCGGCATGATTAAGTCCACTTCTTCGTATATGAAGAAATCTGCTCTAAGTTCCGCCTGAAATAGAAATAAGTGTTTACAACGGTATACTGTACATTGAAATTACAACGGACGTGAAAGAAGTGCCGTTACCAGATTTTATACGAAAGACTAGTTTTCTCAGTAATACATTGAAAGTTAATATCGAACACTGAAGGGTCTTTGGACTAACAACAATATTACATTTTGTTTGTCAATGCTACAGTACTTGTTTGTGGCCCCTCAAAATTTCTTAGATCATATTAATTGCTATCCATTTGCTTATAGGAGAATTCGATCTGGTAGTACGTTTACAATTTCACTGCAATTTTCGCATCCCTAAAGGTCGCCGCGTATGGACATGCCAGCTGGTGCTTGCTATTTCATTCATTTCCCATTCCTTCCATACGAGCGTGTTCTGCACGTGTGTGTTTTATTATATATATATATATATATATATATATATATATATATATATATATATATATATATATATATATATATATGTACACACACTTCAATGTAATCCTCTTCTAAGTGTTTTTCTGTAATTTCATTGTAACCCCTTTACTCAATGTCTTTCGCCGTGTAAGGTATATTTCAATAAACCAATAATCACAGCGAATGGAATCGGGTGGTTTTGCTTTCGGGCTTACGAGGTGCATCTAATTGAGCTTGGCCGATTCTTCCCACGCGCAGGACAATGCATGGTTCAGGGCGGGTGTGACCTTTTCTTTCCTGCGCGGCGGCAAACAGAAGCGCCTCTGCGAGCCAACGCCTGAACGCTTGGCTTGCTTGATGAAACACCCTTATATTGACGCACGAACACTCGGAACCGAACCGCGGCCACGCCCAATTGCACATATATAGGAGCGAGTGGGGGAGAGAGCGAAGAGGCGTCCTCATCGACCCGCTGTTTGCGCGCCTTGTCGCCGAGTTCGAGGAAGCGTGCGTGCAGCGGAATCATTGCGTAAGTGAGTACAACGCCGCTTTGCAAACGGGAGAAATAGCGTGGCGTGCAATGAAAGGAATGCAACGCTTCACAAATGATCGACAGCACACACATATTCGCAAACAAGCGACCGTTTTTTGAGCCCTAAGATAAACGCCTTTTCCAAACGCATTCTTTACATTGCGGCAATGAGTGTTCTATACTCTGGTTCCATGGTCACCGTGTTTTGTAAAGGGGTCAGCCTTACCAACCGTAAGTGTTCTTGCTGAAAGCGAAACACGTATTCTTTTGTGTCTGTTTCGCAAAGCGAGTCGTAGGTTTACTTATCTCAAGCTGCGCCATTTTGTAGTTTTCAACACTGGAGCTTATTTATTTTCATTGGCTCACAGAAGGGGCCGTACGTATACAACGGGTTCCAACTCTGCCGAAGGTAACAAAATCTCGTCTACGGCCCTGCCGGTTCCTTATGCGTCACTCAAGGACCACAGACTTGGTTCGAAAAAAAGAAAAAGAAAGGGTGGTCCATATATAAAAGACAAGCTTTGCTCATTAGTAAGCAATATATCATTACATTTTCACGGATCTTCAGTTGCATTGTAGGACTACTTAAAAACTGCGCTCTGTGGGGCGAGCGCATCGCAGTGTTCATCAAATCGCTTCTTTCGTTAGCATACTCGAGTTGTGTTAAATTGTCATAATCACTTATGTATGCGTTTTTTTCGTAATGTTCCTGTAACTTCGCAGTACAGGCATGGACCACACAATTAGCGTTCTGTTCGGAATAGGTACCTAGTAGAGATTTGTACATAAAATAAACACAGCAGAGAGGCCTATGTATCCTAAGTAGAGTCATAAGATTTTACATACCACCTTTCCTCACATCTCTCATCAATCTCGCTAAGAAATGCATAGACGCTCTACTCCACCTGCTCCAAAACATTACTCTGGCATAGCCGTACAATTACTAGAAAGAAGTTCGGATGGAAGGCTATAGAAAGACATCGTGCGCTTTGCACAGCCGGTTTAGATGAAACCTAGCATCCTTATTTATTAATTTAGTAAGGTTTAAAGATGGTCGAAGACATGTCCCGTGTCCTTTCATACACAGCAGTCACGATAGTTCACTGACCAGAGCGGACGTCAGTAAACTGCTAAGACACAATATGTTCCTATTCATCATCGAAATAGTATTTCGAGTAATCATCCACTTTTATGATACACCTCAATAGGTTAACGCAAGAATATATTTTCGACAAATGTTGCTGCGACATATGATGGATGCGCCAAGCTTACATTGCGGTGCGTACGCGCTATAAGAGGTAACGTGTACATTAACTGCAGTGGCCATGAGTCTAGTCGTTTGCGGTTCAGGTGCACCATCCATCTCTAAATGCGGCGAAATGGCGGCAGGTGAAATGTGTGTCCTCCGCGATATTACCAGGTACAGCTGGCGTGAGCACTTCATGAGGAAACACACCGACGTGTTCTGGCAGCAACAATCCTACTGTACCGTGGTGATATATTGTCGAGTCAGGGCGTTGGACAGAGCAAGGAAGCGAGCTGGAGTGCCTTCACTTTGTTGCTTCGCTCAGTAACATTCACACGTCCCACAACTTTGTTTCCCGGGGCATAAAGGCGTGCAGAAACCCTGAACAAACAGAAGCATTGTGTAACTGCCTTCATTTGCTGGCACCATCTCTATGCATGTTCACGAAAATGTGTTTCGTTCATCCTCTGTGCTCTGCTGAGAATCGAAGCATAGACTTTTCAGACTTGTTGTTTCAGACTTTTCAGAAGCATAGACTTTGGCCACTTGTCAGATGTGTTCGCAAAATGAACTCTTTCATTCATACAGTTTACTTTGCACCGAGTCACGTGCCATTTTATTTTCCTGGGTAGTACGCACAGCTTCGTACCACCTAGACTCCTGCAGCGCTCGTAGATATTTTGTATAGTCAGAGCTGTTCTAAGCAATAGTTCCTGTAGTCTTGTTAACAATTTCACACTTTTTTCTTGATTTTCTGAACATACAAATTCTGTCGTCAATAGAAAAAGTTTGCTAGACCTCCTCGGCTGCAACCGTTACCTTCAATGGCCAGTCAGCATTCCCCTGCATGTTTTCCGACGCCCAGATAAACTCGCTCGTTCGTAGCGAAGGACGCAGCTACCACTTTTTTAGATATCCCTGTTCTGCTCGCCGTGCAGGCGCTGAGTTTCAAAAAGATTTTCTCGAAATCATAACTCATGCTTGATCAGTTGCCTTCTTACGCTGAGTAACCTGCCTTTTCACGCTGGGGAATGGTATGAAACACTGCGCGCGACGATTCATCAAAACCAGCACTACAGAACCGCGCCTCTGGTGATGAGGTTTAGACTGCTTGGTTGTTGCTCACGCCACTTAGTAGCGCTTATTCTCTGCCGTTGCATTACGTTGCCGAAGTGGGCGTGGCCGCGATGACGAGCATCGCCTGCAGCTCACCACCCAGAAGAGGGGTCTTAGGTCTCCAGGGGGAGACCACGAGTCTAAAGCGGCTATGAAGGCGCTGTTCTGTCTCCAGCAATTTCACTGTCACAGTACTTATCAGCGAACTTCTTGCAGAATAATGTTCATATTCTCAATACGAATGTCACGGATGCTAGTCGTATAAATTCAAAATGTACCCATCAGGTAAGTTGTGCGTAAACTATACTGCTGATGTGAAGGCTGAGAAAGCACTCTTGAATGATTGAGCGAAGAAATAAAATTATAAACGATTAGACAAAAAGCAGCATCAGCAACTTACCTCCTTGTCTTCATTCCTATCCTGCACAGATGTGCAGGCCCGACAACCCACTTTACAGCGAGGCTGTCCTTGCCTAAATGTTGTCGTCTTCGGTGTCCGCTAAAACGCCATTGGCCAAATAACGCGTTCTCGCTTGGCCACATTAGTTGTACGCGCGTGTTTAAAATCTAGCGCAGGATTCTCTCGCAGTTCCTGCAAGACTTAATGCGAGTGGGAAAATTTTTTTTGGCGCTAAGTTTTCAACGTGGGACCCCACTCACCTAAGGCCCCTGTCTTAACCATTACATCGCAGAGCTACCCTTGCGAGATGTGAACACATGCCGACGCACGTCAATGCTTTTAGATTTTTGCCGCAGAAGAATAACGAAAAAATAGAGAATACAGAAAGGAAAAGAGAGATAGAGAAAGAAAGACGCAAAATGTTTTTCCGGTGCCGAAGATTGAACCCACGCTCCCATTCTCCGAAGGCAATTAGACAAATGAAATAGAGAAATGCAGTCTGACGTAAAGCGATCGCCATTACATCGTTTGCCAAGTACACCCGTCGTGCTCGCATGACTAGACTACACACTCACGCCTGCTAGATGGGAATGTATTTGGCCCATACAAAATTGATTGGCGAGTGTAAAACTCGGTGTAGTACTCGGTGAAACTGGCACAACTTCGACGCGTTATCATGTTTCTTTTTCATGTTGTCATCTTAAGGGACCTCTCGTCCCCTCTCCTTCTTTTTGCCGACCATGCGCACACCCGTTTTCTTCTTGGCTTCCCAGGTTCTAGTGGAGTGAGCAAAGCATACATACACGTTCTGCTTGAGAAGGAAAGTCCCGACTACGGAAGGTCGCGGAGTAAACAAGCACACTTGTCGAAACGTTGCCTATCGACGTACCGTGTGCTTAAATCACTCGCTATGATTGTCATTCGCAAGTTGTTTCATGTGCTTTCCCGAAGACATGCACGCTCAGCCCATCTAGCTCCTCCGGTGCGTCGCACCTCCTCAATCGCCGTATTTGCTCCCCACGTGAGACTCTCACAAAGACAGAGACATCTACACCAGTCGTTGCCTTGTGTAAACGCCTATTTGATTATTCCATGCATGTGCAATTCCCGGCGCAGATTTCCCACTGGGGAAAGAAAAGGGTGATTTGATAAGGGCACCCACAATGCCAGCCTGTAATAGCTTGCGTGCCACGCCGAGTGACGCTGAGCTCACCCGCCACTCTTTTGTATAAAATAGCATAGGAATCCTAATTATGGCCATGGGTGGCGGGCCATAAGACTGGAATGTTGTCCACGAGAGTGCACATTTTCTCCATAGTGGCCCACAGCTGTTATCGCGTGCGCCCTGTAAGCGACCCTTGTCGACGAACCAATCGGTGAATTTTACTGTGGTTACGTCACTCGAACCGTCCAACGGGCGTTACGACGCGGCAAGCGGCCGACCAAGATGCCTCGGAGGGAGGTACGTGGCTCACTACATTTTGTTGAATTCGTGGCCTCCACTACGAGCGAACAGCGCTGCCATTGTCGCGAGGAAGAAATGTTCGGGTTTGCTGCACCCGACACGCTTACTGTTTTAAAAGCCAAAATTTCAAGTAGCGCTCAGGGAGGAATAATTGCGTTAGCGTAACATGGAGCGTGGAGGAGGGCACATTTGTTTAAGTTAGGTTACGTCGTGAACTACGAATTGCTTTAGATCCTCGGCCCTCTTTCCACACAGCCCCACCAAGTAGCCGACCTCAAACGGTTTCACAATGGCCACATTGGGGGATAACGATCGAAGACGACGATCTGGACAAGTTCGTTAGTGAACGGCACGGCAGTGACGGGACAGTTACCTCAGAAAGACTCAAATTATGGTTTTTCGAACGTTACGGTCCTTATACTGCTGCAACAAAACAAATTTAACGAGGACCGGTGCCAAGTTAGAGACCATTTGCTTCATTAAATTCAGTATTGACCCGTACCCCAACCTGTTTCTCAACTTGCACTAAATACGTAGAGAGGCTGTTCTGCACAGACAGGGCTCCGTGCCATGCAGCACGCGTGTCTGCTTTCTCTCGTAGTGAACAGCTCATCGTCCTGGGTAATTACATGGGAGGGCACCGAAGCAGCAGCCGAGGCACCAGAAGCCTGGAGCAACGAGCAGCTTCATATTCATGAATAATGATTCGGAGGGCAACGTTCATGAATCAACGACCCTGGGCTAATCGCCATTCTATGTAGGAGACAACGCTTGCGCATGTTTCTGAACAGATAAAAAATAGCACCCTCTGCAATTCCACCGCCCCCGTATGGAGCAGGGCTGCTAAACCGAGGGACGCAGGTTCGATTGCGGTTGCTCTGGGCACTATCCGTGGAGACATAGTGCTAGAGCCCATTATTCTATGTGTATTCAGCGCACTTTAAAAAATTCCAAGTCACAAAAAAAGTCTTTTGTCCTTCCACTACAGCCGTCCTCAAAATCGCGTCGTTGCTGGGAACGTATAACCGCTGCAAATATTGTTATGCACTCTATTGACACGTGTTTTCTCAAGAGTTCTCGAGCGCAGTCAGAAAAGCGCACATCAGATTTCATCGTGCCATAACTTTTGCGCATGGCTCACACTTTTTGGAATGTATAATGCTTATTATCCCCGTGAACAGCTCTCAACTTCGCGAGTTGAAATGCAGTGCGAGTGTGGTCAGTGCAAGGATTTTCTTTTTCTTTTAATCGCCAAGATTTTCCATGTAACGAAGACTTCCCTTGTTAAAGCTGCTATTGATTGAGATATCAAAGACATTAAATGAGGGTATCTGTAAATCGAGATTCACCACGACGAAAGGTGTCCGTTTTTAGAATGACGTGGCATTCACATGCTTTAGTTAGCCTTACTTCGGCAAAAATGTACTTCGCCTCGCTTACAACGACCTTTCTCGGGCGCGATCGGCGATCTTCGTTCGGAACAGAACGCGCTCCCTCGCTGCAACGTCACGAAGTGGGGGGCACGGATCGCGTCGTGCGATCTGCGGATTTCGCGCGAGTGAGTGCGGCGCAGGCTTCCAGGATTGGTCAGTCTACTTTCTCTGAGCTGGCGCTCTTTTGTGGCACGGTTAACCACAAACTATGCCAGAAGCGAGGGCAGCCAATGGGCAAGCGGTGAACATCCAAAAAATGCACGAGCATGTTTTGTTGTCTGCTTATAGGCAACACTGCAAAACGAAATGTTTTGAGTCTTCGAATGAATCAGACTGTTTTATGATAACAAATAAATTTGTTGATAGCTCAAATGCGTGAGCTGCCGACGAAACGGGACAATATGAAAGCGTGCCTTTGCTCCACTGCTTAGAGAAAAAACGGGGCTCCAGTGACACACAGTGACACGCAGTGAAAAGAAAAGAAAACCGCACGCGCTCGTACAGAACAATCTCTGATCTCGCCCCTCCATCGTGCTTTCGCGCAAAATAAGATTCCGGGTGCCCTATAAACAATTCTACATCAAGCTATCTCATTGCTCTAACCTTACGTACAGGGCCACGCCTTATGCTCAATGTCTAATTCTTGCTCAGATTCTGCAGAGATAGCTCCTGCCACCAAATTGAACGGGTGAGATCAAATTTCCGAATAAGAGGCCAGGGATTAGTGACAAGCGATTGAAGTGCGCCTCTACCCAACCTAAAGCGCACACAGAAGACAATAGTAGCTGTAATATCAAAGAGACTACTTCTGATGATCATATATATATATATATATATATATATATATATATATATATATATATATATATATATATAGTCCGGAATGAAGATTTCCCTGGGCCCGAATAAATATTTTCAAAAGAAGAGATTCACACGATCAAAAACAGAATATAAATTTACTGGCGTTGCGGCCGGCGGACCGGCATTCATCAGAGTAAAAAAGTGTTGCAGAGCACCTTCCTTTTAAGGGTACAGGAAGGGGAGAGAGTGCGGCTACAAAGGCGTATGTCTGTGTAGGGAATGGCTATGAAGTATGCCAGGACAGAACACGTGATCAGCTGCGGCGAGTCATGAAGCGACACCGTAGCCTCTCAATTAAGAGCAAGGCGGCACACTTACAACCCCCAGGGATTCTACTACCTGTATGTAACGCAACTATAAACCACTCTACATTGTAAAAATGGTAATCACCGCAGCTGCTGTGGTGATTATGAAGCAGTCCGAGATTTTACTACATGGTTACCACAGCTACCTACGTTCTTGTCTATATAAGCTCTGCTGTAGCTTGAGGAGAAGCTGCGACCACGACTCCCCTTGGTCACGTTTGTTAGCGTGCAACCGCTGCAACGGGTCACGGCCCAATCGTAAACACAGCCCCGGAGACACAACAACGCTTGCCCTATCATCATCTAGAGACATCCCTACGGCAGTATCGCGCTGAGAGTTAGCGGCGCGATGCTGCTGTTGCGGGGTGAGGTTGCGGTGCTGTACGGTTCCCAGTGGAGCTCATGACCTACATTACTGGGCCTCCTACTGCCGCTGACGCGCGTTTTAACGTCTAGCCGTGCACATAACTTGTAACAACGTGGTTTCAGGCAATAAAAGTAGGATGTGAAATAGCCAACTTTGTGGTCTGGAACGAGGTCTGCATGGTGTCTCCGAAGCAAGCGCTTTTCGCGACCTGCAAGAAACTTGCCCCAGTTTCTTTGCTGTACCTGATGCAGATCGGGTGAATGCTTCGACCGAACAACTACTATAAATATATTCAATTAAAATACTGTATCCCTCACTGTTTATAGTATTTGAGCGTGCTGGCGAAATAACTGTAGTCTTGTTATTTTATGCGCAATGAAATTGCAAAATAAAAGCGCTTCATTTTTAATATGGTATTACGGATCCATATATATGCATGATGGTAAGCTTGGACAAAGACTGGCTTCATAGAGGAGGTTCGAGATAGAACATATGAGTTCTGTGTTCACCTTGCACTGATGTCCCATAAGACCTGCAGCGAAATGAGATCAAGCATAACTTAAAAATTCTGTTGAGCCTGGGTGGCCTCGTCGTCCATTTGTAGTACGTCCATAATTTGACGTGACATAGCGGTTCAAAAACAATGAAACGTTGCAGAACGAAGCATTTCAACATGATCGACCTTAAATGCTGCAAAGACAAGAACAGCAGAAAGACAAGAGCGGGTTGAAGGGCCAGTGGACGAGCGGAGGCGTGACTGCGCATGCGTGTACGTAGTGGTCCGCTGGCTCAACGGTTTGCCCTTCCCAGCAGCACACACGCAGTAGCTCAACGTTTGTTGCGAAGAAAACATGGCGACCCTCAGTAAGAAGTGTGCATGTCGCCGGCGTGGTCTTCGAACCCGATATTTGTTCACATCCGGTCGTAATAGCATCGCCACCATCGAATGCAGACGCCGCGGCCGGGATTCGATCCCGCGGCCTTAGATTCTGCAGCCGGGGGACATTTACGAGACCACCATGGCTAAGCGCCTATCGGGAACGATTTAAAGCGGATAACCACGATCGAGAACGTGAAGCGAGCGGTTCTTTTTTCTACCTTAGCGATGTTGTCTAAAAAACTGCGTTCATCATGTCGTTGGATGTTTGAGGAAAAAAAGACACCAGAAGCATTGAAGAGTGAGTATGCACCTGTCTTCTTGTTCTCGAAGCGATGCAGTATGGTCGCACGTGTTTGTTACGTTGGTGATGCCAGTCGCTTGAGCAGCATCTCTGGATGACACGTCAAGCATCATGCCTCGAACGTGTCACCAACGCGTTAGCGACGTGTTGCAAAAGGTGGCGGGTCTGCTGTTTACGTGAGGGCTGTTGATTTTCAGGTCTGTGGCGGAGGGGAACATAGTGACAAGGCAAATCCTGCCGCACTTATGCGATCATGTACTTATGCACGGCCCGCTAACTCGTTCGAGAATATGTGCCTCGTGACGCGCGGTTGAAGAGGCCGCAAACAATTTGTGATCAGCCATCCGGCAAACAAAAGTAATAGCCAACGTGTGTGGTCGCTCGATGTTCGCGAAAAACAGGCCCTGTTACTGGCTCCTCAAGAAATAAAAATAAAAAGTTAATGGTTTGATGGCATGGCCTTGCAATCGCAGTGGCTATTGTTTTTTTATAACGCGATACGCCCAATCATATCTCTGAAATATCTGTAGACGCATCTTTACACGCGCGGCGAAGCAAACGAGACTCCCTTTAAATTTCTTCCGAAGAAACTCCTACCCTGTTTGACACATAGCCTAGCAAAACACCCCAAGTGACAGTAACTTCAATGTTATTCACCAGGTGGTGCAGAAAAACCCCTTCCCACTGCGCTCGGCTCAGCGTAGGATCGCTTAGCTAGGACCCAAATCGCGCTCCGCTTCGCTCCAATTTACGCTGGCGCATTCGCACCTCTGGCACGTAAACCCGCTCACCTGTTACTGCTAGCATGCTATGGAGCTTCGTTACATCTTCCGCCTATTGCGTTAGTTGCTTGTTACGCCTTCTCGCATATTAGCGGCTTCCATATACATGAATGGTGTTTCCAAGCCGCCTTGTGCTTCGTGTATGATGGCCTGAGTATAAAACCGTTGCACTAAACGCTCAAGAAAGGCAACAATGTCGACAGCCGAATGCCGCACAGATAAATGTTTCGGTGCAGCAACTCTCATCTCAGCGATAACTGGAACATATTTGCACGTTTAATGCTCAATCTCCGAAAACTCACCCGTGCGTTCCCGGAGCAGAGCACGTCGCAACATGACAGCGCCACATACACCACACAAGACAAATGGTTGTAAGTTGCCAAAGCAACGCCCCTGCAGGATGCCTCAAGCCAAGCACTCTCAAAAGATGGCCACCGACAAGCAAATCATACGCCTTCCGCTGAAGCCGATTTTGTCCTCGCAGAGCGATCGACCGACCCGCTTGATTTCGCTGGCATTGTTTCACTGTTTGCGAACGCTCCTGGTTCACGGCAAGTTCGCACTGGGGCCCCGACGATTGTAATGAAGTGTCTCAGCGGAAATGTGAAGCTTTCGATAACATACGGTTGTTTGCAATTGTCGAAATCGTTTCAGGTGTGTCCTTGCAACGTGTTCACATATCCAGAGTACCGTGCTCATCTCTCGCTCATCGATGCGCTAAACTGCCGCTTGTGCATAGAGCAGCATCCGTCGAGACATATATTCCTTTCATGTCATATTGTTTCTCTTTATAGAAGGAGCAACTTCACTTCTCACTTTTTCAACTCACCTTTCTTTCCGTCGTCAAAGGCCACTCTCTCTTCGTATCCATTCCGTTGTTCTAAAGGACCGTAGCGTGCCCTACATTCCCTTTCAAGAAAATATTACCCCAACCTGCGATGCAAACCCACAAGCACCTAGGATTCAGTGATGAGACAACAGCGTGCCATTTTCTGGGCTTTCGCTATCAACACCGACCAGTATATCGATTGTCCCTGTCTGATCCCCTATGGTGTGTTCTTGTCTCTTAACGTTACGCCTGTCATTTTTTTATCCGTCACCTTCTGTGTGATCCTTCAGTTTCTCTCGAGCTGTTTCGTCAACGCCCACGTCTTGCCGTGTATGATAGTAGCCAGAAAACGTAAGGATAGGTGACTTTTCGTTATAAAGGGGATCTGCAGTACCTTTCTAAGTAATCCCCGATTCGCATCACTTGAGAAGCTTTTCGCCTCGCGAATGGCGTGCCCCAAACTTTTTGTAAGCCTCTTAGTTATTACCTGAGTTATAGCTCTAAGTTTACGGGAGTTGCAGCGTGCGACAGCGGCCGCTTGCCTTTTTTTTCTTTTTTTGTCCCGAGTGCGCAGGAGGCTGCAAGGATGGCGGTAAAAAAAAACGTCAAGAAACCAAGCCAGCGCGTGGTGACCTTCCGATTCACTGCTCTTTTTATTTGAACATGGCTGCCACCTCGGCCGCGATCAAAGCCGCTTCCCTCGGGAGGGCAGGCGAGCATTATCACCACTTTACCACCGCGGGAAGTAGCAAGGAAAACAATTCCTAATACCGAACAGCGGCGCGCACAGTCGTCGTGTGTAGATTTACAATAGTGGATTCTTGGTTTGTGAACGAGTCCTGTAGCTTACTAAAACGTAGGAGTCTCGCATACAGCGTAACTATAGAATACTCGAAAGCGTTCTGGGCGCCATGCGCACATGTTCCGGCGCGGCCTGCGCGGATCAATAACACCTGTGGCAGTGACATGCGCTGACTGTGAAATTACAAAACAGAACAGAACAAAAACAACACGAAAATACTGGTAGCCGTTTCAATACGCAGTAAATACACGGCATCTATCCGCATCTGAGCACGGAGCGTCATCACGTAAATTACGTGCGTTACACCGAAGTTCCGCCAAAACGAACATCGTTACAGCAGCGCGTCCGCAATACTTCAAGACGTCTTGCTATTTTTGTTGCCACCGGTGGAAAGCTGGCACTCCGTGCTTTAGTGTTAGGCACCCTTGAGCCGGGAGCACCTTACTCTTTGTTGTAATGGAGTGCTGGGACTCCTTTCGCGAGAGTAAACGCTGGACCCATATTTCACTCTTTATTTCAGGCGTGCCGGGCCCTCTCTGGCACGGACTTTTGTTGCTGTGGCTGAAGGGGAAGCGAGGAAGAGTGAAGTAAGGCCTCTGGAGGGGAGAGCATTACTCTCTCCGCGGGAACTCAAGCCCTATTCTTTTCTGGACGTTACTAAAAGAAAATGGCATGGCCAAGCCATTCATCGTGCCATGCAAGAGCGATCACGCTATCAGAACGTGCCCCACCACGGTTGTCTAGTGGCTATGGTATTCGACTGCTGATCCGAGGGTGCCGGGACCGAATGCCGGCCGCGACGGCTGCATTTCAATATAGGCGAAATGTTGAGCTCCGTGTACAGAGCGATGTCAGTGCACGTTGAAGAAGCCCAGGTAGTAGACTTTTCCGGAGACCTCCACTACGACTTCTCTTATAATCCCAGCTGGCTTCGGGACGTCAAACCCCTAAAATCAACCAACAGAGCGTGGCTGAACGAGTGATAGCACGTAGAAAGCATGCATTAATGCCCTATATGCACACAACACAGAAACTTTAAACATATAAGCACACCTTGAGCGAAGCATTTCTGGGCAATGATGCATTGAATATCGGCAGAATCCGTGTAAACATCACATAACCCGTCAGGACATTAGGTACACGACATTTTAATCGAAAGCAACATAATATTCGACGTCGCTTTTATTAACGAATACCGTTATGAGCTGTCGCTATAAGATGTGTGGTTGCGTAAGGCATGGCCCCTAATGCCCGAGTCCGATAGACATAGCAAAGCGCAAAGACGTAGAAGCGTCGCTCCTTCAGCAACTCCCGTTTAGTTTTCGTAATGGCGACAATAAAGCACTGAGTCACGCCTGCTGCGGCTGAGCACACGTATGGTGCGATGCGGCGTGGCTGGTCCAGCATACATCATAGAGGCACGCACGCTCGGCTTAACCGTGAAGGAATAAGAAGCATCATGGACACAGAAACACAAATAAAAAGAAAGAACTCGGCATAGACACAAATTGTTAAAAGCGACTCCATTCGTGTTAGCCACCTGTCTCACCCCACAACAGTTCCAAGTTAAACGTTACAAGGATAAGTGGTTGGCACTGCCGAACATCACAGGAGCACTTAAGAAGACAGAGATCAAGCACATATAAAGCGGATAGAAACATTCGAAACCAATCACAAAAACCAAGCACGCAATCAAAGCACATATAGAACTTTGGAAGATAAGCAACGACAATACAACTTCGAGCCAAGATATACACATGTGCGGCAAGCGGTCATCATACCGATCACACCACCACTTCGTCACCGTGTGCCACCCTTGTTATTCACGGCCTTATATGTATATCTACCGAATGGTTTGCTACTCGGCCGCTGAACTTGAGAGCCTCGAAGTTGATCTGCATGAGTATCTCTTTTCGTTCCATGAATGAAGAACTCGTAAGGCGGTTAGGAAATCACCGCAAACCTCCATGCTCCCAGCTTCAGATCGTCGTGTGATACCGCAGCAACATTATGAATTATTGTTGCACTATACGCATGAAACTATATTGAAGCTGACAAATGAACAACTTGTCCTTGTTTGAACACTACTATAGATTTTCTTTCACTACCTGTTAGTCTCGTAGAGAGTGTTAAAACAAATACATGTTAAATCTGCTTGATAGAAATTCAGCATTAACATTGAGAGGCCAATATACTTCAGCAATTTATTTTCAGTCACAAGCTCCGTTGTTTTGTTCCCCTGCATGACAATTTGTCACACTACAATCGGCACAACAAACGGTTGTTCTAGTGTTTTGTTAGAATCAGAACAGTAACAGCCCCAATGTAAATGCCGTGATATGCATTTCAATAGCATGGATAAAACCGCCTCTACCATTCATCACATAGAATAATAATATACAGGGTGTTTTCTTTAGTTGCAACACATTTTGAAAATTAGAAAAACATAAATCGCGGAAATGTCTTGTGTACCATTCGAGTATACGGATTGGCGGCCTCTAGTTACAGAAGAATTTCGGCACTTGTATGCATAGTTAGCGTAATTACTCTAATTAACTTTTTAATTATCAGTAATTGGTGGCTACCGCAAATGAGTACTTTGGAGCCCGTCCTCGACACTACCTATCCCAACGATCAAATTTTTTATAGCGGAGTGCATGTCAGAGCTACGCGAACAATTATTTCCCCGTGGCAGGCTCCTTGAAACAGAAGTGGACGGAAAAAGAGCGTCTATGACGTCGATGTCGCCGCCCCCACGGCTTTCGTCACTCGCCCGTGGTCACCGCCGATCCGGCCGCTCAGGCCGCGCAAGCAGCTTGCGTTACCTCCTTGTTGTCTGCGGCGTTCGGCGCCTCGGGCTAGTGACGAAATCAGGGAAGGCGGCGACATCAACGTCACAGACGCTCTTTTTCTGTCCAGCGCTGACAAACGCTCTCATTGGGATGGCGCAGGTAGCCGTAGGCCGGCTCACGAAAGTACAGAAAGGGGCGTTTTTTTATTGTGTTATACGTGCACGTGGTCCCAGCTGGCTAGCCGCCTTTGCGAACCGATGTGGACCGGTATTCCTTCCCCGATGTTGAGCGCCATAGCGGAGAAAATTAATACTATCGTGTTCACAGGCAAAGAAGCGCATTCAACAGGTCACACCTCTTTTTTTTATTGAGAGACCGTGTGTGGACGAACATTTCGATTTCGTTTGCAAGGTTTCACGCTTTGCGAACGGTCCTTGTTTCTGGGAAGTTTGCGCGGAGTGCTGGTGCGTTCGATGCAGTGTAACCGGAGAAATGTGCGTCGTTCGAGAGCTTTCGCTTGTGTGCAACTGTCGTGGATCCCTGTACAATGTCGAAGTGCCGCTGATGTGCACGTAAATGAAAGGGGTTCACGTGACCAGACTACGTAACCAATCTCCCGCCCCTCGATTCACCAGATTGCCGCTTATGTGTGAGTCAGGTTTCCCTTTCGTGTTATAACGATTTCTATGACAGAGGGATCGATCACATTTTGCCTCCTCGGGCGCGCATGCGCATTTGAGCCGCGTCCTGGAAGTGTGATGGTGGCTTTCTCTACTTTCTTGCTTTTGTAATCGGCGCCGATCGGTGCGCGTCAAGCGAGCTGCCAAGAGACGCCAGCTGTCTGCGTGCGGCCACGCACAGTCATTACGAGGTGAACTCGAAGAGAGTCGTGCGTGTTAAAGATTATAGTCTTTCTTGGGATACTTGAACGCAGAAATTTTGGTGAGTCTTTCTGTTTGTCTGTCACGATTGGGCCACACGGCTAAATTTTAAGCACTTGCCTAACGCCCGGCCATGTTGAACTGGTAGCTGCGTTCATACTTTTGAACATCGTCGACCAAAAAGCAAATATTGCGCATATCTGAGGAGCAACATCAACACGTAAGTAGTAGGTGATGTGTTGCTTTACTAGAAAATACACAGATACGTAATTCTCAAGACCGCGGTGTTTCCTAGGCTGCGCTAGAAATGCGACTCTATCCACGGAAAAAGGCCTCTGCCGACAATTTGTTGCTGCCACCTGGCGGTTGCCCAGGGAACACATTTGCAGCGAAGCCCGCAGATACGGGGCCAATTTTTTTCTTGCTTGTTTAGCTTTGTGTAGTGAGGATATGAATTAGTACGTTGAGGCGTGCTGCATCCAGGTAGGTGCAGTCCGGCAACACT
Source organism: Hyalomma asiaticum (assembly GCA_013339685.2). NCBI lineage: Eukaryota > Metazoa > Arthropoda > Arachnida > Ixodida > Ixodidae > Hyalomma > Hyalomma asiaticum. The sequence goes on from CM023484.1 coordinate 112,400,963, forward strand.
GCCATCGTATATCGTTGTACGGCTAGGTGGTCGCAGGATATTTGCGAAGGATAGAGTACTGGACACTTCAAACTATGATGGCGCCGGAGTTCCAGGGGTTTCGAATCCCACATAAGAAGAAATGAGCTCGCAGGTTCCTACTGTTCCTTTGACGAAAGAGTGAGCCCCGCAGCTAACACTGCACTACTGTAACATAGAATTAAAGTACTCTGGAGAAAGTAATACACTTGCTCAACTCTAGCAGTATTCCCTCTAAATCTAAGAGTGTTTGTGTCCAGCGCTGCTTGGTAATACGATTGCGCGCCAAACAGCTAATGGCGCACTGTCGGAAGCACATATGCTTGCTCGAAACCATGTGCTACTTGTTATTCGTCCTTACCACTTCCACCGGCTAATCACACGACGCGAGAAGGGATACTCAAACCGCGACCAGATAGGTAGTATACGTACGTGAGCGCGAATGGACAGGCCGGTCTCGCATAGACTTAAGATGCAGTTCTGTGGTGTTCTGCGGATATTGGCGCTCGTTGTCATACCTTCTCATAGTCTCATATATTCAGCAGTGCTGCTGAAAAGGCTTGTGTAGTAGAATCCCGTGCGGTGCTACGATTGTTCCAGGCACGTACTCAGTATGCGTTGCGAGGATTCCATTTTTCGCACGGTGCGGAATCGTTTCCCCAGCCAGACACGACCTTCTCTCTCAGCTCTGGCGAAGTCGCTTTCGGCACTGCACGCGAGTCCTGTGCCGTAAGGGTCCGGCTGCATCCAGATTTCGCAGACACCTCTGCATTCTTGTCTTCCTTTCGCCTGTGTCTTCTTCATTTCTTTTTTCGTCTACGCTCGTAGACGTTCTTCTTGCTACGCTTACAACGTCCGCTCGCTCCTTAATGCTCTTCGCTTTCTTATCGTCTCTTCCCGCAGGACATTACGCAAAGGCACGTTCTTTTGCCGAACACGGACGGTGGAATGTCTCTGAAACTGCTGCTGGGTTATGGTCTTGTTCTCTTTGCTTTCTACTGGGAGCAAAGTTAGGAGCAGTTCGCCCTGTGTTCACGATATGTCTGCTTCTTAGGGTGGGCGTTGTGGATACATTTACTTCCGTTTCTCCGAAACTTTTGCGCGGTCTTTCATAGCGTACATTGCATGACGCCAGATTTCTGGTGCATTGCTCACAAATTTGATACCTTTTATGTGTCCGTGGTGAGTACACGCGAGAAATGTTCTCAAAAGCTACAGAGATGCCCGGCACGTCTGCTTCCATGTGTAACAGAATTCCCACTCTTGTGATTTATAAGATGCGTTGAATACCAAGTTCCTTTTTCTTTATAATAGAGAATTAAGAATACATAGATGCGCGGCTATTGCCTTCATTGATACAGGAAATATGCAAAGTGAACTTGCGAATACGATCACATGGGAACGATACCCTCACGGAGATCGCGTCTGCCACTAAATGAGGCCACTAAATGAGGTAATATATTATTTTTCTAGGATAAATCACTGTTGCCATTTCCCCGCAGGGGCGTGTGCGCGAGCAGACGTTTGGTGTGTGGCGACACCACGGACCCGAGCCAACGGGGGGGTTTCGACCCACTCCCACGTGTCGCCGTGCGTGGCTTAGCCGTGTCCGGGGAAAAGGGGATCCTGGGGGTCGAGCCGACGCCGGGTGATTGGACCTTTAAGGCCCCCCGGAAGAGGCAACCCACCCCTTTGGCCCCGGCTTCACGTAGACGGCACCCCTGGGCTGACCCACCCAGGGGAAACCGGCCGGTCGCCTTTTCCTGTCCTCCTCTCCGATCTTTCTCTTTCCTATTCCCTGTCTATGCTGTCCTGTCATCTCCTCTCTCCTGTTACTTCCTAATTTTCCATAGGCGGCTTGGGTTAACCTTGTGCAAATAGCCTACCTCGGCCTAGGCGCATTGGGTTATCGCAGGAATGTACGGCTGGCGTTTGCAGGCTTTCGGTATTCCGAATCTTGTAGCGTCCCCTTGTTGGGCTCTGTGGTGGGCGGCCGCCATTGCTGCTGAAATAAAACATTCCTGATATGAATAGAGTTGCTTTCCCCCACATATCTGATCGTGTCGCGTCAAAGCGCACACGCACCGAAGAAATAGCAATTTTCAACCGATCGAAAGAGACTTTCCCCCGATATCATGTTGTCCATAGTGAGAAAGCTGATAAGCAGGCTAGAACAGTGTCCCCATTTGTAGTATCGAAAACGTTAACAAATACCCTAGGTACTGGCTATAAGGTAACCAAAATGGCTAGTGGTGACCTCCTTCTGGAGGTAATCGACAAACATCAGTTCGGAAAGTTGGATGGTCTTGTCAGCTTTGGTGATATACCAATTACTGTGACACCTCATAGATCTATGAATTCCGTTGGTTGGAGTTGTCTCTGACATGGATCTTCTTGACTTGACAGAGGCTGAGCTTCTTGAAGGATGGCAGAACCAAAATGTAACTCATGTACAAAGAATAGTTATTAGAAGGGACAACAAGGAAATACCCACAAAGCACTTTAGTACTAACATTTGCCTCGAACGACCTTCCATAGACCATTGAGACCGGGTACACAAAAATATCTGTCAGGCCATTCATCCCCAACCCACGTCGCTGTTTCCAATGTCAGCGTTTCGGCCATGGCTCTCAGAGCTGCCATGGACGACCTACCTGCGCAAAATGTGGAGGCCAAGATCATGCCTCCGACGCATGTGAAAAAGCGCCTCACTGCATTAACTGGAACGGCGCACATCCCGCCTATTCTAGATCATGCCCTCAGTGGCGAAAAGAAAAGGACATTATTAGCCTTAAGGTCCGCGAAAATATATCATTTAAAGAAGCTCGAAGGAGGTGTTCTCCATTCCACGGAACATATGCTGATGCGGCGCGTCAGGGGGCAGCGCCGCACCTACCCCCACCACTTGCCAGGCCTGCAGTCAGCAGGCCACTGGCTGTGGCGCCCCCCTCCCCTGTGGAGGCAGCAGGCAATTCTGCTGCGTCCACTCGTCCTCAGAGACCGGCGACTCAAGTGACGTCAGGTCTCAAATCCTCGCCTCAACAGGCGAGGTCTTTTGTGCATAACAACAGCCCGCTAGTGCGGGCTCCCAGTGCCTGCCAGGACGCAATGGAAACATGTCCGGCACCAAAGGTGCTGGAAGACAAGGGACAGTGTTCCGACGCTGGGCCCTTGCCCAAGAGTCGCTCTCTAGAGAGCGTTTCTGGCGCCTCGCAAGAGGCAATGGACACAACACACAGTCCGAAGGCGCAGCTAGCGCCAAAGGAGCGGCGGGAGTCCCTCGACCGCTCCAGAAAAGGAAAAACCCCAATTACAGGGCCTCGCAAGGGCTCTGTAATCTAAAGCATTTTCTTTCCTGTACACACAGCATAAAAAGATTTACAACATGGATACACAAATAATACAGTGGAATGTCAGAGGTCTGCTTAGAAACCTCGATGATATCCAGGAACTCCTACACGAACATAATGCAAAGGTGCTGTGTGTCCAGGAAACGCACCTGAGACCAAAACATACAAATTTTCTCCGTCAATATGTTACATTTCGTAAGGACCGCGAAGATGCTACCGCATCATCAGGCGGTGTCGCTGTAATCGTTCATAAAAGCATAGCATGTCAGCATTTACATCTGCAAACCGAACTCAAAGCTGTGGCAATTCGAGCTGTTCTCCTTAACAAGCTTATCACAATTTGTTCCCTTTACATTCCCCCACACTTTAACTTGCAGAAACACGAGTTTCAGTCATTTATAGATCAACTGCCAGAACCCTATCTTGTTCTTGGCGATCTGAATGCGCACAGTAGCTTGTGGGGCGACACGCGCATTGATGCGCGAGGTCGTATTATCGAACAGTTTATTTTTTCTTCAGGTGTGTGTCTCCTAAATAAAAAGGAGCCGACCTACTATAACCTTGCAAACAGAACATATTCCTCTATCGACTTGAGTATCGCTTCCCCGTCCATAGTGTCAGAGCTTCATTGGGATGTTATTAAAAACCCTTACGGGAGCGATCACTTCCCCATATTGTTGAAAACACCAAAACAAAATGACCCCCCGCCACAAGCTTCTCGGTGGAAAGTTCATGCAGCAGATTGGGGAAAGTTCCAAACCCTTACTCTTAATATCTCCTGGGTGGAGATGTCTTCTTTATCAATTGATAGGGCCGTTGAATACTTCACTAAGTTCATAATTGACGCTGCGACTAAGTGCATTCCTCAATCAGGTGGGCTATCCGGTAGGCGTTGTGTTCCGTGGTGGAACGAAGAATGTCGAAACGCGCGTAGGCAACAGAATAGAGCGTGGAGACTTCTTCGCAGTTCCCCTACTGCCGAAAACCTTGACAATTTTAAGAAAATTAGGTCGCAGGGCAGGAGGACACGCCGACAGGCGAGAAGAGAGAGTTGGCAGAACTTTGTATCCAGTATCAACACTTATAAGGACGAGAAGGTTTGGAATAGGGTTAATAGGATAAGAGGACGACCAACACATTCACTTCCTTTGGTGAACACTCAGTGAGATGGTCTGGAGGACCAAGCAAACTTCTTAGGTGCACCTTTCGAACATGTGTCCAGTTCGTCGCACTATTCTCCTGCATTTATAAGACATAAAGCAGCAATCGAAAAACAAAAATTAGAACGCAAAAGCACAGGAAACGAACCACACAACCTACCTTTCTCTCTAGCTGAGCTGCATGCAGCGCTCACCAGTTGTAACAAATCTGTTCCAGGCTCTGACCGCATATTGTACGAAATGTTGAAAAACCTGCCCACTGAAACCAAAAAAACCCTTCTCTGCCTGTACAACTCTATGTGGACATCTGGCGAGATCCCGACTGTTTGGAAAGAGGCCATAGTGATCCCTATCCTTATGCAGGACAAGGACCCATCGTGTGTATCAAGTTACCGACCCATAGCGCTAACAAGGTGCATATGTAAAGTATTCGAGAAGATGATAAACGGCCGTCTAATACATTTTCTTGAATCTCATAATCTGATGGACCCGTACCAGTGTGGGTTCCGAGAGGGTCGCTCCACCACAGACCACCTCATACGCATAGAGGCGGAGATTCGCGAGGCTTTTGTCCACAGACAATTCTTTCTCTCTGTATTCCTCGATATGGAGAAAGCCTACGATACCACATGGCGATTTGGTATACTAAGAGATCTATCACACATGGGTGTGCGCGGTAATATGCTAACCGTAATAGAAAGTTATCTGTCGAATCGAACATTCTGTGTTCGTGTCGGCAACGTTTTGTCCCAATCATTTGTCCAAGAAACAGGAGTGCCACAGGGAGGGGTCCTTAGTTGTACGCTTTTTATTATAAAAATGAACTCTTTGCACTTGTGCATCCCGCGAAACATGTTCTATTGTACTTATGTCGACGACATACAAATCGGATTTAAATCGTGCAACCTCGCAACATGTGAACGGCGGATTCAGCTCGGTCTGAACCGAGTGTGCAGATGGGCAAAAGAAAATGGCTTTAGCTTAAACGCACAAAAGAGTACTTGTGTTCTCTTCTCCAGAAAGAGGGGCCTTTACCCTGATCCTGATGTTGACTTGCAGGGTCACCTTATACCTGTAAGAATGGAGCATAAATTCCTTGGTTTAATATTAGACAAGAAACTAACTTTTGTTCCACACATTAAATATCTAAAGGGCAAGTGCTTAAAAGCAATGAACATTCTAAAGCTGCTGTCACGTACCACATGAGGCAGTGATACAAAATGTCTCTTGAATTTGTACAAGAGCCTCGTACGGTCACGCTTGGACTATGGGTCCATAATTTATCAATCTGCTTCTCCGAGTGCTCTTAAAATGTTGGACCCTGTCCATCACTTAGGCATTCGGCTTGCCACAGGGGCTTTCAGGACAAGCCCCGTGGAAAGCCTGTATGTGGAATCAGACGAATGGTCGCTTCACTTGCAGAGAGCATACTTGGCTCTAAAGTATTATATGAGAGTGAAGGCAAATAATGAACACCCTGTATATCCGGTTATCAACGATCTATCCAGCTCGTAACTCTTCCGAAACCGTCCTACGCTGAGAGTACCTTTCTCGCTGCGTGTTAGGGATGTGGCGGAGGAAATGGGCGTCGATATCCTCGAACATAACATAATGCCACCACCTGCACACTTCCCACCATGGAAGTGGCAGATTATCCACACAGATTTATCCTTTCTATACGTTACGAAATATGCTCCGCCCTCACACATTAAAATGCAATTCTTAGAACTGCAACACAAATATGCTTGCCCCGAGTTTTACACCGATGCGTCCAAGTCTTGTTCTGGTGTATCATACGCTGCGGTTGGGCCGTCTTTTTCAGAAGCCAAGTCTTACATCCGCAAACAAGTATATTTACTGGGGAAGCGTATGCGTTGCTGTCAGCAGTGAAACATATTAAGGACTCAAAAATGCCAAAATCAATTATATATACAGATTCTCTCAGCGTTGTGAAAGCTCTGATGTCTCTCAAGAGACATCGGAACTCCGTAGTGGTTACGCTGTACAACATCTTGTGTGACATGTATGCGTCCAAGCAGGACGTAGTGATTTGCTGGGTTCCGGGTCACCGTGAGATAGCTGGTAATGTTCTGGCTGACCAACTTGCCACGTCTGTTCAGCCAAATCCTCGTGGTATGTCCATGTCCATCGTGGCCTCGGATATGAAACAGTACATCCGCAAGTGCCTCCGCACATACTGGCAGCATATATGGGATTCCGAATCATCCAATAAGCTCCATGTAATTAGACCACGTTTAGGAAAGATGCTACAAAATTCAACAAACCGCTGTAACCAAGTGACCCTCTGTCGACTTAGAATAGGCCACGCATACGAAACACATTCATACCTTTTGAGCGGTGGGGAACCTCCCACGTGCAGCAAATGCAGTATGACGCTCACTATCCTTCACGTCTTGTTGGAGTGTCGAGAGCTGGAGGCGGAAAGGAAAAAACACTTTGCCTTAGCATACAAGCAACATATCCCATTACACCCAGCACTATTTCTAGGCCCCAAGCCACTATTTCAAAGCAACGAAGTCTTGAAGTTTTTTAAAGATGTCAGCCAGGTACGTATTATAAAGCCAAAAGACTCGTAGCACGGCCTCCTAGACACTGAGACCACTGCTTCGAGGATGGTCTAGTTCGCACTCGCCTCCAGGCCCTTGCATGCAAGAGACCTTCGGAGGCAGTAGTGCTGTTGAATGAGTATTTTTAGAACCTGTGCTTTTATTACTATCCCATTGTACTCATTGTAAATATTTGATGTCATTATTCCAGTTTTTAGCATCGCAATCATTTATCACAGTTATCAGTCATCGAACATCCATAGACCATCCCTCTGGCCATTACCATAATTTTATGCTATATATATATTTTACGCTCCTTTACAGCGATTAGATTTTAGGCCCATTTACAGCCACGTTACATATTACCATTTTACCCCATATGTCATCGCCAACATCACATTACAGAAATGGCGCTCTTTGGCCACCTTTGGCCCTTGCGCCAATAAAAACCACATATCATCATCATAACTGTTGCCATTTAGCATATGACGTAAAGAACATGCTGGCACAGTATTTTGGCATGAACAGGAATGCAAACAGTCAATAAAACTTTGAAAAGAGAAGAAAGTGGCATTAAAATTTGGGAGTTGTCGCGGTGGTAATCAATGAGCCAATTGTTGACGGATATTACATCTATTTTATAAATTCTAAGTGCGAATCAAATCTTAAAGTATAATGTTCGTTTTAGAAGGCACAGAAGGCACACCCAAAAAATTCTCGAAAGGTTCAGTCGGCCTCGCAAAGCGTAATGACGTCTGGCGTTGCCTCGGGAATCGGTGTTTCTGATGAAATCTTGTGATTAAAAACTGCTCCTTTTTACAAACAGTTGTATTTTACAAATTGGGCGAGGTAAATCCATTCGGTCTGTGCCCGAGGTCGTAAATAAACTGTAATATGCGCGAACCATAATGTGCGCATACACTGCTGCACAACTCCTTCCTTGTGAACGGTTACGATGGCTGTGATATCACTCGCAAGGTAATTAGTGCATCTAAAGACGAAATAGAAAAGCACCACATCAGCGACCTTCACATTTAATGCCCAGGCGAATCACGACTTTTTTCCAGCAAGACATCACCATGGGATTAACAGTATGCATAGTAAATGAATCAACGGAGCAACGGAGCAAGAACTACATAAGCATCCCACGCCTCAGAAAATTTTCATGCCAGCCTATAGTTGCCTTTGTTGCCCCACTACAAGATAACGAATTCAAAGTGTTTGCACAAGCGATGAACATGCGCTGTGTCTGCACATCAGCTGACATGGAGCTTTAAGCTCTATTTTTCCTGAGCTCTACGTTAGCCTTCCTGCTTGATGGTCGCACCGGCAAGGTGCACTGCTAATACTGGCAGCCGGTAACTGGGCTCTCCTACTTACATACTGCGTCGGAGATGGAAGGTAAGGGCTAAGGTAGACGACAAGGTCGTTCTTTGCCCCGCCACGGTTGCCTAGTGGCTATGGTACTCGGCTGCTGATCCGAGGGTCGCGGGATCGAATCCCGGCCGCGGCGGCTGCATTTCCATGGAGGCGAAATGTTGAGGCCCGTGTACTGTGCGATGTCAGTGCACGTTAAAGAACCCCAGGTGGTCGAAATTTCTGGAGCCCTCCACTACGGCGTCTCTCATAATCAGAGCTGGTTTTGGGACGTTAAACCCGACAAAACAACAACAACAAAGGTCGTTCTCTCTCCCCAAGCAAAATGCCATTGCTCTGTGGCCACGTCAAAGCTCATGCCAGGTGAATGAACACTTGTGAAACTGCCATAGGGTCATTTGTCACATGCGCTGGCACGTGTGATAAACGCGCGATTGGAAGAACACTTTTATGATTTGATTCAGGCACGTAGCCAGGATTTTTTTTCGGGGTGGCCCCAAAAGCATCATCATCATCATTTATTCACCCTTAAATGCCCTGTTCAGGGTATTACATAAGGGGGGGGAGGGGTCAAAAGCATCAATAAAAGCATGGTCATTATTTTACAGTGCTTAAATAAAACTTGCCCGCCATATAGAAGGCGCTTAATTATTAGACGAGAAAGAGAGCAGAGAGGAATGCAGCAATGAGGAGCGACAAAAAGAAAAAAAGAAAGGCAATGCGAATTCAGGCGCCCACATACGGATGTGCAGGAAATAAAAAAAATATTTGTCGGACGCTTTCTCTACCCAATTTCTCACACTTTGCTCAACTACAGGCGTGCGAGAAGAACGTGAGCACTGTATGGCAGCGATTCTTAAAAGAAAAGACAGATATATCCGCGAAAACAATTTTATTGAACCACAAAGAACCCAAACACGTATGCTTTATGATACAAAAGATGCAGAACGCTAACATTCGTTTTAGGAAGCAATAATAAAGAATGACATTGCGAGTGGTTTTACAATACAGTAAAAGTCAATGCGAAAGAAAAAATAAACGACCATGCAGCTCGGCCGAGAGCGGTTCACGCTGCAATTTTCATGCGTCGCGGTTTCTCTGTAAACACAGTGATAATTTCGTCAACACTGACTTGCATCCGGTGAATTGACATAAGAGCCAGGCCATTAAGCCGCTCTTCAGCTGTGTAGTTCCTCAAATACGTTTTTACTATTTTCAGTGTCGAGAAGCTGTGTTCTGCAGCAGGTGTACTCACTGGGATTGTCGCCAATATCTTGAGTGTGTGAACGTTCGTCAAGAGGGCTTTGTCGCATTCAGCTAAAGCATCTGTCGCAGAGCGGGGAAGTTCCTCCTCTTGCAATGCTTGCCATTTAGTTTTCCAGATTTCCCGTTCACCTTTTAGCTTAACGATATGCGCTGTTGTCATATCTATGAGGTAAAAATCGAAGGCCGGCTGAACAGATTCAAGTTTGCCCTTGCAGGCGTGCCTTTTCAAGACAAATTGCAAACTTTGCAGTGTTTTCCGATGGTTTGCAAAGCGCCGTTTGAGGGAGGCTTTCAGGTAATCTATCTATCGAATGAACGTGGCTCACATTACCCTTCCGCAGAACTACGAGCGACCCTGGTCACCCTATTCAGCCTGTTTTCTCCTTCCGCGACGCGGGCGCCTGCCCCCCCCCGACGCATCCGGCGGAACAAGGGTGGTGGGGTTCGCAGAGGTGCCAGGGGGATTGAAAGGGTTAATACAAGAGTCCGCTTTTCCAAGCTTCCGCCGTCCGGTCGCGGAAAAAGTCTGCGTCTGAGGCAAAGAAAAGCCGTACGCGTGCATGTTCCCACGCCGCGCAGTTAAACAAAGCACCTGAATGCTCCCTAAGTTGCCGCCACTACGCGACTGTAAAAATGACGCCCGCGTTATACCGCCTGCTAGCTTTGCAGCTACAAAGACACCGCTCCTCTCGTTAAGAAAGACATTTCCGCAGGGAATCCACCGGTGGAGTCAACGCTATCCTTTTCTGTATGTCCTGTCATTCTTTGCACTGTTCCCTGAAGCATTCCAACTACCGAGCGCCCTGACTGTAGATGAGAATCCTCGTTTCGCGCAATATAGCCATGGTCGATTTTGCCCAGAAAACCCGACACAACCAACCAAACACCTTCCTAAACATAACTGATGCGACGAAGAAAAGTCGCACGAAGTACGGGCAGATAACGTCGTTTTCTCCGGTTTCGAAGCCGTATGACATTTTGTTCGTTCTGGTAATTTCGTTTCCAACAAGCTTGTCTTACATATATTAAAATGTCCTGCGTTGCGAAGTTTACTGTCTTTTTCCGCGATCACAAAGCAGTAACTGTTTCCGATAATTGGTTTCATGCAGTTGGTATGACCGTTGTATCAGTAAGATTGGTACTGTGGTCGCTATCTTGGAAATCTTCGGCTATCGGGTTGCGATCTGTTGCAAAATTGCAGAGGCCATTCCTGTGCTGTCGAAACGCTTCTTTGAGGTTTTTCGTTTCGTCGATGCAGCTCGCATCACATATTTGTATACAGTGTCTTGGGCTATCTCCTTCAGTGAACTGCCTTTGGCAATATGTAGAGAACATGTGTTCGTAGGCTACTGAGTCACTCGGATGCGTTCTTTTCTGACAATAGGGGCGATGGTTTGGCTAACGCCTAGAACATATGGGAGAGTGTGGTGTTCCTGTTGTGGTGTTGATTGAGGAGCCGGACGCTGTATTCTCGGCAAGCGTAGCCGTGCTTTTGGAATGGAAGTGCTTTCGGAATAAAGGTTTTTGAGTAGCTGTTCTTAGTGAGTTCCTTGACTATCGTTTGATTTCATTTGATTAAATGTGCACGGCGCTACTTGTACTTGGGCCTCTATATCCCTGCATTAATGGATGACTTGATGAATTTCGGGGGGGGGGGGGGCTAGGCCCCCCCTTGCCTACGTGCCTGATTTGATTTATTTATGGAGTTTTACATCGCAAACCCAGCTGTGATTATGAGAGGCGCCGTAATTCAGGGCTCCAGAAATTTCGACCATCTCGGCTTCTTTAACGTTCACTGACATCGCACAATACACGCGCCTCAACATTTCGCTTTCATTCAAATGCAGCTGCTGCGGCCGCGATACGATCCCGAGCATATTTTGATGTTAATACAATCTTTCAAAATCATATCGGCATCCACTGTAGAGATTGTGGCTGTCAGCTGGATTTCAAAAACTGCACCGCTCTTTCCAAACGTTGCGAGAACCTCACCCGCCAAATTATAAAAGCGCATAGCATACAGCATCTGGCTGACCTTTGTATCAGCATCGAACAGCACACGGGGGACTTTCTTCAAAAAATTGGTTGTGATCCGTGAGTTCAGTTCTTTGCTGTTCATTTACTTATGTTACGAAGTTTTATAAAAGAATACTTAAGCTTCATGAACAACGGCGCAAATATAGCAGGCTTTCATTAAACCTGCTTAAGTGAAACCACTTGCACGCAAGCTTATTCCTTTCAACCATGTCTGGCGATGAGTCTTCTGGTCACTAATCAAACACTCCTCACATTGCCCGAGTTTCCTGCTTCTCTTACTCCTATGCGATCATCGCCGGGTGCGCATTACGCTCGAGACCTTTGCCCTGATTTTCAGGGAAACAAAGCAGTGCCTTCTGAAATGAAACACTCTAATCTTTTTGGAGCGCAGCGAACCGTTTTTTTTTACAGAAACATCCCGAAATAGACCTTTACTGCATAGTCCGCGAGTTAGTAGCTTCGCTATTATATATCACGCAAATGCACACAGTTTCAAAGCCTACAAATGAATTTTAGAGCCCGGTTTCGTGTAGCTACACGTTGAGAGTACATGTTTTCATGTAAAAGCTGCATGTTTCTACATATTAACATGCCACGTGTTGAAATTACGCTATACCATTTTGAGAGGACAGCATTCGCAGTTCTAGATTTTTTCCAACATTCCACATGGTGGCTCGAACAGACAGAAGAAATTACTGAGCGCGGGGACCATTACGAACGGCTGGAATGAACCTTTTTGAGGCAGCGGCTTACCAGTAGCGGAGAGAAACGATGGCGTGCTGCGGTGTCGCTTCGTCAGCATCCCCGACCAAGGTTCCTGATCATATTCACGGCGTAAACGATGGAAGATCACGCGATGGCTGTAACGCTGCATGAATAGTTTTTGTGGTCTAAGGCAGCTAGGTTCTACGACAAGATTTCGGTTAATCCGGAACAGGCTACTTACGGTGGTATGGCGCGCTATGAAAAACAGTATGGACAAGAGTCCTGAGCGTAATAGGCTGCTCTTGGGCGGCCAGTCGGGCCTATCCCACGTTGTGACGAGAAGACCTACCGTAAACTTCCCATGGCGAGCTCTCTCGACGGGCTGGCCGTTCGCAGATATATCGGGCACTCCGGTAGTGAGCTGTACGTTTCATTTTACTTCTCGAAAGTCGTCCTCAAACCAAATGCGTAAACGATAATAAATAGGGTTGGGCAAGGACCCTGTCCTTACATATTTCTTTTAGTCTTGCGTCACACTGTTTTGTTTGGTGTTTGGCTGCGTAAACAAAACCGGTCGTTGCTTCAGTGCGCCAGCATGCCTTTCCCGAAATCACCGAAAAATGGATTATGAAGAATGCATGGCGGTAACAATGTCACACGTAAAACCATTGCGGAGCCTATCACACTGGCCACGCACTCTTAGATCTTCAGCTCCTTGCCAGGTAAATACACGGAAAGTTTACTAGCACACGCGCGTCTTCTATGACCATTTTGATAGCTTCGGACCTGATTCTGCCCCGTTTTCCATCCGTGCTGTTTCTTGAAGATGCATGGCCACCAACTAGCTCAAACGAGGATGCTTCTATAAAAGCAGTGCAGCCCCCGAAATTGTTTCTTTAGCATTGACTACCACGATGCGTCAGACAGCTGGTTATATTCTCACAAGTACAGTTCACCTGTTCTAAAAGCTCATATTTCCCACTGTCGTGGTACGTGCAACTCCTGCAAAACGACCTTCGGGCGCATGCGTAGCCAAATTCAGCGTATGACGGAAGCTGAGTACGTAACGCACTTCGCTATGTACATATTGAAGAGCCAGCTGCTCTTGGCTAAAGCCAGAACGATCATCTGTTCTTGTGTCTCACCAACGTGTCGACCCCTACTGCAGAAACATTGTAGGACGTCTCGAAGGTTCTTTACCTCCCAATGCCCGACTTAGTCGACAACTTACACAGTTCAGGCTTCACGATGGGGCTTTACAACTCTACATTTATCATGTCGATGGTAACAAGTGGGTCCCCGTCGTACCTCGTTCCTTGCAACGGGAGGTGCTCGCAGCTTTTCACGATGATCTGACTGCAGGTCATCTAGGCTACCACAAGACTTACGACAGAATCCGAAGTCGCTGTTCCTGGCCTGGCCTCTCCACAGCCGTTTCCAAGTACGTCGCATCCTGTGTCCGTTGTCAGAGCCGCAAGCGACCAACTATTCCTCGTTCGGGCCTCTTGCAGCCTCTTCCTTGCCCGGCGTCACCTTTCGAAGTCGTTGCCATAGACTCGTACGGCCCTCTTCCGAAGACCCCCTACTGGCAACTGCTACCCTACTGAAACGTTCCGTATGGTCGTTCCAATAATTCTATATGTTTCCGTAACACTCATATGGAAAAATATGGAAAATATGCGGCAAGTATTTGGAAAACCTATGGATTTCGAATGGAAAATATGGAATTATTTGAATAAGCAAAGGGGCTTTTCCAGTAGGGTAGATTGTCACGGCCGTTGACCATCTCACGCGCTACGCTGAGACAGCCTGTCTGCAAACTGGCACTTCCGCGGAAATCGCGGATTTCTTCCTACGCAACATCTTTTTACGTCATGGCGCTCCACGCGTTCTCCTCAGTGACCGTGGCAAAACTTTTCTGTCGTCCGTTCTGGCTGAAGTCCTGCGTGCCTCAGGCACCATTCACAAGAACACGTCGAGTTATCACCCGCTGACCAACGGCCTGACAGAGCGTTTCCACCATGCTCTCTCGGACAGGCTCGCAATGTACATCGCCCCAGACCACACGAACTGGGATGCAATCCTCCCGTTCGTAACATTTGCCTACAACACGGCCACGCAACGCACCACTGGCTTTTCTCCATTCTTCCTCGCCTATGGTCGCTCACCAAGTTTCGCTCTAGACGTATCATTTCTGTCGGCTCCTGTACCCTCAGCAGCTCCTTTCTCCGAAGAATCTCTCTCTCGGCTTGCGGACTGCCGTCGCCGCGCCCGTATTAACGTCGACATTTCCGAGGAAGTACGGAAGTGCCGCTGCCACTCTGATCACCGTGCTGTGGCTTTTTCTCCTGGCGATGAGGTGCTTCATTGGACTCCCATGCGCGCTACAGGCTTATGTGAAAAATTAACCAGTCGTTTTATTGGACCATACAAAGTCATTGAACAGACATCACCGGTGAATTACCGCGTCTCGCCCCTTACGCCCCCATCTGACCACCGTTGCCGAGGGACAGAAATCGTGCACGTTTCTCGCTTGAAACCGTATATTCGGCGAGTTTCGTAATTCCTCAGCCCGGTCAGGCGGCCGCTTCCACCGTGGGAGGGAATTAGTGTGAGCACAACATACGACTGGCTCTTCATCTCTGCACATCATCATCACTTGTACATTTTCCCCCATCTACGTGGATCATCATCAGCTGCTTGGCTCGCTCTCCATCTTGGTCGCCATAGATCGATGCTCGCCTACAATAAAAGGAGTTGCTCACAATATCTTCATTTAGTGTTATTTTATGCGGGGTGGCTTTGGGACAATAATCATACCGTGTACGTCATCACTGTAATGGGCGAACGCCAATTTCCGTAAGTGCTGAAGCAGCGAGGAAAGGCGGGCAAGCTTCCTGCATCAGGTGGCAAGATAGTCAGTGTAACGAAAGCTAAACCTTCTATAAGTCCCAGCGCCTACTGAAGGAACGTCGCAGGTTCACTCTTCCGCCGTCGGTCGTTTGGGTCACTATAGTATATGCGATAAGTAATAATTATAGCTTTGATTCCCCTGGTCTACGGCGACCAACACTCGGAGGCTGGCCGGAAACCAATACTCGCGGACTCAATTACGGTCACGTAACAAGGATGCCCGAACACTATGTAAGCAAGAGGCGAGCTAAATCATCTCTCGTGAAAGCCCCCTCGTTCGTGGTCGCAATCCAAGCCGATATTAGCCTGAGCTCTGCCGCATCACGCGAAACGTGTGCTTTGGCTGCGCTGCAGCCTTGGTCGTTGCCGAGTGTGGTAAGCTTGGCAATAAGGAATCAAGGATGGCATTTTGCAATACTTCGCCTCATTTAATGGCCCCCACTTAGTGAGATGACCTGCTGGCGTGGACGTGGACTCTTGCTTGGTAGGAAATCGTGGGACGATGAGACCAGCCCTGCACCATTATTTGTTTGCAAGGAAGGAAGATGCGGTCAGCTTTGCACCCTTAATATGCAGAATAGAATCACGTTTTGTTTATGATGCATAATATTTAATTGAGTGTGAATGAACCTGGGAAATTTAACTACGGCTGCTTGTTTCAAATGCCCTGTTTAAGTTCTAGGTAGTTCGAAGCCCCAGTGTGAGCTCGAAGAACGGAAAAAAAAGCTCTCCTGTTGTCCGATCTAGGTGCCCACATATCAGCACCGCCTCCAGGAGTGGTGGCACTCTGTCCAGCTCAGCGCAATATTAGGCAGAAGTGGTTGGTTCGGACGCCGCTTAAGGGTGAGGAAGTATATAATTATAGACACGTGTGTGAGACTGCACAAGGAAGAAAAGCTCTTGAACGACTCAACAAACTGACATACTAAGTTTGTTCTGTCTGCCGTCTGTCGCACCTCTACGTGCTTTTGCACAATATGGCGGTGCAGTCGTACTTGTCAGCTGCCTGTGCAGGGTAGCACCAATCTAGGCACCCTAGTCCGACCTTGAGAGCACCGGCCCACGCATAACTTATTAAAGACATAAAGTGACTAAGCATGATAAATAAAGAAGGAAAACGCAAGGTCTATTCCAAAATTTCCTGAACTCAAATTAAGTGCCGCCTTCTTTAGACGTATAAGAACAACGACAAATGAGACGATGGTGACCAATTGATTGATTTCTGGTGTGTTACGTCCCAAAACCATCTATGATCATCAGAGACCCGTAGCGGAAGGCTCCCTGAAATGATGGTAACGAAAAATAAGAGGAAGGCGACCACAACAAACCAAGACGGGGGGGGGGGGGGACGCAGAAGGGGACGACAAAGAAAAAAAACGAAGCAGGAAGACCAGGGAATGGAAGAGGAATAAGAAGGAAAGAAGAAGCCGGAGTAGAATCATTTAAAATCAAAACGTAATCATCAAATAACTCTTGGCCAATCCCCGCTGGTGGGTAAGTGCCGTAGTTCTACAGGAGCATCATCATCATCATCATCATCATACGGCTGAAAGAGCACGCGGCAGTTTCTAGGTTATGCTGCCATTGTAATGCGTCCTCTGCGATGGCGTAGGAGTCTTCCACAACTGTCTTCAACAAGTTTATAAAGGTTTCTGCAGATTTTTGCCTACTCACTGGAGAAAATAGTCGAATTTGCCAAGTTGCTTTCCTTCTTGCGTCACGCGAAGTAGGCAGTGAATAGCTGAAGCAAAACCAAAGCTAGGTTTGCATCTGTACTGCTGGGTGACAGCGTAATTGAATGCGAAGAGTTACAACTTGTACTAGCCAGCCAATATCGTCCGTCGTTCGAAAGGTGGAAGATTGTCTCTTTAATACTGCTGAAGTGGATACGGTGTGCTAGGGTAGGAGAGCGTTGCAATTGGCTTACTCGTTGGGCAACAGTGACAATGGCATGGTTGATTCCATGTAGAACAGCCGCCATTCGCAGAGAGCTTGATAACAGTCTAGACGAAATGCATTCGAGCTCCGGGGTACGTGTAGAGGTCGGGATCCGCCTGATATCCATGCGCGGCTGTCTGGGAAACTATTTCTATGCCAACCGGGGCAGTCTGTAATGTACGTGAACGATCACGCCATATAACACCACACGTTGGTAAACGCTTCTGGTTTATCACATATAGCCAACCATTACAGACTTTGTGGTTGCTGTCCTCTCTTTATAGAAACTACGATAATTGTGCGACAGTCTGAGCAACTAACTCGTGAGCTCACGAGGCACGGAAGGAAATCACATCGAGAAAAGCGAACAATAGTTTCAGTAATCCCATAGTCATATCTCACGACAAGGAGTTTCTCCAGCTTGAAAGTTCCAGTTTCCTCAGCAATTTCTTGCCTCGTAAGAC
This sequence comes from Hyalomma asiaticum, assembly GCA_013339685.2. Classification (NCBI taxonomy): domain Eukaryota; kingdom Metazoa; phylum Arthropoda; class Arachnida; order Ixodida; family Ixodidae; genus Hyalomma; species Hyalomma asiaticum. The sequence continues at coordinate 112,418,758 of CM023484.1, forward strand.
AGCTCTCATGAAGAATTGTGCCGTTTATTTCACTTTAATTTACCGCATATACGAGTTCTGCAGATTGCGAGAACAGAATGTGCGGGATTATTTACGATCTTTGTATTGAAAAAAATGTTCCGAGCTATAACTGCAGCACTGGCATGTGCTATATTACATTTTTTTCTACATTCCTAGTCATGTGAAAATCTGCAAATATATCATGCATATACAAACCTTTGTTCACTTCTCTATAACGTGGTCACAGCTCTTCTCATGCGAACATACCTAGAAAAGATGGCCCGTGAGAGGCCGATAGCAACAATTCTCTTTTTTTTTTTTTGCCTGGCCAAGAGCATCCTTCAAGAAGATGAAAAAAAAATGGCAAAGCTTATTACAGCGAATACTTTGCATGCTGCAGGTAGGACCTGCAAATAAACAACGAGTGTTAAACGCGAAGCATTGCACGGCGAACTTCGGCAACTTTAACCATGTCCGTCTACATATATATCGATATCATCTGCGTCTCAATGCCCTCGAAGTCGCTTCGTTCACTTTGAATATGTGCGCAAAAAATTGGCAGAGCAGGGCGTCGATGTATGACGAGCATAAACGCGTTCTTTTATCACTTATATGATATGAGGGGAATGCAGGTATGCGCCACAGGTCAAATAATGTTAACATTACAGCCTATGCCAATCAAGGACCAATTATATCACCCTGATACTTCAAAGGTGTTGTATGCGGCATCGTACGCCCATTGCTTTGTATGCTTCTGCACGCCTTGCTCTTACGTACAAAAGCTGAGCGACAAGTTTCTAGAGCATCACGGAACATATAAGATCGGTAATGAAGACCCGCAAACGTGAATGGCATCCACCTCAGTTGAGAGATTGATTACAGATAATGGATCAGCTCGCTTTATCTGGGATATCAACCGCAGAGCTGTTCAAGGCAGACGCAGTGCGGTACGCGGGATGATTTCGGTGTCAAGGTGGCGGGGGGGAGGTGCTCTTTTCCTTAACCCACTGCAACCTAATAGTCATTACGCGAAGGCCAATGTGCGATAAGGCGTTCAAAAGATTTAGCTCGATGTAGCGGGCTTGATCCCCGCTGCCACGCCAGCATTTCCACAGCCCGAAATTCAAGAAAGAAGGAAACCGAGAAAGAAGGAAATAAGGAAAGCAACAAAGAATTAAAGAAACTGCATGATTGCATGGTGAATAATGACGTACGGTCTGTAGAACATGATGAAGGTTTGCATGACTGACACAAGCGATAAGACATCAATAACTGGATATCCTAGCCAGTCACGTCTGATTATGTATAAAAGAACAGCTTCGCTTTTCCGATGGTTCTAACGGCGTGGAACTGGTTTGAAATCTTGTGCGGAAACCTTGACCTTGCAGGCGCCGATTATTATGATGCCGTCGATGGTTATGACTTAATTTTACACTTTGCTATCAGGCTTGACACACAACGCTGACAACGCGCACTTTGCTCTTCCCTAACAGAAATAAAGTTATGTTAAGGTATCATTTGCACTACACAGCAGTTCTAAGGGATTGCGATCCCCGCGTAATTCCATGCAGCACAGGACTGTACCATTGATTTCAGTAAGGTCAGCGCAAATGATCACCCGTTTCATTCGGCACGATCGCTACAATAAGCATGTAAATCTAGCACAATTACTCGCTAAGTGGGCATGACCTTTACTGTGAGAAATTTTAGTTCCTATCTTCACGGTAAGAGTTCAGGCCCCTTCCACTTGGTTTTTAATGCATCATATCGTTGTTTTTCAGGTGCTGCGACTCAGGTGTGAAACCTTGAAACAAAGGCTTACGCTCTGGGGATCTGGGGATCCGTCACTTTTTAGATGCTTCATCAGCACGGCTCTTCCACCTCGCCCATAATACCAGCGAGAAACTCTTCTTTAGGAATAGGCGACAAAACGCCTGCTGCTCAAAAGTCTGCTTTTGGTCTTGGCTGGGTGGCCCGGCTGTAAGCTCGAGTTCTTGAAGCGTCCCTCTCATCTTACATGTTCCATTATTTTCGCCTTTCTTGCCCCGTTTTTTCTCCCCGATGCGAGTTGCGGTTTCAGTCCCTGAGTTGTGCCTAAGTATACGGTGCCGAAACGGCGCGGGAAACAAAATTGAATTTTGTTTGCTTTCATTTCTCGTCCAAAGGCGAAAACATGGTCGTCGAACGTGACCGCAGCACTCGCATGAAGGAGCGAGGCAGAAAAAAAAATCGAAGCTTAGGAAGGGGGAACCAAGAAGGGCGTCTGAAGAAGCAATCTCAAAGCATCCTCGGCCGCAATTACCAGCGCTGCGCGTTCGTTCGCTCCGCACTGTCGTTACTCATACCCCACCGCTCAGCCCGACTCCTTGACTGTTACAACTCGCACCGGGCGCTTTTGTCTGAGCTAGGCGTGGTTTGAACAAAGAGTGCGCCCGAAGCGCTAACCGAAGCGGCGGCCCATTAATAATGAACGCGCCAGAAGATTGGAATTGCAACTTTGCGGGGCCGCGCCACTGTTTGTTTTCCATACCGCGTACGAAGTGGGATGAAAGGATTTAGTACGGCGAGAGCGCGCTGTTCGCAAGAACCGGAGGCTGTGTTGTGGATTGTTTCCCGTTTTCTTCTTACGACTTCGGCCTAGTTTTGCTTCCACCTTAGCGACATTATTGTTCGCAAGGTGGCGCTCTTGTTTTCACAACGGTACGTGTGCGTCGGTGATTAGAGAAGGAGTGCACGTACGGAGCAAGTGGAACATGGCGACGAGTTTTTCGCGCAAGCTTCGCTTACATCCGCGCTGCTAGTTCGAGTGTGAATAAGTATGACTAAGGGAAATGAACGTAAGTACAAGGCGACGCATTTCCAAGAAATACAAGGTTACAGCTAACGGACTTGGGCAATCCGGATAACGAGTGGTTAGAAACCTAGGATGTAAAAGAACAGCAGGCAGCGAAAGGCAGGGTTTAGCCCCAGTACGTGCCTGTTGGTTGCCCTCCGTGTTAGGCAACTGTGTAAGCTAAACGAAAGTTGAAAGAAAGGACAAAGACTGAACATTTCTACGTCCACTTCACTAATCGGGACAAGACAGTCACAAAGTTCCGAGTTAAGTGCTGAAGTTAAGTTTGTTGGTCCAGCAGGACTGAAGCGCATACGGGAGACATTCCCAAATCATGAGAGGAAACTTGCCGTTGGCGCTAAAGGGAAAAACATTTCATCACTCCATACTCCTGGTACTAGCGCAGTGTTCAGACGTGTCGAGAATAACTAAAAGGCTCGACATGAAGTTAAGGAGCACGCAGCGTGCGATAGAAAGAAAAATGATAGATGTAACACTAAGAGATAAAAAATAGAATGGATCACGGAAAAGACAGGTATAGCTGATATTTTCATATCAATTAAAAGAAAGATATTGACCTGGGCAGAACATGCCGTGCCGAGGAAAGATAAAAGATGCACAGTAAGCGCGATGGAATGGATAACAAGAGTAGAAAAAGGCAAAAGGTGAGAGGGAGCGATGAAATTAAGTAATTCGCGCGCATAACGACGGACCTACTCGCTCAGAAAGAAGGCCGCATTGGAAGTGCACTGAATACGCATGACAATGTTTGCCAGGCAGCAAAATCGAAGTCAGAGTGAGTTCGGCAAGCGCTGCATGTTTATGTTTATTTGCATTTTCTTTTGGTTTCCGCGAGACGGGAAGTAGAAACCTAACCTGTACTAAGATATCGGAAGCACAAAGCGAGAACGAGTAAAGGCGCTGGAAGTAAAATTTACAAGGGAAAGTAAAATAAGTGCGCCTTACCTGTGCCAGTCTAGCTTGTGGATATTTAGCTATACATATTTATCTGTTTAGATCTATCAGAATTCTTGCCATCGTATACCATTCACGCTTAGGTGATGCGGGTGCTATAGACCTTTGAAGGGGGTGGGTTTTGATATGTGTTCCCTAGGAGCGCACGTTAAAGCGACTTACAACTGAAATCGCGGGAAGCGAAAGGTGCCGTAGATTGGTGGGGAAGCCTTGGTACGGCTTTCTGGAGTACTTACATCGCCGTACGTCGCCTGCTACTGTTCATACGACTATACCTCGGGCTTAAAATTACAGTCAGCACATAACAAGGTAACCCCCCCCCCCCCCTTATTATTTGCTTTCTACGCACTAATACAAGTCGACGCTGTGAAGGCAGCGCCACTTGCCGCGGTTCTTGCCGGTTTCCATGCCGGGGCCCTCTGACACATATATCTTCCACCCGTTTTCATGTCTGTGTTGCGTAAACTGGGGCGTGCCCAGACAAATGCTACAAGAAAGACAGTGATAGGAGCAGGCAGTGCGAAGTTATTAGGCAGACAGCGTTCAAATGACAAGCAAAAAAATACGGACACTCAACTCGAGTTTCGCAGGGTCAGGTGACCGCATTTCGCTCTCCACAAGCGTCATAGCAAGAAGCCAATGGAATAGGCTTTAGGCGCATACGTAGGGGAAAGTTCGTACGACAGTGGTTGCCTGTTCGCTCCAGTGTAGTGATGACGCCGTTGCCATGTCAACAAACAAGGACATCACCATTACCTGAAACTATTCCACTTCCGACTGTCTGTGATGGTCCTGGGTGCTGTCTTTTCAAGCTTGCGGACATAGGTTGTTCGAAATATTTGTGTTCGTGTCGATAAAATTTGGTGAAAGACGTCCTTGCGTTCAAGGTACTTTTGACCGACTTTCATGTATATCTTCGTATAACTTGATCGGACCGAGGAGAAGGTAAGTATGCTGCATAACTTCACAAGTAAAGAATAGGATATTCTCCTTGGCCTGGTCGCATCTACGTGCCTACGCGAGTCGATGTTGGCGGATTCCCTGCAACGAAGGACATATTCAATCTTTTCCTTTCGCTGTCAAACGCAGACGATAGTGAAAACTGGAGGCCTTGCGTACGACAAAACACTCGTTTACGAACGCCGGTCGATATGGACAAGCCTTTGGTCCCAAAGGTAAACCACAAAATGGACGTCGCGTCAACCACAAACTTTGTGCAAAATCTAAGTGCACTGCAATACTGCCGACAAAATCTTGGAGTGCTTCTTCTCAGTCTATAAGCACACAATTTTGTTTTGCTGCTTTCGAAAACGGCCGAGTCAAGAACAGTCTTCTGCAAGGAGAGCCTCATTCGGAATGTAAGGGCAGCCTTCGCGAAGCATTTCTTTCTTCTTCGTGCTCCGGCTTGCGTGTGTCCGGTTGAAACGCTAAAAGCATCCGCAGGATTCTGACCACTCGAGGAAGCGAAAACGGGGTTTGAAACCACGAAGAACGTGATCAGAATCCTGGCCACTCTAAACCGCTGTGTTGCAACGCTTCAAGAAATGCGTCCAGCATTTCATGCGGACAGTCTTTCTATTCCATTCTCCCCACGAGAAGGGCGTGTGGGATTTTGTGGTATATTCACAATAATTTGCACAGCGACAATTCGATCACTTTCCACATTTCCGATTTTATATGTACTCCGCATGGTCTCAAATTAAAAAAAAGAAATTTCCGTTACATTGCAGTGAAAACTACAGTAAGTGTTGAGCAGTAATTCGCCTGCCCTCCCCTTGGGTTCCCGGTGTGTTTATCATCGGTATTTTCAAATGATAATTATCGCTTAAATAATACAAAGGTCTCTACTACGGTTCGTGCCTAATTATAGCGAGCATTATCAGTGCTTAAGGCTCCCTCCCTCACTCTCATTTTGTCACCGAAACATTTCAACAAGCTTTCCTGGATTACTAGGATATTGTGTTGTTAGCGGCCTCATAACACGGTAACACTTATGTTCCTTACGCAGCACGACCGTTCGCCTCCGACTTGAAAACGAGTCACGAAATGCATTACGAAACAAAATTTAGTGTAAAAATATAAATTGTAATAAAGAGGACACGTTCACATATATCTATGACAAATACGATAATAGAGTATTGATCCGCCAAGATATTTATAGAACAGTAATCAACAAAAGTTAATATACAAGCACCTGACACCTGCATTGCATAGGGAGCTATAAGCCACACGCCATGAAAAAAGAATCATTTTAATAAAGAATGAATGAATCAGAAGCAGAACCAGCGTTGGATGCGTGGGTAGTGTGCGCAAAGTGCCGCGAAGTCCACAACACCACGTAGGTGCGAGTGCTACTTTTTCAAACCTAAGTTTACAATTAGGGTGGGCTACAAATTCTCGGAGATGTGTCAGAAAAGACTTCAGAATAAATGTTTCCTTTGGGAAGCCCACGGAATGAGACCTCCAATCAATAAGACTCAAGAGAGATATCCTTATGATATAACCTTCTTATTGGCCCCGCATAGCAGATATCGCTGGATGATGTGGCACCCTCAGGAAGTTGGGCTTCGGCGGAAGCCTGCATTATGTCTAAAGGTGTTCGACAGGAACGTCAGGGCAGGGAAAGGAGTTAGTATCCCCATTCCCGTATTTCAGTGGGGGAGAGAGCGAGAGAGAGACAAAGGACGATAAAACATTTATTGCAATTGTGGAGGACCAAAGACTCTTTCGGTGGGCCCCGGGTATGGGTGGAGTCATCAGTCCCCATCAGCCGTGACTGAACACTGCGCAGTTGGTTGACGACGCTCTATAACAGGAGAAACTCGTCGGAAAAAGCTGAAGTCATTTCAACGCCTGTGGATTCCGAGTCAACAACGTATTTGGCAAGCAAACGCCACAAGATGGCTCACGCAGATTCAGTTATTTCAATATTGTTCATCAACTCTTTTCTTTATCTCTTTCTTTTTTCTTCTTTACCTTTTTCCCTTCCTTACCTTAACTTCTTCCCGCCCGTCGGTGTATTCGACTGTACATGGCTATTCTATTCGCAACTCCAGAAAAAGTGGTTCATCTGGCTACATTGCTCAGATAAACAAAGATAACTTCTACATCCACGGTCACGGCCGCGCTTTCGCTTAGCGCTGTGCTAAAGTTTCTTGATCGCGGGGTAGAATCACGATGCTTCGTCGGAGGCGCAAGGGTTCTTGTTGCCGAACATCTGATATTATTTGGTCTAAAGGATGCGAGCAGCGACACAGCGGAAATGATTGCGCTGTGCGTTCAAACGTCGCACTTTTTCGGAGACCCACATCAGATATTTTAAGTATAAAGAGCCTTTCCAGTGAGCCTGAAGTTGAACAAGGCAGGTGTTCATGCATAGCAGGCCTCTCCGAAAGATGCAAGCACTTGTGCGCGGATGCAAACGTGCTACGTTAATCGATCACACATTACCTCCATAAGCACCAAACAAACTATGAGGCGCAGACAGCGCATGGGACGAAGAAGGCGAACGAAGGCAAGCTCTCGCTTTATTCAATGCATGCGGGCAAAAGTACATCAGCAATAATATGACCGCGGTTCAAGTTGAGCATTGACACGTTCAGGAAACGTTACCAGATACACACGTATAAACAATGTCGCTATTTTGCTCATGCGCTTGCGTAATCTAAACTACACTCCAGCTCTTCTAAAAGCGCGCATGATAATAACCGCGTGCACACACAAATATGATCTGTGGACTTACCGGGGAGGAAGCAATCGTCGCGATTGAAGTTCCTGGAACAAACTAGCATAGTTCCCGTCACCTTCTTGCCGATGCGCAAGTTCCTAATCCATGTTGCCCTGCGCGAAGCGTCGTCTGCTTCTTTGGGGAACCAAAGAAACGACGTGTTGCTGTCTTTGCATCGCGATGACACGCACTGAGGCACGTAACAAAAGTCTTCTGATGAGGATCTTTTTTTTTTCTTTTTCGAGCTCCTTCGAGGCAGCATGGCATCGATTAAGGAAGTATAGAGCTGTTTTACAGCGCGCGGTAATGCGATAGCATGCCGCGTTTCGAGGTCGACCTTGGATCGGCTGGTTCCAGGAGCGCCCGCTAGGTGGCGAGCATTCAGATGGAATCGCGAATTCTCACGACCGCTTTACCTTCTCACTACTTCCTTTTCCTCCGCATTGCCCTGCTCCTCACCCTGACAACAGTCCTCTCTGCCCTCGCTTTCCTTTTTCACTCCATTCCCTCCTCCTAACCTGCCACTCCATTCCCGCCTCCTAACCTGCCAACTTCGGCGAGGAATTTTCGAAGCACATCCAATAGTAATGTCAGGCAGCACGTTTGTGGGTGCCCTGTCATTGTCATTGTATGCGCATAAAACGCTGTTCCTCGTGTTGGTAATACGTTTTGTGACTAATGATACTGCAATATGTTGTCGGCGTGACGTCTGTGTATTATTGGTTGTTTCCCTGTCACTATATTTCATGTAGTCCGCGAATAAAATTCACTTGGAATTCAGTGCTCTGTTCATTTTATTGACGTGTTTCGTTATCGCTGTTTCTTTCCTTAATTTGGCCCTATATCAGTTCAAAAATCAGTTATAACCATTGTAGGGTAGCCAACCGGACGCCTTTCTGGTTAACCTCCCTGCCTCTGTTTTCCCCTTCCTCCTTCCAGTTATAACCATTATTGTTGTTAGGACCCCAGTGACGACTTTGTCATATTTCTGCTAGTTAGGATCCACTAGTGCGGGTTTTTTATTCTGTCAACTAGAGAGTACCGGCATTTCGTGGTATTTCTATGTGAGGAGGATATTGATACACACATCCCGACCAAATGGACCATACCCCTTTCGCCGTGAAAGCAAAGTCCCTTGCACATTTCTAGCAGTCCAACACATAAAATTCTAACGAGGCACTCTTGTGTAAACATTTCGCATTTGTCCTATCCCATATGTATTGTATAAATACTCATCACGCTTTCACCATCCACTCGCGGCGACATTAGATATTTTCAAAACCTTGGAGCACGATTTCTCAGTTTCTCAGGCAAATCTAAATCGAGCTCCTTTCCGTATGCGATGCTTCTTGGCCTTCAGAAAGTAAACCAAGAACATAAAAACAGTGTGTTTACTAATAGCATGTCTTTATTGCTTTAATGAGTAGTCACCCTTAGCTTAATATTTCATGGCGACATCGCAAAGAAATTAAGCCGAGCCTGGAAGCATGCAAACCAGGCATGCAACTATAATTGTCTTTATGCCAACGGTATAATAACTTTATGTTTGCCGCATATGGACTATATTTTCGAGAACATTTGAGGCTGAAGACTCTTCTGCAAAGGGGGTTAGTTGGGCGACAATAAGGACCTCGATATTTATTGGGACGATTCGTAGTGTCGTTGCATTGTCACCCCAGAAACGGGACTTGAGGCTGAGCTGTCTTACTGTTGCGGTTTCAGAGTCGTTGGCAACGTTTTCAGCCATTTCTAGCGCGCACATGGTAAAGCAGGTTTGGTGCCCAGTCGAGGTCAATAAAAGAATCATGTTCACGCGTCGATTGTTTTACCGTCTTGAAGCTTCGTTATTTGTTCCAGTAATTGCATCGCCGCCTCGGCGCCATTCTTGAATTGCGTCGACATCTGAATACCTTCTGAAAGTGCTCATCATTGGCAAGAGCGTTGTTGACTCGAAGTCTCGCTGGGATAGCGTGCTTGTACCGTATTTGTACAGTGTCGGTACCTGGTTTTTCGCACTGGCCCATTGCGTAAGCGTAATAAAAGATTTTGGGGCTGAAGCGGAATTGGTCGGAGCGGTCGGCAACGCGGCGATCGTAGACATCTAGCAGAGGCGCAATGGCTGCGCTGTCTGCCATAAAGTCGTCCAGAAACGGGCGAAAAGTGGTCCGCGGAGACACTTTACTTACGCCACTATCCAGCTGCTCCAAGAAGCAGGACGACCTGTTCTCGTACCTATTCCAATCTTCCGCGTTCCACCAGCTGCGGTAGGCGCCAGCACCTCTGGTGTCATCGGAACCCCGGACGTCGATGGCTTTCATGATGCCTTGCAGCATCTTCGCCCCTAGTATTGGAACGAAGATTGGGTGCAGCGTCTCGGAGAAAAGGACAGCCATGGTCACCAGAGCATGGGGTACGTACAGCGAATTCGTGTCGGTGTTGTATTCGACCGACGTGGAAAACACGGAAGTCCTGTGCAGGTAATCGTAGTTGCTCGTGCCGTTAAAAGCTCTCCTGACCGAATCCTTGATCAATGCGCCGAAGTCTTTCAAGCCTCTTACGTCGGGCGTTGTCGTAGCGTACGACGTAGGATATGCTGCATTTGCACCCAGGTAGGCGAGCTTCATGGAACGTAGCTTTCGGAGCGCTATGTTGACTGTATTTCCACTGAACCAAAATCGTACGAACCTCTGCAGCGAGTGACGAATGTCTTCGAAGAGACCTTCAACTTCGCGCTGGAACGGTATCCTCCAAACTCCGAGATTTCCACCCAGGGCCTCAATGCCGAGCATGCGCATCCCGTGTTTATAAAGGTTCTCGACCATGTGCAAACAACCTTGGATGCGAAGGGGCACAGAGTTGAGATGGGTGTCGTAGCTGAGGGGTATAAGCGGAGTGATGTTAAGGAACGAAGAGTACTCCACGAGGGTCCGGAAGTAAAAGTAATCGGCGACGTCGTCAGGAGTAAAGACGTGCTTGAGCAGCTCGGTCACGTGACGTACGTAATCTTCATCGAGTATGCGGATATTTAAGCGACCACCGAATGACCTCGGGAAAAGGTGTGATAGCCATCTTACAGTGGAGTTTCCGAACGTTCGCATTCCACTGGTAAAAGCTGTGTTCGCCTGGTTCTTTGTCCCATATTTGGAGACAATGTTCATCAGGCGCTTCTCCATGTAAACAACCTTGCTGGCAACTAGCGATGGGTTCTCGACGTCGGCAAGTGACTTCTCTATAAGGCGCTTGTAATCGCCTTCCGTGCGATCTGGGTAACGCAGAAAGAACCTCTTTATTACCAGTTCGGGTGAGTCGACGTAGGGTACGTATTGGTACGCATCCTCTGTTCCTTGCGGTTCAACAGGACCTACATATACGCTCGCAAGCGGATTCACTCCAAGGTGTTCCAAGTAACTACTCTGTAGCTCCGGTACGAGCTTCTGCAGTCCGATGCGAAACACCACGGCTGGAGCATTGGTAAAAGACTGAGGTGGTGCTGGAGGCTTTTTATGCTGCCTCCCCAAAAGCTGCTCTCTTATCCCTCGAGAGCCGTTGGACGTGAGGCAGGACTGGTAGATGAACGCTACGTTGCGAACCCAGCGCAAGGGATTGTGCTTCTCCACACGGATGTTGACGTCGAGGCAACTCATCAGTTTCTCGATGCTCTCCGCTTCGAAAGTGGGCTTGGCGTTCGGCGAGAACCAGCGCGGCCCGCATACATGACCGTAAAAGTCGTCACACGGGTTAACACTATGGTCAAGCTTATTGTTTGTGTGGTGCAGGTACCAAAGACATTCGGGCTGCGAGCAGGCCGTGTCGCTGTCTTTGAAACGAAGCCGACGAGCGTCTCGTTCGGGCTGAGGGGGATAATGCCTGGGAATTCGTTTTGTCGGCGTCCTGAGCGGTCGGGAAGCCGATGAGTTGGACGTCCGTGCGGCGTTTCTGTCGTTGATGTCCTTTTTGATGCCTTCCGCGTTTTTGTCATTTTCGCCGAAGCTTTCTGCTTCGGCGCTTCCGGCGCTTTGTTGGTTACCGTCGTCGTCCATTCCTACTTGTTCATCTTCAGCGCCGATGCGCCTCTCATCTGGATCTTCAGGGACGACGTGCAGCGGTGATGATGTCGTAGCTGCCTGCTGCCACAGGCCCCACCTGTGTGTGAGATAAAATACTTGTTTATGTTGTACATTAAAACAAAAGCGAGCGCGTTATGGTCCCACTAATCCCGCTCTGCCTTACAAAAGGAAGACAGTGACGTTTCGGCTGCCGTACGCGAGACCAAACGTCTCTTTTCTTCCAAAGTTACTTCTTGACATTGGGTCCGCGTCTTCCTTAACCTTTGGACGTGAATACTGTCTGGTAGTGAATGTTGGTGCGCAAAGCAAAACATGCCTTACACCGCTGAGTTAATTGCTACACACTATATATATATATATATATATATATATATATATATATATATATATATATATATATATATATATATAACAAAAGAACGTCCGCTGGTCTCTGCAACTAGTTCTCGAGATGCAATGCATCTCCGATGGCTGCAAGATACGCGCCAGGACTACTTATAGTAATGTCAAATCGCGAATAACAAGAAAGAAAAGAACGTGACAATCGCATTTTCCTTCACCAATAAGCATTTGGCAAGGAATATTGGCAATGTCTCCGAGAATATTATTCCCTTGTCCTTGCTGGTATGCGTTCTCGCGTTTCATTCAATAGGTGGCGAGAAGAATGCCTTTATGCCACGTCATGCGGAAGCGCGACGCACCTTCATCGGCACTCGCTCTGTGCGCCCGACTGCGCAAGCTCTGTAGAGGCAAGCGCATGCACACGTTGTTTTACTCAGTCATCTCGGTCGCCGAATTGGAGGCCATGCCGTGTGGATTTAGCTTCAAATATTTCTCTCGGTTATTTTGACTTTTATCAGCAGCTTTTGCATTTACCGTTAGCTGCTGTAGCGAATCAATATAAAGTAAGGTAAATATGCACGGAAATAAAGAGTTCTACAGGAACTCGCCTTGTCGCCTGCTCGGAAATGCTGATGTTAAAATGCAAAAATGAAAATAACTTTAAAAGAAAACAGACGTTTCGGCTCCCGCACAGGAGCCTTGTTCACACCGAAGCCTACGAAAAAGTAAATTTTAATGAAAAGAGACAGAGACGTTCCAGCTCCCGCACGCGAGCCCAAACGTCTCTTTGTTACTTCTTGACATTTGGCCGGCGTGTTTAATCTTTGAACGTAAATACCGTCTCTTAGTGAATGTCTTCATCTGCACCGCTGAGTTAGTTCGAGGAATGCATATATAAAGTATGAGTCTTAGCCCACCAATGGTATGCCATTTATTGGTCGAGGTTTTGTTCAGAGCCTGACCTTTAGCAGGACACTATTTCTCTTTGCCCTGTTCGTTTATATATATATATATATATATATATATATATATATATATATATATATATATATATATATATATATATATATATATATATATATTGTAATGAGGAGTTGGAACCTTGTAGTGGGCCATCCTCTCAGACGGCTTACAGTGGTGTTCTCTCTTGAGCGCTCTGTTGAAGAAGACGCCGCTCGTGCTCGAGGTCCGTGCCCGTTTTTGGACAAGACCGTTGCCTCAGGGCTGCGTCTAGTTGCACCTAATAAACCCCTTAATATATATATATATATATATATATATATATATATATATATATATATATATATATATATATATATATATATATAAACTTTTCCTGGCTATCAGGATAAGTATACTATAAGAAAGTGACATATTATTTAGCACTTATTTTGACGTTTCGGCTCGAGGGCAGCCCTTTTCAAGGACCTTTGAAAAAGGCTGCTCTCCAGCCGAAACGTAAGAAGAAATACGGAATAATATGTTTGCCACTGTGACTTTGATTGTGTACATATATGTATTTAATTGGTTATCGATCACGTCAAGGAAGACCACTTTCGAGCCCCCTTTGATGAAGCTCCTTCGGCCACGGCGGCCTATTTCGAGGACATAAAATGGGAAATATATCCACGCACTTCGGTTGAGGCGCACCTTAAGAAACCCCGGAAGATCAAAACTGCTCCAGAGTCTTCCATATAGCAGCGTGCAGAATAGGCACGCCTGGTTTTGCACGTAAAACCCATCAAGTGTTATTATGACATCGCTTCCTTGCCAGTGTGCGTTCGTCGACATGAGATATGTGATAGCTAACTTACCTCGCGTATCGCTGTCCAGTGCCGTCACCGCTATTACGGCTGATGTAGGAGGTGATGAGGCCGCCGTTGACCATGGCCAACGCTACGACAGCGACGCCCAGCAGCGCCTGAACGGCCCGACGCAGGTAGCGGCATTCTGCACCTGAGCGACCACCAGCGTCCATGCCTGCGGCCACCACCATGGCAACATGTGGCCGCACTTCCGGCACGGGCGGCGCGGACAGCGGCGTCGCCGTCTTCGGCGCTCCGGCAGCTCCTGGTTGCCCTGCAGGTTGTGGGACACGTGACAGCAGCAACCGGCGCCACTTTCTTGGACCCTGGCCGCTACATGACCCGTTGCTGCGGCTGCTTCGTCCTCGTCGCCTTCTACGCTCCTGCCTGGTTGAAACGACAATAGATTTTTATTGTAGTTGCTCTGGCTGTTGTTGATGTTGTTGTTGTAGTTGTTGATTTTTTGTTGCCCCTGTAAGAAGCACATACCCAGACGTGGACTGGACGCACTGTAGTTAGTAATACAAGCGAAATAAAAATATAAGCACAATCATATTATAACAGAAAATAAAATGGAGGATAGAATTCCTCATGAAATACATAGATTTAGTTCAAGAACAAGAAACAATTAGAAACTACAAGAAACGCAGGATTAGAAAGAAAGACTATTGATTGACAGCCGCAACAGCGTAATATTCCAGAGGCTTGGAATGATTAATATAAACGTGCCACAACAGCACAAAAGTGTGTATGAGTGTGTAATCATGAGTAAGTGTGTAATCATGAGTAATTGGATGTTGTAAAGGTAAGCGCAGTTTACCGGAAGACGTGCACTCGCAGTTGCCTTTTCCGGCAAATGGGGCACAAGCACGATTTGTTGTTCTAGTGAACTATGTTGAAGTGCTAGTTGTTTCTTTATTGCTCATGGGTAATATAAGCTCAGAAAGGAAAGAATTTTCATTTGAACAATGGTAAAGAGAGGGATGTCTGCTTTCCACTCATAAAAATTCTACCAGGAACGAAAGGAATGCCTTGTTAATTTTAACCAGATCCTTTCTTGTGCTTAGTAAATGGGTCTATGAAAAGAAATATAAATCTCGTCTGGGCCAGTCCCCTTTCACTGGTTATCCGGAAGTTTAGTAACGAAAAGAAAAAGACGATGGTGGCAATCGTGTTATGGGAAAATTCATTCGTGTTTTTGTTTGGCGGTAATATTCACATTACTTCAAACATACAAGAGTGTATGCACTCAGTACATATGAGTAATAGCGTCTGTGGGAGGAGCCTGCTCGTTCCATATTTGAGCGCAGTTAGCGAGGGCAGATTATGTGCAGCAATGTGCATATTTAGGTTAGTTAATAACAGGACACCCTCTTACTGACTAAGGAAATTGCCGTGGAACGAGGATGCGCTGGGTGGCTTGTGACAGGCGCCTACAAATAGTGCATCTCCTTAGCAGAAAGCGTGCAGTCACAGCGTTCTGCCAATGTTTGCCCTGCAGTAACATTGGCAGAATAAAAAAAAAGCATGCCTGTGCCGAAGTACAGGACGACAACGTGCGCGGGGACGCTGAATATATCTGCCATGACGCCAAGAGATCGGAAGCCAGCAGGGAGGATTACATAAGAAACAGGAGTAGTTGACATTTATTTGAAAGTGGGCAAGTTTCTCTCTGTAAGTCTATGCAAGTTTCTTAAGGGGCGCTAGGCCGAGATTGGGAATGGTGGTATATTGGCTTGTGAGGCTTGTGTTGACCTGCGTCGGGCAGGGCTCAGAGTTATGCGCGGATCCGGCTCGATAAATAAAGCTCTATGCTACAAAAACCTTCGTAAGAGGATGTCATTCACCGCTACTGCGTTTTACAAGTAGATATTACTCACCTGCAGCGCGTACTCAAACGGCGAAGACAAGAAACAGACCACAGGCGGACGCGGAGCAGGCGTTGACGTTGTATGCCATGCGACTTTAGTGGTCAGTCCCTGATTTTTACCTTTTATAAGACAGTACATACAAATATAGTTCTCCCGTATCAAACTGTGTTTTGGTTAGTCTCAAGAAAATAAAAGCTCAGTACGGGCTTTCTATCCGCGAAATTACTCATTGTGACGTGCGGAACGTGTCCAACCCGGACACGTCTCCCGTGTACCGGCTCTTTTCGTGAAAGATATCAGTCCGGATCCTCACATCCCAGCATTACCATGCATACAACAGCGTTTCAGAGTCCAGATTTCTTTGTACATAATATTTTCCCCGACGTAAAGCGGGACAAAACGCGACATAACTTTGGAAATATTGATTAATTTGTTCAATTTCAATCGATTCTACAAAACGAAGCCTCGGGAATTTTCTTATGGGCACGTGGTATATTCCACGTCAACGCGGCCCGGTTTCCGCAGTTCACAAACTTAAGAAAAAATAAATAATAAACGTCGCACATGCGGCATTTTGCTAGCTCCTCCGCAGCTTCTTGCACAACAAGCATCGGCAATCTATCTCTGTGCAGTGGTCGCCCTTTACCGTTTTCTTGTCACGGGAACATCCGACAACATACAAGCAGTGCTGCCGCAAAGCTGAAAACTTGAAGCACTCACTAGGATCACAAAGTGAAAATAGTTTGGTTCCTAGGGCAAATGGGGGACATTTCCCCGAACCTCATTAATCTCAACGAAGTCGCTCACTCTACCGTACAGGTTCTCGCAAACAGTGCCGGAGTTCAACACGGCGAGTACGCTAGCCGAGGCAGGATGATGAGCTTTAACCAATTCATCAAAACCCTCTACCAGGCGCAGCGGACATTCCATGTGCCTAGCAACAATCTATGCAAAGCTCAGGCGGTCACCTGGAGGCAATCGCAAACACGTATCCGAAACCCCTGCAGTACAAGATCTGCCCCAAAACACATACTTCTAACACGCGCAGGTTGTGCAAGACAGCCGTAGCCACACTTGCATCGCAAGCTCTGGAAGTGTAAGACACAACTAACCGGTGTTAATCCCTGATATCCTCTCGTCGAGGTGGACCGCAGTTCTGCGCAGCTCCAGCATCGACGACCAACCCTGGGCGTCCAGCAGCCCCTCGAGGCGTCGACGAGACAAGAGCTGGAATTCCCCACGTGGCAGACATCGGTCCGGTCGCGCTAAGCCCTGCCCGACAAGTCGATAAAGTTATCTCTAGTCAGCCAACCTAAACAAACAATTGAGGGCACGGAATTTTAAGAACCTACCTAGAACATCTCAGATCTTCAGTTCCTCTCAGTGACTCCGAGAAGTCTAGCATCGAAATAGCACCAGTAAGTGTCTCAGCGAAGAAAATATTTCAAAAAGGGAGAGATTATGTAGGATTTAGTGCAATGATCTCGTTATATATTTTTAACTTCTGAGTTAGAGGATACGGATGCAGGGTAAGTAGTAATGTCTGCGTAGTTATAGAAACTCAGTACGACGGAGAGTGCACTTAAGTGCATGTGCTCTGAACTTAGGAACTGGCATGCATGCTGCCAGTGGAAGTATGAAAAGATATGGAAATCTAAGCGCTGTTCTCGCAAAGTTTCCCGCCACTTCAGTTGCAACTGTTCACGGTTTATTCACATCAAAATCACTACGGCGATAAAGGTAGAATTGACATATTTTTATCTCTGGTTGTCTTCGTACATTTTGTCAAAGTTCATGAAGCCGCCTATATATACGTTGTGGATTCTTTACTTATGAGTCAGATTAAAAGATGCAAAAGGAAATTGATGAATGGTAATGTAGCCCTGAGTCTTTCAAGTCGAACATTGTTCTATAACTGCAGTTCATTTGAATACGCTTTACAAGGTCCCTTTTTTTTATTGTACAAATGCAGCGATGCTCTGATGTATAAAAGACCATATGGGCTTTTTAACACTGAAATGTAGTTAGTCACCGGGAGCATTATCTTGTGCTTTTAGAGGAAATGCAATAATTCTTACACACAGGAAAATCCATAATAATAGACGAAAGCTCACCTGTTTTTCAAAACCATGCTCGTGCAAAATGCGAAATTTGGGGTGCCCTTCCCAATGCTAGTGAATCATCGTCTCGGACAGTTGTGCGTCGCTTACTATTTCGTTGATGATACTGCAAACAGAGCCTTCTTTTCTTTCTTTCGCTTCAACATCTTTTGATTTCTCGAAGTTGTCAGTCTCGTTTAAAGACATTTTGTTTTGTTTATTTTGTTTTGTCTGTGTATTGATCTGTTCCCACTTTCTATTTTCTTTCCTCTCTTTCTCGCCTCTAACTCCTTCTGTCAAAAAAGTAGACAGGCCTTGTGCCCCTCTATGTGGCAGTTGTCAGCCTGCTCATTTTTTTTCCTTCCTGTCCTCCTGCGTACACGCTTCTATACCAAATAAACAAATAAATAAATAAATAACAGGACATATCCCTCAATACTTCACTTCATCTTTTAAATACGCCGTTCATTACTTATCGACCGAATTTCGGCATGTTGATTATAATACTTTGCCTTCTATTTTTTTCTGGGCGAGAAGTGTTCGCCACTTATAATAATGCAATCGAAAGGTAACAATCACACATTTTTCCAGAAACGCATTTAGAAATCTTGGCGGTGTCTACACAATAACATCCGAAATGTCTTACTTCGGCGTTCCCTGGGCTCGTTCTGAAGGAAATGATGCAGGTGCTCGTGTTCGACTGCTGCTATTGCAACAGCGATCCACCCGTGCATTGAAATTTTATGCCTTTCAGGGGCTTGACAACTGCTGCGACTTCATGGATTTATATATGAAGTGCAGGAACTTGGCTGCAATCATCGCCGAGCTGAATGCCTCTGGAAAGTGCGTTGATCAGTCTTGCATGCTGTTTATATCGATTGGCCTTAGACACGCCTTTGTTCGCAATATAATGGTGTTTTCTGCTGCTGTTCATTTTTCAGGCTGTCTCGATGAGCAATGCGTTCTTGAAGTACGGCATTTATCTCCATACATGTAGGGTTGCAAACTGGCGCATAACATCATTGAATACGCGGCTGAAGAGAAAGAAAATTGGGCCTTTGAAAATTACAGCACTAAAACCGAAATCAGCGTCATCAATTTTTTTTTTCATCTCTTAAGGTATATTTTTATTATTATCGTGCCAGGTTATATGCAAGCTACGTAGTGTTCCTAATACAAATAAAAACATCAGTGCATGCGAATATACACTATCATGAGCATTTATAGCTTACGGAAGCAATGTTCGCAGCAACGCTGAGTGCGGTACTAGTATTCGGGAATGTATTTAGATCTGTGCGCTTCATTCCATGTAACGTAAGAAATTACGAAAGTTAAGCATTGGTATAGCACGAAGCTTTACTGACTATTCGAAATCGGAGAATGTAAGAGCTATTGAAAATGTCAAGTTGATACGCAACGGCAAACAAGTGCACCCTTGACTCTAAGAACAAAGAGAGTGCTCAGCACTCACTTTGGGGGAATACTTTCTTGTCCCAAGTTTAACTCTCTTTTTCGGAGTAAATGAAACCCATTTCATGCAGTACTAGTACAGTAACTCCCTTGAAACGTCACCTTAGCTCTCCACCTGACAGGGTACCGGCGCTTTCGTCAAGACAGAGTAGTAGGACGCCTCCGAAGGGGATTATAACTCTTTTGAAGGGAGCTCTAGTATCCTACCAAGTGCGGGGCTAGTACTCACCCAGAGGTAGTAGCAGAGAGAAAAAGAAAAGAAAAAAAGACAGAAAGAAGCAAACACTGCGTTCTTCGTGCACGCTACAATCAGCGGGCATTTAATAATTGCATCATACTGAACACAGGGCATGCAGATTGACATGACACAACGCACACACACGCCAATCACACAGCCACAGCAAAGCACACAACTTACAACGCACTCGAGATACACAGCGCTAGATTGAAGTCTCGTGTGTATATAACCCGTATACTTGACCTACTACGTATGTAGCGCCACTGGTAAAATGCTGTTCTCCGCAAGTAAAAAAATGCATGCATATACCAGGTATATATTTAGGGTTGGCTCATAGGTAGCCGTGCGCCACACAGCTCTGTTAATCTAAACGCGCGGACTACACAATGTCTTTGAGATTAACGCATTCCGAACCCGAGCTCGCATTCCCTTTTACTGGCCAAACGCAAGCTCGCAGTACTGGTTCGCGAAGATATAAAATGCACCTGAGCAAGCACGTACGAACACAATACCGGCTGAATTTCATCAACTGCTAACGAAGAAAAGCGGTACGCAGCTGCTCCTCCACCAGCCGCTTTTTTCCGACGGCGTCCTCTATCGAATCCGTCGAGCACGTCTGCACGGCGAACAACCGCTGGCTATCACAAAATACGTATATACTCCTCGTTATTCTGCACACAACTGAAGTATAGGTGTTTGCCATCAAGAGTGTCTAGGATATTATGATGTACTTTCCAGACTTGCTAACGGGACGGCTCGCAGCCACGCTACTCAGACCGTCGACGCGCTCATGGCCGTCGTACGGCCCAATGCCGAAGGCGTAGCCAAGCCTTTTTCTTTACGAGTGTAAATTGTATCGAGTGAGCCCTCGGAAACCAGCCGTCGACGATCACAACAGCTTACTGTGTAGCTCAAAGTGTCTTCATCTCCGTTTCGCACATGTACGCGAAGAAGCCAAGGCGCGTAGGTTGGCGCGTTTCACTAGCACAGGTACGGCCGTTCCACCAGGGAGAAACAGAGGAGAGGCAGTGTGCTAGGCTCCCGTCGATTAAGGCTCGCATTCGAAAGAGCACCCTTCGTTAAAGCTACACTGCACGCGTTTGTATGCGAAAGCTTGTACGCTTGTACGTGGAAATGGCAGGAAAGTCGCTGCTATAGTTCCATCGAAAAACACTACACAAAGCGGCTGTTGTCTCCTTCAATCGTCCGCTCACTCGAGCCCTACGTCGTGAATGATCTTTGCAAACATGCTGACGTCCGCTCTCATCCCAGCCGCCCTTTACTTGGCTGCGAATGCGAGCATCACGTGTCTGCAGCAGGAGTGAAATTGCTTTTTGCTCTCTTACGCCTCAACAGTATACGGACATTTCACTCTCTCAGATGAAGGTAGATTACAAAGGCCACACCACCCTCATGTTTCTCGAAGAGTGAGCAATATATTTCACTCCATCCGACGTTTTGCTAGAGTAGAACGATGCCATAAAGAGTAGGTCGGCCGTTTTAGTCCTGCAACACCGGCTCCTGTTTCTAGAATGGTCGCAAAACGGGCAGCACGGGGAAATATTACACTGAAGAAGAGAGAGATGTGGAGAAAAGGAAGGAAGCTTAAACAGAGGTTAGTTTCCAGCTTGCTATCCTGCAATGGCGAAGGAAAAGACCAGTGTTAAAATGACGACAGAAAGTGAAGAGAGTAAAAATACCAGGAACGCACAGAATTAAGCTGAGGGAAATTTACGACACCATTAAAAAGGTGATACATTTCTCATCGGTGCGGTACCACATCGTGCCTTAAAACTTTCCTTAAAAAACGGGCATTTCGTAACCACTGTCCGATGAAGTCGCTAATGTTTTGAGTGCTTAGCTGTTAACCAGAAAGGCGCGAAATTGATACCGCCCGCGGCAGACGCATGTTACATGGAGGCGAAAATATTAGAGGTCCCCGTAATGAGGGTCACCCATACACTCTAAAGAACCGGAATTCGTAAAATTTTGGAAGCTCTGCATTAAGGCGGCCCTCGTAATGACGTCATCGTTTTGACAAGTAAAATCCCTGCAATTAATATTTCCTAATCAATGAGCAGAAATTTGGTAGACAGAGTTGACAGCTTTAAGCATGGTTCACACATGCAGTACGGTGTTTGTGATTTCTACTTCCTATTATAAAATTCACTTTAGAATATCAGTGGATCAGTTTCTAGGGCTCTGTTCCCATAAACACTATTTCTCATGGACGTTGTTAGGGAACGGCTACTTGAAGCGTTTTATCGAAGCCTCATGAGCTCTCTGCGACTGTTAGTGAAAAAAGACCATTTCAAATGAACGCCAACATGAGACAAAAGCGAGTTTTTCAAGCGGATAAGTTATCGGATGAATATTACTGAGCTCAACTTCATCACCAAAGGGAATATTTTACCTCACGATCTTGTGCACCAGTGGAACAAGTCGTGCTGAGCATTTTTTTTATTTTGCATTTTATTGTGGATACAATAAATATTTTGCGTTACTGGTGGGGCGGATACGAAATTCTTCAATGACGAGGAGGTATGGATTGCCTTAGGAATTCTCTTCCGAATAGTTATAACTTACCGTGAGTGGGAAGCAGAGGCGGCCGAAAAGGACAAACAGCACTGTTTTTGAGAAGATGCGCGTATTCGCAAGCCTTGCGAGCGAAAACGTCCATCCGAGGGCGCGTTCCCCTCCCTTTGGAATTGAGCGCCGAGATTGGCGGTAATCTGCAGCTGGCACCGGGAGGTCCAAGAGACGAGGTTTGCTCGTGTCCTTTACGATAGCCCGCTTTTACGCGTATGCGTGTAACTATGACCAAATCAACGTGAGCATTTCGTTTGTTTCTAGCCGATCAGACCGTGTTATCTTTTAAGTGTCATCCGTGAAGTCGAAGAAAACGAGGAACACTGCTCTTGCCACGAACGCGACGGTCTTTGTTGTAACCGCTCGGCTGATCGGTGTATACTTAGTGCAACGCACAAAACATGCACTTGTATGTACAGCCCTGACCTTTCATCATCTTTTTTTTTTTGAGCCTCACTAAATGACCCAAGGGGCTGTTTGGTAATTTTTCACTAGTAATCATCTTCTAAATAGTTCAACCTCAAGTTTGTCATATTCATTTTTAAACTTACTTCAATACTTTACCTTTTTAACCGTTGAACTACTGCTCACAGTTGGCAGAGCACCGTGCCTTCGGCGAAATTTAAGGCTGTTTAGTGTTCACCATACCTATTTATTGCTAATTTGCCCTCCTCTGATCGTCTGAATATTTCTTCAAAGTATGAGCCCAACAACACTGAGGAGATCTTGTCTTATTTCCTGACTCCTTACTGCAATTTTTCTCCTTTTCGTATGAGGAAAGAGATAGCTGTGGAGCCTCCGAAGATGTTGACTAAAATATTCACTCATGTCGCACGTATTTCTTGGTAGCGCAATACCTCTAGGACTGCTTCTATTTCCGCTGAGCGAACGTAATATTGTAGTCTAGGGCAGTCATGCGAAGGGGTTTACCATACTGAGCAAATTATCTCGATTACTTTGTTTATCGCATTGCTAATTTATCGCATCCATAGTTGGGTACCATTCCCTGAAGTCGGCTTTTTGTCATGGTTCGTTAAGGTGAAGCGTTTTCCTTATCCTCTTTTAAAATTATGCCCGAAATATTTTGTGTAGTATTAAATTAACCTATGTTGTCTGTGGTTCTCACAGTATTGCACATGTCCATTCAATTGTATTGGTATAACCGTGGCTGTTTTTCAGCTCACTAGGACATTCACAGTGACGCCACAAAACAAATTGCAAATCATCGGGGCAGGCTTCTGTCCTGCAAAAGACATAGAACATGCCGAGAAGGATGATGAGGCTGGCAAAAGATGACACTATTCAACGCATAAAGAGGACACATGCTTAAGCGCGCACAGCGCCAGTGTGCGCATCGTCTCCCCATGTTGGCAGCCATGTCGATGCATTGCTTATTATGCGCAGCTGCTGACCCGGAAGATGCTCGTCCGGTGCCGGCCACAAGGGTCGCATTTCGATGGAGTTGAAATCCTAGAACATTGCGTGCTGCGCTACGTCAGTGCATTTTAAAGAACACCGCGTGGTCGAAATAACCATAGCCCAACGCTACGGCACGCTTGATAATCATATCATAGTTTTCGAGCACCGAAGCCCCGCAGTAATTATTTGCCTCTTTCTGCTCAATACTTTCAATTTATAAAGGAATCACTACGTAATGGATCGCCGAAGTTAGCTAGCCTATACCCACACTCTGCTAATGTCATCCCTAATTTGAAATCAGCATTACGCACAATTATTTTCCCGCATGTCCGCATACACGGTGTGAATAAGTTTACGTGCACAGTGCGAAATTGTGTGGTCATTTAGATTTAGCCATAGAACACGATGTCAGGCAAAGCGTTTTAAAAATGCTCCGGGTAATTCCTGTGAGCGCTTAAATGGCAACAGCGGCGGTTTTTCAGTGGACACGGATCTCAACGAAGTCTTCAGTATATGTTCTCCTCCGCATAATAATAATATCTACCAAGCCAGAGAGTAGTAATTTGGTTTTCCTGTAAATGAATTTCACAAATTTTTAGCGGATGACCATGCGGTCCACGCTTTGCTTTCGACGTCATCACCTTGAACGCTGCCTACCCGAGCCAGCGGGCCGTCAAGAGCAAAACGGTGATACTTCAGCGTTGAAATCGCAGCTGTCAAGTTCAGAAAAGCAGGCACAACTCAATATATCATCGGATGACCTCGCCACTTGCATTTTTCTGCACCAGCCCCATATTTCGGATGGTGGCGGGGAGGTTTTGACGTCATCGCGTACGCTGCACGAAGCATGTACCTGTTTCGGTTTCGGTTCGAACACAACTTTCAGTTGGTTATTTAAAATTATATGTGCGTTTCTGAGGAAACTGAACCACCTTGGCTACTACGGGACTATCAGCACCATTCGAAAACGTCGATATCAGAACATGGTGAAAAAACACCCGGAGTTGCCCTTTAATGGAAAGCAAGAAATATCTTCATCCATCCTTCCCCTCAGGTACTTCAGCCACAGTTAGGTAGAAACATAATTTGAAAGTTTTCGGGAAAGCCGTTTCCTAATATCCAGAGCGCAGTGGAACTTTGCTAACGTGTAGCGTCTCGCCGGCGAATAGATCAGAGCATCACGTGGACTGGAAATCCAACAAGAATTTCGTATACGTTAGCCAAGAAATGGGCGTGGGCGCGGCGGGCGCACTTAGTGAGAAAGTGCCAGGAGTTTTGCGTGCTTTCAGGGTAATCATGCAGCCAGAAGTATTGGTAAGCTCTCTACAAGAAGTTAGAGCGCAGCGAATTCAGGCGAGCTGGGCTGCCAATATGCATGCAAATGAGAACGAAAGCTCGTTAAACGTAGAATCCTGTTGGAAATAGAACCCGTCTTATGGTATCAAGATTTCACTCAGATTTTTCCGGCATCACGGGGTTGTAGTAATTAAGCATCGCACGCGTACGTTTAAACCGACTCATGCCGGGTCTTTTTAGTCACTGTTTATTCATTTGTTAGGAATAACTTGAGCCTTTTCACAGGCCCTTTACAGGAAGTGTTTTATCAGATTAGATGAAACGTGGAATGACAAAAAGAACAAATATATCAGAGAAATTCAAAGGAAGAAAATACTGATTGTCACCCTGCTAATAAACACAAAGAAAACTTACTATGATTACAATGAACTAGATACGTGTAACAAATCTAAGATTGATGGTGTGAAATGATACAATTATAAAGTGATGGGTACAATAGATGTCACTCGCGACTGTACTGGCATAATACACGTTCAGGCATCATATCGTACATAAACATACAATTGCGCACGTCCGTCTAAAGCTTTATGTGATATGTAATCTAATGCTCCTCCGTGCAATCAAAAATACGGCTCCAGCTTTGCGACAGAGACACCCATCGCGACCAATTCAACAATTTCATTTGGTAACATGTTCCACATTTCATCGCCCGCTGAAAAAAATGAATATTTATATGTATCGCACTTTGTTGGATACTGCCTAATGTGTTTGATGTGACAAATTCTGATTGAATGCCGATGGTGTTGGTTGCATGTAATCTTGTTTATGTTGATTTTGCCATGGTAGACCACAAAAAGGAACTTCACCGCAGCCGACCCGACGCCGTTAAGCAAGGATAAGCAGTGCTCCGATTCCTAAAGGCGCTGACGCTTTGGTGTCGTGAGTATATCGAGTAAATAAATCTTAACGCTTTATTTTGGACGCTTTCTATTTCCTGCGTCATTTCTTTTTGGCGCGCGTTCCACATAATAATACCATATTCCAGAATCGGCCTCACTAAAGCACGTTTACTTTTGTTCACAATGTTTTTGACAATTTCATGATGTTCTGTTCGTGCCATATGTGGACGTCCCCACAGCAGCTCGTACGTGAAATTGGCAGCGTCACATTGCATTTTTGACTTAATCATCCGCACGACACATGCCTCCAAGCTGTCTCGCTAAGAAGGGGCCAGCTCGCTATGGCTGATGTTTCCCTGCCTCGTTCGGTCTCTACCAAACTGTCTGTGAGCGGGGTGTGCACCGCACACAGACAGCGCTCGCAGACACTGAGCGTCCACTTTGGATCAACCAGTTTCGCCCATTCGATCGTCACTCAATTTATTGCCGAACACCTCCAAGTTAGTACATACGAATGCCCCCCCCCCCCCACCCTTGGGCGAAGCTCCTTAGGGTGTGGGTCGTTCCCTCCTCCGTATGTATGTAGCCACCTCTAGATTAGTTTATGAATGGCTCAATAGATGGCGTTGTGTGTCCAGGCTGCTACCTATAGTTTATGAACTGCAGCATAAACTTGACTGCCCGAGTGTCAGGCACATTTAAAACTCGATTTAACGAACTAATTTGGCACCCAAATCAGTTAATAACGAAAATTTTCTGGAAATAACTGTATGTAAAGATGATAGATGGCGCTTGTATAATGCGAATGATGTCATATATGGCGCATGCCATTGGACGCCTGCGATCATAAAAGGCACTCGCTCTTGGCGCGCTTTTCTCTTTCGCAGCCCGGAGTCGCCGGATGGAGGCAGCAGACAAGGCTGCGGAGCGGAGAGTATCACACAGTGTTTCTCACGTCTTTCTTGATGATGTAGTGGGCGAACTTTTACTGAAGAGTCACGGTTTTACCGATGATTTCCCCTCAGGAGCTTCGCCCTTTTTCGTGGAGCCCTTAAAACATACATTTATTACCGCTTACCAGCAGCACACCACTGACACCTACTTTGCAGCTCCACTTATGCAGGGGAAAGGAATGTTAGGGATGTTGTGTAAGTCAACTGCTCTGGTTAAGCTTGACCAATACGACATTGCTCTTCGGTCGCCTCTCTTCACGGCTCTTGTGTGCAATGAACACATGAAAGTTGTAATGATTCGGTAACCTTTCTAACCCGGCCGACCCCACACCGCTGCTGTTCTTGGATGAATTTCCGCGCATGATTATAAGCGCCTGCTTATTCTAGTAGGCGTAGCTTAAAGGGATACTGAACAAAAAGTGTGCAGCCGGGATTATTTGCCCGTATGAAAGATTGGGTGTTGAGACAAGTTAACACAACCTCATTTTCAGGCAGGGACCACCGGAAAATAAAAAAAAAATCGTGCATTTTTCTCAACGCACCGCAGCTAAAGTGCGCTCCGTGAATTAGAGGAAGTGACACTTCTTTGAGGTTTTTGTCCCCGACGGTGGTGTTTCTCAGACTTACGGAACGAACTCACCCCACTTCTCTCCAGACCAGTCGCCTCTCGCCACCCGCATCAGGGCAGATTTTCTTTTTTTCTAGATGGTGCTGATCAAGACCCCTGCCACTGCACGTTCGCGCGGTGAATGCTCGCGTTTTCTCCTCCTTCCACTTCCTTCCGCGGCTACATTTTTCTTTCGTTATTGCCCCCCCCCCCTTTCCTTGCTTCTAGCCCTGGTAATCTTTCTTTTCTTCTTTTTTGAGCGGTGCCGAAGCAGTAGCTTCCCGCATCTGTTGTCGCTGCTTCTGCTCGGGCACACGTGACGTCACGGCCTCTACGCTCATTCTGACGTCCAGCCGCCGTGCGCTCACAATCCGCCAATTACACAGACATCCGTTAAAAAATACGTGGAATAAACAGTGCATACAGAATCAAGGGGTCATTAGAGTCGAATTACAACGTTTCTGCGAACTTTTCAGATTTTTGTTAAGTGCCCCTTTAAGGTCGCCTAGAGGGCCGAGCCACTTCACGAAAGGAGCACTCGGTTCCATAGTTCTGTCTTCATAACACCATTCATGAAACCGCTATAAACCTCTATATCAACATCAGGATACCGTGCGCGGCATGAGGCTGGTTTGAACCAGCAATGCACCCTCTCAATAAACTAGTAGTAAAGTACATGTCAGGGTCGCTTCGCCGCACGTACTATAGATCCGTAGCGCCATCATCGCCATACCACGATATACACGTTGCCGTCCTCATGCACCCGCTCCAATGTGGCAGTAAGAATTTTATCGCGTCAACACAATCACGTGATCACCATCATTCAGAATTTTCATTGCATTGTCGTGTCACCATCTTGTGTCACCATCATCGTGACTTCATTCTATCAGGACGCCATGTTGCTCTAGCATTGTTGCGTAATCATAATAGGACACTGTTGTTTCTAAACCTGAGATATATGTATGCTGCCTGTAATACATGCGAAAAACTCGTATCTACAGTAGTCTTCGCGGTACGCCAGTCACCGTTGCGTAAGTAATACGGGCAATTTTATTAGATTAGGTCAGTTTATCAACTGAGCCCATGGTCTCGTTTATCGTTTATTGGATGTTATTATCGGTTTTTAACAAAACTTGCGGCATATTCCAGTTGAATACTGATAACCACGGGTAAGGCAGGAAACCGGCACCAGAAAAGGTAACACTTCATTCCAACGTGTGATAATATAATATATAATTGTGGAGCTTTTACGTGCCGCGATCACAATATTATTTGGCGCGCCGTTGTCGAGAGGTGTAGAAATTTATACCACATGAGCTCCCTTAACGGCACCCCAAACTAAGCAACTGGCCCTCTAGCAGCCGCCCTCCGTTCGATACGCGCACCTCGCGGCAGGGCTCGAACCCGCGCCATTTGGTTCAGCACCCGAGTGCCGTATAAGCATTGTACCGCCACGGAAGCTGGGCTAAAATGCCTCAAGGTAACCGTCATTACTCAGAGTTTAAACACGAGTAGATAGGACCACACGCATATATTTATTTAGAGAAATAAATATATGCTTCCCTTCCTTCCATTGTCTCCTTGGAGTACAATTCCTTAGGGCGGCCTCTTCGGCGTTCGCTGTGTTCCTTTTTTTTTTGGCAATAACTTCGTCCAAACGTTTCACTTTCCTGCATCATCGCGCCTTCTCGCTCTGCGCTATATTTCTATTGTCAGACCTTGTTATTCACATTTTATTGTGGACATACCTAGTACTTACAGAAATTAAAAATTCGGCTGATTCAATGCATTGTAGGAATCCATGTCACGCGAAGCAGTCAGCGAAAAATTCGCCTACGCTGGACTCTTTGATATTCAGCGAAGTGTCACGACTAAAATTAACGTCTAAGTGCAAACTAAGCGCAACCTACATTACGATAACTGTAAGACAATAATTGTACTGATAATACGGGAAACGCTTAAAGAGCAGCCGCGGGCAGGTCGTCGCGTGATTGCGTTGCATTTCGGTGTTCTGGGTCCGATTCCTACACACTTTTCCACATACGTCTCGGCGCTCTCCTGGTCACCTGGTCAACAGGTGTTTAAATTTTATACAACCAATGTCTATCTCTGGGCAGCTAAAATATACATTTTACATACCATTAGAGCTGTAATGTAAAGATAAGAAACGCACGGACACAAAAATACGCTGTCTCCTGCGGTAAGCGGGTGTCGGGCCACTGAGATTCAATGCACGAGGCTACCGGGCTATGGAATCACAATAAAAAAGCGCTAGTGGTTGCCGCTAAAAACCTACCCTCTAGCCTTTCAAATGCTGGGCGTTGGTGGTTCATGGAGGCGTGCTGGCTTGAAATGACAGACGTGACAAAACGTATCACTTCTGATACCTTAATGAAACAACAAACATTGAAGCCTAGGAAAGCATCGGGGAAGTTATTGCAGTTCGTAATTATGATGTTGTAATTTTGCGCTAAGTGGAAAGTAATTGAAGTGGACGAAAAGACAAACCTGCCTTAGGTGGGAACCGAACGCACGATAAAGTGGGCGAAGGGACGACCGCCTTCGTAGCTCAGCGGTAGAGCATCGGACACGATATCGGAAGGTCGTGGGTTCGGTTCCCACCGAAGGCAGGTTTGTCCTTTTCGTCCACTTTAATTCCTTTCTACTTACCCGAAAATTACAACATCATAATTTCGAACTGGAATAACTTCCCCTATGCTTTCCTAGGCTTCAATGTTTGTTGTTTCATTAATTTGCTTCTAACAAATAAAGCGAGCCGTTGACCCCCTTCCCTTTCGTGATTTCTGATACCTTAGTTATAGAAAGAGAAAGGAACATCATTGTCTCAAACATTTGACCAAACTGTTATAAATCATTTGATATAAGTAAAGCGCGAATGAGAACTAATATGACTTGTAACAGCTCCAGAGACTCACATATGCATGCAATGCAACCGTAACAAAGCAAAAAGAGAATAACAACAAAAAAGAAGAAAGCGCTAAGAAATTGTACGTTGAAAAGGCCCAGAGACACAAGGAAGCTGACGTAGAAATGGCGCGAACGAAACTATGCATAATGTTTTATCGGACGGAAGTGGAGAGTTTTAAAAGCAGTCGCTTCGGGAGTTAATAATTCGAGGGAAACTACTCCGTCACCGCAATAAAATGCGAACCATAATCTGCGACATTTTTCTCTTGCTCATTTCTTACGATGTTGTATCTACCACAACAGTTCCCCGTAGCATACTTGATGCTCTTATCTCTCTTTCTCCTCAAACACCAATCAGAGCCTAGCTCTGTTTTTCATAAATTCGGCGCGCAGCATACAACGCCTCACATTGCCGTGTCGTTTAAATATTCTTGCTTTCTTTATGCGATGGTAACGATCGGCTGCAAAGAAACCTGTTCACGACAAGCTCGTTCGTCTCAATATTGGTGAATTGCTGGAGGCATAAAAATTTTTCTCGCATCGCACGTCATCGGAACAAACCCAAACGCTCGGTATTAGGGAACCTCCGGGCGCCGTCGACGAACACGACTCCTAACAACATTCGAGCAGCCCGCCACGCTTCTGCATGCGCCCCAGTGCCTGGCATCAGAACTGAGTCCTCATTTGCAAACAGTGGGAGCTGGATGAATGTCTGCGTCTGATAACAATACACATTCGCAGCTGAACTGAGAAATATAGAAGCAATACGAACTCTCTGTACATACATAGCATGGTTTGATCCAAGAGGCTATATTCCTAGAACTGAATACAATGGAAATTTCGGGCTAGTTTCAGGGAAATCCCGGACGGAACGATCACTAAGCCGGCACTCAGTCATCGTCATTTGAAACCCTTGTTTGTTCAACGTCGAGATCTGAGCTTGGAACAGTGCGTTATCACAAGGGAGTCTCAGTATAGTGAAACTGGCACGTGCGCGCGGATCATCCTGTTCTTCCGTTGTGTCCGTGTAATAGAATGCATTGTTTGGTTACCAGAGTTTGGTGGCTGAACGTGAGAGGGCGGATTGGGAGAAGTATTTCTGGATAGATACATGTGGACTAGTGAGATGTCGCACTGATGTCCGTATCAATGCGCTTTCCTGGAGGCTTCTTGTGAAAATGTGCTCACTTCAGCACGCTGAGGGTAGTTAAATATTGCTTCTATCATTCGTATACACTTTCTTCGATGCTGTAAGATTTTATCATGTATTTCGTTAAAATGTGAATTACTATTTCATCCTCACCTATATTTCTTGAGGAAGGAAGTGATTTTGGAAAGCGAAGGAACGTTATATATTTATTCTTTTAGAAGGATTGACAATTCTACTAGGTCGGTATAGATATTATGGTGCTACTCATGCGCATAGTTCTTTTCCACTTCTCATTTGTGAACAACAATAAACGTGCAAAGCCACACCGACGCTTTTTAACGCGATAGCGTTAATGAGCATGTTTGCATGTGTCAGCATCGGCGTCGGTGTTGGCATCGTCGGTTGTAAGCGAAAAGTCAGCGTTGTCCCTGAACGAAAATTCCAGGTAGGCGTAAATAAAGAAATAAGTTAAAACCTTCGGCGGCAGGGGAGTCGAATCACGGGCACTTCGCTCCGAAGCGCGATGCGCTACGTGTTCGGCCATCCCGCATATAGCCTCCTGCCTTCTTCATCTTGAGGTGAATGCAGCGGTGCTCGAAACACGGACAAAAAAGAGGGCGCACAGGACACCTGCGTCTTCTTCTTTCTCCGTAGCACTGCACCCACCTAAGATGAACCATTACCAACAAGCTCAATCCTCAGTTCTAATAAAGCATTCCTTAATCGGCGAGATTTGTTGGCGCATATATGTCAAATGGCGGAAGTCGACGACGGAGACCACGCAAAATTTGGGTAGGAAAAGCAAACAGCGACGCTGTCATTACATGGCTAGGCGACTGTAAGAGCATGGCATGCGGAAGCAAGCGTGATGAGAATGGGGCCAGGCATCGCTGTCGCGTTCAATTCCGAAGGCCAAGCGTAAGGGCTGCACAATTTTTGTAGCTCAAATGAACTTCTAGTGTTACAATACAAGGCATTTAAAAATAAATATTTTTTTGTGAATTCTCATCAGGACACATTCAATTCAGGCTTAATACTATGACGTCATTGCTTGGTGACGTGTTTTAGTTTTATTCGCCTTGAACGACGCCCACTTTACGTGTTCTGAGGCGTCCCTTACAGAAAGACCTTATATGGTCACATGAGGCATTGGACATATCGTCCTGTATATAGCCATATTTCACAATTCGTTTTGAAATAACGAAAGGGAAGGGGTCAAGGGCTCGTTCTTTATTTGTTAGAAACAACTTAATAAGCAAATAGACAATGAAGCCTAGGAAAGCATAGGGGAAGTTACTTATGGTATTGTAATTGTGAAGAAAGTAGAAAGGAATTAAAGTGGACGAAAAGACAAACCTGCCGAACCGAACCCACGACCTTCGGGTGTCGCGTCCGATGCTCTACCAACTGAGCTACGAAGGCGGTCGTCCCGCCCCCCCGTCCACTTTATTGTGTATTGATGTCCGTATTATCCTGGGAGTGTTAGGCAGCGCCACTCATGGCCAAGGCCCTTTCCTAGGCTTCATTGTCTGTTTGCTCATTAAGACAATTCGTCTTGGTGTCATATACATCAATGCAAACGCTTCCTGACAAATTGTCATATAAGGCTCTTTAACAAATTGGCTAAATATAGCAATTCCCGGAGACGTACGCGCTATATATACCTCAAAGTTCATATACAGTCATGAATAGGGAACTGGGCATACCGGGTTAAGTACTGCACGTGTCCGTGTGTCACCCTAATGGCCCAATTTCTGATAGGGCAATGCAAGACCTGTGCAAGAATTGCCATATATGGCTCTATCCCGATTCGGGCATATACGCCCATACAAGTTCACGTGCCATATACAGCCTGATGTGCATATATAGTAATATCAACAAGTGGGCATATCGGGCTATGTATATTGTACGTGTCCGTGTATGGCCATTGTTGCCCAATTTCTGATATGGTAGTGCAACACCTATTCAAGGATTCCCCCCTATGGCTCTATCACGAACTCGGCAGACATCGTCATACACGTACACGTTCCATTGTAGCCTGATGTGCATATATAGTCATATCAGGAACTGCCAATATCAGGCAAAATGTTGCAGGTGCCTGTGTATGGCCATAGTTGCTAGTTGCGCAGTTTGTGATGCAGCAATTCAAGACCTATTCGAGAATCGCCGTATATGCAATTCTATAGCGAATTCGGCAAATATGATCACACACGGACACACGCCATATGTAGCACAATGTACATGTATGGTCATATCAGGAACTGCGCATATCGGGCATTATGTTGCACGTATCCGTGTATGGCCATAGTTGCCCAATTGGAGATAGTGATAGATAGTAATAGTGATGTTGTGGCTACAGGCGGTGTTAGCCTGGCAGACCTGGCCGGCAAATACTCCACCCAAGCGTCTCAATCCATGTCGCATTAGTCACCACATGCCACTCAATGCTGTTTCTTGGAGAAATGTTACAAGCACGGCTGACACCTTCTTGCGAGCCGTCCGTGTACCTTGCGGATATATGATTTGATCAGTGCTCGCACGTGGAAGCCCTCTTTTTTGCATGTTGTCCATGAGTGCTTTTCTCTCAGTGCAAAAGCGCTTGCAGGGCCAGATGTAGTGGTTAATGTCTCCCAGTTCATTGCACTCCATGCGCAACGGCTAAGAAGCACCCCTACCCCTAACTTTAAAAGACTACGGGGGAGTGCACGCTTACCCCGTTTTGACTCGGTACGGTAGAGTTGATTCGCTGCGGCTAAGTCCTTTTGTCACACAAGGCTGGTGTGGTGGCTTCCACAAAGAACGGAAATGATCACGAATTAATTGTTCTGCTAATATCTGATGAACAGGAGCTCTTATCGTCGTCGGTTGTCTTGAAAGCGCTGCGTTATCCTAATTCCTTTTTGGGCCGCTTTTTTCAGTGATACCAATGATTGTCGGCAGAACTTGTTTCGAGGAATTCCACGAGAGAGTTGTTGATTTGCCGACTTGGAGTCTGAGAGATTGACGGCTTGTTTTGTGGGTCCATTCTTCAGTTTGCGTAGTGCTGCTGTAGCTATAGCAGCACTCTCTGCAACTGTTGAAGAGTCTACGTTGTCCAAACGTCCACACCATGCATAACAAACACATGGAATCCAGTATGCTGCAGAGAGCTGTTTGTGTCCATACTAACAGATCAGTCCGTGTATTCATGTAGATAGCCGTTGTATGTATCATACAAATACTCAAGCACCCGATAGCATGCTTCAGAAGGAGGAGTTGATCGCTTGGATTTCAGCCCAGGAGTGCATAGTTCGGAGGAGACGTCTTCGAACACCCAAGGAGGGTCACTTCGTTGCCTTCGTTTGGGACTCTTGGCACCAAGCACCTCTAGAGTATTGAGAGCGGAATTGAAGTGAGATCTGTGCCGATTTCTGAGTCTTCTGATTAGGGTTTTCCCAGGTGAGGACTCATTCAGTCTTAGGAGTTGCTTCAAAAGGGCTTGAGAGGCCAAAAGGCGTAATGGCAGAGATTGACTCTCGAACAACACTTTCTTGTTTGAGGCCGCTTGTGGAACTCCTAAGGCCAAGCGAATACCTTTCCGATTTAGAACGTCTAGGCGTTCATATTCGGTCTCTGATGGACGTATCAACGGCAGTTGGTAAAGTATCCGACTGGTCACAAGGGCGGAGTGTAGAGCGAGCGGTCTCTGATGGACGTATCAACGGCAGTTGGTAAAGTATCCGACTGGTCACAAGGGCGGAGTGTAGAGCGAGCATAGACCTTGGGTGACTACCCCAGTGCATGCTGGCAACTCGCTTGAGTGTGTAAAGTCGCTACATTGATGTGTCGAAGACATAGTCTATAGCCTTCCGCCATGACAGCTTGCTGTCTGATATCACACCCAGGAAACGAACACTTGTAGCTTGTCGTATTGGCTGGCTTCCCAAGTTCAGATTCAACCGCGTGGCTTTTCGCTGTCGTCCCGGAGAAAGAATAAAGCATGACTTCTCCTTTGAAATTGACCCGCCGAGCTTTGGCAGGTGGGCCTGTATGGAAGAAATCTCTCCTTTTGGTATACGTGCCAGTCGTTTGTAGCTGTATCCCGACACCCAAATGCAGATGTCGTCCGCATATATTGACATTTTGACGGAAGCGCACACATAGCCAACTAAGTTCGGGAGATCTGCCAGAGCAATATTTAAGAGGAGGGGGAGAGAACGCATCCCTGTGGTTCCCGACGATGGCATTTGCTGAGCGGTGGTGGCAAGGAAAAAGACGTCTGGATCTTCAGTGATCGTTACCTTCTGCTTTTGCAGATACTGCCCGTCAGGAAATCAGCCAGACTCAAGAACGCCAACTGCCTGCTGTAGATTCCAGATAGGAGCCATTATCGACCACAATTTCTACGCCCACCGTTTCTACGTCACCCCCTGGTCAAGTTAAAAGACGGCGGAAATCCTGTCGACGGGCATTTGCTCAGCGGTGGTGGCAACGAAAAAGACGTCTGGATCTTCAGTGATCGTTACCTTCTGCTTTTGCAGATACTGCCCGTCAGGAAATCAGCCAGACTCAAGAACGCCAACTGCCTGCTGTAGATTCCAGATAGGAGCCATTATCGACCACAATTTCTACGCCCACCGTTTCTACGTCACCCCCTGGTCAAGTTAAAAGACGGCGGAAATCCTGTCGACGGGCATTTGCTCAGCGGTGGTGGCAACGAAAAAGACGTCTGGATCTTCAGTGATCGTTACCTTCTGCTTTTGCAGGTTGGTTTTTTTTTTCACTGACTACCTTTAACGTATTGCCACCACCGCTGCTGCATCTATTGTACTTTCTGAACTGTAGTTTCTTTTAACCCCTGTGCTGTGTGAACAGAAATGTCCGAGTTTTGTTTGGTTTGTAGTGAGGCTCTTCCAGATAATGCCTCGTATCCAACGTGCTCCGAATGTAACTACGGTTACCATTTAGGTTCATGTTCGGGTTTAACCAAAGCCGCCTTCAAGTC
This sequence comes from Hyalomma asiaticum, assembly GCA_013339685.2. Classification (NCBI taxonomy): domain Eukaryota; kingdom Metazoa; phylum Arthropoda; class Arachnida; order Ixodida; family Ixodidae; genus Hyalomma; species Hyalomma asiaticum. Next base: position 112,455,010 of record CM023484.1, read on the forward strand.
TAAGGATGACGCGATGAAAAAAACATGGAAGTGCCAGACATGCGTTGTCTCAGCTGCCCGTAGCAATCAGTCTGCGGGGAGTGGCCTGAGAGATGAAAAAGCACTCGAAAAAGTGCTCATTGAAATCAACGGAAAGTTGGCTCAGTTACCAATAATCCAGAGCAGGGTGGATGCCCTTTTTTCTGTCAAGGAAACTGTCGACAAATTGGAGCACTCGATTGAGCACCTGTCGGAACAGTACGACACGGTGCTTGCAGAATTGAAAAAGCAATCCGCTGAAATCACAAGCCTAAGAAAGAAAGTTGAAATTGTGGAATCGACTAACAGTACGCAGGAAGTTGCCGAATTAAAAAAACAAGTAAATACTCTAGAACAATACAGTAGACGACATAATTTAGAAATACAGGGTATGCCGGTTGTCGATAAAGAGGATTTGCTTGGAAGGATTAATCAACTGGCTAACAAACTTCGCCTTCCCGCTTTGACCCGCACTGACCTTGAGGCGTTACACAGACTGCCAGCTAAGCCTAGAAACAATCCCGCAATACTAGTTCGTTTCACGTCACGTGTCTTACGTGATGAGTGGATGTCCAAGAGAACTGAACTTAGAGATGCTAAACTTGCGGTTCAATTCAGAGACAATTTGACGCCGCAGAACAAAAAACTTCTCTGGATGATGAAAGCAAAGGCCCGGGAAATGCACTACGATTTTGTGTGGCAGAAGGATGGGAAACTTTTTGTACGTAAAGCTTCTGGCCAGCGTGCATTGCGCATCGAATGCGAAGCGGATCTTGATAAAATTGCTTGAGCGCAGATACCTTCGCCGCGTTCTTGCTTTCCTTTTATTGCATTTCTGTTTCGATGGCTGACTACACTAAGATTGTGTATCACGATGTTCCTTCGTTCAATTCTTTAGTATATAACGTGAGCAGTAGAAATGATAACATGTCTGTTTTCCACGTAAATGTAAGAAGCTTGAAGAACAAACAACTAGAAATTGATTCATTTTTTGAGTCGCTTGACTACAATTTTAACTTCATGGCATTTACGGAAACTTGGTTTCAGAATGATCAGGATGTTGTACACTTTTCGGGTTATAGATCAGAAGGTGTTTATAGATCAGATCGTAGAGGTGGAGGAACCTCTTTGTATATTAAGGATGGTATTACTTATGATGTGTTGGGTGAATTTTCGGGTGTTACGGCAAATTATGAATCCGTTGTTGTTAAGAGCGTGGGAACAGTTATTGCTTCGGTTTACCGCCCCCCTTCATATGATACTAAACCTTTTTTTGAATATATTACTTCCCTGTTTGAATATGTGTCTTCAGAAATGTTGCCTATTGTTCTTGTTGGTGATTTTAACATTGATATATTGAGAAACACTCCACAATCAGATCAATTATTAAACTTGATCGAATCATACTCCTGTGGAAATGTAATATATTCGCCAACTAGAATTACAGGATCAAGTGAAACCCTGATTGATTTGTGTGTTACTAGCTTTGATAAAAGTGATGTTATTTCTGGAATTTTCGCGAGCGATTTGAGTGACCACCTACCCATTTTCTGCATCTTTCCTGCTAAAAAAAACAAAATACGTCGAACTCGTACTGCTCCTGTTCCTTATCGTAGGTTTGATGAAACATCTCTCTCTGCCTTTCGCTCAATGATCGAGCTTGTCGACTGGTCAAATGTTCTCAAGGAAGAAAACCCAAGCATCTCATACGACAGATTTCTGCAAGAGGTCAAGCGTTGCTACGAGGAAGCTTTCCCTAAATGTCATGCGATAATACACAAAAAAGTAGATAACCATGGGTAACAAAAGAGTTACATCAGAGAATTAAAGCCCGAGATATCATGTACCATCAATTTATTAATCTAAAAGATTTAGCGCTTCTTAACGAGTATAAGAAAGTGAGAAACAAGTTAAACTCTGACCTCAAGAAAGCTCGGGCTGAATATTATAAAAACAGATTCCTTGCTGTTTCCGATGACCCTAAAAAAGTTTGGAACACATTACGTTCTCTAATTGGTCAAGAACAAAATAGCATTCCTAGTACGTTGGTGACTGATGGTGTCTCATACAGTAAAGAGGCTCTGTCAAATAAATTCAATTCATACTTCTTAACTTCAGGTACATATTCGTCTTCCGCCAAGCAATTAGACGTTGAAAGATACATAACTTCCTCTTGTATGAATTCTCTATTTCTATCGCCATGTAGTGAATTGGAGATCTTTTCTTTTCTTGTGAGGCTAAATAAAAATACTGCTGCCGGTAACGATGAAATCAAAGCTATTCCAATAACTTTTGTTGCAAATTTACTTTCAGCACCTTTACAACATATTTGTAATAGAGCGCTAGTAACAGGCATTTTCCCAGCCGCTATGAAAACTGCGAGGGTAACAGTCTTACACAAAGGAGGCCCTATCAATGATTTTAATAATTACCGGCCGATATCGGTGTTACCCTTATTCTCGAAAGTGTTAGAAAACGTAATAAAAACAAGGATAACAAAGTTTCTCGATGATCATGAATTACTTGTCTGTGAGCAATTCGGCTTTCGAGCAAAGAAATCTACAGAAATGGCATTACTTGGCATTAAAGAACAAATCGCTAAAAATATAGACAGCAAGGAGTTCATCCTGGGGATATTTTTAGACTTTCGAAAGGCATTCGACTCGGTTAAGCATGATATTCTGTTCAAAAAATTACCGTATTATGGCATTCGAGGTATTGCTCTAGAGTTAGTACGTAGCTATTTAACAGACAGGTTACAATATACATGTGTTCACGGGTATAATTCGCAGTTAAAACCAGTAACACTAGGTGTGCCTCAGGGTTCTATACTGGGACCTCTATTTTTTATTATTTATATAAATGATATCGTTCACGTGCCAGTGGCTTCTTCTACAGTTATGTATGCAGACGATACAAGCTTGTTCTTCTCTGGCAGCTGTCTAAAAGATCTAGAGAAGAAAGCGAATGAATGCCTGGTCTCACTCTCTTACTGGCTAGATTCGAACCAACTACAATTGAATGTTAGTAAAACTAAATTTATTTTATTTAAGAGCAAAAACAAGTGTGAAGATTACAGGATTTCTCTCTGGTTTAAAAATAATGAAATCCAACGAGTCCCTTTGTTTAAATTTTTAGGTGTACTTTTTAATGAGCACCTGAGTTGGACACCTCAAATAAATAAAGTACACGCCAATATGTCTCGATCGATTTCTGTTTTAAACAAACTTAGGTCCCTAGTTCCAAACTGGTTAAAGCTCCAGCTATATTATTCGTTAGTTCATTCCCATCTACATTACTGTCTTTTAATTTGGGGCACAACTTCCAAAACCAATCTAGACAGGCTGTTAGTTTTACAAAAAAGGTCTGTACGCTACATAGAAAATCTGCAACCTAGAGAACATACTCCTCCATTTTTCGGCAAGCTTCAGATACTTACTGTCTACCAATTATACAACCTTAAACTCAGCTTATATGTCATTAATGAAATAGGAAACACCGTTGGCACTTATATGGAGCATTGCTACCCAAGCGATACTCCCTATGATCTACGCTTTGATCGTTTTCGATTGCCTTTATTCAGAACAACCTATGGTAAGCAAACATTATCATATCAAATACCTTATCTACTCCACAAAAATAGCTATGTCCGTGAACTTTTGGAAGAACGTAATACTAAAAACAGTGTGAAGAAAAAAGTTAAGATGTACTTCCTTACTTGTAAGGAGCCATAATTGTATTATTTATTATAGATATTTCTTTTGTGTCTTTCGTACTTTTGTATATTAGATGAAAGTTGCTTATTTTCTTTCTTTGCAAATGTATTTCTTTATGGTACTTAGTAATTCTGTCAGAAATTTCTCATGGTTTCAGTTTTTTATATATATATATTTTTTATCTTGCTACTGCAAATTGGTGATGACTCTAATGCGTTATTTTAAAATGTATGTTTCGACATCTGTTATACTTTTTGAATTTCAATTATGTGTCCCCTCATTCTAAAGAAGAATGACATGTGTATCATTGTTCCACTTCATCTGAGCAAATGTATGGGTGGAGGGACCTTAGTCAGGCAGAGGTAATCTGCCTTTAGTCCCTTCAACCTAGGCAATCTTTGTTTTGTCTGAATAAACAGTGAATGAATGAATGAATGAATGAAATAAGTCTTTCCTCGCTAGCAGTGTCTCCAAGGCGAACACGAGTAAAAGGTCACTGAGAAAGGCGTGCATGAAGCGCAGAGTGTTGCCTGTAACTCCCATGGATTGCAATTGGGTGATGATGGCTCCTCTCAAAACTTAGTCATAGGCCTTAAAGATATCCATGAACACTGCAAGTGGCCCCGCCACGGTGGTCTAGTGGCTAAGGTACTCGGCTGCTGATCCGAGGGTCGCGGGATCGAATCCCGGCCGCGGCGGCTGCATTTCGATGGAGGCGAAATGTTGAGGCCCGTGTGCTGTGCGATGTCAGTGCACGTTAAAGAACCCCAGGTGGTCGAAATTTCCGGAGCCCTCCACTACGGCGTCTCTCATAATCAGAACTGGTTTTGGGACGTAAAACCCCACAAAACAACAACAACAACAACACTGCAAGTGTTGAGAGGCCGTCTTCTCGGTGGTGTTCAATATGGCTTACCAGGTCTAAAACACTGTCTTGAGCGCACAGTCGCTGCCGAAATTCTGTCATGCATGATGGAAGTTTCCTATTCTGTTCCACAAACCAATTCAGCCTGCTCTTAACTCTTTTTTCCATGACTTTCGCTACACAGGATGTCAGTGACACTGTGCGATACGAGCCTAAAACAGTAGCATCTTGAGTTTTAGAATGGGCACCACCCACGCAACTTTCCAGCTTTCCGGAATGTCTCCTGTGCTCCACACAGCATTGAAGATGGCAAGGAGTTCTTGTTTCTGTGGCTTCGGCAGGTTCGCGATCATCTGATTGCTGATAAGCTCAGGGCCTGACCGCACAATGTCTTCGCAAACGGCTGAGCGCCGACTCCAAATCACAGAACGTAAAAGGGGTATCCATCAAGGATGGGAAATAGGTGGCATGGGATCCAGTGCGTTGTGACGAAGTGTGTGTGGAATAGGCATCCGCAGTCTTCCGCTAATGCTGCAAGTCCTTTCCCGAGCTTCAAGGCAAGAACTTCAAAAGGTCTTTTGGGGGAACTCCTTCCAGCCTGCCTACCGATAATTCCCCAAACTCTTGCTATGGGGGTAAACACAGATAGGGTTGCGCAGAAAGGAGCCCATTGTTGTCGCCTTAACCGTTTAGTGTGCCTCTGAATGACTGCATTCATGCGGTTAAGCGCAGTTTTCAGCATTGGATCGCCCCCTTTTTCTCAGGAGCATACGTTCTGCTCTCCTCCGTGCGGCACAAAGATTCCGCAGCTTTAGGTCTGGAGCAGGAAAATGATCTGGCAGTTTCGTCGATTTAGTAGCCCCCTTCTTGCTTCTCAGTATGTCGGCAAATAGGCCTCCGATAGACTCTTCTAGGACTTCGCGATAGGTGTCCCATCGTGTGACAGGGGAATGCTTTTGGTTAATCTTTTGATATCCAGCAACATTGGTATATATGGGAAAATTGCCAATTGGTGATATGGCACTGGAAGGCCTATTCAAGAATTGCTATATATGTCTCAACCAAGAATTGGGCAAATATGACCAGTAACTCACACGTTTGGTCTATATACTGATGTGCCCTATTCTTCATATAGATGTAACGAATTTTTGTAAAGGATATAGCGCTTTCTCGTTCACGAAGTTTTGCAGGTTGCAAGCAGTACTATTTTTTCATTGCCAACATCAACTATGCTAGGAAACCAGCATCAGAGCCTTTTCTGTTATTAATCAAGAATTCTTCGCTGTGATCACCGCGAGGACAGCGCGCGGTGCTTTTAATTTCACTTAAAAGACAGTTTATTTGTGAGATCACATGACATGTGCAGCACAAATTTGACTATATCGCCTCTCCTCGTCCAACTGCCGACACAGTGCCGAAAAATATTTGAACGTCTATGTTTTCTAGCAGTAGCATGCGTGATTTTCTTTCATTCGTCTAAAAAGTGAAGGTGCTATGCGTATTCAACCTATTAAAGAAATATTCTTAATCCGGTAGAATCAAGTTAAAACTCTGCGTTTACCATAGAAAGGAAACGATGTTTGCATGTGGATGGCCAATCATAGTATTTGGAATACGCAGCATTCAGCAATTAATGCTCAAAATCAATAAGTCCATCACCGGGTACTTACAACAAGTAAATATCAGTTTGTATATCAATACCCTTTATACCGTCGCTTGTATATCAGTACCCGTTATATCTTGTCCCTAATGCTGCGATTCAAAAGCGAAATGTGTATCCATGATTGCAAAATTTGCAGATATGCGTGTGCTTTCCGCGCATTCTCGACGGGTTGCACAAAAGCCCGGGCGAAGATGAGGCCTACCTCTTTCATGCTACGTTCATGTTTGGAGCAACTGCTAACGCATTCTCATTCACGAGCAAGTTCCTTCGCCATCCCTGAAGCGAATACACAGTTTATATAGAAGTCGATTCGCAACTCTTCCTGCGTGATTTCGTTTTACCATGGCACGATACACATGAGCAGACTCTAAATTCCCTGGGAGGGCGTACACGGGTCGAGAGCGCGACACCGTGCCCTTATTGCTTTACATATAAAAAGTGGGACCTTCCGTTCTCATAATAATCTGCCGCACGCATCAGGACGCATTACGCTTGGGCTCGGGTTCTCGTCCAGGCTGCTTCCCCCACGTAGAAGCGAACGCTCGGAGGTTGACGAAGCAAAAATTTGTGCGAGCACGACAGAGCGCAGGAAGAACAAGGAGAAAAAATAACATGAAAAATACGTAAGTGCATGCAGCTATTGCTTTGGACGGGCTTCGAGAGATCTGGTGTCCTCCGCCCTATTAATTTCTTCCCCATAACGCTGGTAGTGTGCTCACCGCCGTAGAGGATGTGGGGACCTTTTGACGCTGTTGTCAATTTTTTTTATTTTGCTGCGAAAAAGGAGCCTATTCGTGGTCTCCTATACGACCTTAAGGGAGCCCGGGGGACGGGTATCCGGCCTAGATAATATTCACCGTGTAGAACAAAAATACCATTTTGCGACCGTTTCTTTCCAGGGCAACCTTTCAAGGGCGTTTCGGGTCGTCATGGAAATATGCGCCGGTCGTCCTTTTATTAATTTTTCTTTTTCATTCTGTTCCCAGCGCTTCAGTGTGGCAAGTAATATGTATTGGAAAAACTGATATATCTACATTCTGGTTTCTTGCAGATACATGGTTAAGGTAACGTAATAGGCAACGTGCTCGTCTCTAAGTTACTGCTCCTCGTGCACCGTGCACAGCATTGACGGACTGGTTTGCTATCTCTTTGACGGCACCACGCTATCGCAGTTTTTCTGTTCGTGATGAAAAATATTGCATTGTTATACTGCTATCGCCGTGGACGTTTTAATGTGATTCGGATGCAGAGAGGTCAGCACCTACTGTTACTATTGCCCTTCTACATTGCGATACTTAATGCATCAGACTACAATGAAGTGCACTTACACGATTCTTAAAACGTGTGAATTCGGACAGCTCACACTCCTTCGCACTCGAGCCGAATGTCCACTGTACCCCAGAGACAAAATAAAAATTTGGCGTCGAGCTTTCTTACTTTCGTGAGCCTTCATACGAATATACAGTTATATTTCCGCGGGTTTTATGGCTTCCCAGTTGAAAATCCCACCAGAGTGGGTCTGGTGTGTTGTGGTGTGTTTTGGTGTTAACACCAGAATACACTGGTGTGTTCTGGTGTACACGCCAGAATGGGGTGGTGTGTTCTGGCGTAAACACCAGCCTGGTGTGATATGGTGTGGCATACCCACCAGACTGGTGTGGTGTGTTCTGGCGTACACGCCAGCATGGGGTGGTGTGTTCTGGCGTACACACCAGCCTGGTGTGATATGTTCTGGCATACCCACCAGACTGGTGTGGTGTGTTCTGGCGTACACACCAGCCTGGTGTGATACGTTGTGGCATACCCACCAGACTGGTGTGGTGTGTTCTGGCGTACACGCCAGCCTCGAGCGATGTGTTTGGAAAACACACCAGTCTGGTGTGGTGTGTTCTGGTGTACAAGCCTCGTGGCGTGGTGTGTTCTGGCGTACACACCAGCCTGGTGTGATATGGTGTGGCATACCCACCAGACTGGTGTGGTGTGTTCTGGCGTACACGCCAGCATGGGGTGGTGTGTTCTGGCGTACACACCAGCCTGGTGTGATATGTTCTGGCATACCCACCAGACTGGTGTGGTGTGTTCTGGCGTACAGTTGGCATCCCACCAGACTGGTGTGGTGTGTTCTGGCGTACACGCCAGCCTCGAGCGATGTGTTTGGAAAACACACCAGTCTGGTGTGGTGTGTTCTGGTGTACAAGCCTCGTGGCGTGGTGTGTTCTGGCGTATTCGGCACCCTGGTGTGATTGGCTGTGGCGTACACGCCAACCTGCGGCGTGGTGTGCATTGTAGCGCGTTCGCTATACTGTGAGTATGAAACACAAGTTGGGCATGGTTGTGTTGTTGCATAAAAGGTCAGGTGAATAAAATATCCGAGTGGACATGAAACACACCAAGTTATTCTTAGTTCCTGGAAAATATTGTTCTGATCTGTTTTAATGTTAATTCCATGTTACTCATTTTATGAAAAGCGTTCTCAGTTGTTATAAATGTGTTAAAAAGCCCGTGTTATAAAAGGCGTTCTCTGGAATACCGCCAATATATTTTGCATCTGTTTGTTTTCACATATGGGCAACATTGTTAATTATACCGAAAGCTAGCTTGCCTGTAAAAGCTGCCTACATTAAACTATATTATTGTTATTGAGAATATTAATTGCATTAAATTATTAAATTACTAACGTTCAATCTATTTTAGAATGCCTAATAAAACTTTCATGATTGTTCATTTGTTTAAGAATCCATTCACTAGAAAGAACGCCCCGATCCTGTATTGTTGCATGCAGGACGTTTTGAATTTCGCGCTCATCGATTCGTGCCTATCATGAGTGAACATTGTCATTTCTGGTTTAAAAAAACCTTCGTTAGCATTATTGTGGTGTTGCTGTTACCGAGTTTCGTTTTCGTTTTCGAATGTACGCCGTTGGAGGGCCACTGGTCACCACTTCTGGAATACCTCACCCCTCGCACTTGAATAAACAGTTCTCACTTGGCTCCTCGCGTGGTCCCACGTCTTTTCCGGCGCTCCGGCGCTGACGCGCCTTGCAGACTGGCCTGACGGCGCCTCGGCGGCGACACCACAAAGTGGCGACGAGGAAAACCTGATGTGAGACTCATACTTTCTACGTACCGGCACCTTACGGCGATTCTTGACTCTTCCGCCGCCTGCCAACATTTCAGGCGCCTTTTCCGTGCCATTTCGGGGGCCACGCCCTACATGCACGTTGCACGAATGCCTTAGGCCTACTGCGGCCACACCCTACTTCGGCATTCCATACTCCTGCCCTTGCTGCACGTCCTTTCATGCATGACGACAGTCGTAGCTCGCCAGCGCATACGGGCGACTGCGACTCCTCCGTCACGGATCTTTCCAGCATGAGTGCCGCTATCGCTCCACCACCATTCTTACAAACTCCGGGGCAGCCCCGAGTGCCATGGTTCAAATGGAAACTTGCGTTCCAGGCATTCGTCGAGGTTGCCGCTGGAGACTCCGCCAGGCCAGCCCTGAAGAAGAATCTCCTACTTAATGCACTTGGCATTGAAGGTCTACATACATATTGTTAGGTTATTAGCGATACGGGAGCGAAAAGCAGAGGAAGTGCAAAGGACGGAAGAGGAGAACGAAGTTCTGAGCGCCATCGCCACGGACTGAAGCTTCGGCCCATCCATACGCATTAAAAGACCCGCTTAAGGCTCTGTGTGGCTCGTAACAGATTTGGTGGAAGTGCCGGGTACGACGAACCCAACGACGGAAGCCCTACTGTGTAGATTTCGCCGCAGCCGCCGCCTTGCTGGACTCCCGCCTTCGCCGATCGAGATGTCCCGAGACCAGACCGTCTCTGATGCTCCGAGGCCTACCCCTACTGGGCCATTCCCGTACTACCGAGTGCCTCCGAACTTCGGCGGCAGCTCAGGGGAAGATGTCGACGAATGGCTGAAGAAGTACGGAAGGGTGAGCGCGAGCAACTGTTGGGATTCGGCAGCGAAACTCAGCAACGTTGTGTTTTCGCTAACTAACACCGCGCTCCTGTGGTATGAAAACCACGAGGACATGTTTACCACTTGGGATCGCTTTGTCGAGGAAATTCAGAAGTGCTTTGGCGATACTAACGCGAAGAGAAAACAAGCAGAGCAGACGCTGGCCCAGAGAGCACAACTTCCAGCTGAGACTTGCACGATGTACATTGAGGAGATCTTGAAGTTGTGCAAGTTGGTAAACACCAGAATGACTGAAGAGGACAAGGTTGGACACCTCCTTAAGGGGATAGCTGAAGACGTCTATAATTTTCTGATCGGAAAAGAGAACTTGAACACCGTGTCCGACGTGGTGCAGCACTGTCGCACGTTTGAAACGCTGAAGATGCCGCGCATTGCACCGAAATTCGGCCGCTTGTCCAACGTTCCCACAGTGGCTAGCGTTGACACAACATCTCCCGGTGACCTTTCCTCGACAATACGGCAAATCGTGAGGGAGGAATTGCTGCGATATCGGAAAATGTGTCATTCTGCCGACGACATTGAAGACGACTATGCAAGGGAAGCTGAACGCGTGCGAGTTCCCGTCACTGCGACCTCATGGCAACCATCGGTTAACGCAGCAGACGCTGATGAACACCTAGAACCACTGCCATCTGGGTTCTCGCACCGTACACCGTCGAACAACGGAAGAGGATTTCGCTCGCCTCGTTATCCTCAGAGAACATCTGCTGCCTATGATACCCGCGAAGGGAGGTACTACCACCCCGTGCCTTCGGAGAGGACCGTTACCCAGAGCAGGCTCGTGTGTCTCGATCTCTCCCTGTCTGCTACACTTGCGGAGTCCCGGGGCACATTTCACGATTTTGCAACAACCGATGGTCACACAAGAGAGAACCACCCGTCACTTATTCCACTTCGCAGCCTTTTGATCGCCAGTTCTCAGCGCAACGGTCGCCACGCATGTTCACAAGCTCCCGATATCCCTCCCCGGCATCTGATCGGAGCTTGACGCCGCCACCAGCTCCGCGTGCTCCACGATCTCCATCGCCTCGGCGGCGCACGCAGTCACCGCCGCCGGAAAACTAGTTGGTGCGGCCGATGGGGGTGAGGTCGCAGGATACCAGGAACTATCGGAAGACATGCCCTCATCAGTGTTAATGCTGAAGAACAAAGTTCGTGTACTTGTTGATGGTGTACCTACCCTGGCACTTGTGGATACAGGTGCGACAATATCTGTGATGAGTGTTAGCTTTAAGAACTGTTTAGGACTTAAAGTGATGTTTTGTCTGAGCCGTGGCGCAATATTCCGTGGTGTAAGTGGTGACGCCGTGTGTCGTGTCCCCTGGGCGTGTGCACTGTGGATGTGTCTTTGTGTGGCAAAGTGTTTCCAACAGAGTTCGCGGTTATTGCCCGATCCACACATGACGTAATATTGGGCATGGATTTTTTGCGGGAGTGTGGAGCGACCGTTGACTGTAGAAGTGGGCATCTTTCCGTACACGGTACTTTCCCGTCTCCGCTCTTAGAGAATCCGTCATGTGGTGAATGTAACTTCTTTGTCTCCGAGGACACAGTCGTGCCCCCATTTTCTGCCGTGTGCATTCCAGTGAGTTGCTCAAGTAACGACCCCGCTATGTTCGAAGCCACCCTTGAACCAATTCATTCGGCTTGTATCAAAAGAACATTTTGGTACCCCATTGCATGGTGTCTGTAGTCGACGGGAGCTCAAGTGTGTGGGCTATTAACAGTTCAGTGGAGCCTGCAGTGTTACCCAGTGGCATGAAACTTGCTTTGTATAAACCTCACTCCCCTATGACGCTGGTCGCATTGGTTGAAGCTACAAACGAGGAGCCACACGTAACTTCCCAGGACCCCGGAGATTCGCAACTTCTAAAGATGATTAACAACTCCCTCAGCCAAAGCGAACGCTGCGCGCTCTTGCAAGTTCTGGCCAAGCACTCGAAAGTATTCGATTTTTCAACGAGCAACAAACCACCTTCAATCCCTGCGTCTCGAATACGTCACCGCATCAACACCGCGTCGGCGCAACCCATCAGGCAGAAACCTTACAGAGTGGCACCAGCAGAACGCAAGGTCATCAACGATCAGGTGCAAGAGATGCTAGCAAAGGGCATAATTCAAGATTCAGCAAGTCCCTGGGCCGCTCCCGTTATTCTCGTCAAGAAGAAAGATGGCACGTGGAGATTCTGCGTTGACTACCGCCGCTTGAATTCGGTTACCAAAAAAGACGTCTATCCGCTGCCGCGTATCGATGACGCCATCGATTGTCTGCATTCCGCTTCCTACTTTTCCTCCGTTGATCTCAGATCCGGTTATTGGCAAATCCCAATGCATGCAGACGACAAGGAAAAAACGGCATTCGTCACGCCTGATGGACTATACGAGTTCAACGTCATGCCGTTTGGATTGTGCAATGCGCCTGCGACCTTTGAAAGATTCATGGACACTGTTTTGCGTGGTTTAAAATGGCAGATTTGTATGTGCTACCTGGATGACGTAGTAATTTTTGGACGTACATTTCAAGAGCATAACACTCGTCTGGACATTGTACTCAACTGCATTAAGAACGCTGGTCTCGTGCTAAACTCAAACAAATGTCATTTTGGCGAACGCCAAACGTTGGTGCTGGGACATCTCGTTGATAAGGACGGCATTAGACCTGACCCGCAGAAGACGGCTCGTAACAATATATACACAACTCTTCAGGAAGCTCGGGACCAGGCGGCGAGCGGAGCGGGAACTCGGGACGGGGGCACGGAGGAAGACGTCTACAACGCAGCATTGTCGCTACTCGACAATCATTTCAAGACTCCTAGCAATGAGGTGCTCGAACGACACCACTTCAAGAATCGCAAGCAACTTCCAGGAGAATCTCTTACTGACTTCATTGCTGCGTTACAGGTTATGGCCAGCAAGTGCAACTTCGGAGCTTCATTTGACTCCATGGTTCGGGATCAATTATTCAGCGGGATTACTGCTCCGCACGTGAGACGCCGTTTCTTACAGTTAGGCTCCACGCTAACTTTGCAACAAGCAATACAGATTGCAAAAGAGGAAGAACGCACTGAACTTGAGTTGCGCGAATTCGCCGACGCCCAGGTAGAGAGAGTCCACGTACAGCGCACTGCTTCGCAAGATGGCCGCCGAGCCACTTCAGCTACTTCAATACAGAACTACCATGGCGTCCGGCCTCCCCGGCAAACTTCAAGAGCCCAACATGGCCGCCGGCAACATGACACTTCTGCGCCTACGCCGCAGCCCGCACGGCCGAACGGTACAATTCGACCGGATTCTGGTTCCTGCTACAGATGCGGCTCTACACAGCAGATCCCACTCATTCCATCTGCAGGTCGATATTATCTGTTGCCAAAAGTTCACAAACTGAACAATATAGGCCGTCCCCTTATTTGAGGCATCGGAACAGTTGTAGGAGGTAGCGCACAGTTAGGGACAAAGACGAAGTGAAGAAGTGAGGACTGGACATTGCGCTTAATTTCAACAAACTGTTTATTGAACCGAGGGAAAACGATGTGTTGAGCGGCGCACGCAGGTGCAATGGCTTGCCTGAGTTATCGAGACGACAGAAATAAAGGGAGAAGGTAGACATAGGAGGGAGCAAACTGATGCAACCATTAAGATGCTACGCATTGTTCCGTATCGAGCCTCGCATATGGGTTTTGTTCAAAAATTCTAGTTCCTTTGCTGAAAGGTGTGCTTATGCATAAAGGCCCTGGCGATTTCAATAGATTCGATGATCTCGCGGGAGGTTTGCTTGCAACTCGTGCCAATGACGATGCTTTTCTTTAGTAAAGGCGTGCACTCGCACCTTCTACAGTGTCGACGAAGATGCCGAGCTGCTATGTTCTGAACCCTGGCGATTTCAATAGCTTCGATGATCTCGCGGGAGGTTTGCTTGCAATTCGTGCCAAGGACGATGCTTTCCTTTAGTAAAGGTGTGCACTCACACCTTCTACAATGTTGACTAAGATGCCCAGGTGCTGTGTTCTGAACCCTCTTATTATGTTCTAGAAGCCTAATGCTCACACAGGCTCCGTAACGCTATCGCGTTAACACAAAAGCACGATGGTGGACGTCGTCCGGTATGAAAAGAGCACTAATAGTCAGTTAGGCGCTACCCCCCTGACTATCCCCACCGGGTTGCTCATCCAGCATATTTCGCCAAAGCTTTGATATGATAGGAGTGCCGTTCCAGGAGATGTGTTGTTCAGTCTCTGGTTATAGCTTCATCGACGTCATCGACAAAGACAAGAAACAAGGGGAAGTAGGCGGGATGGAGGACAAGAAAAGGCAGATGACGACGATTGAACAAGAAGAGGAAGAAGCGGAAAATATGACAAGTGCGAAGATGGCGATGAAGCGAAGATGAAGACGAGGAAGTACTCGGCTAATAAGAACACGTCGAAGAAGAGGGATGCGACTATAACGAATAAAAAGAGTAAGCGGAGGCGACGACGAAGAAGATTATCAAGCAGAGAACGTCCACAACTGAAGACGAAGACGGAGCAAAGAAGCGAGAATAGAACACCACTAAGAGAAAATAATAAAACACCACGCTGCAAAATCAGGCTTAGGCTGCGACAGCGCTGCATCCCCTGCGCAAGCCTGGCACGTTTTGTTTTGTTCTATTGGCGAAACTCCTGGCTACCCAAAATTCAAATACGTACACTTCGCATTTGGACACCACCCTCTCGCACTTTCGAAATGAACACCCTTTCATAAATTTCTGGGAAGTATCCCGATATTTTCACGCGGTTGCGGCGAGAAAGGACGCTGTGGACCAAGGGTTGATTTGATTATTATCTGAGGTTTTACGTCCCAAAACCAGCTCTCATTATGAGAGACGCCGTTGTGTAAGGGCTTTTTGACCCCCTCGCGTTCTTTGACGTGCACTGACATTGCACAGTACACGGCCCTCAACATTTCGCCTCCATCGAAATGTAGCTGTCGTGGCCGGGATTCAATCCCACGACCTTCCGATCAGCAGCCGAGTACCACCGCCACTATACTACCGTGGCGGGGCTAACCGAGGGTTAACGGTCGAACTGTTTATTTGGCGATCCTGTGCCCAGGAACGCAAAGCAAATCGCACTGCAAGACGGTCGACGATAAAAACTGTCGTCGGTCGACGGTGGGCAATAGAAACTGAAAGTCGTCGGTCTACGATAAAAACTGAAAGGCGGTAAAATGAGTCGCCTTTATACATTCGGCGCAGTGCCTACTAGTACTATCACTGTTGCTTTGGAACGCACTCAAAGGTTCGCGTCGGGCATGCAAAGGCTGCAGAACAGCACATACTATGCTCGAGGGAGCATAAAATATGAGGGCGGCCTGCTCTTCGTGCCTCAAGGAAAGGAGAACGTGATTCCCTTCAACACGCCAGAAAAATGCACGTGTCAATGCCCCGCTAGGAAAAAGCGTCCCGATGCTGTAACCAGAACATCACAGTGACAATGCATGTAATAAATGCAGTAAGATAACAGGGTGTCATAGATAATCAGGACGTGTATTGTTGGGTAAGGCGCACCTCGTGTACAACTTAGGGTTGTGCGTGTGGTCATAGGGATGACACTACGCCATCGGGCGCGATCTCGTAGTCCAAGCAAGGCACGCGCTATGTCAATAAAAAAAAACACGAGGTTTCCTAGGACCATCTAAAAACGACCCAGAATTGCTCACGATAGATGACTACGTTGGCTGATACCATCACTTGACCACCACTGATTAATAACTGGTAACCGCCAAAATCGCGATGTAGACCCTGCCGATCAATGTTGAGGACTGTCTTTGAAGAACAATAATATACAATTCCCAATATAAAAGATAATTGCCAATAATAATTCCCAAATATTTAACAAATCATCACAAATATGCCTGAAAAAAAAGCTCCGTCTAGTCAGTGGAAGGAAGAGTGCCATCTTCGAACACTCTGTAAACGGCTTTGTACAGAGATCACAGTTCATATATACTCCACGCCGAGACTCAGGCAGGTGGCCTGAATATTAGATGTACGCAGGCGCGCAGGCAAACTGTCAAACAAAAGGTTAACAAATCCTACCGTTAGTAGCGAATCATCATTAGAAATGTTTGCGAATGCGATTGATGAGGAACTTCTCAATTCACAGATTGCCTCATTTTGACTATGTAACCGTTAAAATATAGCCCATTAGATAGCTGATCACATTGTATTCGTGTATATGTAGAGTGAAGAGTATGTAGGGTATATGTAAAATGTATGTATGCATGTGTGTATACGTGCGTATGTATATCTATAGATATATGTATATATAATACGTAGAGCGTTTTTGTTTTCATAGTAGTGATAGTATATTATTTATAGTGATTGCATTATTATTATTATTATTATTATTATTATTATTATTATTATTATTATTATTATTATTATTATTATTGACTCATGCTGTCAGTATACATGCGAGAACAGGAGTTGCTCAACTGGGCACAAGTTCATGATTCTGAAACTTCAATACGAAAGGGAGAAGAATCTCACAAATTGGAACAAAGAAATAAAAAAATGCAAAATTCTAACATTCAATGCGCAACACGACAGAGCAGAACGCATGTGAGCAAGTCACTAGACTTGCCCAGCTCAGTTCAATATTTGAAGTCGGCAATGAAAAAAAGAAAAAGTACATTTAACTCAATAATGCACGTTCAAAATCTTAGCATTGTTACACAGTACGACGTCATTTCTTAACCTGTTCCACGTGTCAACAGCGGATGAAATAAAAGATCTTTTTAAACAATTTTGTCGTATACTTCAAAGGTTTAATGTGCTTGCTGTGCTTAGTCCGCGATTTTGACGCGTCCAGAATGAAAAGTTTTGTTAGCTCTGTTTTGTAAATGCCATGGACTATCTGAAAAAGGAGTTGATGCTGCTGGTGCTCATTCTTTCATACACTGTAAGAGCATAAGCTTTTGTTCTTAGGCTTGTTGTTGACTGCGTTCTACAGTATAAATTAAAAATAAATTTTAAAGCTCTATTTTGGACTCGTTCACATTCAGCGATGTTGTTTTGCATGTATGGCTTCCATACTGGGCATGCATATTCCAGCAACGGAAGTAGTCTGGTTTTATATGCTAAAAGTTTTACTTCTGGTGTCGCATCACCAACCCTCCGATGAAGCTCCAAAGCTTTTTCTTTTGCGACTTATCGCAGATATGGTCGACATGGCAGTTCCAGTGCAAACTATCTGTGACGTAAACAGCCAGGTATTTATATTCTGACACACGGAAGAGCGGTTCGTCATGTATAACATAACGAAATAAATAAGGCTTCCCTTTTCTTGTAATCGGCATAAAAACGGTTTTTGTAGGGTTTAACTCCATTTGCCTTGCTTTTTTTTTTTGCACCAACAGCCTATCATGCCCAAAACTCTTGTTTGGGCTAGTTGGTGACCATTCATAATGACTTCAAGACGCGAAAAATGTACACAAACGAAACACAGCTCTAGCCACAAAAGCACTGCGGTGTGTTATAGTATATTATCACTGCTTCTGGAATGATTCTTCCTCGCTTTGGTGTCACGTGGGGATGGTTGCATATAAATTCCCATCTGTATGCTCTAATAAATTCAGTTCGTAGTAGGCGCTTGTCCTTGTCGTCTTTGTGTTTCGTCTGTGTACATTTTTCGCGTCTCGAAGTCACTATCATGCCCAGATGTTCATTGAGATGTTCCTGGTCGTAGTTGAACTCTACTTTTGGGTAGACGACTGCGTCTTGCGCATAATGCTTAATGAAAACATTGAATGAGAAACCGCTGTTCATATCATTAATACAAAGGGAGAACAATAGTGATCCTAGCCCTGCGAAACTCTTGAACCTACCGCCCACGTAGTCGTAATTGTACCTTTAATGCAAACCACTTGCTCTCTGTCAAATAAGCAGTTATACAATTTATGAGCTCGTCATTCTGCAAGATCACGCTGAGTTCATGCAGTAATTTTGGACGCGGTATTTTGTCTAACACTTTTCTGAAATCAAGAAAAATAATGTCAACTTGTCCTCTATCGTCTAAGACAGTTAATGAAATCTCTTACCTCGCTAAATAATTGTCACAGTCGAGAAACCTCACCTGAAACCATGTTGCTCTCCCATTAGTTTGTGCTCTTCGAGAAATTCTTGTAAGTACTTAGTAAGTACATGCTCTAGTGTTTTACAGCACGTGCTTGTCAAAGACATGAACTTGTAGCTGTTTACACTGTCTTTAGCACCTCCCCCATGAATCGGTACAACCTTAGCGCATTTCTCATCGTTAGGAACCTCTCCATCCCGCAAAGATTTGCTAAATATATCAGTCAGAAAAAAGGAGCACCATTAAGCATATCTTTTTAAGAAGGTAGTCGGAATTCCATCTAAGCGAGTTGATTTCTTTTCGTCATGATTTTGAAGAATGTAGCCGTCGAGTTATGTTCAAGCGTTTTCTGAAACACTGTGGTACTAGACCATAATCAAAAGAAGAGGCGTGCAGGACACGGACACAAGGAGAGCAGTGAACAGCACGAACGCCGACTAACAACTGATGCACAGCACAGAGGCGAAAAAGAAAGAAGACACACACCTTATCTGCGCATGCTCGGAATGGTAGCGCCACCTGTCAATCGGTTACACGTGCCGGTCTTCGCGATAGACAACTCCTAAGGCTTTCTATCTCCTCTCTGTTTAAGCTAATCGACGGCTGACTCACGCATGCACTTCCACTAATACTGATATGCCAGGCCTCAACCAATAAACGCGTATCTTCATTCTTATGCCTGTACAGGGTCTCGGTTTTGTCTAACTCCGGCATGCAGCTACAGACCTGGCAGTGCAAGGATATATTGGACGGCGTCCCACCTGATAGCGACCTTCTGGGTTCAATTAATCTTTGATTAATACAACGCGCAGTTTGCCCTACATAAAAACGTCCGCAGCTAAAAGGAATCTTATAAACTACACCCATGCGACCGTCGGTGAAATTGTTCTTGGCTAGGTGCTTAACCGGACAGATATCCGTTCGCTTCTTACCTTCCATCTGCTCATTTCTTCTATGCACTGCAGCACAAACCCTTCCTAACTTATTGGGAGCCGTAAACACAACATTAACCCCATATTTACTTCCCACTTTCTTAAGCCTGTGCGAAACTGCGTGGATATACGGAATACTCACGACCTTTTTCTTGTTAATGTTACTCTCTGCTGCAGCTTTTGTTCCGGTCGAAATCGACTTCTTAAGACGCTCAGCTACTGTGGCTATGGCTAGTCTAGGGTAACCTGCATCCAAGAGGCGCTCGACCTGCGCATTAAAGCTAATGGCCAAACGGTGCACGCACGACTTCGATAGGGCTGACTTTAAACAGGACAAAGCTATTACGTTTTTTACTACTTTCCAATGCTTGGAGTCAAAGTTTAACAACGGCTTAGATGCTCTAGGGGAATACTGCCAACACACGTGATTCTGCTCAAATGACAACGAGATATCTAAAAAATGTATTACGTTTCTCTCCGGTAGTTCTTTCGTAAACCTTAGACCATCTCCATTAAGTTTAAATTGATCGCTTACATAGGTGACGGCGGATTCAAAATCATCCTTACTACAAAGTACCAAGTAATCGTCCGCATACCGAAATACCCTAATGATGCGGTCCCCTAAGGCCTCTTTTAAACGGCAGTCAATCTTGCTCAAGTATAGATCACTTAGAATAGGGGCTACCTTTGAACCTATACAAATCCCTGATTTCTGCACAAACACGCCTTCCCTGTATCCAACTAATGTTGACGTTAAGTACATGGAGAGAATTTCTAGAAAGGTCCCTGTGGAAACTCCGCATCTATCTATGAAACTGGACTCCTGCCCTTGTTCTTGAATACATTCTTTCACGCAATTTAGTAAACCTTCATGCGGCAACGAGTAATACAAATCTTCTACATCCATGCTAAACGCTGTGCAGTGGCCAGGATTTTCCTCTGTTAATAACTGAACTAGAGCCTGAGAATTACGTACACGGAAGGGGTCAGAAAAACTTAAGGATGTTAAGCACCTCTGCAAATAGCTAGCTACACAAACTTGCCAAGTCCCTGACTCTGATACAATCGAGCGAAACGGAATTTCGGGCTTATGGGTTTTCGCCGAGAAAAATAATTCTAAAGTGAGCAGTTTTGCCTTTTTAATACTGGAAGCTACCTTATCTAGATTATGTTTCAACAGGAGATCGATAGCTCGTTGTTTTACTACAGAAGGTTTCAGTTTCACAGGTCTAAAATACTTTTCAGGAATTTGCCCTTGTTCTTTTCAAGAACAAGGGCAGGAGTCCAGTTTCATAGATAGATGCGGAGTTTCCAAAGGGACCTTTCTAGAAATTCTCTCCATGTACTTAACGTCAACATTAGTTGGATACAGGGAAGGCGTGTTTGTGCAGAAATCAGGGATTTGTATAGGTTCAAAGGTAGCCCCTATTCTAAGTGATCTATACTTGAGCAAGATTGACTGCCGTTTAAAAGAGGCCTTAGGGGACCGCATCATTAGGGTATTTCGGTATGCGGACGATTACTTGGTACTTTGTAGTAAGGATGATTTTGAATCCGCCGTCACCTATGTAAGCGATCAATTTAAACTTAATGGAGATGGTCCAAGGTTTACGAAAGAACTACCGGAGAGAAACGTAATACAATTTTTAGATATCTCGTTGTCATTTGAGCAGAATCACGTGTGTTGGCAGTATTCCCCTAGAGCATCTAAGCCGTTGTTAAACTTTGACTCCAAGCATTGGAAAGTAGTAAAAAACGTAATAGCTTTGTCCTGTTTAAAGTCAGCCCTATCGAAGTCGTGCGTGCACCGTTTGACCATTAGCTTTAATGCGCAGGTCGAGCGCATCTTGGATGCAGGTTACCCTAGACTAGCCATAGCCACAGTAGCTGAGCGTCTTAAGAAGTCGATTTCGACCGGAACAAAAGCTGCAGCAGAGAGTAACATTAACAAGAAAAAGGTCGTGAGTATTCCGTATATCCACGCAGTTTCGCACAGGCTTAAGAAAGTGGGAAGTAAATATGGGGTTAATGTTGTGTTTACGGCTCCCAATAAGTTAGGAAGGGTTTGTGCTGCAGTGCATAGAAGAAATGAGCAGATGGAAGGTAAGAAGCGAACGGATATCTGTCCGGTTAAGCACCTAGCCAAGAACAATTTCACCGACTGTCGCATGGGTTTAGTTTATAAGATTCCTTTTAGCTGCGGACGTTTTTATGTAGGGCAAACTGCGCGTTGTATTAATCAAAGATTAATTGAACACAGAAGGTCGCTATCAGGTGGGACGCCGTGCAATCTATCCTTGCACTGCCAGGTCTGTAGCTGCATGCCGGAGTTAGACAAAACCGAGATCCTGTACAGGCATAAGAACGAAGATACGCGTTTATTGGTTGAGGCCTGGCATATCAGTGTTAGTGGAAGTGCATGCGTGAGTCAGCCGTCGATTAGCTTAAACAGAGAGGAGATAGAAAGCCTTAGGAGTTAGTTGTCTATCGCGAAGACCGCCACGTGTAACCGATTGACACGTGGCGCTACCATTCCGAGCATGCGCAGATAAGGTGTGTGTCTTCTTTCTTTTTCGCCTCTGTGCTGTGCATCAGTTGTTAGTCGGCGTTCGTGTTGTTCACTGCTCTCCTTGTGTCCGTGTCCTGCACGCCTCTTCTTTTGATTATGGACTGTTACCAACTCGCTCAACTTTCTGTCCTTTTGTGGTACTAGAAATGTCGGATACAAGTAAAACAATGTTGTAAAGTTCATCGGAAAACGACTGAAATTACGGTAGTCCGGGATGGTCGAGTATGCGTGGGAAGGCTCAAAGCCACGTGGTGGACATGCGGGGCAGGAGGCTACCATTGCTGAAATTCGTAGTACAGCTGGAAACAGGGTAGCTGGCAACTGGGAACCGGCTTGATAGGTGTTTGGCAGCCACAGGAAAATCTGTACTTCGGGCGGCCTTTCGAGGAATGTCTGTAGTCACCAGCTGGTTTGGCGCGATGGCACCCCATGGAGCGTCTTTTTTAAAAGCAGGTGGGAGCAAGGGGCAGAATGGCGGCCAAGGTTATTGTTCACGCGTTAAGTCAGTTGGGATGTTTTTTTTGTTCTTTTTGTTGTCAGTGCTGTGTTTCAGATGCGGTGTTAGACATGCGGGGTTTATGTGAAAGATTGTGATTGGCTGTGAGGGATTCAGCGGCGGAGCCACAAGAGTTTATAAGGTGACCCCTGGCCCCTGGCAGGGAGGTCGGAAGCGCTGCCTGTAAAGTGTATGTACTGTCTGGTATATAAAATCACGTTGTGTTTCTGTGAGAGAAAGGCTGGTCTCCATCCATGAGTAGACAAAACGCAACCAACGACGGACAGGCAGTAGGGAAGGCTTCCACCCATCCTTCTCCACAGCAGCAACGCTAGGTGGGGGAGCTCGGCTCCAAAAGGAAGAAGAGAAGCAGGAAGAAGGAGAAGGTGGGAACTGAGGACAAGTTCACCAGAACAAGATCACCTTCTACTCTCTTTCCGGGAAATTTTCTAATGTAGTATTCATATATAACTACTATGCACCTTCCCTACTATAATCTCTGAAAGAGTGGCAGTATACCTAAATAACTAAAGAAATAAATAAATAAACGAAAGTAGACTATCTTTATTTCTTGACTCTGTATTCTAGAATAACACCGTAATGTCCTTTGGCGTCACGGCAAGGAGAAAGGGGGCAGAGGTTTAGAACGCAGATACCAAGAATTTTTCGTTTTCACCACATAACTTTTTCTTGGCATGGTTAGTTTTTGATTCCGTGACGTACATATCTGAAAAACAGAATTGTGGGGATCCAAGTCCGGTTGTTGTTGTTGTTGTTGTTTTGTGGGGTTTTACGTCCCAAAACCAGTTCTGATTATGAGAGACGCCGTAGTGGAGGTCTCCGGAAATTTCGACCACCTGGGGTTCTTTAACGTGCACTGACATCGCACAGTACACGGGCCTCAACATTTCGCCTCCATCGAAATGCAGCCGCCGCGGCCGGGATTCGATCCCGCGACCCTCGGATCAGCAGCCGAGTACCTTAGCCGCTAGACCACCGTGGCGGGGCGATCCACGTCCGGGGCTGGTATTCACGTGCTATTACGTTCTGATTTTTGCATTCTTAAATGCAGAACTGCTCATTTAGGTAAGTTCCCTTATTAATTCGAACCTTCACATAGTATATATAAAAAAAAATGTCAGCCTTAATTTTCGTCTACATGAAAACGATTCCAATTTCAATGCCTGCTTCACCGTGGTAATATTAGTATCACACGGGCACTTCGAAGGCCTTGCAACCAAAGGTCCATCGACTCAAAAACACGTTTGAGCTGCTACACGGGCGGTTTCGATGGTCGTCGAGTCGATAGTCTATCGAGCTCGATAGACCATCGACTCGACGGCCATCGAAACCGCCCGTGTAGCAGCTCAAACGTGTTTTTTGAGTCGATGGACTTTTGGTTGGAAGGCCTTCGAAGTGCCCGTGTGACACCAGTATAACACTCTCCGTTGTACAGTACCTGCTCATTACATTCCAGGCGGCTCGGTTTAAATGCATTCTATCCTAGATATAACGGTAGTTTCTGAAGGGCCCCACACTCGGCAGGCATGCCGTGATATTTGTCGTACACATCTAGTAAATGAATTGTCGTTTAACCCGAATCGCGAAATCCTAGGTTTCGTTGTATACAGTTGACCGCCGTTCCTGCTTTTCCTATTATATCAGTGACACGTGCGCTCAATGAACAGTTATTAGAAAACGTGACACCTAAGTACGTGCACACATCAGCTTTCATGACCACTTCATTAATAATAATGCAGCGCTATCGGTGTTTCTTTTGTGTGTTCTAGCAAAGCACAGCTTAATAATTTTTTAATCGTTTAGCCACTTGTTCCAGTGTGTAAAATAGTGAAATGTTTCTAAAGTTATGCTACGTCCTGACGCACTACACACCCACCTCCAATTTACAGTAACGATGACGTAATGTCTTACTTACATCATTAATACAAATAATAAATACACATGGCCCAATAGAGAGCCTCAGCTGTGGGACTCCGAAAGTTACGTTTACGTGACTAGAGATTTGGCAGCAACTACAACAGACTGGCTACACTCGGACAAAATATTCTGAGTCGATTTGACATGACTACTTATTTCTATATACTTAGGTTTGTAAATAAAAACACTGGCCGCGTATCTGCGTGCTTCGCTGCAAATGTCGTAGAAAGACAACAGTCGTCTGCCGGCCGTACTGCGCTGCGTGAGATATGGGCGCTATTTGGCAGCGCCATCGGGAAACATGAGCTTCTGCAGAATTCTTGGGCAACTGCCAGGTGGCAGCACCAAATCGTCGGCAGAGGCCTTTTTCGGGCACAGCGCCGCATTTTTAGCGCAACCGAAAAAACACTAGGGTCCTTAGAATTACTTATAAATGTATTTTCTAGTAAATAATAAAAAAACGTAGTGATGTTGCGCCTCAGATGTGCGTAATATTTGCTTTTCGACCGACAACCTTCACAAGTATAAACGCAGCTGCCAGTTCAAGATGGCTCGGCGTTTTTGATCGAAAATGTTCACAAGTATCAACGCAGCTACAAGTTCAAGATGGCTGAGCGTTAGGCAAGTGCTTAAACTTTGGTCGGGTGGCTGAATCGTGTGAGAGACAGACGAACAGACAGACCAAAATTTCTGCGTTCAAGTATCTCAAGAAAGACTCTCGTCTTTAAAACATGGTGAGTTGCAATGTAGAATGCTTTTAGAAAGTACCGAAATAAGTAACCCATGTGACCCCCCGCATCGACTGCTAACCCGATATCATAATGAAAGTTGATGCGCAGAATAGTGGACTCAAACAGAATGAATGCTTATGCCATCGCTGACTGCATTGCCACGCATTTCTCAATTAATTTCTTTTGTTTGCCTTAAACACCCCGGAAGGGTTTTACATAAGGATCGGTTATACAGAAAATAATACTACAGCTGTCCGAAATGAGCCTTTTTAATTATTCCATGAAGGCAGGTGAGGCGTTGATAACAGCGATGTGGTTCGAATGGCTGTTCCAGTCTTTAGCTGTGCGAAGGAAGAACGATGACGAGAAGGCGACAGTGCGTGCACTTGGGCGAGCAACGTTGAAAGGAGGACCTGTGCGCAGCGAAATGCGTGAAGGTGGGAGGATGGAAGGCGTGTGATGAACTGTGATAGAATTTGTAAAATAATGATAAGCTCGCCGTACGACGGCGATGTTCTAGTGTTTCCAGAGATGATGCTGCCTTTAATAACGAGGCACTGATATCGATGAGTATGAAGAACTAATACATCTTAGGGCCTGATTCTCTATAGATTCTGAAGCGTTGATGTGGTAAACTGGTAGGAATTCCGAATTGAGCTCGTTTTTATTGTTGATAGATCGATAAAGAACGCAATCGGTGAGCAAACATTTGGTTGTGAGTGGAGACATGCAGTGGTAGATCGTTTGTGTATATTACGAAGAGAAGGGTACCCGAGAGTGAGCCCTGGGGGACTCCTGATGTTACTGAAACTTTGAAGGAATACTGTCAATAACAACGGACTGTGATCGGTCACTTGGAAATTTGTTTATCTATGTCAGGAAATTAGGGTGCAAGCTTAAGTGGGAAAGCTTTAGTATTATTCGTTTATGAGTTACTCTATCAAACGCTTTCACGATGTCAAGAAAGGTGATGTCCGTCGCGGTGATGATATCAAGGTTCGAGTGAAGGTCATGAATAAATGTATCTAGTTGAGTGTCACATGAAGTATCTTTACAGAAGACATGCTGTCATGAAAGGAAACAGTTAGTCCTTTCTAGGAAATTCATTACGTCTCAATATAGGACATGTCTCTCGATTTTGCTAGCGACACTAGTTAGGGATGTGGGACAATAGTTCAGCGGCGATTCACGGTTAGCTTATTTGTAGACTGTAAGGACCTTACTCTTTTTTCACAGATCTGGAAGGGTGACTAATGAGAGAGAGAGAATCAACTTTATTTTAGTGGAAAAGAAGTTTCACAGTGATATAGCGGTCAGGCGGTGCCTGGCCTCCATCTTCTCGGTGCCTGAAGAAAGTGATTGTGAAAAGTGCAGGGTTACGTACATCGCAGAAATGTACGGCGTTTTTTAAAAGCTTCGAGGTGATTTCATCCATAGCGGCTGATGAGGACTGTTTCTGGTTATCAATCAGTGCAGACACTCCGCCTGCAGAAAAGAATACCGGGCATTGAAGGCAACCGAATCTGCAGGAAGGGCACGGCTGATTCGGTTGCGAAAACAGATAAAAAATCACAATTGAACATACTGGCGCAGTCAAGAATGGCTAAGATTCCGTTGTCTCTAGAAATTCGGATACCAGCAGATGTGTTGTGTGGTTGTATACCTGTCAGAATATTTCACGGTTATTACTAAGCATGCGGGGTATGTGTGAATAAAAAATGAACGTTTGTGCTGTCGGATAGCAATCAACTACGTGCGTAACACTTCGTAATATCTTTCCCCGGAGTTAAAGCTTGGCCTAAGTTTAGCGCAGCGAAAGTGACGCTTCTTTTTGTTTCCCAGTTTTTTTCTCTAGTGGTATTCGTAAACCATGGTCTATTGAGGTTAGAGCGCAGTACGGTTGTCGGTATGTACAACGAGTTCTGTCAGCGATTTAAAAGCCGCAGACCCTAGCACTATCAGTGGCCAACAGCGTAAGGCACATGGCACATCTAGCGGTATGTCACTAGTGAAAATCTCATCACCGGTGGCGCTGCGCGCCACCATGGTGGTGTCCCCCAGGGGTAAATACTAGACCAAATCTTCCTTTTATTTTATAATAATCATGTTAATTTTACCATCCATAATTCCTCTTCTGCATGCCGATGATAGAAATATATCTAAGAAAATTCATTCCGTCAACGACTCTCGCTTCCTTCAGTGACATTTGTGTTCTTTCTTTAACAGTGGACGAGCAATAACCTCTTCTCAATACTTCAAAAACACAAGTCATGAAATTAACTGGCAAGACCCCTAACATGTCATTCATACTGCATCAGTTCTACGTCATTATGTCAAGTTTGTCAGATCAATGACCTCAGTGTTCCCTTCGATAAGCTTTTGTGTCAACACTAAACGTGTTCCTATGCGTGATCTTCCTTCTCTCGTATGTGTTTACAGAATATCTAGAGATTTTCGTTCTACGTTATCCTCTTTCTCAAATTTAACACCGCAATTTTTCTTCCTTGACATGAGTACGCGTCTGCGATATGGAATGACATTCCTAATTTCAGTAGAAGCACCATTACGTGTGTCCACGAAAATACCTAAGCACATGTAACCATCGACTGGTTAACAGCAATTCCACTTCTTGCTCTAACAAAGGTGGGTTACTACCACTGCCTTCAGATCTATGTCATTGAAATCCTGCGTATCTCTCCTTTCTTTAGAAACTCGTTCATTGTAACCATACGCTGCCCTGTACTGACAGTTGTCCTAATTCTAGAATTCTACCTATGTTCATTGGAGAGAACAGGCCATTTGATCTAGCCGCCTGCCTCTGCCAACCCTCAACCGTCCACAAGATACAAAAGCTTGATAATACCTTTTTTTTTACATCGATGTTTTTCACAGCTCATAGTCACTGTTCTCCTCAGAGCTTTGCTCTGTTTTACCTAAGGATTTCTGGTGTTGTGCGGTCGTGCTTTTACCCTGCTTTCCTGACTCACTTGTGTATACACTGATGCACTTTTTATTTGTGTTTTCTTCTGAAGAGTGTCCTTATTGTTTTATTGGTTATTCTTTATTCCTCATTTTTATTTTGCGTGTTTCAGCACAAAAAATCTTATGGTTCTTCTTTTGCACCGTCTTTGGCACGTGAAATAGCAACTCTGTGATCGGACCACAGTTATGGCTCAAGGAAAAAGAAATATATGCGTGGCACACCAGCCACAAACAATTCCAATTTATGAAATGACCAACGAGTGAAATGCGCGTAGAACTATCTACCCCTGGCACAGTGTCGCAGGGCCATTAATTTTAGGCGGCCAGCGGATCGCGTTCAGAGTACCCTGGAGACACCTCAACAAAGGTTCACGGGCGATTCCTCACTCTCTTCCTTCACGCGGCCATTGGAACCAAAGGAAAGGGAAAACGTTGCGAAGGCCACCTGCCTGTTTATCAGCGTTCTCGACGAGCTCGTTTGACAATGACAGTACTGTTGGTCTTACCCCGACGCTTCTCTTCAAGGTCTGCGTGTTTTTACGGTTAAACGTTGACCATGGGATGCCCACACCCATGCCAGCCTAGGGACCGGACGTCCGCCTCTGGGTTCGATATCGCCGACGCAGCCTGTCACTTCTGCGGTCGTCGATCGTGGGTCACGTCCCACTGACCGCGGTCTCATCGATAATTCACGCGACGGTCAGGCCGAGCGAGACAGCACGTTGTGATGAGGCGCAGAACACGACCCGTGCGAAAACGCGCGCAAAAGAAGTGCAAGGCCGGTACTGGCTTTCGGTCGCGATAGCGCCCAGCTGACGTGATGAACGACGTATCGTCCGGGTGAGAAGCGAGCTCGAGACGATTTACCGCTGTCCGCCAGCGGTGGACTCCGGTGGTGACGTGGACGAGGACGCAGTCGCCTTATTCGAGGACATCGGGGAGGAAGGGGGGTTAACGTCTCTTCTATGACGCCACTCGACCGGCGTTTCCGCTTGACGCACAGCTAGTGCTGCGACACGTGGGGCGCGAAAGTGCTCTGGAAATGCGACTTGCATTTATAGACTTCGGTAATCCATGTTTTTTCCAAAACGTCGTACAAACTGGAACCGAAACTGCTAATGGAACATAGAGGTGTGGATTACTGAACAGATCGTTGAAAATGATAAAGAACAAGGAATGTCGCTGGCGATGTTCCATGTTGTTCCTCGTCGTAGCGAACAACTGTTCATAAATTGTGCCCCAAGTCAGGTACACAGGTGAGAACTAAGCAGATGTACTGGCTCATTTCAACTTCGTCGTGCATCATACAAGTAGCACATACCTCTCCTTCTTCCGTTAGACTCAAACGTCACTTGGCCTTAGTGTCTGAATTTGTGAATTAGCGTACTTAAAATACACCGAAAAAAAGCTGTTTAGTGAGGCTGGTCAAAGACGCTCACCTTGACCATTTAATTTCCCACGGCGACCGTCTAAGTTACCCCTTCGTTTCGCAGTGCTGTATGTAATTTTCGGTAAAAATGCAAGGTGTTACTTTCTGCGAATCACATTGCACAGATATAAGCATTCTTTGCCCTTTTTCAGTGAACGTGAAATCGCATCAAAAGCGGTTGCGGCCGAGTTTTCTGCCTGATTTGTTGTTTATTGCTGAAAATAGATTGACTACAACATGCATTCAGGCATTCGCAGGCACGCCAACGCAAAGTCAAAAATAATTCTGAATGACACAGTATCACCTTTGGCAAGACCTTGAACAGCCTGCATTCGCTGATTAATGTGCGCTCTCAAAATCACTTTAAATGAAGTAACCTTTCGCACCTCGTGTTTAGCATAAGTTCACTGTCTTGGCCGAAAGTGCAGTTTGTAACAAAGAGTCTCTGAAAAGGTCACAATGCGAATCACAACGTTTGGACTGTCTGATACCCTGATATTTTCTAACAACGCAACCCACACTACAACCCCGAGGTAACGCACATCTCACTGGTTATATTCGCTGGGCGAATGAGAACATAATTCAGGCGTCTAACAGTGAATCAGTGGGCCAAACTGAAAGCTCGCTAAAATGTTCAGCATGAGTGAATACCAGCAGCAGCAGGCACTACCCTACGTATCGAGGATCCTTGTCCAAGTATGACGTCACTCGACCGCCATCGTCATCACTTATGAAGACATATATGCACAGGTATTATTCCAAGTTATACGGCGCGGTGCGGAGAGACACTTGATGCCCGTCATTATTCATCAGAATACGAGAAGTGTATGAGCACCGATACCATAAATGGGAATGCGGGATACGTTACGAGGGGACTGGGAGAAGTAAGCCTTCGGTCCATTATTGCACATTGTAGAGATCTAGGCGTCCATTAGCGTCGTTCTCAGCAAGTAGGCCAACGCGTTCCAGTAGTTGCGCTGCACCTGCCGTGGCTTCTGGTTCCGGCCGCAGCATTCGTATATCTTCTCAAGATGGATCGCTCAGAGTACCGAGTGACCGGACAGTTCCGTAATGGTAGGTGGCCGAAACATGATACACGCAGCAGGACGCATCGGCCATAATCTCTAAGTGTGCAAGGTTACCTCACGCCAGCAAAACCAAAGTCGTTAAGTTACCCTGCTCTTGCCGTGTAAACCTTCTTATTACTTAGTTCTTGGCCCAAAAGGAATGACTTACCGTGGTCTTTGAAAAATGATTGAACACATTAGCTTTAATTGCGATAAATTGTCGATTCACTTTAGACCAGTTTCGTGGAAAGAACGTAACTATAATTACGAATAATAAGCTGTGGACCACAATGTGGTCTGCAGTATGTACTAAATAAATACTAAATAAATAAAAGGACATGCCCATATATATATATATATATATATATATATATATATATATATATGCGATAGATGTTTGTAATCAAGAGTAATTTATCCTGTTACAGGGCCGTGTTCAAGCTCCCCGGCGCGAAGTCGGTGAAGGGCACTAGGGCAGTTTCGGTAGTTCCGTACGCAAGCAGACACAGTGAAAGGATCGGAGTCGTGGTTGAGAAAAACAAAACAACAAAAATTTAATTATAGTGATAGCGCGGCACGTAGAATACAAGGCGAAATAACACTTCACTCAACTAACAATGAACAGTGATTAAAGAGCTTGACAAAAATACTAAAGCGCGAGAACAACAAATAGTAAAAATAAACTAACAACAGTAAGTAACAACAGTGAGAACAGAAATCTAATTTACAAAAGTTAACGAAAGTTCAAGAAGAAAGCTCATGGATAGAAACAGGTGGTGGCATACGTGCTGATGACCGGCAGCGTCGAAGGGTCCACGACGGTCTGGTGCGGCAGTCTGGTACGGCACAGCGTTGAGGTCGATGGACTTGCGGCGCTGATGTTCCCGGGGAGCTAGTGGTTGATGGCGAACTCGAGCAGTTTTAACTAACTCGAGCCGAAGTCCCGATGCCTACGTTGCAGACGGTAAGCGCACATATCAACTAGGCGAAGCGGCTAAGGTTAGGTGGCCAGCCGATACAGAGCCACGCTAACAACTTCTAGAGCGATACGATGATCGGCTTCTACGCCATGTAAGCCAAGCGACTAGAACCCCGTGCTCCTCAATGCTCCTCGCTTAAATACCCGCATGTTTTTCCTGATTCGCTGTCTTCGTAATCGGGGCGTGTTTGTGAGACAATTGCTCCGTAACTTCATTTCTGGCTCCGCCCAAAATATCCCTCTCGCAATTAATGCACTGGTGAGAGCGATGGGCAAACCCTTTCTCGTGGTCGCCGAACGGGCCTCTTCATTCCGCTCGCCTGATTGACAGGTCATCAGCGTGGCGGCGGGGGCCCTTCACTGGTCAACAACTGTATGCGTACTCGTCCCCTTTGGACACGGTGGCCGCCGAGCAAACAATAGCGTACGTCCGCACGTGGCCAGTGCACGTCAAACGGCTGCCCTGCTGTTTTGTCCTGCATTGCTGATCCGAAGCACCGTTGTTCGGGCCTTCAAGAACCACGCCGGGGGTCGCATGGGAACGCTTCAAGTTCAAGCTTCCCAGCTCAGGGAGGCCATCATCTCCATGTCTTCTCCGAAAAAGGCCGAGAACTTTCGACGTATTTGGAGAGTGGTCGAAGCGCTTCTAAAATTGCACGTGCGGCCCTGCCGTCAACCTTCAGTTATATTTCACCACGAGGCAATGTCAATCCGTGACATATCCATTAGAATAATTAATGAGAAGTAATTATTCCCCTTTCGGTCCAAATCGCAGTCATGTCTGGTTGGTACCCGCTTTCAATATCCAGGGGTATGGCACACGTAAGAAAGCAAGAAACTGATATGGCTGATACCTGCATTGCGGACTACCAGAAAGTCATAGTGCCACAGCTCACAAGGTATCATCCATTACTCACGGAGATGACATCGGTGGCTATTTTGCACATTTCCCACTTTCTGCACTCCGCTTCAGGATCTAACGTAAAAAGATAGCGTAACGTCACATAGAAAGCAAATTAACGCGTTGCTCGAATTAGCACATCTCCTGGAACCTATAGATATGAGGCCAGATTTCAGAATTACTGGCCTCACTAATATAGTGGCTCATCTGTGTGCACGAATAAACAAAACTAATGCGTAATTTTTCGTTTCAGGAAGTATTCATAATATTGCAGCGTATCAACGACTCACGCAATCACTATGACTGCATAAAACCAGGCAAACAATAGCAATTCCGTATACTCAGATATCTGTGATATGGCCTGAGGAGTAGCATGGCATTGTCCAAATAAATAAATTGTCTAGGAGCGGTTCGTATTGCTAATCATTTCCTTTACACTAGTGAATTACTAAGTATGATAATTAGACTTCCGAGCAATTTTCGGAACGCAAGCAATGCAAGGACAGTAAAATTTACCGCATTTATCCCTTACGAAAATGCTTATAGAGATTTAATTCAGGCTGTATTGAGTGTCCTCCATAAGATGTATTGCGTACAAATCGAATTCCTATCGACTTTTCCTATTGAAAAAATTGGCAGATCCCACGTGCAGTGGGAATCAAGGAAATGCGAAGCACGCATAAGGAACGTAAAATGGATTTGCATTGTCGCCTCGCTATACCGAGCTTGGAACATATGAATTTACCGCAGCGGCCGCAAGAGCACCATGACTGTGGCATGTAAACCATGCCGCTCATACACGCATGTCATGATTCTAACGTTATGACCTGTCAATTACGTTCGTCATGCAGTCGTGTTGTGCCATAGCAATTTTGGTATATCTCCCATTAAGGAAACGAGTGGCATGCAGATCATGCCGCTCATGACGTGCATGTCACGATTTTCACGTTATGACCTGTCGTTTATGATCGTCATGCAGTCATGTTGTGCCAAAGCAATTTTCGTATACATCCCATTAACGAGACGCCAATATAGCGCCAGGACCATGGCATGTAAATCATGCCGGTCATGACACGCGTGTCATGACTCATGTTATGACCTGTCATTTATGTTCGTCATGCAGTCATATTGTTGCATACCAATTTTCCTATACATCCCACTAACGAAACGGCCAAGAGTGCACCAAGACCGTGGCATGTAAATCATGTCGCTCATGACATGCATGTCATCATTTTCATGTTATGACCTGTCATTTACGTTCGTGATGCAGCCATCTTGTGGCATGCTAATTTTCGTATACATCCCGTCAACGAAACGCATGGCATGTAAATCATGTCGCTCATGACATGCATATCATGATTTTCATGTTGTGACCTGTCAGTCATGTTCACCATGCAGTCATGTTGTGGCATACCAATTTTCGTATACATCCCATTAACGAAACGGCCAGGAGAGCACCAAGACCGTGGTATGTAAATCATGTCACTCATGACATGCATGTGAGGATTTTCGTGTTGTGACCTGCCATTTATGTTTGTCATGCAGTCATGTTGTGGCATTCCAGTTTTCGTATACGTCCCATTAACAAAACGCGTGGCGTGTAAATCATGTCGATCATGACATGCATGTCATGATTTTCATGTTATGACCTGTCATTTATGTTCGCCATGCAGTCATATTGTGGCATACCAATTTTTGTTTACATCCCATTAACGAGACAACCAGGAGAGCACCAAGACTGTGACATGTAAATCATGCCGCTCATGACATGCATGTCATGATTTTCATGTTATGACCTGTCATTTATGTTCGTCATGTAGTCATGATTTGGCGTACCAATTTTCGTAAACATCCGATTAGCGAAACGGCCAGCAGAGCACAAAATCTTAGGCGGCCGTTCACCCATTTCCGTCATTACGTTAGGCAGAGAAAGTTCGCTGTAGAAATAAATTAGCGTACCCCGTAATGCGCTTTCAATAAGCACCGCTGATGTGGCGCCCGGTTCTCGTGTAACATGCCCACGCAGCTCGTCTTTACGGATGGCTTGCAGGTCGCTCGGTCCTACCTCATGATAAGATGTTGGGATGTCTGATATTTAATTCGCTACGTAACTTTCGTCATATAACGCCCATCATGCGCCCGACAAACGGTCATTATGTTCCACTCCGAGTACTGCCAACCACCGTCGTAGGTTACAGAGCACTTCAAGGAGTTCCGCACTCACACCGCATGTGCCGAATGGAAGGGCAAATTGCCTTTTTCGATCAGCTTTATGATCCAGATAAATCAATAAAAACGCAACTAAC
This sequence comes from Hyalomma asiaticum, assembly GCA_013339685.2. Taxonomy (NCBI): domain Eukaryota; kingdom Metazoa; phylum Arthropoda; class Arachnida; order Ixodida; family Ixodidae; genus Hyalomma; species Hyalomma asiaticum. The sequence goes on from CM023484.1 coordinate 112,489,711, forward strand.
AAACAAGGCAAATGTCATGGCGATATGTAGCACGGGCACCACACCAGCGCAAGCCTTGTTTTCCAACCAAGCTTAGTTTCTTGTTTTTCCCCGTAGGTGGCGCTCATAATTTTGAAATCGGTCAATTCCCTCACGACTGGCACTCACACGAATGTGTCTCCGAGGGCCGGAAGGAACGCGGTCGCTTGATAACGCCGTGCTGGGCCTAGTTTCTCGACGGCGTAAAGCCGGCGAAGTTTACGCTGCTGAGTGCTTTTGCGCGGTGCGAACCGCATTCCAAAATAAATTATAACAACATGACTTAGCTCGCAACTGTGCTGAGCCGTTCTCTCTGCCGATCGACCACCACTTTGTACTTCACGCGATCACGCAGATGCGTCTCATCGGGTCACTTGCCGAAGAGCTGCTGAAGAATGCTACTCGCGATGAAGGAAGGGCCGCTTTACTTCTCGTGTCATCACTACAACACAGTCGATCAAAGCACATTCGAGCCGGCACCCGCAGCAAGCGCTCGCAAAGGTACTTCTGGCTGCGCGTCCGCAGCGCGACCAGTTGCAGCAATGCAGCGACTACGTATGCGCAATCCTGTCTGCCCATGTATAAATACACCGGCATTACGCAATAAAACACCTTTTCATTTCCTGCTTTTCGGCTGTCCACACACAGTTCCGAGGAGTGTGATCTACTGTGGCCCGTACATCGCGGCCATACGAAGTCGACAGCGAACCGTTGTCACTGCTCGTTTTCTACCTTTACGTGTGCTGTCATCTCCCGTGCCGCAAAGTAAAGGCTTCCTCGGGTCAATTTCGACAGCGTGGTACACGCACGATGCCGGCCGTACAGCAGCAACATGGAACGCAAATAACCTTTGACGGCCTGCTTACGGACGCCGTTTCTCATCAATACCGCTCTTTACCGAGCGGCATGTCCTGGTGATTCATTCCCTTCGTGCGGATCTGGTCATGTGCAGAAACACATGCTTGATTATTTAATAAGCCCACGTTCACTACAATTTAGGCTGCCCCTATTGTTCCTAGTGTTACTTCGCATATTATACCACGCATTGCTATAGTAATCACCACATCGCCCGTCTGGCAAACTGTGACTTTTTCTCACTAACCTAGCGAAGATCTTGATCATCGCACACTCTATCTCCGTTCATCGGCCGTAGCGCCTGGCAGTATTGCGAATTTTCACTTAAGGAGAGGAAGACTTGACTCAGCAAATACGACTCGTTAAGGTTCCTCTGGCTTTTTAATTCGATACATTTCGTCATCTATAAAAGGAACTTGGATGTTAAACGGGAAGCTGCAGTAATGAAGCAAACGAAGGGCTAAATGCGTGAATTTCTGTCGTTAAATTCGCTTGTATAATTAGCAATTAGCGAGAGACATACGACGGCCTAAATGTGACAAATGAGAAGACGAAACAAAAAACAAGGTGTGCGACATCATGGCAAAGAACGAATTGCCGGATAACAGGAAAGCCGGATTTCTTTTTTTTTTTAATTCGTGCCTTAGCAACGCACGAAGGCAGGTCCTTTTATTTGCACGCAGTCTTTGCGTTTCTCAATCACAGCGACGGACGCACTTTTGCAATGTTTCTAGCTTTAGTGAATAGCGTGTCCTTAATTCCTTCAGGCGCTAATAAGTGTCTTCGTCGTTTCTAAACACAGCAGAGGTTTTACACTGCACGCCTTGTTCACTCTTGCGCTAGTCTCCTGTCGACTGCCGACACCTACATCTGCGTTTCTTTACTCGCTCATTAAGACTCATTAGAACAGCTCCAGCGTGCCGTTTGCGCTGTGCCTACAATGTCGCGGGAATTATGTTCCCACCAAAAGAAGAAAAGAACTGCGGCACAAAGCTGCTATGTTGGCTGCCTGTCTTCTACTTTTGATACAGTAGCCAGCATTTTTTCTTTCTTTCGTGTTCTGACTTCAATTCTTAGAGTTATGCTATTCCATGTCTCTTACTTGCGACTACGTGTATATCCATGGCATAGCGACAAATAAAGGCATTAGTGATCTCCATTACACTGGTTGCCTTGGTATGATACCCTCCTGCAGGGCCGTAGTCATGCGTTAAAGGGACTGCAACTCAGGTCCTTTAACTCTCTTGGGGTCTCAATGATCGAAGGTTGACTGAAGAATTTCGTACAAGAAAACAGGAATCCAAAATATCTTTCGAGAGCGATATTGACCTCACGCAGCATCGAGGAATGGAATGACACAAATGCCAGCCAGGACAGACGCATACTCCACCTCTTGCATGCTCCCGGTACAAAGGGAGCCAGCCAGTTAGCTAGGTGGCCGGCCCTTAAGGATGCTTCGTTGGCTCTTTTAAAAAGAAAAAAAGGTTCAAGGAAACGAAGAACATACTGGAGGGACTCCACGACCCGGTGTTTCACGCTCCCGTTCTCTCTCTCTTTTACTCCTGCAGGAAGCGAGACGTCATAAACGCCGTCCCCGTTTACCTGATCCGGATTTGTGACCTATCAGCGGTAGCGTATAATTTCGAGTAGCTCGTAAAGCCTTCCAGAACATTTTGTTCGTATAGTTGGTGTGCATTAATATGTGCTTTAAAATGCGAAAGACTACTATCAACGAGGGAGTACAATAGACAGAGCGCCACTTATTTTGCTCAAAAACATGTACATATGTATCTACCGTGAGTATCTGCGCAGAAAACACGTCAGCAGAAGTTGTGATATGGTAAAGCATGCTCAATAAATATGTTTTTCAGATTTATGGAAAACTATATAAGGTGCCACTTACGAAGAGGGCACCATTTCTGTAGATACAAAATGCTTCCACATAATCATTGGCTTTACTACAATTGCTTTTCGTAGTTCATACGTCCCAAAAGCGTGGCCCGCACTTGCTTGAAGGGCACCTCCTAATATACTTAGGCCAATACAGGCCCTCTTTATGTTTCGTTCATATTTCCTCACCCGTTCCCTTAAACACCGGCCAGTCTGTCCTATTTAGAAACAGCAGCATGTGAGAGGAATCTTATAGAATACGCATTTGACACTTCGCACGAACTAGAGTTCATATTGAGTTTCGCTGCCTCTCTCGCTTCTTTTTTTATTTATATATATGAGCGCTAAGCTAAGCTGTCCAAGCTCCGCAGGGGCTGAGAATACGAGCGGAAACTCATGCGTGCTCGCAACCTCCTTCTGATTATGGGCAAGCTTGTGCGCATAGGCCACGGTCACCGGTCTAACCTCCATACAACGGACCTCAGTTTCAGCACTAAGAGCCCTTTTCAGATTTTTTTTTTTTGCCAGAGGCTTTCAGCGACTCCAGTGACAAGCGAACCAGGAAACCCAGCTGAAGCTAGCATGATCAATTACTTATCAAAGCTTGACTGCATCTTATACGTTCCTGTGGGAGGATTCCAGAAAAAGTGACGCACAATACCCCGTTTCAATAGCTTTGAAAGGGAGAAGTCAAATGGCGGAAGCTTCCTTTTCGCTGACGGGGCATTCGGTCTTTTTGAGTTATGCCCCGTGTGCAAAAATTGTCTGAGACCACCTCGGAGTATTTTAAAATGACTTGAGTTAATTAAATATTATAAATTCTTTAGTAGGTATTATTACTTTATTAGTTCATTAATGAACATGCTCGACAAATCCCCCTTTAACATGACGCGTTTAAAACACCCATTTAAAAGTCGGCTAATTAATTTTTATGAATTGTATGTCTGAGGTAATTAAAAAAAACAGTCTGAGGTGGTCTCGACAATAGGTATAATACTAAGTTGACAGCATCTTTTAGCGCGCATGTGGAATTTTTCTAAGGCTTTAGCATGTTAGGTGAACACCCAGTATTCATCTCTAGATTGGTGCAAAATTCCCGAAACAGGGAAAGTACGGCGTTCGTCTTCTTGACACAAACTTGGTAGCGCAAAAAAAAAGAACACGGACGAAGAAAAGAAGGAACACAGGACATGCGCAAACTTCCAATTATATTCTGGAATGCCAAAGCATTTACTCACAAGCGGGTCCATATGAATGCACACTTTTTGCACACGCACCACCAGGAACGATACATATTCGAAGGTTTTCGATGATATCACTTCAAAACCAAGTAGATGAAAGTCTGCTGATTAAATCTGAAGGATGCACGAAAAAAGGATTACAAATGAACCGCAAATCAACAGAGTATAAACAAAAAAAATGAAAATACAAATCAGTAAGCATTTATCTGCAAACGGCATGTGGCCAATGCAAACCGCAAAATACGCTAACAAAATGTACGACTTCGTATGATTACAAAAAAACCATCTAAAAACTGCTGCTCCTTAGCAAGCAATATCAAGGAAGGCATGCTTACGCATTTGTCAACATACTTAGCAATAATATAAGCTTCCACTACTTCTCTTTCCAGTTTGTTTTTTGACCTGTGCAAGAAGACGCTTTCTTCCAATTTCGGACTACACTTACATTGCCGACAATGAAAATCGAGGTAGCCACCTGTGTTGGAACGGACAGCCAGACTATGCTCCTGCGCCCTTTCGTTAAAACAGCGCCCCGCCTGGCCTAAGTAAAACCTTCCACAGGACAGGGGCATTTTGTAAACCACATCCTTCATACACTTAGTGGAGAGATCCACGTGTTTCTTACAAGTCGTGGCCCTTGTTTTGTGCATCAAAGCACAAACCTTCGCCAACTTCACCTAAGCAAAAAAGCTTACTGATGGAGTAACTTTGTTCGTATGTCGAAGAAATGCGATATAACAGTGCCAGCAATGACGAGAGCAAATATTCATCAGTAACTATGATTGCATCAGTAATAAGCAGGGAAAAAAACCAAGACTCTCAAAATGAAAATTGAAGCTTCAGGTCGTAACTATACTGATATATTCATCCTCTTCGTTAATACGCGTACAAATTTTTCTAAGCTCAACTTTTTCATTTAGGAGCGACCGGTGCGTTGCAAAGTATATTGCCATCGTATGTTCCGCCGTTCCTCAGCTACGTTTTGCCGCTTGATACAACGGTCTAGTAAGGAAGTTTACTCGCGTTATTTATCAGTTTTAAGGTTGGCTTACCCACCAACCCAAGAAGCGCAGTGGCGGAGCCTCACTGCGGACAGCGATGTTTGCGGATGATGAGCCAAGTGATGCGTTCGCATTAATAAATTTAGTTTACCACTATGCACCAGAGATTCCACCGTGGTATCACTGACGTTTTACTACTTGTATTCTACATATAGACTCCCTGCCCGAAAGTATTACCCGCAGTCAGGAGTGAGTGTGTTTACCGTTTCTTTCTTTTTTTTTTGCTTTGCCTGGTTCTAGCTTGTGGGTGAGTTAACATGTATTCTAGACGTCTTCAGAACGGTGCAAGACATTGATTGATAGATATATCTGCGGTAGTGCACAAGAAAAAGACCTAACGGGTAATAACGAAATGTCATATACAGCCCAAATCTTTCACCAGTTACTGTGCGTCAACCGTACGGATTTCGGCCAACGCAGAAGATGCACATCGCCATAGAGATAACGCTGCACAGTCACACAGATCATTTTCATCGGATATGTGGCATGTACCCACAGTCTATCTCGGGTGTTCAAATGAACAGCAGTTTGCTTGCATAAATTGTGGTCTTGACGCATTAACTCATGCAAACTGTTGTTGCACTATTCCCGCCACTGGTAGTCTTAGTAGTTATGGCACTCGGCTGCAGATCCGAAGGTCACGGGATCGAATCCCCGAGGCGGCGGCTGCATTTTGATTGAGGAGAAATGTTGAGGCCCGTGTGCTGTGCGATGTCAGTGCACGTGAAAGAAGCCTAGGTGGTCGAAATTTCCGGAGCCCTCTACCACAACGTCTTTCATAGTCATATCTCGTTTCCGGACGTAAAACCTTGCTTCTTGGAGTAGCTGAATATGCTATAAGACACAACTGCTTCATTTTTCCCGCCTCGACCGCGTATCGTGCAGAGGTAGTGCGCACTACGTGTAATAATTTCATATCCCATTGGCAGGAGCAAGAGTAGTAAGCACAGTGACGGGGTGACAATGCACATTGCAGGGACAATGTTAAACAACGCTCTTCCTCGGAAATTTTACTGACACCGCATGCTGGCAAGGCTGCTGTATCAGCCGGAGCTCGCTGCAGGCCTACATACTGCAACCTTACCAAATGAGGTCGTCGACAGGGCCTAATATTCATTAGCCTAATATCGGCAATGAACTACTCAACTTCCTCTACACGCGCGTGTTTCTCTCTGTGTGTGTGCGCGCGTGTGTGTGTGTGTGTGGCGCGAAATCGGCGAGGGCCTGTCGAAACACGGTAGATAGCTGTTGGGAAAGACTAGTGTGTGATTGCTTCATGGCATCTCCAGCTAGACCTTGCACTCACGTGAATGCAGAACTTAGCAGATTAGTTTAGGGGAACTGTACGAGGCGGTGTAGGGATGTCCATGAAAGGCAAAATGTTCATCAAGATGAATGCAGCTGGACACGCAAGCTCTTGGAAAAGCAATATGCTTATAAGCTGATTACTTTGGCCTAGCAATGCAATCGCCGAGGCATATAGAGTTTGCCGAGATGGCGGTGTGATTGCCCGGGAGAGGTGCTGGCACCGTGTGCAATCCCTGTGTGGAGGACGAAGTTTTTAGAGTCGCGAAGCTTTTGTTTCCCACATATCCATACTACTCTTATGGGCTTAGCTTAATAAACACCTTACTGTCTTCTGTGAATGATGATCATACAGTCCAGTGAGGCGACTGCTCAAACTTCTTTTCATCGCTGTAAAAGTTCCCTCCGCTGCAGCATGGGAGGCTTCGCAATGCAGGTGCCGCATAAAGCGGCACTTGATAGGCAGTGCTTAGTTTTACTGCGAACAGTAGATTTGAGGTAGCGTGTCGTTCGAGGCATATAAAAAGATGGCTTTCCTCTTCCCTATCTTTTACGCCCATTCACTGTCCCCTGAACGCAGCGCCGTGCTTCCCATAGATTGCGGCAATTATGGCGTTTTTAACTTCAAACGACTTTCACCGTCTTTCGTTTCTTTTCTTACGCTCGAAGACACTACGGGAAGTGTCTATTCAATGCTTTTGTGAGCGGCGATCCCTTTGCAATACCTCACACCAGATCTTCTGATAAGAAATTCCTTGCAGCTTCTGAGTTCAGTAAAAATAATGCTGGGTTACCTCACGCGCATCCTAGCGCATCGCTTGGCTACGAGTCGCACGCCCATGGGAATGAACGTTGTGTTAGGACTCCCATGCAGTGAAAGTATATTGCGCTTCACGCCATCAGTTTCCTTATATGGATAACTTGAAGCATGCTTCAAGTGTGTTTGCATGTAAACTAAGATGTTTTGCGTCCCTATTATCAACACGGCTGAATCGCTTGTGTATGTGTTCAATGATCAGAAATTGGAACGTCAACGTATGTGTACTTGTTTTGTTCGGTATGCTTTTTGTTTGTTTCTAAGACGTATTTATTGGGAGTCCCGTCGGTGATCTTACCCAGTGGGACATCAGTACTCCTCTCGCTGAGTAGTACAACGTCTTCATGTCGCGCACTATTCTGAAGCTCGGCAGAGTCCATTTAATGTTTAATCATAGGGGGTCCTCTGGAGGGCGCTGTGTTACTTAGTGGGCGTCGCCGTCTCTGATATAGGAAACTACTTAGCTGCGCAGGCGCTCACGTTTGCATCGACACGTGCACTTCGAGCCGTTTCGCATACATCACAAAGGAGGAAGCTGCCTGTTGCCAGACCGCTCCTACTCGCCCAGTGAGAGCTATCTCTGGTACATAAACGACAATTACTGCCACAATTACGGACAACAGACATCTTCAGAACTAAAATTTCTTTTGCGAACACGAAGCACAGATTAGCGTCAAACACGCAATACTGCGTCACCTAAGAATTATTAGACGATCAATATAGGGTTATTGGGTTATATTTTGTTTATTGGGCTAAATTTTGGGTTATTTCGCGTTTGAACGCGAAATAACCCAAAACACATCCTTTTTGCGGCAGGTTTCTAACCTATCAAAACGCGAGCGCACCCACACAACTCGGCAAACTGATGAATGGAATGTTCAAACGTATAAAGAACAGTATGGTTGGCAATTACTAGAAAATGAGTTGCCAAGACTTCTAAATAACTTATGCAGAAAGAACATCACTCTAGAAAATATTACAAAAAAAGCAATTTTTGAACATTTCTTTTACGAAGAGCCTTAATATTCCTAAACAAATGCATTGTTTCTTCGTTGATTGAAATATGTACCTAATGTCGTTACGTCAGTTTTTTTATAACATGATGACCACGTATGCTGATTGCTTTGTACATGAGATCTCATTTTGCCGCCTTTCATTTTTTGTATCCGCGACGTAAATCATGGAGTTGTAAAATGATGTCTTTTTTGTTGTTGTTGTTGCTGTTGCTTATTGTTGCATTTCCTTGTATTCTTTCACCTTATATTGTATAACCGCTTTCCACTGTCTAAAATGTTTATGCCTCTTTTTCATACAGCAATACTGCGGCACCTAAGAATTATTAGAGGATCAATATAAGCATGTTCCCTTTAAAACGACTTTCTGTTTGGGTCATGTCGACAGCATGATAACACACCTAAACACCGGGTTGGCAACGTTTAAACCTGCGACATCTGCAATAAATGTGGCTGCAATACTCCGTAGAACGCTTTATGGTAGTCAAAGAAAAAGAAGTCTATCTTTCCTGCCGTATCTAAATGCGATGAAAAAGCAGTACACCTGAATTAACAGCCTCTAACACACACACAACAAAAATCTTCACTCAATATTTGCTACACAGATTTGACAGTGCCAAATTAGACTGTTGAGTTCACACCCGACTTAGAAACTGTCCAAGTAGTTTGCATCAACTTGGAAACAGAGAAATGGGTCGGCAACTGTCTGGCTTATACTCTCTTTTCCTATTGCCGCGCCTTCATTCGGTGGCATGTGGAAAGCCGGCCTTCGTCGACTTCACTGCTGTGTGGCGCTGTTTCTAGTGCGTTCGATTCGCTTATACATTAGGGGTACGTACGCAAACGCACCTGACCAAACAGCGCACTTTAGTTCGATGACCCAAGAGTGCGGCTTACAACTGACCCCCTGGGTGTCGAACCAGCCAAGAAGGGCTGTCTCCCGACGGGGCATTCGCGTGCCCGTTTTCCAGTGCTGTGGTTTTCCGAAGCCTGCTTGCATTTGCCAAAGAACGATCGAGAAGCTAGAGATTATTGAAACGACAGATACCGCCATTACTCACGCCTGCCCAGCATTTAACACGTAAGAAAATTGAACCACGTCATGTCCTTGAAATAACGGTGAATGCTGCAGCAGTGCCACGGCATCATTTGGAGAGCCAACAAACGGCTTCCATAGAAGGCAAGGTATAATTCTCTTTTTTTAAGACAGTTAGTGCTCCCGGTGAATGGGTGCACTGTATTTTCACCTTACTTTTGAATAACATCCTTGATTGGCGTAGTAATTTCTGTTCACTTTGATCGCCTTTAGTCTGCTAGTGCTTTCTCAGCCTCGGTGTATTCAAGGTTCCCCAGGTTTTCATGTTTTTTTTTTCAGGAAGTTTCTCATTGGAACTTTTGTGCTGGAGTAAGAATAAAAAAAGGGCTCTCACGTGCCACCATTTTCCCACTTTAGCGGGTGCCGCGACATGCGGCTAGGAACTACGCCGAACACCTCGACAGTGGTCGGTGTAGAGCGATCCACAGCTACCCATACAATTTTAGTTTTCAGCCCTGTAGCGTGAAACATACGAGCAGCTCGTATTCGAGGTCCATCAGATATTTTCGCTGCATATATTACTTGAGAAATGGCGCTGCTTGACGTTTCATTCGCAGACAAGTCACGGTGGCGACATAGGAAGCGAACGCGCTGATAATGACGTTCGGTCAGCAGTTGAGGGCACAAACGTAAAGAGCGTACGACTTTCAAGGTCCGTTGCTGCAATGAAACATTGATAATTGTGACCGAATCATCCATTTCGCTCGGTTATGCACGCCGCATATACTTGCATTCCTATAATACTGTATGGAAACTTGTCGCTCTTGATTTCGTGCGCATTCGAATCGGCTCTTCAGTTGCCTTGTAAATAGAGCGTAGTAGATATTTCAGTTTTCTCAGTATGTCACTTCGATTAGAGTTCTCACATTCGTTTCGAAGCTGATCTTTCACGGGTAATAAACTTCGCCCGGCATAAGTTTACGGCATTCTACATTTCAACTTCTGGCATTAGTCCGTTATGCTTCTTTTGACCAACAAGAATGCGCATCAGCAAAATAATTTAGGATCAGTGGTACATAAGGGATTGTCTTGTTTATTTTTATCTTCATTCATTACCAAAGAAAAACGTAAAAATATATGCACACTACTGCGTAGCTCAGTTAGGGGCCGAATACGCAACACAATAGAAGATTAAATAATTAAAGCCTGGTTCACGCCTGTGAAATCTTATGAAACAGCTCATCTGGAGCAAGAGTTTCAAGTACACTATCGCTATCATGTAGAACTAACTCTCTCTCTCTCTCTTATGCGGCAGCGGGCAGATGGAAAGGGTGTGGCCGAGAGCAAGTGCTGACTCCCTCGTGTACAACCTGAGACTTCATTCCTTCTTGGTGTCTTTCTTGAAGTTGTGGGTACCCGGTGTTATAGCCCCGTCAGGCGACAATGACGATTTTGCCGCGTGTTTAGGGGTAATTTTGCGCCTGTCCCACAGCTCGCCTACAAAAGCGCCAGCTTACTCACTGTTCCCGGAGTAAGCGGCTGAGTGGGCGGAGTGGCGGTGCCCGGAGGAGTGTCTGCCCGTGGTGAGGACCCAGTGCGGTTGGAGCTAAGGGCAGAACTGGTGCCCGTGATTCGCTCTGCGCAGATTAACCGTTCTCTGCGTTTTTCTCATAATAAACCCGTTCTTTCTTTAGTTTGTCTTGGCGGTTCCACTGGATTGCTTGGCGTCTCGGCTCCTCTTGTACATGTTTAAATAAACAAATTGATTATTGTTATTATTATTATTATTATTATTATTATTATTATTATTATTATTATTATTATTATTTGCTATGTGAACGCACAAGGTCACGAAGAAATCAGAGCAGGCTGCCAATTGCCACCGAGAGGGGTGCAACGCCTCCCTGCTCTTTTGGGTGAAGGGTCGTCGCGGTAACATTTCTTAGTAGGGGGGCGGGGGGGGGGGGGATCAGTGCTTGTTCTTTACGAACACGGGCGGTTTTTCTCGCTTTTCGCTGCATGTCACTCGCCGTGGCCTTGCTTATCTCGTAAGTAGCAGGACGCCCTTACAAAAATGCCTGTTGACATTGAGTAGACCACCTATGAACTTTCTATTGACTGTACTGACAGTCTACAGACATTTAACTGTAGTAACACTTGCTCGTAGAACGTCTAAAGACCTACTACTTACTTCTGTATAAAGAATTTTTTAGCTAGAACGTCTAAGGACTTCTCTCTTACTTCTGTATAAAGAATATTCTAACTACACTGTCGAAAGGCTCCCTACTTACTTTTGTAAAAAGAATATTCTAACTACACTGTCTAAAGGCTTCCTACTTACTTTTGTATAAAGAATTTTTTAGTCATCACATATAAATACTTCCCTCTTAATTCTGTATAAAGAACGTTTTAAATACAACGTCAAATGGCTTCGTTCTTACTTCTATACAAAGACTATTTTAAATGCACTGTCAAATTGCTTCAGTCTTATTATTGTATAAATAATTTAAGCAGACCATCAAATTACTTCCTTCGGAATTTCGCATAAAGAACTTTCTTTATCTAAAAGTGAGAAGTCGTAGAACGTTTAACCTGTACACTGAGCGATTCTTTGATATTTCCCGCAGGACATGTTGATGATTGCAGCTGCACTTGCCTGAACACAAAGCATATGTCGCCTACAAGTGTACCAGAGCTAACTTGTTCGCCACGCGTAGTGTAAGCTGCTTTTGCACTTAAAAATAACATGAGAGATGTTAATCAATTTTCCATTTGTCAAGATAACTAGTATAATTGAGACAGCCCGCAAGCACTGTTCTAGTGGGCACTTCTAACGTCTTTCCAGACTTTCACCTTCACGTATACTCTCTTTTTTCTGCAGTTCAAACTAACAGATGACACACTTCTTTGATACGGCCGCCTTGCACAAAGATTCAAAGACCAGCACTCACACCAAAAGGGCCCGAGCTGACCCCGAAACGTTCGGTTTTTTGCGTTTCAGGTAAAAAAAGAAGAAACGAGGCAGGGGCCTATGCTGGTGTCATCTCGTTTCAACACTAACATTATATTGCTTAACCAGACAGATTTGTGGCAGCTGTTAACGTTTAATATGTGCTTTGCTCGCTGGCAAAAAAAAAAGAAAAACAACGTAAAACAGCAACAATAGCTCATCTTGCTACCAGCACGGAGCAGTGAATTGCTATCGCACATAAGCTGGTACAATCTCATAATGTGTTAATCGCGCGGCTTTCATATTTCTCTAATTCCCGCAGATTCCCTTTTCATAACAATATACCACATAAAAGCCCTTGTGGATATTATGTTTAAATCTTTGTGCAGGCTCATTTTTTCCCGAGCATTTGCTTTGTGGCTCGCACGCTCATAAAATACACGGCTAGCTGCTTTCCTTGTGTGTGCGCGTAAGTATGAACACATGCGTGTAGCCGTCAAGCGTGGCAAGCACACTTATTTCGAAGATGTCAAATAATTCTGCCTTCTCAAAGTTTGACCAGGCGGAATTATAGTTATAGCAGCAGTAGCAGTAATACTGCATGTGAAGCAAAAGAAAAAAAAACGCGCATCGAAGACTTCGCGGATGTCAGTTTTACTCAGCAATGGTAAAACCAAGGTCGTTCAAAACGACCTTCCAAACCGTGCCGAAAGGCACGCCACGCTGGCACATGCTGCGTGAACAAAATTCCTGAACCAGTACTACTAGTTTGCAAGGAGGAGCAAGCCCGGCAGTCCCCCCCCCCCCCTTCCCCCGATGCGGTTCCTCGAATATCCATTGTGCCAAAGCTCTCCGTCCGCTGTTGGCGCACAGCGAGGAAAGGGGTGTTGAGAGAGGGAGAACGGCGTGCACGTGCTGTGTCACCGGTCTGGCAGTTTTGCTTGGACATGCCGTGTGTCGGGGATGCCAGCCCAAGCCGTTGAGTTTTTCGACATGTGTGAGCTCCTGGATATATTCTTCGATATGTGTGAGTGCCTGGATATGAGTGGCCCAAAACTATGCGGTGTTGCCGAAGGGCGAAGCTGTTAGGATGTGCTTTAGGCAAGAAAACGGACACCCGGTACAAGCCCTCCACTGTTTTAAGCCAAGATCGCTGCAACCTGCATACAGCAAAGACAAGGCCAAGTAGTAACTACTTCTGCGTCTCGTTGCACTTTTGTTATATCTTCTGACCAGTCATGAACTATTTCCAGTCTTGTATGTTCTGTTAGTGTGATGCGCTTGAATATTTTCTTTTGCTCACACATTTCTATTTGTTGTCGATCGAAGAGGCTTATGTGATAAGTTTTCCTGCATAATTATTCGCATAATTCTCTTCGTTGATATACCTTCAGCCAAGCAGTGTGCACGCGTGTACCTCGGAATGCTGATTTATATGTGCGAAGCCTATCTGACAGCACATATTGCTTATGATACAATGCCACGTGTCTGCGGTTGGTAGTAAATTACTACTGGAATGAATTTTCAAGTTAAATGACACTGTCTTTTCTTATTTCCTTTTTATCAAATAATGAACTTTCTTATAGTTTAAATACTCGTGAACAAGTAATACTTCTATGCGAATGTGTTTGTGAGGCTAAATCAGATCTGCTTATTTTAATAATCTATTTATCTAGCCGCCTTGTGCTAAGTAGAGGCTGCTTTACGTTGCCTATTTTAATGTTTACTACCTGATGCTCTTGTCTATTGTAGTTACTGCTGTGTACCAATTAAGGATAATAAATTATTTATTTTGCTACTTCTTCGTATCGTATTTTGCTTACGCTTGGTTGTACAACTCGTTCACACATATCGACAGAAGCTGTCACGGGGTAACATATGTCGGTATAGACCATTCTGAGAATGTGAACAGTGTGTCCATGAACATGCCTCACTAGATATATTAACCAATTGTTAAAAGGGTATACTGAGACAAATGTTTGTAGATGATCCACAGAAAGTCTACAAACATTTTGGCAGTATGTTCCTAGGGCGTCAAAAGACGAATGTTCATAGGGCACTGGTAGAAAGTAAGCAGACAGCCTATCAACACGCGTCTATGTACTGTTGGTGGCCAATTGTTTCCAGAACGCCAACAAGCAGTCAGTAAAGAAGTACACAGACCTTTGCTAGACACCCTGTAGGTTGTTGGTAGGTTCTAGTAGCAATTGTCTTTAGATATGTTTCTAGGGTGTCAAAAGAAAAAGGATTATAGGACGTTAATATGAAGTCAGCAGACACCCTAGAAACAGGTGTCTGTTGAAAGTTGGCGGCCAATTGCAGGCAGGGTGCCCACAGGAAGTTGGTAGAGAAGTATGCAGACTGTTGCTAGACAGTCTGTTAGTTGTTGGTATGTTCTAGTAACAATTGTCTGTAGACATTCAATTTAATGCTACTAGAAATTTTTGTAAGGGCGTGGCCATGTCATTGCATGACCAGATCTTCTCTCCACGTAACGCGTTTTGGCTCACCATACAATACTTGTCAATCTTTTTAAAACAGTCTTATTCGTTCGAAGACGAAAAATATTTCGTTTTCTGCATACCATATAAAAGAAGACCACCGAACATGCTCGTCAGTATTTGGGATGTTCACCGCTTGCCCATTGCTTGCTTTTACCCTGCCGTTCTCGCATGTATTAGGGGTCACCATGTCATATAAAAAGCACCAACTCAAACAAAGGAGTGTAACGAATCCTGGAAGCCTGCGCCGCGCTCGGTCGCGCCAAATTCTCAGCGCGCACAGAGAGCCGCACCCCCACATCGTACCGTTGCTGCGAGCGAACGCGTTCTGTTCCAAACAAAAATCTCCCATCGCACCCTAGGATTCTACGAATGTTCGTAGGAAGCAGGGCTTTACAGACATACCCGAAAAAAGTATTCCGGAATACAGATATCGAAATGCACGGTTTGGAAGCCTGAAATACAGATACTGAGATACATTTGTATTTAACGTAGCGGGATATTTCAGAGATACTTTTAAAATAAGAAGAGAAAGTATTCCGGAATACAGATACAGCAATGCGGATACTGAAACACTTCTTTCCGTCTTTTTTCTGTGCTGCACGACTCTCACCCTTCGCCATTCCTCAGTCCTTTTATGTGTGCTTCGGTGATGCTTCGCCGGTCGTCGCCTTTCCCAAGACTGCAGAGCATGCGACAAGGATTGCCGAACCATGTCTATATAGACCCTTTAATAAACTGCAAGCTAGCTTTCCTGCAATGCAGCTTGCCACACTAATGGCGGCATCGGCAATCCGGCAAACAACGTGTGCAAGCGCAATTTGCTTGCGATAGGGCATGTAAAATGTCGATGCAGCCCTTCTGATATAAACATCCCCAAAAAACGGGTCGCAGCACGTGCAACTTGAATTTTGACAGCATTTAAAGAAATGCAGCGGTTGCCATTAGTAGGACAAGTTGCATTGCAGGGAAGCTAGCTTTACAGTTTATGAAAAGGGTCTATACTGTACAACGGGGGCCGCTTAAGTACAGTACGGCCGGCGCGGCCACGTGATGCCAAGCTGCCTAATTTCATTGCGGCTAGAGTGACTGGAAAAACTTTTTCTGCCGAGTTCGCAGTAAGGGTAGTTCCACGCGCTAACCGCACACCCGTCCCGCACGTGGCGGGTTACCTGCCGGCAGCAAATTTCCGCGCGGCAACACGTCGTCGGAAACACGTCTCGGCTCATTCCCGATAAAAGAAAGTTGCGAGATACCCGTGTACGGCATAGTATCGCGATACGAGCCATGCATCGTAAAAGTATTTCACTACTGAGATACAAATGCATTTTTTCAGATGTATCTCGATACAACCATACAGATACTCAATATATCTCTGAAATATTATAGCGATATTCCTGTATCGCGATACTGCCGAGCCCTGGTAGGAAGGTAACAGTAGACCAGTTGAACCATAAATATAAAGTTCGAAAATTTTCGCTGCATTCAAAGCAAACAAAAGACGTATTTTTCCTCTTCTACCCCCTGAATAGGTTGTTTTGCCCCAACGCAGGGTAGTTTTGCTGTGGAACTAGAGTTACGAACGAAATCGCACCGCTGTGAAGCCACACTTTAATTGAAATGTGCTGGTTATCTTCACACAGATTGAATTTTTTTAGTGTTAAAGGTGGTCATGTGAGCGGAAGTATAAAAGTTTTATTGCTTACCGTAATTTACCGCTTACAGCTTGCAATTTCTGTTGAAATGCTCTATATATATATATATATATATATATATATATTCGAGATTCCTTTACGACTTTGCTTAGGACAAAAAAATAAGAAAAACAAGGATTCGCTCGAGCTTTCTTTCAGATTTCTCGTTTTCGTGTTATTTGCTCTTGAAAGGAACCGATTGTACTTATTATATAGACCAACTCACTTATTATACGTGTGTCTGTGTTAGCTTATAAATGGTTAGATAGAAAGCAGCACCTTCTCTAACTGCACATAAACAACTAGGCTATACAAGACATATGAAATCGCTTATTGGACAAGAACATAGGATAGACTGTAAAATGAGAATCTGGACAACGTTTTTTGTTGCAAGTTGATATCAAGATTATATAACTCGAGCGGCCTTTTGCCATGAATAAAAAAATTGCTTTGCGTAATCATGACAATTGATAAAAGGAGATAAAGTTAGTGCATTGGTTGCAACAACAGCTTTTACTCCTCGAGATGATCGAGCAGCATACCTCGGTTTGCAAACCCAACCTTACTCATGCTGATCGATAAACCAGTTGATCTGTCTGTCAGTGCACAGAAATTATTCCGGCCTTTATTAGCGTGTGCATCGCAAAGCAGTGTACCTTGCAGTTACGCGAGAGTCGTGGCTCTTCTTATTTTGCCGCTACAGGGCTCATTTCTGGCACACCGAGCTTGCCTGGCATGCTTGCCGGTCAGTGGACATGCTTAAAATTCTCACAAAAGACCTGCAACATCGGTGAATTTGAGAACGTTTAACTGGCAGAGAGCCTGGTTTTAGTACTAATTGATCCCAAGTCGCGAAGAAACGTCTGTAGCAACCAGGATTCAAACAATTGCGCCTTAACCCTTCAAGCATACTTGCCCTTTCAGAAAGCCACTTTTTTTTTCTAGATAACAACCGAAACTGGATACAATAAATGAAAATGCGCAATGACTACCGGCAAGTACTCAAAAGAAAGGCTCTCTCAGAATACGTAATGGGTTTCACCTAATTTCGGCCATTTCGTTCTCTTTCTTACTTTCTGAATTAGCCTTTAACTTTCGTGCTTTTGTGCGTAAGTTCGTAAGTGCAGAGGAGCTGATTTAATCTGCTTAACGTCGAAGAACGTTCCCGCGCGTCTCTAGAAGTGACGTCAAAGGCTGACGTCAATTCTAAGAAAACGTGACCACAGGGAAGCCCGGATTCGCAAAAAGCAAGTGCGGGGACTTCTCATTGTCATAAACTAATTTCCAGCTGCGTTCAAATAACTCACAAAGGCGGTTCTCATTTCGTATTGGGTGGATTAACAAAAGAACAGGAAGACGAATTTCAAAAGCAGCGTTGTAATTGCGGAGCCAGCCTAATCTTGTTATTAATTTTGCTTTAGACTTTAGTTGTCATCTTGAATCCACCTGTGTTCCATCTAATCAAATATACAGTATACCGTCCTCTTTGTATTCTCAGCCAGCGGGCTTATTAACGTGAACTCAACACGAGGCCTATTCAGCCCGTATGTCTGGTCTCACTGCTTCGCAATATAGCAACCGATACAAACACCGGGCATTGTAATTAGATTTTGAAGAGGAGACCGGTATGGCAGTGGGCAGTAAAGGCTGCACGGAAGGGCCGCGATATTCGATTGATTCGCTTGAATGCTTGCACTGATAGGGCACCCGAGAAGCATGCGCGCACAAAAAGAGAGGACGAGGAGAAAAACAGGGTACACGGTTATCGATGAACGTACTGTGAAGGCCGCCAATGGCAAAAGTGCAGAGGAGGTAGATGGCTACATTTATGTTTTCGCCTGCCTCTAGAATGACGACGCTGATTGGGCGCTCGCTCGAGAATTCGATAACGTCCCGTCTTCTGCTGCCCCGACCGGGAGGGAAGGAAGGCTTCCCCGCCTTGCTCGTCCTTGGCCGTTTCGCTGTGGCGCGGGACATCGCGAATGACGCCGTCTACCTGGCAAGAACAGCGCAGACAGGCAAACCGAGTCGCTCGACAGTTACGGCGTGCGCGAGACCGAAAGCAGAGGCAGAAAACGTATACGCGGGCGTCTCGACGATCGATAGGCGCCCCTGCTCGTGTCTCAGCGGCTGTTAGCGAAGCCTCATGACAGCGACACTGCTACCTGCGCCGAAATCACCTGGTTTCGCCACGCGACTATTCGGTACAGCGCAGCCAACGCTGCGGCAAGGCAGGAACGTTGTTTCCTTCGATGTGATAATAAGAGGAAGGCTATAGATTGTAAGTGACACGATGAAGATAGTAGTTGAGTTAGATTTGAAGGGTCATCACAAGGAGCAGCAGTGCAAATGCTATTTATAGACTTGAACTTTAGCAGGCGCTGCCTGGGGCGCGTTCACTGAGCGATCGTATTTTGCAGTGCAACTCATTACTAAAGGATATCACAAAATGACGAAAAATTACAAAACAGCCTAAGAAATCTTGGTTACCTTGTAGCAACCCTGAGTGATCACGTGTTCAAACAAGCCCACCTTCCATTTTTGTGCAGCGATACCAATAATTTGAACGCTTGTTCCTCCTGATCTTCCTGATCGACCTGTAAAAAGAGGTCGCACCGAAGTACCCTTTAGTTTCAACCTTCGTACGGACCTAGACAGCTTTCCTTGCTTCCATGTTTTACACAGTGAAGGAACGACAACTCTGCGCAAACTCTCCCCATTCCTGGTCGCGAAATCCCTTGCGGATGCGATCGGTAAAGACTACAAAGCATCGAAAATGAACAACGGAGACCTCCTCATTGAACTAAAAAGGAAAGAACAAGTAGCAAAACTCTATGACATAGTCAGTATTGGCAATACCGATGTCACAATTACTGCCCACCGATCTCTAAACACATGTAGGGGCGTTATCTCAGAAGAAGATTTCCTGAACTTGAGCGACGAGGAGCTCCTCGAGGGTTTCCAAGACCAGAATGTAGTAAAAGTTCAACGAATAACTATCAGGCGAAACAATGAGCAACTCCCAACTAAACACATAATCGTAACATTTGGAACAAGCACACTTCCTAGCTCCCTCGAAGCAGGATATCTCAAAATAAATGTCAGACCATACATACCGAACCCGAGGCGCTGCTTCAAGTGCCAGAGGTTCGGCCATGCTTCACAATCTTGCAGAGGTAAAGAAACCTGTGCCAAGTGCAGCGCCAACGACCACTCGTCTGAGACCTGTCAGGAATCTCCCCGCTGTGTGAACTGCAAAGGCGATCACCCGGCGTATTCCAGATCATGCCCTTGTTGGAAGAGAGAAAAAGAAGTAACTGCCTTAACAGTGAAAGAGAAAGTATCATTTTTCGAAGCGAGGAAGAGGCTCGGACTCTTACCTCAGAGAAGCTATGCCAGCGCGGTGCGGCAGGGGGCAACACCGCAACGACTTCAGGAGCCTACAGGGATCGCGGTCTGTGGTCCCGTAGCAGCTCCACCTGCCCCCTCGGTGGTAGCAGTTAACGCTGCTCCACCATCAACATCCAAGACGGGCCTACCTACTTCGGTTGCGCAGGTCCCGCGACTCAGTCGGACATCAAAGCCCGAGACGCGCGTCTCAGGGCTTGGTTCTCGATCCTCCAGCGCCTCTGACAAGGCGATGGAGGTCGACCCCAAAACCTCGGTGTCGTCGACACCGAAGGACCAGCGCTCTGGCGAGCGCGCCAAGCGGGACAAGATCCCAATAACGTTGCAACCTAAGCGATAACCCAAGTGGATATCGCTCTCGACAGACCCAACTTTTACTACATGTCACCTACCATCATTTTAAGAATCAATCTATATTATTAGTATATTTGCTTACTTTTAAATTCATCATGGCTTTTATCGCTCATTGGAACGTCAGAGGTCTACTACAAAACTTAGGTGACATTAAAGACATTATTAACAAGTTTTCTCCAGTGGCATTTTGCCTCCAGGAAACTAACCTGGGTGCAAAACACACTCGTGTACTCAAGAATTACACAGTTGTCCGTAAGGACCGGCAACATTGTAGCCGCTTGTCGGGAGGAGTTGCAATTGTAATAAAAAGCGGCACTCCCACCCAAGCAATCACGTTAAACACCTCTCTTGAGGCTGTAGCAGTCAGAATTATAACACACAAAACCTTATCCATCTGCTCCATCTATATTCCTCCCCACAAACAATTGACACTACGAGAACTCGAGGACCTAACAGCACAACTTCCAGAACCATTTGTTTTAGTAGGGGATTTTAACGCCCATGGTACGCCATGGGGCAGTGACAAAACAGACCAAAGAGGGCAACTCATTGAAGATTTTATTTTGTCGAATGATATCTGTCTTTTAAACTCTCGCACACCAACATACTTCTCACCAAGTTCAGGCAAGTTTAGTTGCCTAGACCTAGCATTTTGCTCACCATCTGTTTTTAATGATTTTAAGTGGGAAGTCCTGGAATCTTCATACGGCAGTGATCATTTACCTTCAATCATCAAATTGTCATCGTCACTACCCACCATCACCTCCAAACCACGCCGTTGGCTAATACACCTTGCGGACTGGGCTCTATTTTTAGAAAATGCGAAACTAGACGACGTCATCTCGCCAGATATGACCATCGATGATGTTAATGACAAAATCACAGAAATTATAATTACAGCCGCAGAGAAAGCAATACCGCGAACATCAAATCATGTCCGAAAAACGAGAAATGTCTGGTGGACAAAGGAATGCACCGAAGCGAAGAAACTGCAAAATAAAGCTTGGGGCATCCTGAGGAGGTACCCCACATATAGTAACCTCGTGAACTTCAAGCAGGCTAAAGCGAAAGCGCGATACATCCGTAGGCAGGCCGAAAAAACATCATGGCGCGATTACGTATCCTCTCTAAATAGCACTGTCACATCTAAAAGATTGTGGGACCAGTTGAGAAAGTTCAGAGGAGACTACTCAGCCTACACTATACCCATTCTTACAAGTGCAGACATCCAGACAACAATACAAGAACAAGCCGATTTACAGAAACTTGCCGCCACTACTTTCGGTTGGCTACGCAACACGCTAATCATCCACTATACCGAGCTCTTCATGAAAGAACAGGCGCACGAATGCATGAATCTATATTGCAGTGCAAAAACTTATTGCCGGTACACGAATATTGGCCTGCAAGCATGAATCATCCTCCGTGGAAACTAGCGATTCCAGAAATCGTCACTTCGATTCCAGGAATAGCTCGGAAGTGTGACATGCCGTTAATTGAGATAAAGCACTTAACCTTATCGCATCTTTACACTACATATGAGGACCGTATTCACGTCTACACCGATGGGTCATGTTTGAAGCAAAGCTCTACATCGGCATACGTCATTCCTGCATACCAAGAGAAAAAAGCTTACAAGCTCGGTCATTCCACAACATCCACAACGGCAGAACTTTACGCGATACTTTCGGCGCTACGTTTTATATGTGACCAGTCGGGGCCTCTTCGGTGGGTTGTTCTAAGTGACTCGCAGGCGTCATTGCTCAGCCTGAAAGCAATCAGCCTGGGAAAAACAAGCAGCCCGTTGACATACGAAATACAGAAAACGTACGCCATAGCAACAAATTTAGACCACGATATAATTTTTCAGTGGATTCCCAGTCACTCTGAAATCACAGGAAATGTCACAGCGGATTGCATGGCCCGCGCAGCTCATCAACAGAACGATATGTCACTCTTACCTCTAACGGCGAGTGATGCACGATGTAATCTGAACGGACTATGCAAACGCTTGTCCGAGGAAACTTGGTTTTTAGATGGTGCACAAAACTCGCGATTGTTCAATATAGATCCTGGAATGACGTTTCATATTCCGTTTGGGATTAACCGATCTGTGGAAACAGTAATTCATAGGTTACGACTAGGTACTGCCTATACTAGGAGCTTCCTTTATAGGATAAGGAGAAATGACAGCCCCACCTGCTCATGTGAAGAGGCTGAAGAAGACATAGAACATCTTCTTCTTCATTGTAAAAATTATCATGCCCCACGCAAAAAACTTCTACAGACATTAAGTAATCTGGACAGACGCCCACAGTCATTAGCGAAAATTCTGGGCCCTTGGCCTACACAGAAATTACAGTACGCCGCGGCACGAGCACTCGTGAACTTCTTAGAGGACTCAAGGATACCGGAAAAATATTAACCTGCATCATGTTGGGGCCTGCATCGCAATTATTATGAAGCACTAGGGGTACATATTTCCTGTATCTTCTACATGTTCCTATATTTGTCACTAGCAATTAAGAGACAGTCTACATGCGCTATGTGATCATGTTGAACTTGACAGTGTGGACGGTACTGATGTGTGGACACTGGAAACTTATGAATGTCTTCTTTAATGGACAGTTGTACTGGAAGAGTGACCCTACATGTGTGATGTGATGTGATGTGATATGTGTACTGGAAAAGTGACTCTATATGTGTGATGTGATGTGATACATGTGTCCGTGCCCGAGTACTTGTATTGATGAACTTTGATGAAGTGTACGTACCTTTGTGTTGTAAGCCACCCTGTAAGAGAAGAGGAGTAGCCGGCGCCGCACATGGGCACCAACCTCTCCTTAAATTACATTTATTAAAAAAAAAAAAAGCCGATATATTAGGGGAACACTTCTACAACATTTCCAGCTCAGCCAATTACTCTGATACTTTCATCAAACACAAACAGACCGCAGAGAAGCAGAAACTACCGCTCACAGGCGCTTCACACGAAGCTTACAACCAACCACTAACACTACAAGAACTTAATATTGTGCTCTCAAACGGTAAAAAAACGGCAGTAGGCCCCGACAACATACACTACTCTATGCTGGCACATCTGTCCGAAGCATCGACAAAAGTTTTACTTATATTTTTCAATATGGTATGGCAATCTGGGTGTATGCCACAACAATGGAAAACTGCCATAGTAGTGCCATTTCTAAAAGCTGGTAAACCCCCAACATCCCCGAGCAGCTACAGACCGATCGCTCTTACCAGTTGCCTGGCGAAGACTTACGAAAGTATTATCAATCGCAGACTGTCTTTCATCCTTTACTCAAAAAACTTGATAGATAATCATCAGTGCGGATACAAAAAAGGTTGTTCAACCACTGACCATCTTGTTCGTCTGGAGCATGAAATACGAGAAGCATTTCGCTACAAACAGTACTGTCTCGCGGTTTTTTTCGATCTAGAGAAGGCCTACGATACCACGTGGCGACACGAAATTCTGCAAGACCTCGCTATTCTAGGTATTCGAGGCAAAATGCTAAAATGTCTGTCTGATTTCATGAATAACAGAACATTTAAGGTGCGGTTGGGCACTGTGCTTTCACACAGATTTGTACAGGAAAATGGCGTACCTCAAGGCTGCATCCTTAGCACTACTCTATTCATAGTAAAAATGAATTCAATCAATGAGGCCATACCATCCACAGTTATGCACTCTCTTTATGTCGACGATCTTCAAATCGCTTCTCGTGCCTCTAACCTATCAACCTGTGAAAGGCAACTTCAAGTTACCATAAACAAACTGACACATTGGGCTGACAAAAATGGTTTCCGATTTTCCACACAAAAGAATACCTGAGTTCATGTCCATCTTCAGCGCTGAAATGTATGCCTTATGGGAAGCAGTACAAAAAATCATCACCGAGAAACACCGACAAGCAATCATATACACTGATTCATTAAGTTCATTAAAGGCGCTACATTTAAAATCCGAATGCGAACCTTTACTCGGTGATATCTTACACATGATTATCTTATGTAACCAGGATGTGACTATCCGTTTCTGTTGGGTACCAAGCCACATAGGGATACCAGGCAACGAAAAGGCGGACGAATGTGCGTCTTTAGCTGCACAGAAATCGGTAAAACGAATAAATTTTCCCCTTAAAGACAGTATGCGTAATGTTCGTTTAGCATTAGCATCAAAATGGCAGCAACAGTGGGACTCCTGCACGAGCAACAAACTCCATCTGGTGAAGCCCATAGTGGGCGAATGGAAGTCGTGCCGTCACCAAGAACGGTTCATTGAGGTTATACTATGCCGACTCCGCATTGGGCACACTCACCTCACTCACAATTTTTTGCTTAGAAGGGAACACTTGCCGGAATGTGAAAAATGTCAACAGCCATTAACAGTTATACATATTCTAATCACGTGCCCATACATTGAAACAGAAAGACGAAAACATTTCAGAGCACTATACGAACATCACATACCGATGCACCCGAATCAAATTTTAGGAGATGATTCACCTGTTCCATTGTCCAATGTTATCGATTTCCTCAAAGAAAGTGGATTCCTACATAAGCTTTAGAATTACAAATACATATACTGGTTATCACTAAGTACCTGGTGTTTGGCGCAGCTTAGCCTCAGTTGCTCTTGCGCCATTAAACCCAATTTAACTAACTAACTAACTAGCTTGTTCGCGGCACTGATCTTTTGCTTTGGACTGCATGAAGAGGTGGAATTGAGAACAACGGAGTCCGGCCTGTCCTTGCTGCACGCTTATCGCCCGCATTGGTTGGCTAACACCTGTTGCATCGCCAAGGTTCCGATACATTTGATGGCTGCACCGAAACGCGTTGAGTGCAGCATGTGTGATGCCCCATTTAACAGGCCGAATTGAGGAAATTCGATGTTATACTACAGGGCGCGCTGTTAAGCTCCAAGAGAAACTCTAGGCCACCGCGAAGGGGGTCTCTAGCAAAGCTCACCAGTGCGGATTGTTAAGCGGCATGACAGTGAATGAAAAGTAGTTCCAATTTCGACCTGACACCAAGAACAGAACAGGATAATCGCCGGCTGACAGCACTATAAAGGTGCCTCCTCCCCGCGCATCCATGCGATCAGCACAACCACGTTAAGATTCGGCAAATCTGCCAGAACGCCTGAACAATTAAATATGGTCGCCAAGCCAAGTTTTGGTAATCACAGACATGTTGCTTTTAGTTGGCAGTGCAAGGTTGCGCGCTCGTTCTCGTTTTGAAATGAGGCTGTGTATATTAGTGAAGATCATTAAGATAGGAAGACGTTAATCACCTGTTATTTTAGCGCGATGGTTTTGTCTGGCTAAGTGGTTGCTATCAGAGTATGTCTCACGTGTGAATCTTGGCTTGAAATGAGCGCCTGTCTCTTCATTTTTTTCACTGTCGTTTTCTTATCACTCTTTACTAAGTCAGCGAGCAACAGTGCGCTTGCAAATTTAATGAGACAACGAACTTGCATCGATTGTAACATACACGACCGACAAGAATGCGTGCTTTACATTGTGTGGTTCCCAATTCACTGCTACGCCTATAAATGGCACGCCTTTCAGAGGAGAACTGGCGAACTATTACACGAGTTTCCATTCAGTGGGCTGCCCGTCCCAGAGTGCACTAGATAAATAGATGCCGACTACAGTGGTGACGATTGGGCGGGGATAGGGGGCTGTTTCTCGAACACTGTATAAGCAATACCCGCTGGAACGGACAGTTCCCATAGTTGATTGCTACAGAATGACCCTTCTGCAACGCTCTCGGTTTTCCTTTTAAAAATAGCGTTCCTTGCGGATTAGTTTTAGTGGTGGCATTGTGCACTCCGCCTCTGTTGATTAGCGAAATGCACGTGTCATAGGCGGTGGTGTGTTGCAAGCGTTGCTTTCGGTGTGCAGGCTTTTATGGATGCGGTTTCTAATCGTACTATAAAGACAATGCCCTTGACGGACCTAGCGTTTGACATGTCTTACGCAATTTTCACCATCTTCTGAAATAGGAATCGGTATCGATACGGCTGCTTTGGGCGGAACTCAAACAAGCGAACATGTCTTTTTTTTCCTCTTTTTGTAATGAACTTCGCGCTTTCTGTCAAAACAATACCTTTTTTATGAGTAAGAAGTAGAGGAGATGTAAAAGCTTCAACATACTACGTATAGACTAATAGACCTAGTCACTCCAGTGTGCCTTGGCCAGGATTCGATGCCGCGACCTTCGGATCAGTGGCCGAGTACCATAGCCGCTACACCACAGTGACGGGGCACGCGCTCCGTGCCTCTCTCTATTCATGCACTTCGGTATAGCTTAACTTCGATAATAGTGGGAACACGTGCTCTTGGAATATGTGAGCAGGTCGCGCCTGCAATGTGATCGTATAGGCAACTGTAGGCATGCATTCAAGCACCGCCATTTTAGGCTGTTAGCGCTGCGCTTTTGTATTTGTGGCAACCGAAGTAACGATATTGCAATAATTAAATGCAAGTGAGAACGTATGCAGTAGAAGCGATCTAACATTTTCAATTTGAAGTCCAAGCACACAAGACCTACTTGGCCCCATCCAGGAATCCAATGTAATGTCCTCTACGCAATGTGAAGTTGAGACCTGCCGCCTGTTTCCTTTATTGTGAGCTTTCTACGCTCATCCGCCTGGTAGCTCAGTGGTTAGGGTGTTGGCTTCCTGAGCTCGACATCGCGTGATCGACGGTCTCGGCCACAGCAGTCGCATTTACATGGGGACGCAATGCAGAAACGAGTTAGAGACATCAAAATAAAACGACGGAGTAGCAGAGAGTTTAACTGGATGCGTGTCTCGCTTCTTATCATCTACTGGGGGAAGGAACAAAGGGATGTCATGGAATGGAAGAAAGCAAGATTGAGGAAGAAAGCAAGTTTACCACTACAAGAGGCCCTGTAATTCACGTAGAAGCATATTCCACTTTTATCAAGAAAGCAAAGATTACGTTTTCCGTGCATGTCACCCATCGCGCCTTTGCTTTCCCTCTCACCTAACGATAGTTCGAACTTACTTTCCCAAACGCTGGTGCGATCCTGGTGGCGGCGATCGCATTTGATGGAAACAAAATTCTGGCGACTCGAGTATTCTGCAATCTCAGCCGACGTTAACGAAACCCAGGCGTTCGGAAGTTCCTAAGCCCTGGAGTACGCCGTGACTTATTATCACATCGTGGTTTTGCCACACCAAACCCAAGCAGTTCTTAGTCATAATTTATGCAACTAAAGCACTCCCGTTCATGCTGGGTTAATGAAATGGGGGCTATCAATGTAGTAATTATACAGGCGTTAGCTTCCCCCCAGTAATACGCAAGATATTCACAAATCTAATAGTAAATGTGCTTCGCGCTTCACCTTAAGAAAGTTAGACAGCAAGTGCCTTAAGGGAGGATAATCTGGAGTGGATTTAACAGGAGCCCAAAGTTTATTGTCAGGGCTTAACACACATGTGTATATATGTTAAACGTGGAACGATATAAGTAATTACATAGGACATGGCGTTTGACTGAGGTCTCATACCTTTAAAAACGCTAGCAAGACTTTTTTGCTGCCCGGTACGCAGATGCCATCTTGACCTGGGCCGAGGAGGTGCGAGAGCTGTAATCTCCTTCCGTGTCGCATACGAAGAGCTTTCTTCGGAGACTTTCGCTCGGAGTCGTAGCGCAGGCAATTACACATGGCGTCTTTCAGGAATGCCTGTGTCTTACACGTAGCGCATATAGCGAATCTTACTTCACGCATTGTGGTGACGTGCTCTCATCGCACATATCGTAATCGTCACTTAACACCTGTAGCAGCAATAAGGGCTTCAAACCACGTTAAAGTCTCCGGGATCCTCATTAGAAATGTTTCTCTCCCTCTCTCTATCTGAAGTTTCGCATCATGAACCAAGATGGGCAAAACACACGACGAGGCGCGGTGCTGCAGGTTATTTTCGACCACCTAGTGTTCTCTAGCATGATGCGGGAGTTCCTGCATTTGGTCTCCGTCTAAATAAAACGGCCATAGCCGGTAGTCCAACCCACTTCCAGAAGCTTAGCAACGCAGCTCAACTATAAGCTACGTCACCGAGGATTCACCTGGTTACGGTGCACGCAACATGATCGGTCAACGCGTCCACACGTGGCGTGCGACGTCCCGTGGGCGTGCCGCGGGGGAGTCAGCTGACAGCGGCGGGCAGGAGGGATAAGAAATGTACGGGGCCCCAAGACTCGCGGCCGTGCACGCCACAATGGGGCCGAGGGAAGCCCCTGAGCGTTGGCCTTGACACGAAAGCTCGTCGGGCGCACTACGGAGGCTTCCCCGCTTTGAACCGAACGCGACCGCGCCATGAAAAGGAAAAAAAAGGTCTTCACGCCGAGCGATCTTGAAAATCACATTATACTGAGTCCATCTTGAAAGGTTAAACTTCTTACAACGTAAAAAAGAAATGTATGCAGGTAAGGGTCAAAAACGAAAGTGGGAGGCAAACTCCAATAGAAGAACGTTTGAACTTATTTCTTTATTCATAAAGGTGCAACCTTGCTATGTGAGATCAGAGGCTGCTCTCATTTGTTAAATATAACATCGAGGGGATTGTACCTGTTACAGAGTTCGATGGGTCCTTTCTCCCTCCTTTTTTTTTCTTCTTTTTGCTTTGATCTCTCAACTGTCAGGCATGGCGGTCAGTGTTGCTGATAGTTGCTGGTGAAGGGGCTACAGGCTGGCCAGCAGGTTGTACGCGCGAAGTTCAATGTAGAGTGGACTTTTATTTGAACATGCTGTTTTCAGTTCGTGGATATGGACGTATTTTATCAGACAGCGGCAGCTTCGCTCTCTCTGGCAGCTAAATCAATAGCGATTATGATCAGAGGAAGGGCTGGAATAAGTTCTCCTACCACAAGTCTGTCAGTGGAAATGTTGCTGAAAGTGCCAGTGATGCATCCAAAACTCTACTAGATGAAGGGGGTGCCGGTTACAGCTGGAATGCTTCGTCTGTGGAGTGCCGAGTGCCCAATTTGCCTACTGCTGCTACTGCAATAATAACTGCCTGAGTTTTGCGTGGACAACTACGACGTCATACTGAGGCGTGTTCTAGTGAAAGGATCTGGGAAGTTTGATCGTCTGGATATACTGACGTGAATCTGATGTGCAGAGCAAACTATTTTATTTATTTATTTATTTATTTATTTATTTATTTATTTATTTAGACCGCCACAAAGACCAACGTGGTGCAGACATCCTCAGATCATTAATGACAGTTTGCTATCGTCTGTCAAGAGCAATGTACATAGCAGCTGCACCTTACCGGTGCTTACCTACGGGGCAGAAACGTGGAGGCTCATTAAAAGACCACACACCGAGGAATGGTAAGGATAATGATAGGTGTAACGTTGAGGAGGAAGAAGAGAGCGGAGTTGTTCGGGGAACGCGAGTTAATGAGGCCTTAGCACAAATGAAGAAGAAGAAAATGGCGTGGGCAGGGCATGTAATGCGAATGCAAGATTACCGTTGGTCGTTAACGGTAACAGAGTGGATCCCCAGAGAAGCAAAGCATGGCACGGGGCTGCAGAAGGCTAGCAGATGAGGTCAAGAAGTTTGCGAGGATAACGTGGTCGCAATTATTACAGGACCGGGATGATTGAAGATCGATGGAAGAGACCTTTGCTCTGAAGTGGGCCTAGGCAGGCTGATGATGGTAGTGGTGATGAAGACCGTCAGGGTCTGAAGGCATAAGAGAAAGGAGTAGTACATGAGAGAGCAAATCGCAGGATAATTTATACGAAAAAAAAGAAGCTGCTACAAAACTTAAATTCCTCATTCTTCAAGAATACCTACAGGGCATAGACAAATAAATCGACATGCGTGTTTTAATAACAACAATGTATTCACCATGACACAGTGTTGAATACAAGTGCGCGAAAATCAACTGGGTCTTGAATGCAGGCGAATGAACTGGAAAAGCAATTCCGTTCTCAGAGGTATGTAGTATGAAGGGGTTGAGGTATGTTTTGATACGTCATTGCGCAATACCGACTGTGTTGGAGTGGTTTATGTGGCAAGACATGAAGAAATGTATGCGCAATATGTTAGAACGTAGCTGTTGGGCATGCTAAAACATTTTATGAAACACGCACATGCGAGAAGCAAGGGGTGCGAGGTCGAGCAAATTTTTCATTGAAGTGATGCTAGCTGTGCAACGACACCTTGAAATGACAATCTGGCGGCGTTATTCAGAACAAGTTCATACGCAATGATGAGATTGTTTGAAGTAGGATCGCATATGGCAGACATGCACTGAACTCTTCAACAAACGAGTGTTTTGCAGAGAAATAGCTTCAGGAAATTTGGGGCAGATGAGAAGTTACCATCGAGGTAACCGAGCATGCGGCTAGCATGGGTAATAATGATAGTGATGCAAACAGTCCAGTTAATGGTTGATGTTATGATAGACGCATAGGTAACGATAGCAAGCAACAGACTCCATAATGACATTTATATGGACGTAGCAGGGGGAGAAGGAACAGGTTCTAGTTACGTAGAACTTTACACTTTCTTGGGATGCAGTTTCATGAGCCATGTGTCAGTCCAAGTACATGTGGTACCGACGTCAGTTTGAAGGGGATTAGAGTCGCTACTGTCCGTGACTTCACGGTATGTTACGCAGTCATGCGCAAAGCAGAGAACGTACGTTGGAGGAAGCACAGTCGGTAGGGCATGTTGTTAGGCTAGTTGGTTTATAGATTCACTAAACAAGTGTGCGTGTGTGCGTGCACATGTGTAATTCTTACGTGTTTTCTTCACAAAGTTAGAACTTCTTTGCTAAAGCATAGTCAAGCAGGTTGTTAACATGTTCCAAGAAAAGGAGGAGAGCAGTACTTGACACTTGAGCGGAACCCAGACAGACACGTTACATTTAGCACAAACTATGCGTTTGCTACATTCAACGAAATCAAGACGACTGCTAGGTTCTAGCGGCCGGAAACGGCAAAATTTCCATTACCAGCGTTGTGCCCTTTTTGCCATTTTGAGCCTTTTGTTGCGCAGTGAGTGCCGCTAGAACGTAAGGTACATGAGGGACGCGTTCTACGTGAATCCCATTGGGGCCTAGTGGTCAGCAGCACTGGCCATCCAGAGTGAACTTCATAAGAAGTAACGTTTTTTTATATTGTTTTGTGCAATATGCAGTCTGTAACCTGCTTTCACAATACCTCCAATAAACTTGCACGTCAGTAACCGACAAGATTTATGCGCTGACTCCGTTAATCCGTTTTCCCCAGAGCAGGATAGCAGCGGGACGCGTGTCTGGTTGAGAAGAATGCATTCGGTTTTTGCCCTTGTAGTGCGGCTTGCATTGCGAACGCGTTTCATTTTCCTTCGAGTAAGATGAAATTCAGCGAATACATTCAGGGGAACCTTCAAGGAGTCGTGCCCTTTCTCTGTGTTGGCCCTGAATGTTTGCTCTGAATTTCGTAGTATGTAAGGACACATGAACGAACTAAGCGCAACCGAAGTTTTACTGAAGTGCGCTTCATTTTCTTCAAGGTAAACAAATGGTGACGACCTGAGAAAAAAAAAAATGCGTCCGCCTTATTGCTGTGGCCTTCGTAATGTAATTTTCGTACTTTGTTTCTTGAGTTCCTAGCCTGGGCTAACTGCCTGTTCTTTTTCTTTCGTGTTGTATTTTCGTATCTGTATTCAGGGTCGATTCATGACGGATATAACGTAAGGTCCCTATAGCAGCTTACAATGCATAAATTATGGATAACATTTTCATCGTTAGCACTGTATCGTTTCCAGTGAGTGATGGGCATATTGCACTTGTTTCTTATTTATATGCTTAGTAGGAATCCCCGTGTGCTGCTGCGATCCTGCGTGGCAGGTCCATCCTCAGAGGCAGCTTAATTGCAACCACAAATAAAGTTTGCTATGACTACTATTACAAGGAAGCCCAATTATCTGTACGCAGGCTACAATGTTTCCATGCACTACGTGCTGGTTGTGTCAAGTGCAGCGGCTAATTGAGATATATAGAAGATCATGAGGGGGACGTGATCTTCCGTAAAGTTGTTCGTGCGATTGTTCTGCTTCGTGACCAGGAAGATTACACCTATAAATAATTCAGAGCAGATTAACGATGAAGGCACATTCAGCTCGGGCCTTCATTAGCCTAATGCAGCCAGCGGACCACCAGTAGCTTCTTCCTGCATTAGTGCGACTTCTAAACTAATTAATTTTTGCCCCCCATAGCGGTAATGTAAAAGCCCGCTTACCTACCCTGCTTGAATAAAAAAGAGATAACGAAGAAATGAATGACATTTGTCTACTGTTGTCATATTCACACACCTCCTTTTTTCGACAACCTCACCTACCCTTTAAATTTAAGAACACTGCTAAGTGTTCGTAAAACTGAGGTGGAGCTTACCTGTAATATACGGTGGCCTCGCTCGTGTTGCTGTTGCCCCAAGCGAGAGAGCAAAAACAAAGTAGAAAAGTCATGTGGGAAAACAGCACTTGAGCGTCTATAGTGGCGGCCAGTGAAAGAGACGCAAAACCGTGCATCCATGTCTCAAGAGGAGCGTGCTGCAAACCAGTCCCAACCAATCAATACAAAGCGCATGCCACGTTCTCCCCCGTGCCAGTCCTTTCCTTGCCATCGTCGCGGGATGCGTCCGCTGCTCGCCACTTTTCGCGGGAACGCGGGAAGATAAAACGAGAATTACAACGGGGCATATTGAGCGTATAAAAAAATGGCTGCCGGCTCAGCTCTGTGCTGTCGGGGCTGAGGTACCATATATATATATATATATATATATACATAAACCAGGAGAGAGAGAGAGAGAGAGGGAGTCGATGCTTCGGCAAAGCGGTTCATTTATCGCCGTTTCGTTCGGCTGCCGACCTTGCAGAAATCACGGCATCTGGCGCATGCCTCGATACTGTATACGCCTTCTTTGCAGCATTTAATCTACGCTGTGCCGATATTTTATGCTTGTGTAAAGCATCCATGATGCAGCAGGAGATAAAAACTACACGAAATTCACTAATAATTTCAGGCCGGCTACGTTGTGGATGGAGCAAAAGATAAGCACACAAGGTTACGGATTACGGAAGCGGAATACCCACCTTATTAAAACAGAGGTCACATTTCGTCATGGCTCCCTTGTGGAGTAGCTTGCTCGAGAGAGTTTATCACTCGGCTTTCGACGTCGGCACCGTTCGGTCACGTAGGTCGGCCACCTGTTGAGGACCGATTGCTTTAGGGTCACATGTTGGCGCTTGCCTGCGCGAAACCGATCGCACCTCCGCATCTATAGTGACGTCACTTAAGGGGGGTTGGGGAAGGGTGATAAGGAGGACGGCAAGGGCGCGTACGCCTCTCTTATTCCGGAATCGTTTCATGTGAAGGCGACGCTCTCGATGTGCTGCAAACCTCGGGAAAGCCCAATCACTGGCTACATTAAAATAGCAGACACGTACGTTGCTGGCAGTCGGCGTTGACATTGAACATGCGCAAACATAAGCACCATGTACCAGTATTTCCACATCTTATCCGCAATTGACTTATGAGGAAAGAGTTTTCGTGCACTTGTAGAAGGTGCAAAAGCACACTCGTTCTCCTTCATTCTTTTTCATTTTTTTTTTTCCAGCGTGAGCCCTATTGTCGATTTGCTAAATCACAGGATACCCCTAAAAGGGGACGTCCAACTGCATGTTTCTCAGGACAAAAATAAAGTTCTGTGCCTGCCTGCCTGCATCGCGAATACATGAGCGAGGCTTGGCACATAGTTGAACAAGCCTCGAAGAAGTATTCAGCAGTCAGACGAAGCTTCCGGTTAGAAGTGGTGTGATTAGTCAAGCCGTGATGCGGAAAGAAATGCGGGCACATCGCTTTTAAAGATACGAAAACGCTCATTAAAGAAAAATAAACTTTAATTTGGTGTAATTAATCTTCCCGCTCGGAATCAAAAAGAAAGATTGAGCCGTGATCACGCTGCAAAAAGCGTGAGAACAGTGGAGCTGTGCCTTTATCGTTAATTGTGACGGAACTGGAAACTGATAAGTTCACTATCACTATCACCGATCCCAGTCACGACTACTGTCGCTCACAGGTAGCGGCTTGGCTGCGGGCAGACATCTGCGCAAAGCTCCAGTTTGGCTTACCGCCCTCTCGGCCACGCACCGAACGTTATCATCATCATCATCATCATCATGCAGCTGATGTACACTGCAGGATGAAGGCATCTTCCAATGCTCTCCAGCCTTTTCTGCCCTGCGCGAGCCGCGGCTCCATTTTATGCCTGCCAGTTTCTTAATGCCGTTACCCCATCCTACTCTCTGTCGTCCACCGCTACGCTTAACCTCCCTTGTAGTGCATTCCGTCGTTCTAACTGTCCATCGGTTATCTAGCGTTCTCATCACGTGGCCCGCGTAACCCCATATTTTTATGTCGGCTACCCTTGTCTGTTTCTGACCCACTCGGCAATTTCCCTATTCATTAATGTAACGCCTATAATTTTTACTTCCATTTCCCGCAGTGTGGTTCTTAACTTCCTGACGATCTGCTTTGTAATTTTTCAAGTTTAAGCCCCGTACGGTAGTACTGCAAAATGCAGCAGTTTTATAATAATGCGGTCAAGAAATAACCACGCATTTTAGCTCTATCGCGAATGTGCTAAAGGGGCGCAGCGACACCTTTAGGGCTTAGTCAGCAAGCAGTGCCGATCAGTCGTGGAGGCTCTTATGATCGTCTGAGCTAAATATCATTGCGCTCCACGTACCAGAGAACTTGAAGGTCGGTTCCAAACAGAGGTACAAACCGCCCGCTCTTTGACGTCATGTGTTGACAGTGACGTCATGTGTTGACAGTAGTCAACACATGACGTCACAAGGAGAACTCACTAGACTGCTCAAGTTGAGGCAGAACTAGCATAATTTTATGATCGCGGAAACAAACTCAGTAATGCTTCATTCATGTTTTCTGACTTTAACTAATAAAAAAGAACTTATGCATATTTCTCCAAGAACCCAAAGGAAATAATTCGGGCTCATCAGACGGTGCTTCTTATTTGGCGAAAGAAGAGCAGGTTTATTCCCAATTCTACTTCAAACGAAATTATAAATTCCCTGGTTCGTGCAGTGCAATAATATTTCGCTTACGTGTTCGCGGGAGTCTTCCGTAACAATCAGCACCATTTTCTGGCTGTTCAAAAAGTGTTAGCAGAGCCCCTTTAAAGGCAGGTCTTCTCGCAGAAAATTAGTTGTCGACGTCGATAGTTAACGGGAAAGTGGTAGCGGCAGTGGTTGCAGGAAATAAAGACACGCCGAATAACCCGTAGACTTGCGTTAACTTTCTCAGAGAAGTTCTTTTAAGCAAGATAATTTGTCCGGCATAAGATATCAATTTAGGGAGAGATGAAACTTTGTATCCAAGCCCTCTGCATGCTAGGAAAACGAGCGTATCAGCCTATCTCTTCACCACTGCAGGATTAAGACCTCTCGCAAGCTCTCCATTCTTACCTGTCCTGCGCTAGCCGATTCAACTTTAAGCCTACGAATTTCTTAATTTCTTCACCCCATCTTACTCTCTGTCATCCGCGGCTATGCTTCCCGTCTCGTGGTATCCATTCTGTCGTTCTAACTGCCAATCGGTTATCTAGCCTACTCTGCATGTGGCCCGCGCTTTCTGCTCCCGGAGTGTTAGCAGATGAGTAGGCGATTTCCACCTGTATTTGAAACCGAATGGCAAATGGCTTGGCACACTCAGCGCAATAGTACGATCATTCATAAAACGGTGCCAATGAGCCGCCACGACTCATCCGCAACGCTTTCTCACTATGTTTAGAAAGTGTTTCAGGTCCCCTTTAACCGTTCAGTACAGCTCAGAACGAAAAAAAGCTGAAAAGTGGAAGGGGCTATTCAAGAAGACACGACGATTCAGTGGCCACTCATTTTTAACTGTTCGTTTACATCTGCATCACTTATTATCATTACACAGGTATATTCGACGCGTAATTTCAAAACGAGACGGTATTTGCTCTGCTATTGATGTTTCTGATGCCGACATAGTCTGCGTTGCGGAAACTTGGTTAAGTGCATAGGTTAAGAACATTGAATTCTTTGATTGTCGAAAGCACTTCAACATTTACCGGCGTGGCAGAGGTGGGCGGTACGGTGGTGGTGTGCTTATAGCAGTCTGTGACGCTGTCGTGTCTTTTCCAATCCATCTTATTCACGATTTAGAACTTGTTTTGGCTGAAATGCAAACGTGTTCGAAAAGGATTATGTTGGGCGTCTGTTATCTTCCGCCGTCCTGCGCCGCCACACTTACTGACGCCCTTCAGAATGTCATCAACAGGATTACTGTGCGGCATATGAATTGTCCTTTTCTTTTACTAGGTGACTTTAATTACCCTGATATTTTATGGTCTGGTTTGCACTCTTATTGCCATCCTTCCTCCGGGGAGGCCGACAAATTGTTGAACTTGTGCTACGATTTCAACTTGTCTCAGCTTGTCACGCAGGCCACTGGAATTACGTCTGATACATCTAGTATCGTGGATCTAGTTCTTACAACTACGCCTGATCTTTTTCATTCTGTATCGTACTTAGCGGGGATAAGCGATCACATCATGTTCATTTTTCCCTTGCTTGCACTATACCTCACGTAAAGAACTACAGAAAGTATGACCGTTACTATAAACGTGCGGATTTTGGAGCCATCAATCACGAGCTAGCCGAGTTTTTTGATAATTACGTGCCATGATTTCATGACCGCTCCGCGCATACCAAATGGAATTTGTTCAATGGAAAAGTTTCATCACTCGTCTAAAACTACGTTCCACGTATAGCGATCACTTCGAACCGGCTCTCACCGTGGTACACACCGTCATTAAAAAGCTGTCTAATAAGAAGAAACGCATTTTCAGCACTGCCAAAAACAAGTGGCTTTTAAGAACGTTGGACTACTTATCAGGCAGCGGCCATCGAATACAAAACAGCCCTCGAGCACGCTAAGGATTCCTTTTTCAGCACAACCTTGCCATCCCTGCTAATTACTAACCCAAGACAATTCTGTAACGTAGTAAACGGGGAATACAATTCAGCTATCACCTTTAAAGACTCAAGTGATAACCTAATCCCACTCTATGAATTTGCAGGCGTTCTGAACTGCGTATTTCTTTCCGCTTTTTCTAAAACTGTGCACTCTGAATGTCCGGGCAACACGGTACAGGCTTTTTGCCAATGGACCATATTGCTTTTTATATCTCTGGAGTAGAAAAAATAACAGAAATACTGAGAGTTTCTTCATCTTCTGGTATAGATGACATCAATTCCAAGTTCCTCCTAATGACCAAAGTGTACAGTGTTACTATACAGTCTAACTTATTTGAGCAATCTCTTCAGACAGCCTGCCTTCCGGACGACTGGAAAGTCGGGAAGGTGATTCCTCTGCACAAGTCTGGAGATAAACATTCGCCGTATAATTACAGACCCATTTCACTCACGTGCATTTCAAGTAAAATTATTGAATTTGTCATTTATTCTCACACTGCATCGTGCTCCGCAGCGGTGGTCTAGTGGTTATGACACTCGGCTGCTGATCCGGGGGTCGCGGGATCGAATCCCGGCCGCGGCGGCTGCATTTCGATGGAGGCGAAATGTTGAGGCCCGTGTGCTGTGCGATGTCAGTGCACGTTAAAGAACTGTAGGTGGTGAAAATTGCCGGAGACCTCCAGTACGGCGTCTCTCATAATCAGAGCTGGTTTTGGGACGTTAAACCTCACAACTCAATCATCACATTGCAGAAGAGCGGATAATCAGGCCATTTGGTAAGCATTCGTGGTGATAAGTGCGCAAACTCCGCACAAGGACACAGCAGGGAGAAACAAACGAGCGCATCACATTGCATCATTTCCACAGTCAAATGCTTTTTTCACATATCATCAGCATTGGTTTCGGAAGTCATCTTCCTATGAAACGCAACTCATATCATTTTCACAAGATTTTAATTCCACCTTTGACAGGGGTTTCATTGCTAACTGTATTTTGCTAGATTTTTCTAAAGCGTTTGACAAGGTCTCTAATGAACTGCTGCTCTTTTAAATTGGGTAAAGTGAACCTCGACCAGAACGTTCTTGAATGCCTACATTGTTTTCTGCCTGGTCTTTCACAATTTGTCGCAGTTAATAGCACTTCCTCCAATACTTCCTCTGTTGAATCGGGCGTGCCACAAGGCTCTGTGCTGGGACCTTTTTTTTTCCTCACTTACATAAACGACTTACCTGACTGCATACGTTCATCGATTAACCTCTTTGCAGATGAATGCGTCATATACCGGGAAATTAACAGCGATTCTGATGTAGGTCTCCTTCACTCATACATTAACCATGCTCTAGACTGGGATAACACATGCAACATGCACTGAACTTAAATAAATGCAAATTCATGCTGAGTTTCTCGTTGTCATGCCACCCCACCTTCATACTACATTATTGCTACTCCCCTAGAGTGGGTGTCCTCATACAAATATCTAGATGTATTGATTTCTTCTACTCTTTCTTGGAAGGCTCATGTGAATCATATGACCAACAACGCTAATCGCATGCTGGGTTTCATATGCCGCAATTTTTATCGTGCTTCTAGTTCCGTAAAATTACATCTTTATAAATCGTTAGTTCATCCTAAACTTGAGTATGCCGCAGTCATTCTTGGACCCAAGCCAATAAAGACTCATATATGAAATTGAATTATTGCAGAACCGGGCAGCTCGTTTCATCCTTTCAAATTATCACCGTACTTCCAGCGTCACCCTTATGAAAGCAAACTTATCATTGCCGCCGCTATCACAACGCAGAAAGATATCTCGCTATTGCCTGCTCCATAACATATATTACGCCCACTCTATTCTTAGAAATTGCTTGATAACCCCCTCCCTCCCCCCCCCCCCCCCCCCCCCGATAGCTACGTTTCTGCTCGCACCGATCATCCTCAATAGGCTGGAAGTTCTTCGTGTCACAGCAAACAAATCTTTTGAATTCATTCATCCGCGATACGCCAACAAGTCTAACCACCTTCCCTGCTCCGTCCGTCGAAATGATCTGACAACACCTAGTCCAAAGAGGCTTTATTAACTTCCTGGCGTCATAAATAAGAAATCGTGTACATTGGCGTCCTAATCCTACCTTTGCTAGGTCATTTTTAATACCGCGTGTTCTTGTTTCCTAATGCACACTGTCTGGCCTTCGTGTTATTCTTGTGTTTAGTTCTTGGGTGCTTATGGGTTGCTGTATGATTTACCTGTATTTTATTCACTCACCTGAGTTCTTTTTCTTTGTTTTATACTTTGTTGCATAATGTATGTTAAAAATGTACCACTCCCTCCGTAATGTCCTCGGGCCCTGAGGGTAACGAAATAAATAAAAAATAAATAATAACTCCTGAGACTTTATCATGAGCAAGCAATGCCTGACTCGTTACTTTCCTTTCATCATAAACATATTCATCTGACAGGCAAGGAGGGAGGTAATATGGGACAGTGGTTGACTGAATCGCGAATACCCATGCGTTTATACACATACGAGTATTTCCTCATACAAGTGTCCTTCTCAGTACTGTTTTTTATTAGCTGTCCCTTCTTCATCCCTCTGCGTGCTGCCTATGGGTAAATATATGACGCTAAATAAAGCCTGCCCAGTTCGCTTCCTACCTATAACATCGTTATCACATAGCGCTTCGTAGAAACCACTTTCGCAGCCTATTGTATTTCGTCACACTCGTCTTATCACAGACCAGGTAGAATGACGCAAAGGCTACATCAACATCGAGACCGTGTCTACAGACATACGCCCACACCTTCTGAGCAACGTTGCCGCCCATTCATCTGTCGTCACCTTCGACGTCTTGGTTCCACCTGTCCGTTTACTTTTCATTAGTGAGGTAACACGTGTCGAAATCTGAGCCTGCTGGGGATCATTGCGTCATCGGAATGGAGGCGGTCTTCTAATTGCACGCTTCATGATCACAATCGTTGCCTACGTCACGGCGCCAACGCCTCCGTTATCATCATTACAACTATCACTTCCTTCCGTGCTAAACTGAGCAATGTCTGATCCTTCGTAGCGGACCATTGTGTAAACGGTTATCGGAGCTGCATGTTCATAAATACTAGCTTGAACGTGAGAGTCTAGCTCATTGTAACTTTCACCTTCCATATCTCGCGATTTTGGAAATATCTGTAACGGTACCTCTTTAGACTACCTTATTTACTCGAATATTTGCTGCACTGCTTATCACTGGCTGAACTTTATTATTGTCGCCTAGGTGACTGTTAAGGTTCATTCATTCATTCATTCATTCATTCATTCATTCATTCATTCATTCATTCATTCATTCGTTATTCCTTAAAGAAGACAGGGGTATTACATAAGGCCCGGGATTCAAGAATAAAACATTGTTACTGTGAAAGAAATGCGGACACTTGTTCTGTGAAAGCAGATGGACAGGTGAAGGCAGTGATGTCGTATGGAAGGGGCCGTTGCAGTTGTGGTGTATTGTGCTTGCCAACAATTGCTAAATTAAGTTGCGCGATTACTTAATGATAATCTTTGCAGCATCCCACGGAGACACACACACACATATATCACGCAAGAAGAAACGCAAACAGTACATCATGATCCACATTTCTCCTTACCCGAGGAAAAACAAACTACGTGCAACCAACTAACCCGCACCTCGCAACTTCTGGCTTGCTAAAACGGCTAAACAGGGACTCAGTATGACTGATGATTGCTGACGTTTCCTCGTGTTGGCTAGTGCAGCCTATTACTGTTTCTTTTAATAACTGTTGAGGTTTTATATGATGAAACCACGATATCGTTATGAGGCATGACACATAGTGGATGGCTCCGGAAGTTTAGAGCTCCCTGGATTCTTTGACGCGCACTGAGAACGCACAGTACACATGCCTCTAGCATTCTCGCCTCGATTTAAAATGTGACCGCTACGGCCGGGATCGAGTCCGCGTACTTCAGGACAGCAGTGAAGGCAATATATCTACTAGCGAAGGACTATCTCTCTTTTTGCAGTACCAGTGCACCGATATATCAGCAGCAAATTTTGCCCACGCCGTAATACATATCATGGTTCCTATTATCTCGCTTTCCCTTTTATGAACAGCTTGCTGTTTGTGTTTGTTTTGCTTGACTTGCTTTTGTGAAAAGGAAATGTGGTTGCCGGTTTTCCAAAAAAAAAAAAATTCTTTCAGTTCCTCAGTAAAAGGGGTGGAGGTGGCTTCTTCAAGACTCCAGTAAAGTTTATTACAGCCGGCCCCCCACACGTGTCTGAAAATTCAACCACGTATTCTTGCTGCAGACCGTGATCACGCGAAGACAATTGTACGCATTGTTCGCTTTAGACACTACGGATTTCCTGAATAGTGTGTGCTGTCTAAGGTGCCTGTAATTTCGCATACGGACGCTAAGTCGAGGTGAAAATACCTTTCGGCCCTCCCCCCCCCCCCCTCCTCCCCACGCACCCATTCCGGAATTTCTTTTATTTCTGTGGGAGCTAATTAGAGAAAAATAGACGCGTGCCTCGAGGAATGATGGCCTTCACCATGGGACCCCCGTCAACCACGCCCTCTCCCCTCATCTCCCCCTTGGAAAAAATTCCTGGCTACGGGTCTGGCCGTGAGGACTTACAGAATACACACCGTTCGGAAATCCCCAAAAGATAACACGTCAGCTGATATATTCACTGAATTTCAACGATGACATGAAAACTGCCGCAAATACTGTAGCTGCGCGGCACCGAATCGAAATTCTCGCCATGATGAAGTGACGACCTCTGAGTGAAGTAACGTTGCGCCAGTATATTGTCGGGAATGTTCTTGCAGTTCGTTGCACTTTGGAATGCCGTCACCGTAACCAACGGCAAACTCACGACAGACCGAGACGATTGTCCCAAAGCAATTCTGAACTGCGCAGTTGGAACCAGCGTGGAAAATATAACTTGAATCCTCTCTATCGCGCTTTAAATGCCTGTAATCACAACCCACATGTAAACCAAGCGGATTAACGAGCACTGTTGTGCAAGTGCACTCAGTAGAATCGCAGGCTTGCCCTTCACATAGGGCACTAATATCTGCACTGTTCGTACATGCAGTTTGGTGGCTAAGCCAGAGGAGTAGTATTTGGTTAGCATTACGTCACACGCGTAGCGATACAACAGGCTCTTAACAACACGGGTGTGTGTGGCTGGGCCCATGTTTTTGTGGTCAAGCTTGCGACAGGAGCTTCGGCGGCACCGGGGGTAATACAAAAGACAATGATGATGGTAAGCCCTAAGTATTACTCATACACATGAAACATTACACGACGAAAAAAGGCCAAGGTTGGAGGAATTTGAGGATACAAGCATCGGCCTAGTTATTTCGAAGCAACGATGGCAGGTGAGTACAACGATGAAGTGGGTGAAAGGCAAAGAAGAAAAGGAGTTGGAAGAGCAAGAATACGTGAAGTAGAAGAATGAGAGAGGGCGACGGTGAATACGAAAACGATGACTTAAGAAGAGGAATGCGAGGACAAGAAAGACGAAAACAGAGAAAGAAGACAACGGAAGAGGAGGAATAGGAGTAGGGGGAGAAAGAGGAATGGATAAAGACAGAAAAGAAAGGAGACAGCACTCAGCAAAATCTAGCTGAGGCGGC
The DNA here is from genome assembly GCA_013339685.2 of Hyalomma asiaticum. Lineage (NCBI taxonomy): Eukaryota > Metazoa > Arthropoda > Arachnida > Ixodida > Ixodidae > Hyalomma > Hyalomma asiaticum. The sequence goes on from CM023484.1 coordinate 112,532,586, forward strand.
CACGGCGCAGCGTCCTCTGCGTATGCCTGGGCGCCTGTTATTTTCCTCCATGATTACAATGTTCCTGCTTCCCACAGCCTAAAACAGCAACCGTGCAGTGGGCGTGCGCTGCAGTTAGACAAAAAGAAATAATACATGTCCATTTACGTTTCATCATCGGGTGTTCCCCATTAGGATTTCTCATACTAATACGCCGGCCTACAATCCCAGCACACCTGCCGACTCTTCCGATTTTCCCCGAAGATTCCAAAATTGATCGCACGGGCGCGGCCATAAATCACCGGATGAACAGCCCGAACACCACCGCGAAAAACGAAATCACAGAGGACAGCGGCTCTGCGAATTTTCTGGCTTGAGGGAACCTCAACAGCCTGTCGCAGGGCCCCTCCCATCTGCCCACTGATGTAAAGGGAGGGAAAGGCGGCGGCGTTTTCGCGTGTATTTCTTTTGTTCTTTCTTCCTTTCTTTCTTTCTTTCTTTCTTTCCATTGATTTTCCTTTTTTTTTTTTTTGCTATAGACACTACGGATCGCTTTCATTATGTCGATGAGCAACTCGCGTTAACGCATCACACAGTAGCGCACGCTGTCTGCTTTGCCAATTTACAGCATTGTGATGAGGAGAAGCGCAGTATGTACGGGACGGAGTGATAGTTACAGTGGGTCACAAAACATTTTTTTCCTGTGCCTGCGTAAATGCAAGCGCGCGCTATTATTACCGGTACTCGTAAGATCACCTACCCCTCAAGGCTTTACCGGGTGTCACTGAGAGCCGTGCGTAGCATTACCGCGGCCCCCAAAAGCAATAAATTGGGACGTAGGCGACATTCTTTTCTTTTTGTAGCATCCCCCCTGCCCCCTCCATGACTTTCCAAATGCGCCGACTCTAAATTTTGTTAGGTTGGCAGTTATGCAATCGTATGCACTCCTCTTTCATTTTAGCCAGTGAAACCAGAGCCGACCGCAGACGAAACGTAATTTCCTGAAACATTACTCCTGCAACCGGAACCGTGGCTGAGAACGCAAAGTGCCATGCCACGTGGAGAAAATTGGGGATGGATGACGCCGCTTGATGCGGAAGTCCGCAAAAGCATGAGATTTTTTTTTTTTGCTTATTTTTTGTTTTTCTTATTTGTGAGCCATGTCGGTTACGGGCACCAGCATGGACTGACGCAATCACCACAATAACTGGCCCTTGTAAAGAGCCCCGCCAGATTACGCTGCCAAAATAACTTATTTCGTTGCCGTCCTGACGAAGACAAGTCCACTTGTCGAAACGTTGGCTCCTGCGACATTTCCTGTTCTAAATCGTATTTTGCGATTTGTTCATCGATTCAAGCATCCATCTTCCCCTGAGCTACTCTTCTTATTTAGTCAAAGTCAGATATCTTACAGCGCCAACTTGTATTGTGCTCGTTACGATAGCCGATGTTGTTCGCGATGCTGTCCGTCACCGCAGCCAGACAAATAAGCGATTTCTGGCTCTATAACTCTGATCGCAGAGACAATGCAACATGTTTTAGAAGGTCGTGCCAGGAGGCGTGCTTGCAGTTATTTTTGGAAAGTTTAAGTAAAATTGAAGGTAGAATTTCATAAAATGTTTTTCAAAGTGTGTTTCGTAGACATGCCCTTACCGAAGCGTTTCTGCTAAGCGCACTTCACGTTTTGCACACTTCATAATCTAACACGTGGCAGTGCCTCTGAGAATATTGAGAATTGTAACTGTTATACGGGGGTAGCAAAAGTATAAAATCTGAACATTATAGGAAGTTTGTCATTTTAGCGGCTTTATTCCTTGAAACTATAGCATCAGTTCTACGATGTAGAATTCATGCTGTAGCAACGTAGGAATGTTGCTTCAACGGACACTGTTCACAGTGTGTCGCGGTAATGTTTCAAAGTAACAGCGCTATTAGATTTTGCATAGAAATTCCATTTTTACATACTCCACTAAAACTGGTTGCAGCCCGGAGGATACTTCTGAATTAAAAAAAAAATTTTCGTAAACCTAACATCAGTTTTGCCCTGGGGACTAGAACAGTGCAATCTCTGTTTTATTTCTTTTTTTTTCAGAAAGATTGACAGGGGGTCGGTGGGCGTACCAACCTTTTTTCAAAAACATCCTCCTTTTTTCAAAAACATTCCGAGATATAAAAGTGCGCCTTATCTTGTTACCAATAAACATTCCGCATACAGAGCGCCTTGTCAAGAGCCTTTGGGAAGCACTTTGGAGATCTTTTTTCTGAACGCTGTTATTCTTCGAAAACGAGCAAACCGAGAAAAACAAGTTGAAAGATTTTGCAGATGCGATTTCATTTCACATTTCAAAAACCTTAATAAAAGTTCCCAGGCCTATATGTCGGGCCTTTTTGTCAACAAGATGCTGTTCTGTGAGAGTTGACTCGAACACAATACTGTACGTGCCTATGCTATGCATCAACCTCTCCCCTCCCCCTTTCCCTACTCCTCACTCACACTTCCCCTTGCCTAACTTTTGCTATGCTAAACTATAAAAGGCAATGCCACGCTTTACTATTTCTCCATTCGAGCTCAAAGAAAGTGTGGCCTTCGTCCTAATATGTCATGTACCTCTTCCGGTCACACTCTACCACTCACTGGTGGTGAAAAAATCTCAGCAACAGCAGCGATCTCGCAATAAGGTCACGTACAACGTGTCACCTTCTGGCAAAACGAGTTTGCCGCTCAGGAGAAGCAAGAAATATACTTATGACCAGCGTCGAACAGAACCAAAGCTAAAGGAACTACGAACTACACGAAACCAGCGTTTCACAGTCAGGTGATATGCTTCCGGCAGCTTCTGTTCCTCCTATGTTCGCCACTCAGTATTACTGTGGTTGAAGATACACCGTTACTTTTTACGTTCTCGTCAGTGGTCTGGTGTATTCTCAGAAAGAAAGTGTGCGGCTGAAACGCCCAAAACCTTTCTCACGCGGGCCCTGCGCTTCGCACTTCGTTTCTTGCCTGCTGCGCGAGTGTCTTGAACAGAGAGTTCACGGACTCTTGCGTCGGAAAAGGGGCTTTACCTACTCGAGAAAGGAATCCACTTTATACTTCCCTGCTGCACAGATAACCACCAAACTCGGTGAAAAGGTTCTTGATAAAACCGGCAATCCAAGACAGTTCAAACTTGAAAACACATTTCTTTTTCTCGAAAAATCGGTATTGTATACCGACCTCCATCCTCAAGTGCTCCTTCAAAAACGTCCACTTTTTCGGTCCTTGAAGGCCGTTTTCCCGGATGAAATCTTACGTGTGCACATGACAGGACAGCCTACGCTCGTGCTGAACAGCCGTCCAAGCATCCTTTTTTAAAGACGACTGTCTTTCTTGGGATACTTGAACGTAGAAATTCGGTCTGTCTTTCTGTTTGTCGGTCTGTCACACGATTCAGTCAGCCGGCCATATTTTAAGCACTTGCCTAACGCCCAGCCATCTTGAACTGGTAGCTGCGTTTATACTTGTGAACAGTGTCGATCAAAAAGTAAATATTACGCATGTCTGAGGCGCAACATCAATACGTAAGTATTAGGTGATGTGTTCCATTAGTAGAAAATACATAGATACGTAATTCTAAAGACCCTAGTGTTTGTTAGGCTGCGCTAAAATGCTAAACTATGCACGAAAAGGCCTCTGCCGACGATTTGCTGCTGACACGTGGCAGTTGCCCAGGGATTCTGCACATGCTCATGTTTTCCCACGGCGCTGCCACATGGCGTCCATATCTAACGCAGCGTAGTACGGCCGGCAGAAGGCCATCTTCTTTCGACGACAGTTGGAGCGATGTACGCAGATACGCGGCCAATTTTTTTCTCCACACACGCGTCTAACTTGTAAACCCTTAATTTCCCAGTTTTTAAACGGAAAGAAAAATAGAAGGGCGCATTAGAAAGACCACTCAGCTGTTTTACCTAGTTCACCTCGGCGGTGTATCGTACTGGCACTACATTGTCCTCGCTGTTGAGATCCTTCTTTCCACTACCGGCTGCATGCCCACCCTTCGAGCTGCTGACTGCTTTGCACTAGTTCGTTACACATTGCTATGGAGAAAAGCGAACTCCAGTGGGAAATGGAATTAGGAGAGGGACGAAAAAGCCGAGGAGCTTGAAAAACGAGGTCTGAAGCAATGGATCTAGAGTAAAGGCGTATGTGTGATATATTTTAATTGTGTGTGCATTGTTTTCTTGGGAATACTGAGCTCTTCAAAAAGAAGTACCTGCCGCGTTCGTGAGGCTACAACTTCGTTGTTTATACATGCTATGTAGTATCATATAGCGCCTTCGAAAAGTTTGGCCTGACAAATAACGCTTCGATTAATTTGTTCATTTGGCAACTACGTGCGAGCTACGCAGAAAGCGAGGAAACACTTCACATTGGAGTTGTACAAGGTCGAAGCTGTCCCGTGAATCGGAAGACCGGAGTGCGAGAAACTTTGGAGCATCACATTAGGTGCGCCGGTGTGAAGGAGAGGGTAGGGAAAAATAAGAATAGCTGTTTAATAATGGTACTATGATGCGGGTGAGGAAAGGACCCTATGCTTTAGCAACCCATTATTTTGGCACTGCTCAGCGACTGTGCGCGTATGGCAAAGGGAATTAAATTATACAAAGAAAAACGCCGCGGTGAAGGGATCTTGAAAATTGGACCACCTATGGTTCATTAACGTTTACTGCCATCGCACGTGTGTACACACGGCTGTGGGAGCTCTTTCGTAGGCGTCGTAGAGAACAATGAAAGCGAGCGCTGGGTGAGGCCCTTAGAGAGGAGCATCAAAAAAGTTGTACAATAACAGGTGTCCGCGGTGACGCGCACTTGTCCGCCGCGGTGGTGTAGTGGTTACGGTACTCGGCTGCCACCCAAAAAACGCGCGTTCGATCCCGGCCGCGGCGGTCGCATTTTCGATGGAGGCGAAAATGCCAGAGGCCCGTGTACTGTGCGTTGTCAGTGCACGTTAAAGAACCCCAGGTGGTCTAAATTTTCCGGAGCCCTCCACTACGGCCTTTCTCATCTCTCTATCTCTTTCAGTCCCTTTCCCCTACCCCCACGGGCGCTTAGCCGTGCTCCCTATATGGGCTGCAGAAATTAGCGTCCTTTCCTAACCAAACCACAATCAATCAATCAATCAATCACTTTCCACGGATTCAGCGGTCCGCCGCGGTGGTGTAGTGGTTACGGTGCTCGGCTGCCGCCCAAAAAAAAAAAAAACGCGGGTTCGATCCTGGCCGCGGCGGTCGCATTTTCGATGGAGGCGAAAATGCCAGAGGCCTGTATACTGTGCGTTGTCAGTGCACGCTAAAGAACCCCAGGTGGTCGAAATTTTCCGGAGCCCTCCGGAACGGCTTCCCTCTCCTCTCTATATCACTCTGCTACGCCCGCCTTTACCGATGCTTAGCCGTGCTCCCTACATGGACTGCAGAAATTAGCGTCCATTCCTAACTGAATCGCAATTATCATCGTTCAGCGCAGCAGGAGCGAATGAGAAGCCGGAAGTAGGACGCCGGAAGTGCGTTCACAGGAACGTGCGTAGACAAGCAGGCGATATGCTGTCGGCGTCCCGCAGGGGTGCTTCCCTAGATATCGTGCGGCCTCCTACCGCCTTGTGTAGCGTTCTAACAGAGGAATACACAGGCGCCCGCACATTGTGTGCGTGTGTGTGTGTGTGTGTGTGTGTGTGTGTGTGTGTGTGTGTGTGTGTGTGTGAAGAGCGACGCTGTCTCTACATCACAAGGGTAGGGAAAGGCGACGTTTTAAATGCGAAACAGTTCTTGGCGAACTTGAATCGGTGTGACCGTATCTATCTATCTATCTATCTATCTATCTATCTATCTATCTATCTATCTATCTATCTATCTATCTATCTATCTATCTATCTATCTATCTATCTATCTATCTATCTATCTATCTATCTATCTAGTCTCGGTACTCTCCTGGTCGCTTCGTTCACGTGGTATACTCCGATATTTCGGAGGTAGGGTATAAATGTATGACGAACATATACGTTACGATTAACGATACTGCGATCTCTTGTGGCTCATACCAGTAGTGCTCGGCCGATTGATGTGGCTATATGTGCCGCAGCTGTTTATTATGGAACCTTTCTGAACGAAGGGTCAACTAAAATATACATGAGAAATTCCGGGGTTCCGGTAAATAGTATTTCCTTTGAGACGCGCGCTACAAACCTGCGGCAAACTCTTCCAAAGAGATTGGCCGCTAGGGGTCCAGAGTGAACGGACGCATATCACATCGTCTCCGTCCATTTCTTGTTCCTGCACCCAGCTAAATCCTTCCAAGGACCCACCAAGGCGCTCAACGGATCCGGGAAGGTACACGGACTCTACCCGCTGCCATCATTTGGACGTGCCCCGTGATCTTCAAGAATTATCGAGGGAACTCAGCCCTGACACCCATGCCGCCGCGCTAAGCCTCGCCTCTTTGAGGCGAGCCTCACAGGCGCGCCGCGTTCCTCACTCTCCGACTGCCATGGACACACTGGACGAGGACACCACCAACCAGCAAGACTGTCACTCTGGTGAGTGGCAAACTGTGCTTCCTGCTTATCGAAATCGAGCCGCAGGTTCGAATTCGTCCCCGAAACCCCTCACAGCGGCCTTGGTTCCAGCACAGCCAAACACCAGCAAGACCAGTGCACCGCCGGACGCGGCGTCTGCGACAGTTTCAACCGCGTTCAATGATGCGACCCAGCGGCTACGCGCAACGCGCGCTGTCGTACAAAAAAGCAAACAACTCGCTGCGCTGCCAGCTGGAACGATACGAGTTGTGTTTCGCCCGCGAGGCGGGCTCTGCCTGTAAGAACACCCTGCAGCAAGTCTACTACAGGCATTGCGTACCACTGTCCACAGCTGACTACACGGCGAACTGCACATAAGGGTACATCCCACAAACAACACCTTCACAGTGGCGACTGCCGAGGAAGCAACTGCTCTGGCTTTAGTGAAAGTACAGGAGGTCGCTATAAATGGGAAGAAATACCCCGTAGCCGCGTACATCGCCGCCCCTCCTGCAGCGGTCAGGGGTGTTATTTCAAGGGCCTACTGGAACGAGACGCCTGAGCAAATTCTGAACGACTTGCGCTATCGCAACCCGGACGCCAACATCATAGCCGCTAGACGCATGGGAAAATCAGCCTCAATTTTGATAACCTTTGCCTCTGGTCCTGTACCCCACACCATCAAGTACATGTGCGTGGTACACCACTGCACCAAGTACAAGCGCAGCCCTGACGCATGTACCAACTGCCGGAAGCCTGGTCACAGATACGACGTATGCCCCCTCCCAAAAAGTGGACTTTGCCCGCGATGTGGCAAGAAACACGATAAGCAAGAGACCCCTTGCACGCCGACATGCATCCTTTGTGGTGAGAACCATCTTACCGGCACAGGTCCGTGCAAGGCCAGGACACCTCAGCCTCGACGACAGACACTGCCAAAACGTAAGCCACCAGTGCCCACGACAAGAGACTTTCCATCCCGAGTGCCTCACCAAGACTGTCAGCGAGCCTGGACCAAAACCACCAGTGAGCCCACAACGTCGCTGCGGGAAGAAGAGGTAGCACTCCTGCGGGAAGAGGTAACGCATCTGAGGGCAGCCATATACTCTATCCCCTCCAGCACCCCTACAACCCCGCAAACATCAGCGACCCAATCCTCCACTTATTAACGTTTGCTGTCGGGCCAATTGGTGCATAGCTGAACTTGAAGTCATGGCGCAGATGGTTAGACAGGACCGAAGAAGACACGTAAGACACAGACAAGCACACACTCGCAACTAAATTTTATTCCTCCGAACGCTTAGTTAAGTACCCTCAAGCATGCGCAACACCACAGAGGCAAAATAACAATCTCTGAACACACTGCCTGATCAAAACCTATCAACTAAGAACCGATACTCATTCTGATACAGAGTTACAGAAGGAACGCTGACACACATATCACCAGCATTCTGTATGTACATAGCCTCAGCCAATTCCCGTGCCACCTTATCCTTGCTCTTCCGCAAAATGCATGTGTTGCGCAGCAGTGGTTTACACGTACAAGCCCTGCAATGATATGGCAAATGAGATCCGGTACCATTCCCTATCGACAGGGCGTGCTCTGCCAGCCGATCATTAATGCACCGTCCAGTCTGGCCGATATACACCCGGCCGCAACTCAACGGAATTTTATAAACAACACCAAATGAACATTTCTTAATATAATGCGTTTTCTTCGTGTGTTTCTTCCCACACTCAGGACTCTTAACAGACGACACTCGAGCACAAATACGAGACAGTTTTTTCGGGGCCGAAAACACTACCGGTACGTTATATCTAGCAGCCACATTTTTCAACGAATGAGATACCTTGTGTACGTAGGGAATGACGACAGGACGTTTATCCACATTATTACCTGGCGAAGCACCACTAACATCACGCCGAGCTTTTTTTCACTAAAGCCTCGCAAACAGAACCTAAAAGGACTGACGGGAAACCCGCAGAAACAAGTCTAGAGACTTGCAGGTCAAAGCTTTCTTTAACTGCATGTGAGCAGGACCTGTCTAAAGCCATCTGAAAGCTAGAAGTTGCTATCGCTCTCTGACATTCTTCGAATGGGCGGAATGAAATGGCAAAAATTCTTTCTGAACACGAGGGTGATACATCCAACAGACATGGTCTTCGTTAATCGTGAGAAGAATATCTAAAAATTGAAGTTTGTCACCAGTAGGGAGCTCATGAGTAAACCTGAGCCCTAGTCCTAGCGCCTTAAAAGTGTCTAAGACTTCAGCCACACAGTCAGAATAAGCGCAACTTGGTTGTTTTGTCAAAACAATTAAAAAATCATCAACATAACGAAACACCTTCAAAACCTTGTCACATTGCAGAGCGGTTCCTAGGTGTCGGTCCATGCTAGAAAGGAAAATGTTGCACAGCACTGGAGCTACACACGATCCTATACAGATGCCTTTCTTCTGCAAAAACAGTTGATCATGAAACGATATGAACGTTGCTTCAAGGTAAAATTCCAACAGTGCTAAAAAACTTTCAACTGGGACTGCAGTGTTGTTCATAAAAGGTATCTCCCCATTTTTATCAATGCACGCCCGAACAGCCTTAAATAGTTCTGCATGGGGTACCGAATAAAACAACTCTTCCACGTCGATCGAGAAGAAAAACCCAGCGGAGCAGTTATTTTCAAAAAACTTAATAACTACGTCTGAATTCTTAACCATGAAGGGATCGTCAAAAGCAAGACCGTTCAGCTGGTTTAACAAATATCGACTGACCAACACTTGCCATGTACCGTTCTCGCTGACAATAGCCCTAAACGGCATGCCAGGTTTGTGAGTTTTCACGTTAAAAAACACCGAAAGCTTGTCTCCTTTGCACTTACTAATGTTCTTTGCCAACTTGGAAAAGCCATGGTCGTTACACAAGGCAACAGCCCGAGCCTTTGCCTTGGACGCACACACCTGCACACATCTGAAGTTCTCTTCCACAGCTTCCGCCGCCTTGAGGTCGAAGCGTCCTTTTGTCATAAGCACAAAGCCCCCCTTCTTATCCGCCACGGCTAGGCGCAAGTCATTTTTTCTCAAATAAGACACAACAGTGTCCATAGGGTCACGTTTACGCCGACGTTCCTTCGAAACCGTCCTCTTCAGGATATCCGTTTAGGGCTATTGTCAGCGAGAACAGTACATGGCAAGTGTTGGTCAGTCGATATTTGTTAAACCAGCTGAACGGTCTTGCTTTTGACGATTCCTTTATGGTTAAGAATTCAGACGTAGTTATTAAGTTTTTTGAAAATAACCGCTCCGCTGGGTTTTTCTTCTCGATCGACGTGGAAGAGTTGTTTTATTCGGTACCCCATGCAGAACTATTTAAGGCTGTTCGGGCGTGCATTGATAAAAATGGGGAGATACCTTTTATGAACAACACTGCAGTCCCAGTTGAAAGTTTTTTAGCACTGTTGGAATTTTACCTTGAAGCAACGTTCATATCGTTTCATGATCAACTGTTTTTGCAGAAGAAAGGCATCTGTATAGGATCGTGTGTAGCTCCAGTGCTGTGCAACATTTTCCTTTCTAGCATGGACCGACACCTAGGAACCGCTCTGCAATGTGACAAGGTTTTGAAGGTGTTTCGTTATGTTGATGATTTTTTAATTGTTTTGACAAAACAACCAAGTTGCGCTTATTCTGACTGTGTGGCTGAAGTCTTAGACACATTTAAGGCGCTAGGACTAGGGCTCAGGTTTACTCATGAGCTCCCTACTGGTGACAAACTTCAATTTTTAGATATTCTTCTCACGATTAACGAAGACCATATCTGTTGGATGTATCACCCTCGTGTTCAGAAAGAATTTTTGCCATTTCATTCCGCCCATTCGAAGAATGTCAGAGAGCGATAGCAACTTCTAGCTTGCAGATGGCTTTAGACAGGTCCTGCTCACATGCAGTTAAAGAAAGCTTTGACCTGCAAGTCTCTAGACTTGTTTCTGCGGGTTTCCCGTCAGTCCTTTTAGGTTCTGTTTGCGAGGCTTTAGTGAAAAAAAGCTCGGCGTGATGTTAGTGGTGTTTCGCCAGGTAATAATGTGGATAAACGTCCTGTCGTCATTCCGTACGTACACAAGGTATCTCATTCGTTGAAAAATGTGGCTGCTAGATATAACGTACCGGTAGTGTTTTCGGCCCCGAAAAAACTGTCTCGTATTTGTGCTCGAGTGTCGTCTGTTAAGAGTCCTGAGTGTGGGAAGAAACACACGAAGAAAACGCATTATATTAAGAAATGTTCATTTGGTGTTGTTTATAAAATTCCGTTGAGTTGCGGCCGGGTGTATATCGGCCAGATTGGACGGTGCATTAATGATCGGCTGGCAGAGCACGCCCTGTCGATAGGGAATGGTACTGGATCTCATTTGCCATATCATTGCAGGGCTTGTACGTGTAAACCACTGCTGCGCAACACATGCATTTTGCGGAAGAGCAAGGATAAGGTGGCACGGGAATTGGCTGAGGCTATATGTACATACAGAATGCTGGTGATATGTGTGTCAGCGTTCCTTCTGTAACTCTGTATCAGAATGAGTATCGGTTCTTAGTTGATAGGTTTTGATCAGGCAGTGTGTTCAGAGATTGTTATTTTGCCTCTGTGGTGTTGCGCATGCTTGAGGGTACTTAACTAAGCGTTCGGAGGAATAAAATTTAGTTGCGAGTGTGCGCTTGTCTGTGTCTTACGTGTCTTCTTCGGTCCTGTCTAACCATTTGCGCCATGACTTCAAGTTCAACCTCCACTTATCCACTTCCTTTACCCTCCACACCCGAACCTTCCGACTCCCCTCCCCCCCCCCCCCCCCAAAAAAAAAAAAACGCCGGCCGGATGACACTCCAGACACAGACATAGACTCCAAACTTAGAGCATTTTCGGAACGGGTAGAAGCCAACATTATGGCTCAGACGCAAAAATATATTGAAACTTCCATCGCCACGCTTACAGAACGGATTATCAGTCAGGTAACCACAGCCATTGTTCAACAGCTCCATCAAATCATTGTTGGAGTGTCTTCCCACGGCTCAACTAACACTACCACAGCAGCTTCCATCCTTCGCCCTCCTACCTTTCAATATGGCGCTGCTGACGGCCAGTAATCTACAGCTATGCCTTATGCAATGGAATTGCAGGGGGTTTCGCCGTAAGCGAGACTCCCTGCAGCATCAACTCTCTGTTTCCCCCCCCACCTCCTGATGTAGTAGCACTTCAAGATGCCGGTACAAATATGTCGCTGCCCGGATACGCTTTGGTTCCCTCTGACTTAACTCCAAACCCTAGGGTTACTACTTATGTTCAAAGTTCTGTGCCATACACTTGTTATGTACTAAACTCTCAGGTAGCTCACACATTCTTAGAATTAATCCCGTCAACTCGCCGATCCCACCCCCTCTTCATCCTAAACTGTTACCTTCTTCCAAAGCAACCAGTCTCAGAACGAATCACTCTTATTAAAGCCGCCTCCATCGCTGCAAAGAAAGACCCCCTCATTATCTTAGGGGACTTCAATTGCGCACATGTTGACTGGGGATATGTACGTACCAACAAGAGAGGAGCGGAACTATATAACACTCTTCAGATGCAGGGCCTATCGATATACAATGACTTCAGTACACCTACTCGCATTGGCAACAGTGTGTGCGCAGACACTAGCCCAGACCTTACTTTTGGCCGCAATCTTCACACTCCGGTTTGGCGAAACTCCAATCAAACGCTGGGAAGTGACCATTACGTGATTATTATAGAGCTTGACTTCGCCAAAAAACATAGAACTCGCCGCGTCTGTCACATTAGGTGGGATAATTTTCGTAAGCACAGAGACGCCAAACCGTTCGAGTCCCCTTTTAACCTTCACACATGGATGACAGAGCTCAAACAGTATGTCCAGGCTTTCACGCAAACGTTTGACGCCGCCCCAGAGACCCCCACTATAGACAGTAGGTTAGCGCATTTACTCCAAGCACAAACTAGTATACTTACGCGCTGGAAAACCCAGAAACTAAATAGGAAACTTAAACTCAAGCTGTGGCAACTTCAAGAAGAAATAGAAGGGCACAGTGCTGCTCTCCGTAAATCTAATTGGAACCAAATATGTGACGGACTACGAGGTAATCTCTCTTCATCCAGGGCTTGGCATCTTCTTCGACATATGATAGACCCCGGTCAAAGCAAAAAGCAAATGCGGCTTACACTCAGAAGACTTGCCCACCAAAATCGAGATAATCAGCAGGCACTGTTAGACCAACTCAAATCAACTTATACCACTGTGGGCCAAGCGATATCGTATCCCGACTACAGTGGTCCCGATCAACCATCCCTCGACTGCCCGATTCAAGAGACCGAAGTCAGAGCAGCCCTCCTTAAGCTCAGAAACTCGACACCTGGAGAGGACCGAATCACCAATGTTATGCTCAGGAACCTAGATGACCGTTCTATTTCTGTTCTCACCGATTACTTCAATGAGTGTTGGGAAAAGGGGGAGATTCCAGCTGAATGGAAGCACGCAAAAATAATTTTTATCCCTAAACCCAATAAGCCCATTAATCTCCACAATCTCCGCCCCATATCCCTGACTTCGTGCCTTGGCAAACTGTTTCAGCATGTTATCCTCGCCCGTCTCACACTACACATGGAATCACAGGGTCTGTGCCCCCATAGCATGGTGGGCTTTCGATCGCACCTCTCTGCACAGGACGCCCTGTTGCAGATTTCACACGCCATCCTCAATGGCATGGAACACCATACGCGAGAATTTCTGGCAGTAGACTTAACCAAAGCGTTCGACAAGGTTACGCACAGTGCGATCCTGCAGAGTATCCAACAGCTGCACTTGGGGCCGAGAACCTATAACTATATCCGGGCATTCCTGAACGGGCGTACCGCCTCCCTGCACATTGATGACGTACGCACGCCGCCCTTCCCCCTTGGCAACATTGGCACTCCTCAGGGGGCGGTTTTATCCCCGCTCCTCTTTAATATCACCCTGATTCCTCTGGCTAAAGTTCTCAGCCGCATTCCACACTTGGGACATACACTATACGCCGACGATATAACGGTCTGGACCACGAACGGCTCGGATGGTGACATCGAATCGACCCTTCAGGAAGCAGCCACCGAGATAGCTACACACACGGCAAGCATCGGTCTTGAATGCTCCCCCACAAAGTCGGCACTCCTCATACTCCGACTGCGGCGTGCCCCTACTGCCCCCATCACTATTTATTTGCAAAGCACTCCCATTCCGCACACCCCCACCCTCCGAATTCTCGGCCTGTACTTGCAGGACACGGGAAAAAATAACATTACCCTGAAGGCACTAAGGCAGTCCACCTATTCCGTCATCCATCTTCTGAGAATGGTTTCACATTCACGAGCAGGTCTAGACGAAGCAGACAACCTCAGAGTGCTACATGCCTTTGTGCTCAGTCGCATCCTCTATGCCCCTCCTTACTTGACCCTATCCTGCACGGACAAAGATAAAATAAATGCTCTAATCCGCATGGCTACCAAAGCAGCGCTTAATCAGCAGCGCAAAGCATACCAAAGAATACCAGCGCACATACCAGCGCATACCAGCGCACAGCAGCGCAAAGAATACCAACACGGAAAGGCTCCTAAAACTGGGAATTCACAACACACTGCAAGAACTGATAGATGCTCATAAACAATCGCAGTACCTTCGTCTGGCTAGGTATGAAACGGGGCGGCATATACTGGATTCGCTCGGAATCCGCATACCCGCACACACTGCAGAATGAGTCTCGCTACCTCGCGCCACGCGCAACGCGCTTATCATCAAACCTCTTCCTAGGAACGTTCACCCGGAATATCACCACTCCCGCCGCGTCGCGCGAGCGGTAACTCTCCATAAGGCATATGGCGCTTTAGAGGATGCGCGCTGGGTAGATGCCGCGTGTGGTCCAGACCGTTCTGTCGCAGTAGCTTATCATCCTTCAGCTCCCCCACTTACCCACTTCTTGGACTGGCTCTGTAGCACGGAGGAGGCGGAGGAAGCTGCTATAGCGTTAGCAATCGCCAATACCAATGCAGCCTATATACTCAGTGATTCGAAAACAGCCATCCTTAACTTTGCTCGTGGTCGCGTTCATCCTCCCGCTTGGCACATATTAAAGGAGTGCACCGTAAATCCCGATAGGCTTATTGAACTACTGTGGGTGCCGGCTCACTCTGGCAATCCCAGAAATGAGGCCGCCGATAGCATAGCCCGAGGACCTATTATCCGGGCAAACGGCGACCCCCAGCCGGGATTTCTCGAGGGAGCGGGCACACACGTTCTCTGAACTCACCCAACAAGCTCGCCTAGCCCGTCGCCACTACCCTCCTCCCCACCACCGCCTTTCCCATTCCCAACAAATCATCTGGAGGCAGCTCCAAACCCGCAGTCTACCCACTCCTCAAGTCAGGTCCCACTTCCGCCCCATGTCTCCGGAGTGCACTCTCTGCGGAGAATCACCCGCCACCTTAGACCACATTCTCTTTGGCTGCCCTGCCGATCCTCCCCCGCAGGGGCAGCCCGCCATCAGCACCTGGGAGGAATGGGAGGCCCTCCTTGCGTCGCAGGACCTGGACACACAGCGAAGAACCGGGGTGCCAGTGCCCTGGCCCTGCGTGGTCTGGACACGTAGGCGCAACGGGATGGCCGTGCGGATGCCCAGGGCTCGTAATGGGCCCAAACTCATCTGCAAATAAAGTTTTTCCTCCTCCTCCTCCTCCTCCGGTAAATAGACTTATGATACGCTGTGGCTGCGGTGATCGAATCCGCAACTTTGACCGTCGGCTTAAGTTTTCTTCACCTCACCGCGGTGCGCAACCTACAGGATCGACCCACATTCCTCTGTTCGTGGTTGACACAGGACCGCCGGTTCAAAGAGCTCGGCTTCTAAGACAGGAAACACCGTTTGTGGTAGGTTGCGATTGAAATACAGACATAAGAAGCACAGAGACACACATGCAACCTACGAAGCTTTAGGGCTGTATAAAAGGCATCCGAATTGTTGCACGCAATAACAAAAAATGGAAATGTTGAAATACTTGCCTTGTTTAAAGTGTACGTAAACCGTGCTTTTACGTGCGTGCCCCTTTAAGTGTGGGTGACTGTATCCTTTGTGCGATACTTCATGAACTTCACGGGTACTAACCAGACCGTCAGTATATATTAACGAAAACTCTTCTCGTGTACAATATGCTGAATTCTTTCTTGCTCCCTAAAAATAACTGCAGGGAAATTTAAAAAGAAACTGGGGAGCCAGTCGACACTAGTGGTGCAATGCCGGACTAACGGCACAGCTTATGGCCAACCTATCTTCCGAATTCTGCAAGCTCGACGAGGTGACGTGATTTGTCACGTGGTGGGCTGTTACATAGTTTTGGTGGAAACAAGTAACTAGGTGTCGGAGTCATACTGTTGCCGATGGAGTATTAAGGATGCTCCGCTACTGTTAACAGATTAGGGTGGGCTTAATTAGCAGTGGCCAAGCTTAGCGTAATTAGGATTAGTTGAATTCTGATTGACTTAGTCCTGGCATCATTTTCCATTATTTAAGTATTCTTCAATCTCATTAGGCCTGACGCATTTATTACCAGCTTAATTGGGTATGCTCTAACTAATATTTGTTTTATTAGGCTTGAACTAATGTGCTTAAGCTTATTAGACTTTATTTTATCAAACTTTGCGCAAATTGGTATACCCTAATTAGTTATATTATAATTTAACGTGGAGTAATTACACATCAATTAATTACGTTTGCCTTAGTATTAACTTGCTTAGGTTTCGCATAGGCTAGGCAGCCTCAAACTAGGCAACGCATGATAGGAACGCTTGCGTGCAGCGTGAAGCAACATTAATTAGTTATGGGATCTTAGTATCCAATGTTTATGTACCGCAGGCACCGCAGCAGCTGTCAATATCTTTGTCTCGAAGTGGAGGACAACCTTATATGGGATGCAAAGGCGCTCTCCGTTCGCGGATGTTGCAGTATACAGCATTTTGTAAAGCTCTTCCACGTTATCCGGTGGTCTTTGTCTGCCGTATTTCCCCAATAGCTATTCTAATTTTATCATATCCCCACCATAAAATCCCTTATCTGGCAGGCACATCCAGGCAGAACTGATATCGGAGTAGCTTCGCTAAACAGCTTAGGTGCTTAAATAGATGAACGTGGTCGTTGCAATTCCTGCAGCGCTTTCGAAGCTGCCCATCAGAGGAAACAGCAAATTTAATCACAGAGGACTGCCGGTTTTCAAGCGAGCAATAAATCGAAGCAGACGAACGAGTGAGCGCGTGTTTCCTACAGGTATACCATTCCGGTAGAAACGTAAGGTAGAAAAGAGTAACAAAAAAAAAATGGCAGATCCCACGTGCAGTGGGAATCAAGGAAATGCGAAGCACGCATCAGGAACCTAAAATGGATCTGCATGTTCTTGCGTTGTACCGATTTTGGTACATATGAAGTTAAGGAAGCGGCAGCAAGAGCACCAAGAATATGGCATATCAACCATGCCGCTCATGACACGCATGTCATGATTCTAATGTTATGACCTGCCATTTACGTTCGTCATGCAGTCGTGTTGTGCCATAGCAATTTTGGTATACATCCCATTAACGAAACGCGTGGCATGTAAATCATGCCACTCATGACATGCTTATCGCTATTTTCATGTTCTTAGAACGTGTCACCCATGGCCGCCATACATTTTTGTATCGTTCGCCGATTGTATATATCGAGTTAACGAAACAGCCTCAAGAGCACAAAGACCATGTAGTGCCAATCATACCGCTCATGACAAAATCATGTTATGACCTGTCGTTTATGTTCGTCATGCAGTCATGTTGCGGCATACCAATTTTCGTATACATCCCATCAACAAAACAGCCAGGAGAGCACAAAGTCATAGACGGCTATATAGATAGATAGATAGATAGATAGATAGATAGATAGATAGATAGATAGATAGATAGATAGATAGATAGATAGATAGATAGATAGATAGAGACGCTCAAAGTCGCCCAAATTTGCTACGAAATGCTTCGCATTTAAAAACCCAGACATCGATCAATAAAACCTACGCCGCGCTTCAAACTTATGCCACCCTATCCCCTTCTCATTTCCTTCGCCCTCTCCCGCACAACAGCTACCCTCATTGTCACACCACGCCTCCGTACTTCCCTTCTCCACCCCCTTGCTGTACTGTACTATGCACGGCTATGCTCTGTTGGGAGCTCTTGGCACATAACCGCTTTCTGTGCCGCCATTAAGCGATGTCTTACCTCTTCCCTCCTCCTTTTCTTCGTCCTCACCATGAGTTCCCTCTCCCATCCGTTTTTATATTATTCTACGCGTCCCTGTGCTATGCGCGAGCCGCTCCTTTCCTCCGCGTCCACACTTCCTTTTCCCACCCCCTTGATATACTACACTCCCGGTTCTGCAGTAGTGGGATCGGAGCATGAGCGCAACAAAAGACGTGCGCTCACAGTGCATAGAAGTGCACGGCCACCGAGTGCATGGTGATGATAATTTCATGCGGTCATGAAACGCACATTTGAGAAGGTTAAACCGCTAGGCTGCCAATAAATCATTTCGGTGTAAACAAAATAAGGCCTGTAGGATTCATATATACTAGCGCTAGCGTCTGCTAATGTCTTGACCAACCACATTCGCTGGTTCTACAGCTCGACCATGCCGAAGTGCTGCGCACATATTAAGATCATTGCTAAATCGAGCTGACTGGGGCGGCAAAAGAAAGTATCTAGGGTTTTAAAGTTGTATTACTTCAAGCACGGCACTGCTGAAACGGGAAAGTGACAGCAAGGTAAAATGAGAGACCTTTCGTGTCTTCCCTTCGCCCCCGTTCCGTGCCTTAACTAGATCCAGCACGTCCGACAGTTACTGTGCGAGATGTTGTGGCATTGTTCGAAAGAGGAGCGACCCACTCACCCTTTTTCGATTACGTCCTACAGGTACGAAGGCTGCAGCGCGTTTATATGACTCCTTGTGAATTGCCTTTCATCTGATGTTGCATTTGCAGTCGCATTATCTGCGGATTTTGCAAGGCCATCAAAATCTGAGCACCGCTCTACACTTGCGCACCTCTGTGTGCTCTCGGTGCCTCAAATCGCAGTTATTCACCAGGCAGCATTTATGGTCATTGTGTTGATTTATTTGCGGCGTTTAACGTCCCAAAACCAGCTATGATTATGAGAGAAGACGTAGTGGAGGTCTCCGGAAATTTCGATCACCTGGGATTCTTTAAGAAGCACTGCCATCGCGCAGTACATTGGCCTCAACGTTTCGACTCTATCGAAATGCAGTCGCCGCGGCCGCGATTCTACACCGCGACCTTCGGATCAGCAGCCGAGTGCCATAACCACTAGACCTACAGCGGCGTGCGTGGACATTGTATAAGGTGCGTTCAATATTGCGGACGCGTGCGTGAGGTTGTGCTTGTTTCCTCAAATATTATTCCCATTCTCACTACAGTAAACACGCTCCCTCAAACAAGTACCCTTAGTAGGGGTCTAAGACGAGGTTATCACACTCATGTGCTTCAAATTCCGAATGAAGTGTGACCTTTCATTTTAGTATTAGGTGTTTTTGTCTTTAACAGCGGAGATAGCACTTTCGCCGGTTGTTCTAGTTCTTTAGCGCCAAGCAAATGGGCACACACATTTGCAAAGGTCAGCTCTGAAGAAGGCGAAATAAGAGAACTAGTAGAGAACTAGGCACGTGGAGCCAAGATCAAAGCGAAGAAATGCACCTCTCGACCCAACTCGTGTTGATTTAATCGAGAAAGTTTGCGTGGTCGACCTACAGCTACCTCGGCCCAAGTTACACGCCACTAAGAGACGGAGTTCTTCGCGGCGAAAGGCTACCCCCAAGCAATGTAGCAAACTCTCGTGCAAACTACTGAGACCACGGACGACGTTAGGAGCCCCCGACGCTCGTGGAGACGTCCACGCTCTCGCGCCCAGATTTATGCAGCCTAACAGGATAACAGGAATAACACTTTTCGGCCTAGTGTGCGCTTGCAGTTTTTGCGCATACACTACATTAAATAAGAATTAATAATGTATTGTCCAAACAGTCAAATTTTCACAGTATGTGCATGCGAACGCACATGCCTATATATATATATATATATATATATATATATATATATATATATATATATATATATATATATATATATATATATATATATATATATATATATATATATATATCGAGTGCGTGTAATTGGCAGTAGGTTCCGTTCACGTTGATTGAATCCTCGGTCTAACACGACGCATGATACCGCCCCGCTGGGCCCCGCCATCACTTCGCAACAGAACTCACCCGCTTAGGTTGCACCTTAGTAAAAAAAAACAGTGTCGGCTTTGGAGCACGCCGCCTCTAAACACTGTGTCGTCAGACCTAGCAATAAGGTGGTGGATCTGGACGTTTGGTTGACTAGGGTAGACATTAGGTTAATATTGTGCGGACATCCTCATACCCACAAGTCCAATGCGTTTGTCGTCCACATGACATCTTTCTTCCTTTCTTTCTTTCCTTCTTTCTTTCTTTCTTTCTTTCTCTCTTTGTTTCTTTCCTTCCCTCTTTCTTCCGTCTGACACACGCGCACACCCCTGGCTTATAACGGCTTCTCAACTGCGTTCCTCATGAACATCCGTCTAATGAATTTTTCCTAGTCGCTCAGTCACTTTCTCCTGTAGTGTGCTGATGCTCTGATATCACATATGACTCATACAAATCAGTATTTGACTTTTTATGTGATGTCCTTTTGTCGCCTAACCGTGCAAATTCCAGCTAACCGAACTTATCGTTATTTCAGAACGTCGTGATGAACAGCGAGCTTTATTCCTTCTTGAAAGGGTCGTATTCAAATTTCGTCTACGGATCGAAACACCTACGTAATAAATCAGTCAATCAAAATAAGTCAAATCATGAACCTATTCGAATCGAAATAAGCCAAATCCATTCGTGAACTACGAGCGTGCTCCTCGAACGCTACGTTGACGAAGACAAAGAATATTGGCGCTTCAGGATCCCCACTTGGAGCATAGATGACATTTCGCATGTTACAAATCATCTTACTCGGGGAAGGACATTGATGCGTTCAATTTCGTCCCAAAGCATTGCGACTTGTTCATGCAACGTAATTCAGAATTTTCCCGTTTAGAACTTTTCTGGGGCAGGAACACGAAAGAAAGCCAGACATTCAAATCAGGGGTGGTCAGATACATTTGCTCCTGAATAATGGCTATAACATGTTACCAACATTACAACTACAATGCAAGTTTAATGTGGTTGGATGACTTGAGCTGACTGAAAAAAGAGCAGTTGGAGCAGACTCGACCATATTAAAATGCAGGGACGAGCTCTCGCGCTTTGCTAGCTACCCTTAGAAGTGGACCTGGCTCACTAAAAATTCTATCGTATCACTATTTTTCCAGGGTTGCCTCTTTATTTTTGCAACAACTCCCAATTAAGCTCCGCCACGGTGGCCTAGTGGCTATCGCACGCAGCTGCTGATCCGAAGGTCGCGGGATCGAATGCCGGCCGCGGCTGCTGCATTTCGATACGGGCGACATTCTATAGGCAAGTGCACTAAGGAACTGATCGACATCAGTGCACGTTAAAAAAAATTGGCAGATCCCACGTGCAGTGGGAATCAAGGAAATGCAAAGCACGCATAAGGAACGTAAAATGGATTTGCATTGTTGTCTCGCTATACCGAGTTTGGTACATATGAAGTTAACGAAACGGCCGCAAGAGCACCATGACTTGTGGCTTGTAAACCATGCCGCTCATACACGCATGTCATGATTCTAACCTTATGACCTGTCATTTACATTCGTCGTGCAGTCATGTGCCATAGCAATTTTGGTATACATCCCATCAAGGAAACGAGTGGCACGCATGTCATGCCGCTCATGACATGCATGTCACGATTTTCATGTTATGACCTGTCGTTTATGATCGTCATGCAGTCTTGTTGGGGCAGACCAATGTTCGTATACATCCCATTAACGAAACGGCAGTATAGCGCCAGGACCATGGCATGTAAATCATGCCGGTCATGACACCCGTGTCATGATTCTAATGTTATGACCTGTCATTTACGTTTGTCATGCTGTCGTGTTGTGCCATAGCAATTTTGGTATACATCCCATTAACGAAACGGCTGGCATGTAAATCATGCCGCCCATGACATGCATGTTATGCTTTTCATGTTATGACCTGTCGTTTATGTTCGTCATGCTGTCATATTGTTGCATACCAATTTTCCTATACATCCCACTAACGAAACGGCCAAGAGAGTACCAAGACCGTGGCATGTAAATCATGTCGCTCATGACATGCATATCATGATTTTCATGTTATGACCTGTCATTTACGTTCGTGATGCAGTCATCTTATGGCATGCCAATTTTCGTATACATCCCGTTAACGAAACGTGTGGCATGTAAATCATGTCGCTCATGACATGCATATCATGATTTTCATGTTGTGACCTGTCAGTCATGTTCGCCATGCAGTCATGTTGTGGCATACCAATTTTCGTATACATCCCAATTACAAAACAACGAGGAGAGCACCAAGACTGCGACATGGAAATCATGCCCCTCATGACACGCATGTCATGATTTTCACGTTATGACCTGCCAGTCATGTTCGTCAGGCAGTCATGTTGTGCCATACCAATTTTCGCATACATCCCATTAGCGAAACGGGCAGCAGAGCACTAAGACCGTGCCATGTAAATCATGCCACTCATGACATGCATATCATTATTTTCATGTTATGAACTGTCATTTGTGTTCGCCATGCAGTCATGTTTTGGCATACCAATATTCGCATACATCCCATTAGCGAAACGGCCAGGAGAGCACCAAGACCGTGGCATGTAAATCATGCCGCTCATGACATGCATGTCATGATTTTCATGTTATGACCTGTCATTTATGTTCGTCATGTAGTCATGATGTGGTATACCAATTTTCGTAAACATCCGATTAGCGAAATGGCCAGGAGAGCACAAAGTCGTAGGCGGCTAGATAGATAGATAGATAGATAGATAGATAGATAGATAGATAGATAGATAGATAGATAGATAGATAGATAGATAGATAGATACGCTCAAACTCGCCGAAGTTCGCTAAGAAATGCTTCGCATTTAAAAACCCTGGTAGTCGAAACTTCTACAACC
This sequence comes from Hyalomma asiaticum, assembly GCA_013339685.2. Classification (NCBI taxonomy): domain Eukaryota; kingdom Metazoa; phylum Arthropoda; class Arachnida; order Ixodida; family Ixodidae; genus Hyalomma; species Hyalomma asiaticum. The sequence continues at coordinate 112,555,373 of CM023484.1, forward strand.
CTGCGCTACGGCATCTGTCATAATCATGCGGTAGTTTTGGGACGCAAGAACCCCAGAATTTATTATTCACTCCCAAACCAGAGGCAAAGCGGAGGCGCCGATCATGAAATATTATGCCGCTAGGTGCCAGCGGTATAATAACGGAACTCCATGATACAGAGGGAATCTGAGATGGTGCCAATTCTTCTAAATAGAGCGCAACAAAGCAAGAAACGAAGTAACGTATATACCTGTTATAGCTTTCGTGTAATATTGCTCCCTTGGAATTGATAAATACGGGAACGCTGACTGAACAGAGCTGCAGCAAGTTCCACAAGAAAAGGACAGGCATTAGCGGCAGTCGGGTCATTCCGTACAAAGCTGCAGGAATCGATCGGGCACACGGCAATCAATCATGCACGGTCGAGCTGGCGCCCTGGCGACGCACGAAGACAAGGCTATCGACGACCACAAGTATGTGCCCAACAGGTTCCGTACGATCAATTTAATCTGACCGGTAAAATCCGCTCAAATGCTTCCCTGTTCACAGTCACAGTCAATTTCAGCGACGGAGTTTAAGGGTTTAGAATGTGTCTTTTCAATGGGCAGTGTGAGTGCGGGAGCGTGTTCTGCTTTTCGCTGCACATTTGGCTATTTTACCGTGCTCTTACGCCGCCGACTTTTGAACTTCGCCAGGCAGTTGGCGCCTTGGTAGGGCGACGAACACGTACCCGAGGCACGGCCTGGCCTTCAACAGAACTGTCACGGATAGAAAAGGGTTCGTAGAGGCACCAACGATCGAAAATGATCGGGCGACATTTAGCACGCTCGAATATTTTCGGGCGCATGCACTTCGTAAGAGTTCCTCGAAGAACAACCAGCATTATCTGAGTCACGGTTAGCATTAGTAAGGTAATACTTACACAGAAATGATTAAAATGCGGTTGATTACAAACCTATTCCACTGATGACACGCTAAGGTGCGGGCTTTCTGTTCCATGAAGCGACAGAAGGCAACGGTGATCATTTCTGTGGCACCACTAAGAAGGTTATAGTTATGGCAGCCAACAGTTGTCTCATTAACAAATTTGAATCGGAGACATAAGGCACACTTTAGGTGGCACAAGCCTGCCCTGCGGTGTGTGTTCTAAAGGCAGGAAATATTGAGGAATTCTGTTACGATGCCCGACTATCAATACGAAGGAACTAATTTTGTAATTCTCACTGTCCACTTGGCTGCGAAATCGAGAAGAAGGCATTATGAGAAACAAAGAACTACACACCACACACATGAAAACTCTACATGGAAACCACGAATGAGATCTTTTATGAAAATACCTGGGAAAGGATGTGCCATGACGATGAACACTGTTCTAGAATAGCTATTGACAGCGAAGCTGCTTAAAGGGCAGCGATTTTTCAGTTCCCACTGATCTCAACGAAATTTCCAGGATTATTCTCCTCGGTACTGTAACATTATTTGCCAAGCCAGAGAGTTGTAAGTCATTTAGTTTTCCCGTAAATGAATTTTAAAGATATCTAGCATATTTCCACACGGGCCACCCTGTGTTTTCGACGTCAACACCTTCAACGCTGCCACCCGAGCCGCGGGCCGTCAGAAGCAAAGCGGCGATACTTCAGCGCTCAAATCGTCGCTGTCAAGTTCACAAAAGCTGGCGTAACTCAGTATATGGTCGGTTGGCCTCGCCACTCCCATTTTTCTGGCACCAGCTCCATATTTCTGATGGAAGGGATGTTGTGACGTCATCGGATACGCTGCACAAAGCGTCTACCCGTTTCGGTTTCGATTCGAGCGCGGCTTTCATTTCGTTATTTAAAATTATTGACGTGTTGCTGAGCAAATTGAACCACCGTGGCTCCTACAGGACTACCAGTACCACTCGAAAACATCGATATCAAAACATCGTGAAAAAACCGCCGGACTTGCCCTTTTATGCTATTCGTAATTTGTCGTATCACAAAATATTACCGTGCTATTTCTTGATATTTTTCATTTCCTATTTTTTTTTATTTGCCCAATCTTGCGTTTACGTTTGCCTTGCTTTTCGCTGTTTACTGCGTTTCGAAATAATATGTTTATTGTATCTAGTGAAGCAGTGTTACATCTGTTAGTGATCTCCTGGATGCAAATGTTACAATAATCCACGTATTAATTGCCGAGGGCACCACTACAGATTATCACTTTAGGACCCTCGTCTGTGTACTTGAATGTTGTATTGGAAATCGTTGGGAGAGGCCTTCATCCTGCAGTGGACTTAACAATAGGCTGCTGCTGCTGCTGATGATGATGACGGTTAGAATAATTGGAAATAAACCAAAGAACTCATATGACCTTGCCTAGCAAACAAGGGACGCTACATCTGTTAGTATAAGCTTGTATGGCCTCGACATCATGCTACATCGCGTAACATGACGTTACGCCGGCAAGTGACCGGAAGAAGAAATCGATGAAAGTGAAGGTCACCGAGTAGTAGAAAAGATGATCATGATGATGAAGTAACAGAAGACGAAGATGATGATGATGGTGATGGCGATGATGATGATGATGAAGTAGCAGAAAAATATCATGATGGTAGCGAAGAAGAATATTATGGTTATAATAATGAAAGTCACGTCCCAACGACATCTGATCGGAAGAACAAGAGTGAGGAAAAAGAGAAAATGATCAAGTTAAAGAAGGCGAAGATGTTACATATACCAGGATAAATTTGTATTGCCTCGACGTCATGGTACATCACGTAGCATAATGTGACACCGACACGCGGCCAGAAGAATAAGATGAATGACAAGAATAAGAATAAGATGAAGCAGAAAATGGTGATAATGACGACGAAGAAATTGAAGCTAAAGATGCATATCATTCTTGAACTTGACGACATTTTCCCTGCTAATCATAAATTTTAATCCAATAAATTCTTAAATAGCTTGTTGCAAGATTACCTAGCGCAAGCACAAACGAAGTACATGATAGCCGGAGATGCTTCCGCGAATGAGGAAAAGGCAGGCTTGGGTATTTTCTCCTCTTCGCGTGGCTGGTCCTATTCAGTAAAATTGCCAAATTTAACCCCTGTATTTGTAGCCGAGATTTTAGCGATCATCGTAGCACTGGGTAAAATCCCGCCGGATGCAGTCCGAGCGGTGATTATAACAGATTCCCTTTCAGTTTGCACTGCACTAACAGGTTCTTCTGAGTCTCCTGCCCTGCAGACGTTCTTTGCCTTAGTCACTCCACAGATTAATCTGGAAAAATTATTATGGGTTCCTGGTCACCGTGGAATAAATATAACTGCAATAGCTGATTCATGCTTCCGCTGCCTTGTGTGCCGACGAGCGACGGTGTTCTAATAGCAAATGTACAGAAAGCGGCCCATTGTCCAGTTGTTGTGGTGTCATAGTGTTTGACGTTTGATGCGTCAAATCGAGGGCAGTGACATAGCAAGTGGTCAACGGTGTCGTCGGGCCCGCATAGACGTCGTATGCTGCACTGTCGGTCGCTCCAATTAATGGACAGTGTGTCTTCATGAAAGCAACTCCTAACCAAAAATGTTGCAGTGGCTTAGCTCGGCTATGCCAGGATATACGTAGCGTTAGCAAAGGTTCAGCTGATTATTCTTAGCTTTCCTGGTTGTCTAGATTGTCTAGGATTAGCTTGATTGTCATGCTTACTGCTGCTCCAATGACACACACGCGGTATACGTATTATGTGGCACATGTATATTTATTTTTGCTCAACGTCACGTTGCTTTCACAGTACATTCAGTCGATCGGCGAGCCTTGACGTCATCGACGGCGTTTTGTTGTTGCTGCAGGGCTGGTCGGGCACGTCGCTCAGCCTCCTGGCGACGCCGCTTTGGTAGACGTTCGTCCCTTTGCTCCAGTGTCTCCGCAGCACGTTTAGCCTTCTTCTGTTCATTCCTCCTACGCTCAACCGCTAATTGCCAGGCAACTACTTCGGGATCCGATGAGTCAAGCTTCTCCGCTCTTCTGCGCTGTTGAGCAGCATTTGCGCTCTCCTTCTCCATGGCTATACAACACTGGCAAACGCCATTCAGAAGCGCAGCGGCTCCAGCGCAGTGTCAGACGGCGACTGCACAGCGAGCGCACGCCGGCGCCAGTGCGTCTACCACGGCTACGACGTCACTCCTCTGGAATGCGCAGACCGGCGGCGGTGAGTCGCGCGCGGGGGCGGCGGAGTGCGCGAGAGGTGCCGGCTCCGGTGGCTCCGGTGCGCAAGCTGTGTGACATCACTGATCCTTGCGCATGCGCAGCACGGCTCTTGATGTGCCGCGCGAAACGGGCTTGGCTAGGCCAGTGTAGCTAACGCTACGAAAACGTAGAAGCATTTGCGAAAAGAAGTTTTCAAAACCACTGCTGCAGCTGTTCCCATCTTGCAGAACCTAGCTGGGCGGGCACTGAACGTGTCGTAGCCGGCTGAAGCACAGCTGAACCCCGTGCATCGAGCAAAATGCTATCGGCTAACAGATTTGCTTAGCCGATGGAATGTCCGGAATAGGCTTAAAGAAAGATTCAAAATTAGTCATCATGAGACTGCAGTGTTTTAACATAAAGAACAAAGATAGTCGCCTGTGTCAGGCGAAGGCTCATGAAACGGACGTTTGTGAACTATTTCATTTCTTTTCTACCCAAGCTAAAGCGTTGGCTGAAACGCCAACTGAAACGGCACTGACATGTTGGAAATCATTAGTTTGTGTCTTTTCTTTCAGTAAAATAATTATCTTGGATGGGATTTTCCGCGCCTAAATCTGCCATGAATGTGAGGAGTGCCCATTAGTGCAGTGTCCCGAAGTAGTTTTGACCACCTGTGGTTTTTTAACGTACACCTAATATAAGCGCAAGGGTGTTTTTTTTTTTTTTTGCATTTCTTCTTCATCCGAATGCCACCGCCGTGGACGGGATTCGACGCCGCGACGTCGATCTCCGCAAGCCAACGCTAAAACCGCCAATCTGCCATAGGGGATTTTTTTCTTCCAGTGTAGTTGTCGATGGATTGGCCCTCGCGCGGTCAATCGCTAGCCTCCTGGTTAGCTCAATTGGCACAGCCAGCGCCGCGTACAGGCGTTGGTCCAGGGTTCAAACCCCGGTCCACGACGAATTTTTCGGCAACTAGGAAGCTTTCATTTCTGAGAAATCTGTATGGATTTCCTTGTAGCATTGTTCTACAAAACGGGTGGATGCTAATGTTTCCCTTCATAAGCGTATTCGAGCTTAAAAATGGCCCACAGTACTAGTCAGAGGAAGCAAAAAAAGAGTCGGAGGCCGCCTAAGAGAACGGCATGCAAGTAGTGAGGAGTGTTTCATTCTTTGGCAGAAATCCTTGATCTACATTACAACGGAGTACTTTCGCAGAAATACACAGCAAGCTAGCGACGGAAGGAAGAACACAGAATGTACGTGCCCTGATGGCATAGCTCTTTCATTCACCGGTTAGTAGGTCACGGCACTACTCTGCAATTCCCTAGATGTCGGTTGAAGTTTCCAATATTTGCCACTACTTGACGGGTCCCTCTGGCCCGTATGCTCACCGAAGCTATCGAAAAACAACCACCATCACCGCAGAAGGAGTGCCTTTTATGGTCACTGAAACGAGGCACCACTGAGCAGTTCGCTAGAAACAGTGAGGGGAGTGAGGGAGAGTGTGAGAAGGCTCTTTATTGAAAAGTTGTGCCGGCGTGGAAATGGGCGGCGACGTGCTACTCTGCTTAGGTAGAGGGGGTAAGTAAATGCCCTAGAAGTACGAGGGCAGGAATGAAAAAGATTTGTACAGGCCTTGTAGAGAAAATATATCAGTTGCAATGAGGTATTTCTCAATCTTATCGATCGGGTTTATGTCTGCCAGGAACTTGAAAAGAGACTTTAGAACTCGACGTTGCAGGGAATGGGAGGACACAGGACCTACTATTCTTTCGAGATGTAGTGGTACTTGAGGAGCAGGACTCAAACTACTGCGGAGATCAGGTCCCTATTCTCTCTATGCCGGGCAAGACCAAGGCGGCACATATAGTTATTGGTGAATGCGACGTTGAGGGAAGGTCGATGATAAAGCGTCGCAAGGCTATGAGAAAGTTGGTGTGAGGAATGACTAACGCACCCGATGTGACCACTGTGGTTTGCGAGAAGCCCCGATTCTCCGAAACGAACCTTTTCGAAAACATTGAAGAAGCGTCAACATGATCTGTAACATAGGCTGACGCTAGGAGAGTTAATGAGGGATTTTATTCACAGAAGGCGACGCTCGCGTCCCTCTCCTACGACTCATGGAGGAGGCTGCTGTCTTGCGGATTTTCTCGCCGATTACAATTATGAAGACCCTGGTGCTATAATTATTCTTAAGTTGAAATTGTGCATTCCCGATGCTGAATGTATTAACATTAGGAAGAGTGCTAGCCAAAGGCAAACAGAATACTCGTGGATTCGACTCGAGGGTTCGTATCATAGTCAGTACTAATGGGGATGCTTTAGGTTGCTAGGTTGCCCACGCAGTCAATGACAGACGAGCTGCTCGTGGCGGGCAATAATAAGGGCTTTCTTGTAATATATTTCGCTTAGATACAGAACATTAGTTTTCCATATGTAGCTAGGTTAGAAAAGAAGCGGGAAATTGGGCTACAACACATGCAGCCTTCAACGTGCCTTTCCGTGGAAGTCATTCGGATAGCAAAATTACTTTGCTAAGTTAAAGACGTCTTCCTGCTACTGCGCGTCTGACTGCCGAAACAGAATGCTTCCATGTGCATACCATTCATTAATGGTAGTCAAGATTACCTAAGCATCATTAACGGCGCTCTTTTCGGTGCGTAGTAGTCACAGCACGCTTACGTTATTCGAATGAGCGACGCAGATTTCATGCGCATGTAGATCACTGACGCGTGGCAACAGATGGGTGCACATCACAGACGCCGATCCACGCTCGTTGCATAACTGCCGCTCTTCATCCTAGAGAGACGAGCACACATCTGTATTGTTTCCCAAAGTGTATCAGTGGTTGCGGAAGCACCCTTTTGTCCTCGAACATTCCCTCCTCGAACCGCCTATATATGTGCCAAGACTGCAACAGGTGCCTAACACAGTCATAGATTGCGCAGTGACTCGATCAGCCCTCAGCTACCCTCAATTACCGGTGACGCGCAGGGCGACAGACGAGAGGAGGAAAAGAATGCTGCAACCACCGCGGTTCCCTTCCGACATCATCGAACCGTAACACCACATACGCGAACGCTCGGCGCGAAAGTAAAGCGAACGATGGCGGCGAAGAAGGTAGTTTGACTGCTCCCGTGCCAGTCAAAGCTCGCGCGCGTCAAGCCCCCAGCGCTGCTCCGCGGCGTGCGCGGGGCCGCCGGTAACGGCTGCGAGGCAAGCCCGTCAGAGCGGTCGCGGCTGCCGTTCGAGAACGGGGCCAGCAGCAGCCGACGCGACGCGGCTCCTCGACGAAGCGCGAGCGAGGGCCTTTCCAAGCGCGCGCCGCTCCCTCCTTCGGTCGCCGGCGGCGCGCGAGGCGGCGTGGTGTGCCGGCGGGTCGCGCCGTCCGCCGCCCGACCTCAGTCGCCGTCGCGGACAGCGGCCGGCATGCGTAGCGCCTCCGCCACCGGCGGCACCTCCAACGCCAGCGCTGGACTCGTCACTAGGAGCTACGAGGTTTGGTTCGACCTCGAAGCGGCAACCACTTCCGCAACCACCGCGGTCGTCGTCGACGGCGCGACGCCCGTGCACCTGCTGTGCACCAGCCTCGCCGCCACTGTCGGACTCGTGCTCAACGCGTACATCCTGGTGGTGCTCTTCTGGCAGCGCCAGTTCCGCACGGCCAACAGCCTGCTCCTTTTGCACCTAGCGTTCGTCGACAGCGTCTTCTGCCTGCTGGTGCTCGCCTCGAACGCCGTGTTCGGCGGACTGTCCGCCTCGGCCGACGTCATCGACGCCTCCGGTGCGTGCTACGTGCAGGGCGTTCTATGGGCCGTCGTGCCCGCCGTGGCGGTATGGACTCTGTGCGGCCTCAGCTGCGACCGGTACGCGGCCATCGCGAGTCCTCTGCACTATTCGCGCCTGGTGAACACGCGGCGGACGTGCGTGTTCCTCGGCGTCTCCTGGATTGTCGCCGCGGGCTCGGCCGTGCCCCCGCTCGTGGGAGTGTGTCCTTACTCCTACGGACCGTCGCGATGTGTCTGCGTTGCCGCGTGCGCGGGCACCGGCGCGGACTTGCAGGCGGGCACCGCGGGTTCGTCGCCCGTGGGACTGGGATACGCGCTGAGCTACGTGTGGCTGGCGCTCGTCCTTCCAGCGTCGCTGATCGTCGCCAGCAACCTGCAAGGTGCTGCTGATCGCGCGAACGCACAGGCACCGCATCGTGGCCGCCATCTACGAGGTGAGTATACGCTGTCCTTGTGCTGGTGCTCGTTGCATTTCAGGCTCTGCGAGGTGGCCTATTTGTAGCGTGTTGTGCAAGCATTCATATTTTAAGTTCATGCATCGTGAACTTTGGGATACTGCTTTGCGGTAGGAATTGAAGACGTGGCGCCGCGAGCGAAGGGGAGCAATATTGAGTAAATTAGTTGCTCAGAGGATGATGATACAGTGCGTGAAATTTGGCACAAGTCAAGTCGACACTTAGGCAGCAAATTGCATAGCGACATTTACTGTACACACATCGAGCATATCTTAATGAGTGGAGGTTTCGCATAAAATTACCATGTGCGATGCGGTCGAAGCGGAGGAATTCAAGCATTGCCCAGTACTTTCAGTATAATTGGCTGCTCTTCGCGCTTCAATGACGTGTTCTTACAAGAAAACTGAAGGCATTCTTCTCAAATTTTATTGTAAAATAATCAAGACGAATCTTTCGATGCATTCGCTGTATGGTTAATTAGCAAGAGTACAGAATTTTGTTCCATGTAAAAGTAAGTCGATACCATATCACAGGGAATAAAGCTTCGTCAAGCGCGGAAGCTAACACAGCGGTGCTCGGGCTTTCGGACCCTCCTTATGAAGGCGCGGCCAATTCGGGTTTACTGCATACGTGATTGCACCAGTATCGCGTATTTGACACATGGGACACTTAAGTGATTGCAGAATGGTGACCCACCTACGCTTTCAACTTATGCAGTGCGCTACCAAAACTCGACCGATTTCTCAAGTTGAGGTGTACAAACTGTCCTGATGAGCGCAACGAAATTTTTCCAACGCGGTACTTTTCGCCGCCCGGAAGAAACGACTGGCTAGTGTTCTAAACGATATTTTCACACATGTGCGTGTTTAGGTAAAGTGCAAGATGGAGCCAGTACGTATTAGCCAGGAGTCAAGAGCCAAGAAGTTTCATGACCACAGTGCGGACTTGTGACTTCATAAAATAAGAAAGATGTTTCTGCCTTATCTTTCGTACGAGCGAACTCTTTTCTAAATTAGATACGTAGTGCTGGAGTATATTCGCAATGTCGTATTTTTTTTTTTTTTGCGTACCTTACTACCGCAGTATCTTACTACGCGCCCTAAAATTTTTTAAAGCGGATGCTCTAGCGATTTCGCGCCTATCCAATAAAGAGCAGAGCAATTAAGACACACCACAAGGGGTCTCTCCTGCGATGTGCCTTTCTTGGGGTGTTCATATTTAGTTAATTTTCACCACGCAGGGACAGGAAGAACTCTGAAGGATGGTACGCGTGTTGAAATGAAAATACATAAACACGTCAAACTCGGGTATTAAAATTATCCCGCGATGATTGAAGTAAGAGAGTGGAAATCTTAGTTTGGTGCAATCAAACGTTTCAGACAAACACGCTTGTTCTAACAGCTAGTACCGCAAATGAATGAACCTCATAGCACGCCGCAGTACCCTTTCAGCGAGTTTTGCTTCTTTTGCTAATGCACTTGTCAAAACCGCTAAGAATACAAACTACTTTCAAATTATTTCCCATATATTTAGCTGAACGCCGTATTACTAGCCTTAATTTTAACAGCAGGAATAGTTACAGCAGACGTCGCAACGCCGGCATGCATGTGCAGGAGTTCCGGCCAGTTTTCAAGTAATAACAACTGTTGAGTCCTTTAATGTTCTTTTGGAGCACCATTTGAATAAACCTTCGTTGAAGTTTCTGGAATGATAGCTTCTCATCAGTTGTACAAAGGGCGCCATTTGTGCAGCCCCTGTAGGCAGCACGGCTCAGAGTCCGTGCGGGCGGGTGAACGGGAATGAAGGAGCAGAAAGAAGAGAGACGTCGTAGTGGAGGCTTCGGCAATTTTCAGCACCCGGGGTTCCTTAACGTGCGCTGACAACCCACAATACACGGGCGTCCAGCGCTTTTGCATCCATCGAAAATTGGACCGCCGCAACGGGGTTTGAAACGGCGCCCTTCGGATCCGTAGCCGAGTGCCGTAACCACTAGAAACGAGCGGGAGACCATTATCTCTACAGAGTCGAGCACATTGGTGAATGGAGAAAAAGCTGGATGACGGGGGTAGAGAGAGAGGACAGAATAACTGTAATCACCTCTGTGACCGATCAAGACGTTTTGCTTGAACAGTTCGACTTGAACAGTTCGACTGAACTGACGAGTTGAACAGTTCGACTAAAAGAGCGAACACGAGCCATTTTCACACAGATGCGCACGCTCATGCCAGGCCGCATGTCGGCAGCAAAGGCGACGCCATCGAACATGTTTCTCGTATTGAGGTGCAAAGTGGCGGGCAACCAATCGAATACGAATGGCGTCCACACAATTTAAAGCAAGCAGCAATGACGTCGCCAGCGGCGGGAGGCCATCTGAGGACAAGTATAAGCAGCCGCGGTAGGGAAGGCCGTTCATTTCCCTTTCGAAAGAGAGAACAACACCGTCACTGATGTTTTTTTGTCAAAGTCGCCCACGATATGCCACGGACATAGGTTACAGCTCTGACGGAATTTCTTAGTTTACAAAAAAGAAAATCCTGTTCAATTTTGTCTTGCGGGCCATCTAGCAGTGTTTTTTCGGCCCAGATCTGTCGATGAGTCGTGTTCGCCGCAATCTTTGTCGCCGAGTTTTGCTCACGCAACGGATTTACTTTCACACTTGTTCGCAGAAATTCGAGAGACTTACGCAAACTTTACTGGCGACACGGAGAAATAAAAGGGCCTCTCGACATCCATTAGCATAAGCTATGCCGCGTTTTCTAGACGCATAGGATAAAAGAGACTTGAAACAAAAGACACGCACACCATCATGATTATCGCGAAGTCCTAAACTACCCGAATCACTCATTTTACCAGCAGCGACTTGCCACATCGGTATTACGGATACTGTATTTTTTTTTTTCTTCGCAGCCGCTCCTAAATTAAGGTGCGATGGCCTCAGCGAAGGGGCCGTCCATTCTTGCCCGACATGTGCGGAAGCGAAGCCAATAAGACCGGTCGTCAGTTTCCATCACGAACTTTGAGCCTGACATGTAACAAGTAAGCCCTAAGCTAATGGATAGCCCAAATAAGACGTGCTCCTTGTCATTCGAAAGCGCAGTGACCTTCTGGCATTTAGACATGCCGCTTTACACAAAACGGAAATCGTGCTCACTTCCCTGTCCGTATAATAAAGAGCCCATTCCTCGGATTGTCCGCGTCAAGTTGATGGGGATGCTATGAACTGCATCATTTACGAGAGCTTTCTTCAGCTAATAAAACACGTCATCTTTATCGTAGCTCCACGCAACTTGTTCTAGGTCGTCTCTGCGCAAGGCGTCTTTTAGGGGGGGTTCCAGTTTCGGAGCGCTGTGGTATGCACAGGCTACGATGCCCCACAAGATCTGCAATTTCCGCCTTTGTTACTAAGTGTCACGACAGGTGTCACGCAAGGTGTCAGATTTCCATGTCCGGATTGGTGCTGGTTGGTGTTGCACGGCCTCCCAGCAAAAGTGTCAATGGAGATCGGCGCGAACGCTCAACTGTGTTTTTTTTTTCTCAGCTGCTTAGGAGAATGACCCATACATATTACTGTAAAAAGAAGTGAAGTAATTCTTAGTCTCGGAAAACTGCGCTTACATTTGTAGTTTAATCATGGTAATCTTTCGATGGCCAAAGAGAATATTTTGGCTACGCGCTGCGTTTAAATTGTTCTATCACATTGTTTCATTTCAGAGGCCGTTATAACCCGCTACGCGCACGCACGGCGACTACAATAAATCAATTTGATCGGAAATAACTTAAAATGCTGTCATTTTTAAATTAGTTTACCGGTTCGCACAAATTTCTAGCTCCCTAGACAAGTACAGGAATTGATCATGTATGTCGTTACCTTATCACAAAGAAACGTTAAACTTTATATTAAGCAGTTTAGTACATGGGGTCAAAAGACGGTTCTGCTCTCTCATTTTTTTCTTCCGGAGTTCACTTACACGACTGCATCAAATACGTACAACATCCTTGGACTCGTGCCAAATTTATTGCTTCACGAAGGCATAGCTCGCGTCTCGCTTCATAAAATGAAGCGCGGTGCCGAATAAATGTGTGAATTGCTGTAATCCTTGAAGCAGCCTTCGGTGCTTTAAAGAAATTGCCCACTTTTTCATGGGTCCGCATTTGGTGCGCTTCACGAGCGTAACTAATTGCTTGTCAAAGTAACATCTTACCACTTTCTGTCATTACTGTCGTAGCAACAAGAATGTAGGCCCGATCTTACACGTTGCCCCGCCACGGTGATCTAGTGGCTATGGTACTCGGCTGCTGATCCGAGGGTCGCGGGATCGAATACCGGCTGCGGCGGCTGCATTTCGATGGAGGCGAAATGTTGAGGCCCGTGTGCTGTGCGATGACAGTGCACGTTAAAGAACCCCAGGTGGTCAAAATTTCCCGAGCCCTCCACTACGGCGTCTCTCGTAATCAGAGCTGGTTTTGGGATGTTAAACCCCGCATAACAACAACAATCTTACACGCAGACCGACCGTGAAGGTTGGCATGCACGTAAGGAACAACGCTTTGCCAACGCTCTGCGACGAGAAACCGCCTTTCCCATATTTGTTGTCAGAATTAATTTAAAAAAAAATAGCTAGTCTCCTGTCGCGAAGTTGTATCTTCAAAGGTTTTCAAGTATATAAAAAAAATCATTACCGCTCCACTAACGTGAAACCTGGGAAGGCGCGAAACCTGAGAAGGTGGTAATGCGCCGGCATTTCCCACAGGATACGTTAATCCCTGTTCGTGAGCTTGCTTTCGTTACCACGACGATGATGTTAGACGCCGAGGGCCGGGCGGATTAGCGCAGACTCGTTAGAATCCCTTCTTAGACGACATCCCTACACTTATACTTCTGGGTGCACTACGTCTAGGATGGGCCCACACATGCGCACGCACTGTTTGACATCACTGCCTCCTGGGCGGGCCCACACAACCGAACGCGCAACCGAACTTAACAGATTTCTCTTATAATGCAATTGAATCCCGACTGCTCCTTTCTTTTAAATTAGTTTAAATTAGTCTCGTTTATTTCTAAGCGGTTTTGTCCATTACACTCTTGTTTCTCATAGTATGACAACTTTCTTTACCATGACGACAGCAGATGCGCGCTGACAAGCCCAACTCCTAGGGTGCCTTGCACCTAATATTAGGTTCCCTTAAAATCATCGCTCTCATACAATCTTTGTTCTCACCGCGGTACTAGCGTAGTCGCACAAACGCCCGCGCAACGCTCATATTTTCAGCGCAAACACGTTGTTCCATATGGTTATGGTTATCCGAAGGGCGAACAGTCCGAGTAGAACTGTCGGCTAGTTACATTATGCTTCCTATAGGCTCCGTGCAGTCGAGTTTTCCATGTGCGACATCAGCGCCAGAATACACAGCCTGGCGGACAGAAGAAGCAAAATTGGGCAGACTGTGGTCGGACAATACGCAAACGCAACGCGCACGCGGTGTAGACCTGTAGCAGCAGGTCTACACCGCGCGTCCCACTTTCTCTTTTTTTGTTTCCTTTGAGACGCGCGCTCCAAACTTGCAGCAAATTGTTTCAGAGGGCGACGCGAGCGTGCGTGTGGTGTTCTTCGTAGCTAGCCCGAAAAGCAGCGAAGAAACGGGTGCGTCGCTGTCGCGTAGGCTTCCACCATGCGCGCGCTGTGCACGGGCGAACGCACGCGCGTCTCATAAATGCATCCCAAGCGGTACAATTTTCTAAGCACTATACAAGCGGACAATTTCTCCGACATGAACCGTCGGACGAGAGCTACGTAGCGCCCTCTGGCCAGTGCACGGAGCCCTATACCAAAGTGCATTAACTGTGTCTGCGTTGTTGTTCCTTTTTGGGGGCGAAGCACCTTAGGGTCGCGCCTCGTCGTCCCTTGTCCGGCGTAGCCATGTGATCACAGGGGAGACCGCTCGGGGCACTGCGGTGTCGTGAGAGAGTGCGAACGGCGCGCGTTCACTACGGAAGCGCTCTTTCTGCGATGAACGCTTTACCAGCTTGCAAGGAACGAGATTGCGTCCTCGGCCGCGAAAGACAACGCTGATGCAGGCAGCGTCTACTATGGAGTTTCTTGATTGAAAAAAATTACACCATCTCCCGCTAAAAGGGACCATGAGTCGATGCAAAGCAGCACGGGGGGTGCACACCGCGTTTGCGTCGGGTTGACTAGGTGTCGCGTTTGCGTCAGTTCGACCACGGCCGGTCTGGACGCGCGCGTTCGCTGCGAACGCGCGCGTCCAGACCGGCCGTGGTTTGACACTAGCAGACGCTGCCTGCGTCAGCGTTGTCTCTCGCGCGCGAGGGCGCGTTCTCGTTCCTTGCGAGCTGGTAAAGCGTTCATCGAACAGCGTTAGCATAGTCAACGCGCGCCGTTCGCAGAGGAGGAGTGCCTAGAGGAGAGGAGATTGCGGGTGTGGGGTGTGGACGACACACGGCGGATGGACGGAGGGAGGGAGTGACATAGCCGCGACCATAAGCTGCTTCGCATGGTTCCAACTGTGCATCGCCAGCTGGTTCCAGTGCTTCGCATGACGAGTTGACGAAGCACTGGGGATCGTTCGGTGTTAGCGTAAACCACCCGTGACATTGCCCACTCATGCACGTAAATGAGTGTGTATACACACGAGTTGTGTATACACACTCAATGACAACGCGTGTGTATACACACGGGTTGTCATTTATGTGCCTGGTCATTATGAGGTCCCTGTACACCGGCGTAGTAGATCGTGCCGAGTTCCGGATTACTTTTAGTTAACGCGCACGCTGCGAATCCTTATGGGTCAAGTACGCAAAAATCTCCAACCGGTACTGCATTGCAGGTGAAGATCCAGTGCCTGTATGTACAGGGTCGTACACTCTTGGTGCGAACACGGCTCACCGTGGGCGCGCTCCGCAGAGCGCCCGCGCTCGTGCCGTGGCCGCGCATCGAATCTAATCTAGCGCATGCGCACAGGGGCTTGGAAGCGTGGTTTCGTTTCGCTTGAAAAGCGCGAGCCACAGGATGCTGTGCATCGCAGCAAGGCATGCACTCCTGCGTGTCTCTTTTCGCTTGTCCGTGTCTCTTTTCTGTGTCCTCGTCAAGTTTGCGCGCGAGTCATCTTTATATTCCTTCTAGCTTCTTTCCTCGATAATGACCTCCGGCTCCGCGCGCTTGCATCGAGACACAATTTGGAACGTGCCTGGAATGGTACGGCCATCCAGGAGCGACAAAGTGGAGCTTTTGCTCTTCGCCTCTCCTGAATTGTGACAGCGTTCCAGGCAAGGTGCACCTCGGTGCACGTGCGTTGACCCAGATGAGAGCGTCAAGGAAGAACGAATGAAGCCAGTGAATAATACAAGGCGCGTTCGTAAGGCTTCGAGCATGAGCGCCGGTAGAGAACTGGCCACCTTTAGTCGTAAAGCGGAGGCTGTGAGTTCGATTCTCAGCGCGTCATAGCAAATTTTTCTGCTCAGTTTTTCTTTGTTCCTGCAATATGTTTTACTGCGTGGCATTCGTTACGAAAGTGGTGTAGTGGTGGACCCCGGCATAAAACACTGTTTTGTTAATGAACCGACACTGTCATTGCTGTCCACCTTGAGCGTACAGGTCAATATATGTATTGAACAACATGTATTGAAAGATAAGGGCTACTGTCTTACACTGTGCATGTTTCACCTAGTGCCTGTAGAAAAGCGCACGTAGACTGCACCTTTCGGGTCCCGAACTTGTCTTTGTTTTACAGTCGTCATGGCATCTATGTGATCGGGAGGGGTATTTATGTGGCGTTGCACAAAAATTTGCGAAGATGTTTGTAACACAATTATATTTTAAAGGAAAATACAGAAAAAAAACGTGAGAGTACGCAGCCCTAGATCAGAGAAGATATTAATAAGAGAGATTGTGAGAACAGACGCAGGAACTTAATTTCTGGACAGCCTATATAACATCGCGACAATAGTGCTAACAGAATAATAGACTAACGTCTTCTCTTCTTCTTGGAAAGATGCCGGACGAAAACACATGAAACGCAGCGCCGTAGTTATTACGATTGGAGGAGAGATCGGAGATCGTTGTTTACGATTGCGTTCAGTTTTGGTTGCTTTTCACTGCATGTCATTGGCCAGGGCTATGCTTACCTCGTGAGCTACGGGCGCAGACAAGCTTTTTGCATTACCACGTTTTCACTGCAGCTCACGCATTTAGGCTTAACAAAAAAAAAAAAGCCGTCGTTTTCATGAAACACTCGCACTCATTCGAAGACGAAAATCATTTCATTTCGTAGTGTATTGTCTGCAAGAAGTGAACAGAATATGCTCGTTATTTTTTGGGATGTTCAACGCTTGCCCATTAACCTATCTCGCACTCCCGTTTCTCGCATATTTTTTATAGTCATCTTAAAACAGTAAGCACTGAGACAAAGGAGAGTGACCATTCATGATAAGCCTGCGCCAAACACGCAGCGCGCACAACGAGAGCCACGCCCCCACTTCGTGACGTTGCCGTTATAGCGAACGCGTTCTGTTCCGAACAAAGATCTCCGATCGCGCCCCAGTTTTTCTCTGCAGTCATTTTCAGCGAGTGATCGTGACAGGCAGGGAGAGAGATAAACGTACACTTTCACGAGCCCTGGACAGGCCCTCACGATAATTTAAGAACTTCGCGTGACACGCGAATGGTCGAGCTAAGGATGTCACGGAGCCTACGTTTCGACAAGGGCTTTTGTCTTCATCATGTCATATCCTTTTTGGTAGCATCGGGTAGTATTCTGCAGTTAGGTTCTTAACGTTTTTTTCACCGAAGCTGTGCAAGGCTACGTTGTGGGAGTTCACATTAACTGCAACATTACAGCATTGTGCCGATTAAGCTTAGCCGGTGCAGGGCGAGGAACAGTGGCTCACACGCAAAATAAAACATGAATTAAGTGAACTAATTGAGAATCAAAGCGACTCAAGACCGTATCGATTCGAGGAAAGCCGACCCGCTGCTATCCATATGTGAATCAAACCGATAAAACGTTAATAAGGACGACTCGTATGTCCTTTAAGCGAAGCGAAGGTATAAATCGCAATTAATTAGGCTGCGCACGTCTAAATTCCGAAGAAACGCGCGTCCGTCTGCCCAATCACGTCGACAGGGAATGTTGCACTAAATGTTGAGGCCCGTGTACTGTGTGATGTCGCCGCACCCCAGGTGGTCGAAATTTCCGGAACGCCTTCCTTACGGCGTCTCTCATAATCGCAACTGGTTTTGGGGCACAAAACATCATGAATAAATCGATCAGGGAATTTTACAGCGGCGGGCTTATCCCACCACCACATCTTCCTCGCTCGTCCTCCTTCCCGGAGTTGGAGGGCACTGAAGTTTTGTGATTTTATCCATGTGTCCGCAATTTATTTATTTATTTATTTATTTATTTATTTATTTATTTATTTATTTATTTATTTATTAGTTACCTGCATCGCCCCTAGGTCATTACAGCAGGGAGGTTACAGACTATATAAAATACAAGAACATGTGTGCGTATTGCGCGTGCGTACAGGCTTTGACCGAAGCAAACAAACTCTCGCTCTGATACTCTCATCCAACAAGCGGTTAGTTGCGCACGTAACGCAAGCACACAAGCACTCCCACTCGACAAAAAAAAATCACTCAAACATGTGCCACTACAACGTCGCTCGTATATATGGCATTTCTCGAGGGGGATACAGTAAACTCCATCGCAGCGGCGGCATTCCGCGTTTACGGGGTCAGCGCAGCTCGGCTCGGCCCGCCTCCATTGTTGCGTCGAGCGCCTTAGTTTCTGATCCCGTCGAGGAGGAAGTACGTACTGCGTTAAGCCGGCAGCGAAACAAAGGAGCACGCGGCGTCCCTCGGCCGAAGGCTCCTCGCTACCGGTTGCAAGGCAGCCTCCTCCTTTCGTTGCCGAGGCTTACGTCGTTGAGCCCCGCGGCGGTCGGGGGCCCCCGCACGCTTCCGCGAGAGTGGAACGGCCCTGTATGACGGACTCCCCATCGGCGACTACCCTTCACGTCGCCGTGCCATGACGCTCCGCAGTGGCTGTCCGTGCATCACTACGCTCCGGCAGCGTGTCCGCTTCGCGCAGTTCGCCAATCCCCCTTGGTAAAGGATTAAGAGTGCGGGAGCTCATTTGCTCTCGCTGTCAATGTATTCGTCATGTTTCATGCATTCCTCTTACGAGGCGGTGAAGGTTGTTGATCCTAAGGCTAAGCTAAAACCCGCAATAAATTGAAAAAAAAAATGAAAAAAGAAAAATTGCCGGTAGTCCTTAAAGACTTTTTGGTAGTCGAAGCTGGAACCAACGGGTCGTTCATAAAACATTTGGCAGTCGAGCATCGTGCGAATGTTATTTGGCATAGGCCTGTAGAAGTCTTCATTATACCACGTGTGGCCCGTACGTGCGCGTGCGCCACACATGTGCTAATCATTAACCGCGACGTATGTGTCGGGATTGTGAGCTTATTTGTGCCACCTATCAGTGCATATTATTTATGCTCTCATTCCTTTCCGTGTAATTTTCTGGCGTACATCAAGTGAGGTAGTCACGAGTTTCTGATTTTGTGTACCGTATTTTTCGGCCAAATTTTCTTTTTCATGAATACCTTCGCATGAAACATGTCAGACTTTCGCCTTCACATATGCGCACGTGCCCCGCCACGGTGGTCTAGTGGCTATGGTACTCGGCTGCTGATCCGAGGGTCGCGGGATCGAATCCCGGCTGCGGCGGCTGCATTTCGATGGAGGCGAAATGTTGAGGCCCGTGTGCTGTTCGATGTCAGTGCACGTTAAAGAACCCCAGGTGGTCAAAATTTCCGGAGCCCTCCACTACGGCGTCTCTCATAATCAGAGTTGGTTTTGGGACGTTAAACCCCACATAACAACAACAACATATGCGCACGTAAGGTCAATTGTTGTTATGTTGGGTTCAACGTCCCAAAACCAGCTCTGATTCTGAGAGACGCCGTAGTGGAGGTCTCCGGAGATTTCGACCACCTGGGGTTCTTTAACGTGCACTGACATCGCACAGCACACGGGCCTCAACATTTCGCCTCCATCGAAATGCAGCTAGAAACTAGAAGAGAAGCTCAGGGGAAGATGGATGCTTGAATCGATGAACAAATCGCAAAGTACGATTTAGAACAGGGAATGTCGCGGGAGCCAACGTTTCGAGAAGCGGACTTGTCTTTAACAGGCGGACAGTTGCCGCCCTGACGAAGACAAGTCCGCTTGTCGAAACGTTGGCTCCCGCGACATTCCCTCTTCTAAATCGTACTTTGCGATTTGTTCATCGTGGTTTATAAAGGTAATTTATATGTTTCGAGAATTCAGTTATCCTTAATTTGCCCATCTTATGTCGAATATCAAAAGAGAAAATGAATGTCAGAGATGTAGTTTTGAAATCCGCGCCGGGACGTCACAACGGAATGACGTCAGTAGTCCGACATCTCTTTTTGTTTTTGCATTGTCGTCAAATTTGTTCCACCAAATGTCTCTCACTTCCTTGGAGCACAATGTAGGGTCTTTCTTACCTGTAAATGGTTACGTGGGCCTCAGCAGACGCCGTCAACCGTCTGTGACGTCGCAAGTTTTAGTGCTCGAACTTCGAAGCGGCATCGCCTTCCGTATTTTATTTTTAGGCTTACCGAGGGTCGTCTCTTCGCAATCTTGCTGTTTTTGGTATCGCGAATAGCCTACTAATAGGAGAAAAAAATATTTTCTCACTTTAGTAGAGGGAGATTTTATTCCAGCCGACTCCTTCATCTTTTCAGTCAAAATTGAGTGTTGATGTGAGATTGACTGCGTTAAGGCAGTCCGCAGTCGTGGCATATTTGTTATGTTGTGTTGTTGGGCGTTGACCGAAAGACGCGGCTGCGATCGCGGCAGTCGCATTTTCAATGGAGGCCAAAGTGCCGGAAGTCCGTGCACTGTGCGTTGTTGGGTGCCCGTCAGTGAACACCAGGAGCCAGTCGGTGAAAATTACTGGAGACCCTAGACTACGCCGTTCCTCGTAACCGTTCTCACGCGTTAAAATGTTAGTGTTAACTATTATGTTAACTATTATGTTAATGTTAACTATCAGCAAATGTTAACTATTATGCGGTGCAGGCATAGGGTGCCGGGACTGGGAGACCGCCATGACGCTGGCATCCGGGATCTCGCTGTAGCTGCTGATGGAACGTGCTTACCGTTGACGAGGCTTTCCAAATACACGCGTGTTGCTGACACATGTCATGAAGTCTTCAAAAATTCTTAAAAGGTCCGCGTTTTCCGTTGTTCGTGTGTGAACAGGTCTGAGCTTTCCGTTGTTGGTGCGTGAACATCGAAATATCTACAACATGAAATGGCGGCGGAATATGCTCCACGGTCGATGTAGAAATCTTGTGAAACCTAACAAGCGCCGAAACATCAGACATATGCTGTATGTTACGTGATAGAAATTTCTGGGGATTGCGGGTGCCTCGTAGCACAGGAACAGGACAGTTGGATTTGTATGGCAGAAGCACTTCTGTGGTCGTGCCCTTGACGATGGTGGTGATAATGATGATCAACATTGGTCCTTACTGCACGTGCGACGTCCATCTGTGTCAACGGAAAAGTACCGTAATCATAATACAAGGGGTTTCTCCATGTGCTGCAGCTGTGTGGAAACAAAATGAGGCTATTAGTGCCGGCCATAGGAAAAAAAAAAAACTTTGGCAGTGATCTCGTTAAGGCCTTCACGATGCGATTTACAAAACGTCGTTTGCCTACCCGTACGTACTGTTGTTACTGCGCATAATTTTATAAAGCGCCGCGTTAATGCACAGTGCGCGTGTGAGCAATGCCGCCTAACGGGAGCGAGTAACGGGTCAGCATAAAAAAGAAACGAAGAAGAGAAAGAGGCATAGAGTTACGTGGTCATTTTGTTCGTAGCACTTACAAAGCAGATGAGTCACCAATTTCTACACGGTGAAAGGTTTGGAAGCTAATTGCAAGCTAATACTGTAAAGCTTTTCTGACGTCATTTCTCTAAGAACTTCGCGCCTGCATGGCCATTAGATGACAAAGACGATAAAGTGCCGCCGAATGAAGTATTGCGGCGCAGTGAAGCAGACTTGCGGGTCGACGCCCAAGGATGCCTTATCTGAGACAGTACTCTGGTCAAACTTTCGCAACTGAACCACACCTCTGTACGTTCTTTCAAAAGAGCTCAGCCGTGCATTCTTATCGGAACGTATCACCGAGATATATTTGCGTGATCGTGGGGCATTTCCCACATCTTCAAATGTTTGCATTGCTTCCACTTGGGCGCTGCTCGGTCATCGACTTCAGTAATTTTTTTGGCACACTGAATGCCGAGTGCCCCGCCGTAGGGTGTGGTTGCCTTGTGCCTGTGACCTTTTCAGGATGTAAAATAAAGAACAAAATAGCGCTCAATTTCCGTACTCCTTCACCGCAAAACACACCGCGTGACATAGTAGGGCCGGACAGTGAGAGAAAACAGGAAAGCGCCATTGTTTTTTGTCAACTAGCAGATAATTATGGCGCTTAATGAAGCGTTGAATTTTCTAGAGTCTGTTTCGATAACTTAGTTTTCGCCCACTACAGTAACATTGAAGTTCCTGTAGGAGACAAAGATATGTCTCTTACAAGAATTCCTTGAGACTTGCGAGGGCAATTGGTGCACTAAGATGAGTGTCCAGAATCTGTTAAAATAGAATCGGAGTGAGTTGAGCGCTGTGTCTTAACGTTTGGCGTGGCTGAATATGTGTAGTGTTCGTCTAAAATTCGTTGTATGTTTCCTACTCCTCAGAGAGAACAAATGATTGGCTGCAGTGTAAATAAATAAATAAATAAATAAATAAATAAATAAATAAATAAATAAATAAATAAAGAGCAAATGATCATGGAGGCATTGTAGATCTAAAGAAAGGTAAACTATAGTGCATGTACCAACGTACACCGTTGAATCGCGTAAATGACATAGAAGCGCAAGCACCTCGGCTGCGGGAGCCGGCTGAACCCTACCGCGGCTTGTAAGCGGCTTAGTACTTAAGAAGCAGGAAGCGCTTGTCACAACTGTACAGCGAAGGTAAGCATCGTAATCTAGATGAATGAAACGCTCGCGGGAATTCATTTTTGCCCGCGTTACGGGGGCACTCAAACTGCCGTCCTAACACAGTAGGACGCTTGTGTCTCTCTCGCTGGGTATTCTTTCCTTCTTTTTCTTTTTTTCCCGTTTTCTTAAAGCTAGAGCATCAGTCTGCTTACGCTTGGCTGTCGACTAAGACATTTACTTGTGTAATATGAGGTCCGAATTCATCGAAATGACGCTCGCTGGGGCGCGGGTTGTCGTGTCGCCCTACGTCGGGATTTCTTGAGGCCACCCATTTCTCACCGCACTTCCTTGCGCAAGAAAGGGATTTGCGCAAGAAAGGGATGGGAAGTCTGAGCCATGGCTATTTATTGTCGCTATTGCATTATTGCCACTCAGGAAGCTTGATACAGGGCAAGATGGTGTATAGCTCCAGGGATTTATTAAAACGCGGGATTACGCATTCACGAAGATGAGAAACAGTGGACACGGCTTAGCACTGACCATCGCATTTGTGCAATAACAGTCAGATTGCGACGAGTTTCGCTGTAATAACATAACCGTGCGAGCTACCCAACGGGTGTCGTAAGTTGCACCTGTATTGATAAAACTTAAGCTGCCTCGATAGGTTATCTGCAGGCAGGAAGCATTCGTTGAAATCCTCATGGATGCGCGCCGCGTACAGTCAGCAGAGTCCATCGAAGAATACGGCATTTCGAGAGGCTCCAACCAAAATGTTCCGAGCTTAAGTAAGATGCCACGCGGTGCATCGGGACTGAATAGGGGATTCCTGCAGCGCCGATCCCTCCGTCTCTCCCACTGCCAGCGTCCACTCGCGCTGGAAGACAGTGCTGCTCAGCTCGAACCTCACAGCACAACCTTGGGCCGTCCAGCGAGCCTATAGGAAAGCGCTGCGAGACGAAAGCCCCAGAACCGTGTCCGCGGCGGGTGTCCAGGCCCACTAAAAAAGCCGGAGTCAAATCTTGTTGAATTGAAAGTAAGCCCATAAGTTCTTCTAGAGATGTACTGCACTGCTTTTTGAAAGTTCCATTGGTGGAAAAAGGGAGGGGGGGGGGGCAGTCAGAGGTACGCATGGGAGCCCAAGGAAGGAAGGAACCCCTTGGTCGAGGAAAGGAATGCATTTGTGCAGAGCCAGCGGTTTAGTACGATGGCGAAGACAAAGTTGTAACAAAGCTAAACAACGTTCCCAACCAGACAGGCAACTCCCTTGATATGTCGAGCTTAGGAAAGCTCAGTGATGTCGTCGCCTCATTATTTCTTTCATGTTGCTTTTCTTCCGTTGCTTTTTCTGTATTAAACTGGAACAACTGGTATGTTAAGAATATTTGTTTGTACTGTGTACCCGCATGCCTTAATTTGATTAACTGTACTTGCTTCAAGTCGGGCGTTATCGCTGCCGATATGTTAAAATAAAAAGAAGCGCATTTATAGGACTATGTTGCCAAGGGCTCGCGTTTTCTTTGTAATTAAACAGGATAAAAAATCGCGCGTTCCCTGACCTTAACTTAGGGAGCTGGTGCGTTCTTGTTTTAGCGAGGGCAGCCTTGAGCATCAGTTGAAAGTGGATGATGACGCCCTATATTTGAATATGTCAAACAATCAACATCAGTGCTCAAAGAACTCTAAGGACTCTAAATGATATTTTGTGAGTGCAGAAAACTCACAGCGTACCGATCGCCGTCTGCGTTTCGTGCGTCCATCGATTACGCAGTGGTTGGCTAGTATCAGCTCGATCAGAACATCGTACGCCGGTACATGAGTTTGATCGGTGTAATACGTTTTACATGAGATATCTGATTCGGTCGTCGCTCTAGAGAAACTGTAGCGCCCCAATCGTACTCGATTCGGTCCACATTTGGATAGCACTCACGGTGTGGAAGTCCTCGCATGCATCAAGCGCCGTTTTTCAGCTCCGTAACAGCACGTCTCACCGTTAGAAAACCTTGCTTGTCGCGATAATTGTGTCTAAAAGCGAAAATAGTTTTAAAAAAAAATAGCATGGTTTGTATGAGGTACGCGGATGGTGTCTCTGTGGAACTATTTTTACTATCTTTAGCTGTACTTTTCCTAATAGATATATTTTAGCGTTTACACACAGCTAGTTCGGCGAGACCACGCGCACTTGCCACGAGTGGTACGTTGCAGTGCATTGGTGAAGCTTGTTCGTGGCTTCTTTGACCGCGCGCTCTTTATGGGACACTTGAGTTTCGTGCGTTTTTGAGCATTTACGAAGCTTTTGAATGCAAAGGTTACTGCATAAGCGAACTGTCTACCGCTCGGAAAACATTCTTTTTTCCGGCTGCAGTTGGAATGAGAAGATCTTTTCTTACGTTGATAAAAATGATCACGCCTACATACACCGTACGCCAAGGAACATTATTTTAAATTTGCCCTGAAACTGAAGGAATAAAATATGACCGGTGACGCCGTCCTTGATGACGTGCGTCATAACCCAAAAGTAACGAAATATTAAGAAATACCCACGAAGGTCCACTTAAAGCGACACTTAAAGGAAATATTAAGTTGTGCAGTTTGAAAGGTCAGGCTGGTGGCTCTCAAGTTCTCAACAGAGCAGTTGAGAGCGAGAAAATGGCGAAATTCAGAAAATACAGTGGTGCCATCTGTCGCTGTGCGTGGGCACCGTTTCGTAATGACGTCGCCCATATTTTTTCAATATTCAATTACCACACCAGGTTGTAAATGGAAAATGAATTTCATAAGCTTTCGCAATAAATAAGCCTGCAGTGAGCCAAGTATAGCTCGCTGCAAGTATAGTGCCGGCAGCCGAGATCGTGACGTCATGCCCTGTTTTCGGCGTGGGCGAATCAAATTGAGCGGCGAGGCCAGAGACTTCCGGCGGCAGTTTTCGACGCGAAAAATTCGTTTACTGGCGCGCAGAAAGCAGTGGTACGCTCCTACAGATGCAAAGAAATCTTTTCCTATCAAGACTTTATATTTATTTCTAGGGTCCTCATTAAGCACAACAATTTATTAACTGCTCTTATTGTTCTGTAGCGTTCCTTCGCGGCGGAGAGTGACTTTTATTCTTAAAAAGATAGAAAAGTGCACCAGATGAAGGAATGAACAGAAAGGTAAAAGAAGTTACGTTGTGAGATTTTATAATTTGTGCTGCATTTTTAGCGGAACCATTGAGACCTTGTACACTTTGAATGGTTACACGCATTGAAGTGCTACAAAAAGGAGAAATTGATCAAGAACGGTAAACAAACCGTTTAAGACACTTGTCACGGGGACGTTTTTTAACTGCAATGACGCGCGTTTGTCAGGCTACTTCGTCTTGCATCGTTGATGCGGATGGCAGCAGATAGACAAAATGGGGGAAAAGAAAGGAAAAGAAGCTACAGGTGAGATTTGTGGCCTCGCTGTTCCCACTGTCCTACCTGTTGATTTTCCCTGCCTACGTGCACACTTCATAGGGCTGGGGTGGAGGGAGGGAGATGGGTGAGCGGATGGTAAAGGGAATGAGGTAAGTAGGTGTGTGCGTGCGCGGGCATCCGTTTGAACAATTCCTGTGCTGTATTTCGCCGGCGCTTCAAACGGCATTTTAAACATTCTTAGAGCACCACGGCAACTTGCAAGAGACTCTCCCCACATGGCGACCTTCCCACGCACGAAAACATCCTGCGTTTTTCTAGATGTTATCTTGCGCTCTAGTAAAGGACGTTGCCCTTGGCAGTTGCCCACCGGCACAAGAGCATTTGTTGCCATATGAGTTTTCCCACGGGTACAAATGCAGGACGGTGCGCTGTGCTTTATACGCTTGGAATCCGCTTTCCTGAAGTCGTGTCTGCGCGGGTTGAATTATACGTTCATTTGTCCCTTCTGCAGAGGACAAGGTGTTTTGTCTCCGCTAATGAGAGTGGAGCACTTTTCTCGGTATATGAAGGTGCCCGTGTGAAGAACGTGTGCAGCGGAGGTGAGCACCGTCGCTAGAGCTTTAAGACATCGGACCATGCGCACAGGGGTATGCACAACATAAACACAGCGGCAGGTAGTGGTGTGACGTCCTTTCCTTCTCAGTAGGAGTAGGAGGAGGAGAAAGGAATAGGA